>CM032126.1:22924390-24174390 GCA_018894105.1 Jacaranda mimosifolia
TAAATCAAATAATAACTGGGGAATCAAGAATTTAACCACCTCAGAGGAAAACAACCTACACTAACCCAAATTATCACTCCATAGAGTGTAGTATGTACAACCAAGTATCTTAGATTTCATACAAATATCTTCGTAGCAACTCTTAGATAGCTATCTCGATGAGGTGTAGATTATATGTACAATCATAACACTTAATCTATTACAAAATGACTTCCAACCAAAGCATGAGCCTCTGTTTCTCACTTGGACCTTGTCTAGTAAAAGAATAAAGAATAGAAAAGAGGGCGAGTCTTAAAGACCTAGTGAGGGAAACACATAATAGGAGATAGAGGAAAAATATTGAATTTTAATGGCAATAAACAAGGTCATTGATAATAAATCAGATAATCAGTTCATGATTGATGGAAATTAGATTTAGACTCATAAAAACTTGAAACATGTAAACATTTAGCAGGCCGTTAGCATCCTTCCTTATTGCTCTTTCATGAATACAAGATAACTTTACAATAGCATTTAACCTGGACTTGAAAAAATTTCTCCTTATCTATCTATTTGCTCGAGCACTCAGCTCGGTTGGTAGTAATTGATTTATATGGCATGGCCAACCGCATGTCAGATCCTGTCACTCATAGTTCACTTCCTCTAGCTACCTGTAAGTTAGGATCATAAGTGGGTACTAGTTGTAAGACCTGTATCCATCGGTCCGTTCCGCCTGGTCATCTTCCAGACTTATTCCCCAAGCCTAAACCCCTATAGCATCTCTCCGAGTGGAAACTGTCCATGTCGTCCCATGAGTTAGAATAATATAATGCCAACAGATAAGAATTTAATCTTTAGACAATAACATGAATATACAAGATACAATCTGAAGATCCAATATACAGGCTAACAAGGCCATTTTGAAATGATAATCCAAGCATTTCGTTGGGATTAGCACTTGGCCGATACAACTAATAATCAAGTATGCCTTCAAGGCCAAATAACTGATATATAGAATGAATTTAAATATGCCGACAAGATTTCTCGAACAATCAACATATTTATAAAAAGTGAACAAGGGATAGAAAATGAATAATATAATAAAAGTTCTGGACATCAGAATAGAAACAAGCAATAACCCTCACAGGGGTGTACACATTAGAAATAGATAACAATCAAGATTTCAAATAATATATGAATTTTCAACAAATATGATATAGAAACACAAACCCTCACAGGGGTTTATCATAACAACAGGTAGGTACAAGAAAGGTGCTAGATCGGCAGGCCCTCGTAGGGATTTACAAAAAAAACACAAATAA
This sequence comes from Jacaranda mimosifolia, assembly GCA_018894105.1. Taxonomy (NCBI): domain Eukaryota; kingdom Viridiplantae; phylum Streptophyta; class Magnoliopsida; order Lamiales; family Bignoniaceae; genus Jacaranda; species Jacaranda mimosifolia. Next base: position 22,925,692 of record CM032126.1, read on the forward strand.
ATATAAAGAATTCCGACAGTCAAGGAGTTCAAACAATTCTGGAATATTAATTATTAGAATAACAAGTTAATCAAAGCCAGGTCGGCAAACCTTCATAGGGCATACAAAATAACACCCAGGAGGTTAGACCCTCACCTCCGTAGTCTCAGAAAAATAACTTCTATCAGCTATTTATCGGTCCTTAGGACCCACTTCTTCGTCACCTAACCAAAAGAATAAATTCACAATCAATCTTTATTCGACCTCAATAACCTTCAATAATTACAGTCTTACTACTAACTGTTCTAAAATTAAGAGCTATTGTCCAATATTGACATGGTACTAACAGAAGGCATAATTCGGTCCTTATTTATATAATTAACCTCGTATCATATCCTAAATCAACAATAACAGGCCAATTCATCTAATTATCTCAATTGTTTTCACTTAGGTTCCAAATTCATAAATTAGGGATTTCTCTTCCAATTAACTCGATAATTCCCAATATTTCATAAATTAATACAGTCCAAGTTTACCAAATTTATATTGGCACATGCATATACCAAGTTCTAGTCCCATATCATCTCAAATTACCCAATTATCATTTCTCGAGTACCAATATCATTAAATCATAATTTAATCACTTGATTAACTCAATTAATCCAAACTTATCATTTAATAATATATAATCTGGGTCCACTATGCTATATCATAATCCATGCATGGGAAAACATATATACCAAATCATATCTCAAATCCTCATTCATTGGATGTATATATACATATATATAAACATATATAATCTAACTCCCTTTTTACCCATGAATTTGCTTCACCAGACCTCGAAACCGTGAACCAAGACCACCATCACGATCACCACGATGAGACAAGAAAACTATTCGAAAGTTGTAGAAGCGCCGTCGTGCATAGTTGCCGAAAACGGGCAACACCACCACCAAAATATGCCTTTTAGCTCGTTGAACCAAATACCTAGGTTAATTTTACCAAACTCCATCGAATTGAAGCCTAATTTTAGCCTAAATCCTTCAACGCCACCACTCGCTGTTGTGCGGTTTTTCCTTAATTCCTCCATCCACGGTGGTCCATTTGAGAAGATGAAGCTACCGATGTGATCCTAGAGTTGAGGCCATCAAAATCGTACCTAAGCCCGCCACAAAAAGTCATCAGAACGGAGAACATGCCAATCTCCACCATGGCTGGATTTTCAATCTCAATTTTTGGCCATTTCATTGGGTGGTTTAAGGAGAAACTTATACAATTGTATTCTACTCGAAAAGAGGGAGAAAATGGTATATACTTTCAAGGGTTCGGTGGTTGGAGTTGTTCGTCAGAGGGAGAGGTGTTAATTGGTGCATGGAAGAAGAAAATGGAGGAAAATAGGGAAGAAAGAGTTGACCAAAATATTTAAATTCAATTTTTTGGAAATTACAGTTTTACCCCCGAAATTTTCCTCCAGCCTTTAGTTAGATCCTCTAAGGTTTCCAAACCATTCCTTTTGGCCCCCAACTTAATTAGTGCCCTATTTTTTCCCATTTGACCTAAAAATTATTCTATGCAAACCCCCAAGATTTATAAAAATGTTCCAATCAAGTCTTGCTTAATTCCACTTTGATCCCAAAACTTTCAAAAATTTTGCAATTAAGTCCTTTTTATTTATTTTTCGAGCCCTAAAATCTGATCAACGAATTTCTTGATTTCTAAATCTTTATTTTCAAAAATACTAAATTTCAAGGGTGTTACAACCTCCCTTCTAAATGGAGGCAGGCCTCCTCAAAAATAGGGGACTAGATGAAGGCAGCAACCACAAGCATCTTCATCTTGCGAAGTTGGACTTATAGCAAATCCTTACACCATCAAAAGCTTTATCGAACCGCCAGTGCTAACCTCAATCCTTTATAGGTTGGTGGAGCTCTATAACTTCAACCAGCAAAATAGTGTTCTCAGTGATAATATATACAGTAATAATATATAAGTAGAAGTTGGTAATTGGGTAGGCATTGAGCTTCAAGTTAGACGTTAGTCCATCCACTCGGGATTGAAGCAATGTGGTTACAACCGCCTTTTGCCAAAGGTCATCCACCTTTTAACCCCTAAGTTTGTTCTTGTTGCAGATCTAATTATGCTGATCCTACATCACCACCACTAATCATTAATAGATAGTGTAGGCCATTTGAGTATACTGTTAAAGTAATTGAACTCAACAGAAAAAAGAAGCTTAAATTAAGGTAAAATGACATATGACCCTAGAGATTAGAGCTATACTGGGTTATAGTAGTAGGTGAACATTTAGATGGCCTTTGAGCTAGGAAGGTGCATAGCTTATCGATATCCTTGTGGACCAACTGAGCGTTAAAGCTCTCCTAATTCGTTGTCCTTGATGGGCCCCCTTGTAACATGCTATCTTTGCTGTTAATGGTGAAAAAGTGAGGCTTAGAGAAAAGAATTATATCAACATAGTCGAATGGGCTCATAGCAGCTAGATTTTATGACAAGTAGATAAATGGCCTAAGGTCAACAAGCTCAAATAAGACTTCACTAAGGTTAATAGTTGAGGGTCCCTCAATAGAGGGTCTTTTCAGTACCAGAATGGAAACCTTTGGTTAAGCTAGCCTTTTTCTTTCTGCCTATGAGGTTGATGGGGTACACAATGGAGGAACGGGGGAGAGGGGGAATTGTGAAGCAGATGTGGTGCTTGGTAGAGGAATTGATGGAGAACTCGTGCCTGACCCAGACCCCTATCTATTGACCTTGCCAAAAGTATGCCAACTACCTGTTATGCCTAAATATTTTCAAGTAATCTGTCTAGGAGGAGAAATACAAATAATAAATCACCAAAAATTGAAATTTATTATAGGGCAAGCCCATGAAATAAATAAAGTAGAACTTGAAAGAGAAAAAGGCCCAAGGCTAAGAAAGGGCCAAGAAACTTATTTGGCAACTTCAAAAAAGGAGAATGTGGGTGAACTAGGCTGGAACTCATTATGCAGAAATGAAGAAGATGAACGTTATAAAGAGCAAGACACAAAGAGCTTGATTGAATTTGAAAAGTTACCACGTCAGAAATGGTGGAGAAACTCTTTGGGGATGTATTTATTAGGATTAAGTAGAACTTTTGGCGTCTCCCAAATGTAACCACCATACGGATACACGCACCCCTCAGATCACACGCTACAAACTTCAAAGTGTAAAGATACTACAACCATTGCACCTTAAAAGTACCCATAGGGCATCTATTAGAGTCGACAGTCAATCGCTTTGATGCTTGAAATGACTAGGTCCACAATCCTAACCTTTAAGGAAAGGAATTCTCAAGCCCAAACTTTGGGTTGCCTTGTCACCATGATCTCTCTCTTTTTGGCTTAGAAGTGGAGAGGGGGAGATAATGATGTATTAAGTGGACCTCCCAACATTATAAGCAGGTTATCGACCTGACGTTGGAGGAGTGCCCCAATTCTCAACCTGGCCTTGTTGTGATAACTAAAGGTATGAAAAGCTAAGTCTTGTCAACTTCCTCAACCTTTAGGGTACCATGAACCAACATGCAGTACCTTATGAAGCGAGCTTGCCCTTAACATATTGGAATATGCTTTACAGCCAATTGGATTGGCATATAAATTATTTCACTTGTGATACAATCTTGATTGAATGATATTCATATTTGAGTGGCTATCTTCATCTTATGCTTATTTTACTTCACTAGCATTTGGTTAAAGCCCATAGATCACATAAAACCATGGGATTTGACCACACACTGGGTGGTGATTGTGAAATAAGTCTTACATGGTTGTGATCTTAAAATATTTCAAGTCGTAGAATCTTATGATATAGGACATCTAAGATTCAGATAGACTTACACTAACGATGCACAAATCCAAGGAGTTGGATATTACTTCGTTTCATGAGCAATCGATGTTAGACATGGTTGTATGTTGGCAAACAAGTTCACTAAAGGCCTGCTCGAAGAATCCATTAGATAGCCGTAGTGGCAAGTTCTTCAACTTATACTAGTGCATATAATTAGTCCTTAGACCTGAGGATCCATGGTAACCTTGTGTTCAGCTTCTCATGCTTTGGCTCTTCCTTGATCACTTTGCAAGTCATTAGGGTTGAGATTGGGCATAAGCTACTTACACATAGAGGTTTATGAGATCTAAGATGGAATCCATCTCCTCATCGTTGTGAAGGGTGAGTTTATCTTGCCTCAGGTCTCTTTCGGGAGATAGAAGATGAAATGACCATAATTGCATGGCAAGCCTAGAGCTAAAATGGTTCACCAAGAGCATATTCATTTCGACCAATTAGTTGGGCTCCATGGGCTTGAGGTTGGACATCGACTATGGAGATTTTGTACTCTTCAATTAATAAAGATTAATTGAATTGAGTTATTAGTTTAAAGGAGTTTAAACTAATGTGAATATTTCGATATTCTAAATATCACAAGAGTTGTAAGCTATGTTCAATGAATGGAAGAACCTAATGGGTTACACACAAAAGCCTAAAAGAAGTTCTATTTGATGAAGGGAATTTTCTAAGAGTTAGAAAAATTCCCAATGACCAATTTTGTGGAGAAAACGGTTGGCTAATTTCTTAGGCATTTTGGCTTGATTGATTTAATTGTTAAATTGATCAAAATAATTTAAGGAGTTAAATTTGACTAATTAAATTAAGGAGTTAATTTAATTGATGCCACATGACAAATTAGTCAAGTTAACTTAAAGGGTTAAGTTAACACCTTATAGCTTAAGGAGTTAAGTCAAGATCAATTAATTAAATTAAAGAATTAATTTATTCAAATGAAGGAGTTCATTTGTGGTGCATTTAGAATTAATTTGGATGACATCTCAAAAGATGAAATAAAGACTCCAAATGAAATTTAATTGCAAGTGAAATTCACATTTCACATGCAAGTGGTCTTGCTTAGTTGGCACCCTACCTCATCGGAGGTGTGATGCCAACTTGCATCACACCTCCTCATCTATAAATAGAGAAGCGGCCGGCCACGTGCACACAAGAATGCTAGATTCTCTTTTTCCCTCTAAAAGTGTGATCTACTCATGTGTTGAAGTTTTACACACTTTCCTCACCTTCTCCACCAAATTTTAGCCTTAATCTCTTATTCATCCTTTGGTGATCCAGCTAACTAAAGGTTGATTGGAGTTTGCCTTAGGTGTGTGGATAATTTCATTGGAGGCTTTACAATTGGAAAGCTTTGCTTTTGAAGATCCACTGCGGTGTAAAAACTTTGGAGGCTATTTTCGTGCACTTGTCGATTTTTGTTTTTGCTGAAATTTTCACTGGAGACCTTAAGGGTGTTGAGTAGTTGTTGTCCAAATTTCAGCCAAATCGGAGGTGATTTGCTAAGGTAAACATTGTCAGTTCTGTCCTGCACTAGGAGGAGATAGTTTTAAAGCACTTAACATTATCATCCCTCATATCTTGGATTTTAAGCAATCAAGGTAATTTTCTGCAACCAAATCCATTTTAAGAGCATGATTTGATCCTTGAATGACGTGTCGCCAAGTTTTGATTTAGCTATTTTTGCTTTATATCTTGGATCCTTGTGCTACACTTTACTTCATAACGAATTTGCCTACAGTCATCTACTTAATATATACCGTCTCGTTAAATGTCTACTAGGTTTCTAGTACATTCTCTTTCCTCCACATTAATGACAAGCCATAGTATGCTTCCCTTAAATTAAATACCAGCAAGAAGTTCTTTTCCAGAAGAGTAATGGTGCAGGTCCTATATCTGGTGGAGACAGCCACTTGTCTGCCTATTCCGTGGAAAAAAAGAACCCATCTTGGCCCTAGGGTAAGGAACCTAACTTCACCTTTAATACTGGTCTAATAGTTATTTCAACCCCAGAAAATCTTATAAATTCCCCAATTCAATATTCACATCAGGTATGCACTTTAAACATTCTAAGCTCCCGATCATATTATATTCCTTCATCCCATTCACATATTGGCTTAAGCATTAAAAAGTTTCATTTGGGGCCCACCTCCACAAGCCTAGCATGCTCATTGTGGTTGTACATTTGACCCACATGCTATAAATTGAGTTTCAACCCAGTTAGTTAAAGAACTTATCCTATTGCATTATCTCTTTCCTCATTGGCCTTACTAATCCCACCCATCTAAAATCTGTTTCATCGAAAGAAAAAAAAAAAAACCTTAAGTGTTTTTCTTTTATTTTCCATTTTTTGCTAAACATTAAGTTGAAAAGTTAAGAGGGTGAAAAATTGGCATAACAAATGTCTATGATTATGCTCATTCTTTTTTCCAATATTGAACTAAAGCGTAATTTTTCATTTGACCCTTCTATGAATGGATTTTCATAAGATTTGTTTTTTTTCACTTTTGGTAAATTGAAAATATTGTGAAATTTTTTGTTTGTAATAATTTCCAATTTAGAGATAAAAGTCCTATATTTTTTCATTTTAAACACGAGAGGGAAGGTTTCATAGCTAATGTCTACTTTTATTCATTGCTAATTATAATTGATGTGTTAAGTCTCAGAAGACCATTCCGCCTTTAAAATTTTTAACAATAACAAGACACTCTAAAGATCTATGTATCTTGGGTTGGCTTGACTCATAATTTGACCCACCGTATGATTCATCATTCAGCCTGTGATCTCAATCATTAATTCAAGACACGTTGAAGGAAGTAATATTGCAAGGATCCAAAATAATTGCAAAAATTAAAGAAAAAACTAAATTGCAATATCACTAACCAAGGATCTTATTTTATGTCATAATTAAGGATTTTAGAGCAGGAGAAGTTACCTTGAAAGAAAATTTTGAAGGCAACAAGAAAGATCTTGCACTAGAACACTTTCTATCCAAGATCTACCTCTTTTTTTCTCTTGGACCTTTTTCTCCACACCAAAATCAACAAGTCCAGAAACTTTTGCTCAAAAATATCCTCTAAATTGAGGCAAAAATGGCAGCACAATAGTGAGTTGATTATCAAAGCCACCGATCAAGGAGAACCTCCAAAAAGGGTCCCCAATTCGAAGGACATAGCTCACCAACTGTAAGCACTGCACTTGTTGTGCCTCTAAAGTTGATCCACACACCTAGATGCACTCTTAATCCTCACTCAATATACTAGAATATGGAGGAGGAAGAAGAAGGAAAATGGGAGAAAAGAGTGAGGGAGTTGGAAGAGAGAGAAGGTGGTTGGAAAGAATCTAGTAAAGAGGTATTTCTCAACACGTGAGGTAACCTTTTTTTGGAGGAAAAAATGAGAAGCTAATTGCATCAAGTGGCCGGCCATGCGAGGGCTAGGTGGGTATTTATAGTGTGCTTAGGAAGCTATTGGAAGCTTCCATCACACCTCCTTCTCTTTGCCAACTTGCATGCCCATTAGCATGCATAGTTGGCTTTCAATTTCTAAAATTAAAATGCCAACTCAACAATTTAAAATGGACTCTTTCATTTTAGTTTTCCCTCCAAAACTAGATTATCTTACTAATTAAATTAACTCCTTAAATTAAATTAACTAATTAAATTAATTAAATCAACTTAACTCCTTAAGTTGACCTTGACTAATTAAATTGCCACATGGCACCAATTAAATTAACTCCTTAATTTAATTGGTCTAATTTAACTCTTTAAATTAATTTGATTAATTTAACACTTAAATTAATCAAGCCATTGTGACCAACTCTTAATTAGTCAACTTGGTCTCTCTTTCAAACTTGACCACTCTAATTATCTAACTCTTTAGATAATTTATTCAATCTAATTAGGGTATTCTAAGCATTTGTGTGTGATAGGTTCACCAGTTAATTAGACATGGACTCACAATTCTTTTTAATTCCTCGAATAACAAATATTCCAATTAGTCTAAACTCTTTTAAACTAATCACTCTTTCAATTAATCTCTATTAATTGAAGAGTACCCAATCTCCATAGTTGATGTCTAGCACAAGCCTATGGAGCCCAACCAATTGGAAGAATTAATTTGAGGGTGAACCATTACCACTTACAATTGCCATGTAAATGCGATCCTTCCATTTTCTATCTCCTGAAAGAGGCCCAGGGTAAGATATTTTTCAGTTTTCTAATAGCCTCGATAACTATGTATCTATTTTTTATGTTCGATTCCCAATTATGACCTCAACTTTGAAAAACTCAATTTTCAAATTGTCATACTACCTTGCGCAACGATTTCTTGGAATCGATCATCATAGAATAGATATAAGATCAACTTGTTCTCCACAGACAGGCAAAATGGATCCCATCTTGGAACTCACTAACCTCCATACTTGATTGGAGCAAAATCAAAGCACAAGAACCTAAATACAAATTACCATGGAACCTCAAGTTAAAGGACTAATTATATGCAATATCGTAAGCTAGAGAATTTGACACTACCCACATACCACTATGGCTACCTTGTGGATTCTCTAGGTGAGTCTTCAGTAATCTTATTCTCTACAAGCATCCACTAACATGCATCCATGTCTAACATAGATTGCCCATGAAACAAGGTAATATCCAACTCCTTAGAGTATGCATCATTTGTGCAAGCCTATCCGAATCTTAGATGCCCCGTCTGATAAGATTCTATGACTTGGAATATTTAAAATCATGACCATAGAGACTTATTTCATGATCCTCATCATATACATGACCAAGTCCCATAGTCTAGTATGATTTAACGGCTTCCACCAAATGTATGTGAAGAAATTCATGAATGCATAAGATGAAGATGACCATTTTATTTAATATCATTTAATCAAAACTCTTACATGGAGTAGTGATATACGCCAATCTAATTGGCTTGCAGGGCATTATTCTAACAATCTCCTACTTGCTCTAAAGCCAATTCTCCATAGCCTTTAAACCTATCTTCTCAAGATGTCTTTCAAAGACCTTTTATGTTAGGGATTTAGTCAGTGGATCTGCTATATTCTCTTCTTAGGCAACTTTCTCTACTCGGATATCGTCTCTATCAATGATCTCTCATATCAAATGATATCGCCTTAAAATATGCTTGGATTGCTAATGAGATCTTGGTTTATTTGCTTGTGAAATGGCTCTATTGTTGTCACAATAGACAATTACTGGCTCTTCCATGCTAAGTACTATGTCTAACTCTTGGATGAAGTTTTTCATCTAATCACCTTTCTTTGTGGTGTTTGACATTACAATGTATTTTGCCTTAGTGGTAGAATTGGCCGTAGTGTCTTATTGGGAACTCTTCCAACTCATCGTGTTGCTATTAAGGCAAAATATAAATCCAGAAGTGAATTTGAGGTCATCTTCATCAGATTGGAAACTAGAATCCAAAAACCCTTTAAGTTTCAATTCTCCGTTGCCGTATTTAAGAAATACATCCTTAGTTCTTTTTAAGTCCTTAAGGATTATTTTCATAGCTTTCTAGTGATTCTCACCAGGATTGGAATAGTAGCGGCTTGTAACACTTTGAGTGTGAGCTACATCTGGTCTCGTATATTGAACAACATATATTATGCTTCTAATAGTAGATGTATAAGGTATGTGGGGCTTTTTTTTTTCTCCTCCTCGGCCTTAAGGCTATAGACTTGGAGAGACGAATGCTATATCCTATATGAAGATATCCTTTATTGGATTCCTCTATACTAAACCTCTTTAGTAACTTATCAATGCACGTTGATTGGGATAGCTAAACCCAATATCCTTTTTGATCTATCTCTATAAATTCATATTCCCAATACAAATGACGTTTTCCCGAATCCTTCATGGAGAATTGTGAAGATAACCATGTTTTGGTACACTCTAACATTTCAATGAGAAAGATGATGTTGACATAAAGCATAATAAATTGTATCAAGCTCCCACTAGCCTTTTTATACACACATGGCTCATACAAATTTTTGATGAAGCTAAACGATTTGACCATCTTATCAAAATGTATGTTCCAACTTTGGGATGCTTACTTTAGTCCATAAATAGACCTTTGGAATTTGCAAACCTATTGCTCACTCCTATTGGATGTAAAACCTTGTGGTTGCTCCATGTAAATTTTCTTATCAAAGTTACCATTGAGAAAGGTGATTTTTACATCTATTTGACAAATTTCATAGTCGTGGTAAGCGGTTATGAAAGTATGATCCTTATAGACTTAGGTATAGTGATCGGTGAAAAGGTTTCCTCGAAGTCAATGCCAAGTCTTTGAGTATAACCTTTTGCCACTAGTCTAGCCTTAAAGTTAGTGACCTCTATATCAACTCCAAGCTTACACTATAGATCTGTTTGCAGCTAATAGGTACTATACCTTTCGGTGGATGTACCAAAGTCCATACTTTGTTGGAGCACATAGAGTCCATTTCGAATTTCATGGCTTCAAGTCAATGCCCTGAATCTATATCCGACATAGCTTTCTCATAGGTCATTGGATCACTATCTATTTGCCCCGTCTCATGAAGGAATACGAACCTTTCAAGTTGCTTCTTGATTTGGTCCAATCTAGGTCTGACTTTCTTTAATTTAATTAATTTAACTTAACTCCTTTAGTTAATTAAGTTAACTCTTTAAGTTAATTAGAATTAACTCAAGTTAAATTAACTAATTAATTGTCATATGGCACCAATTAAATTAACTCCTTAATTTAATTTTAACTCCTTAAATTATTTTGATTAATTTAACACTTAAATTAATCAAGTCAAAATGACCAATTAAATAAGTCAATTGTTTCTCTTTCCAAAATGCCTAGGATGAAATTTCTAACTACTTAGAAAATTCCTCCTATCAAATAAGAGCTTTCTTTGGATTTTGTGTGTGACCCATTAGGTTCATCTATTCATTAGACATGGGTTCACAACTCTTTGTGATATTTTGAATATTGAAATATTCTCATTAGTTTAAAAGATAATTTAAACTCTTTTAAACTAATAACTCTTTCAATTAATCTCTATTAATTGAAGATTACCCAATCTCTATGGTCGATGTCTGTCAACTAGCCTATGGAGCCCAACTAATTGGCTGAATGAATTATATCATGATGAACTATTATAGCATACACTTACCATGCAAATACGGCCCTTCCGTCTCTATCTCCCAAAAGAGGCCTAGGATAAGATATTTGTCGGCTTCCTGATAGCCTTAATAATTATGCCTTTATATCCAATGTTTGATTTCTCTTTATGATCTCAACTTTGGAAAACATTTTTTCCAAATTATTGTACTACCTTGCTCAAGGATTTCTTGGAATCGATAATTATAGAATAAATAGAAGATGCATCGATCACTACAGAATACATAGGATATGCACTTATTTTTCACAACAACAAGGAAATGTATCCATTCTTAGATCTCATAAAGCTCCATGCTTAAGTAGCTCATGTCCAATCTCAACCCCATATGACCCGCTACGTGGTTGGGGAAAAGTCAAAGCATAAGGACCTAAACACAAGGTTACTATCGATTATCATGTCCAAGGACTAATAATATACACTATCATAAGCTTGAGAACTTGCCACCACCGACATGTCACTACGGCTATCTAGTGGATTCTCTTGGCAGGTCTTCAGTGAGCTTGTTCTCTAACAAACACCCACTAAAATGTATACATGTCCCACATAGATTGCCCATTAAATGAATCAATATCCAACCTCTTGGAATATATATCATTAGTACAAGTTTATCAAAATCTTAGATGCCCCATCTCATAAAATTCTATGACTTGGACTACTTTAAAATCATGACCAAAGAGACTTGTTTCATGATTACTATCATATGCGTGACCAAGCTCCATATTCTTGTATGATTTAACGGCTTCAACTAAATGCAAGTGAAGTATAAAAAACATAAGATAAAGATTGCCATTTAACAAAAATATATTTCAATCAAGATTGTCTCATAATTGGAGTTGTCTTACAGGCCAATCTAATTAGCTTGCGGGGCATTATTCCAACAATTTTCACTTGCCCTAAAGTCAATTCCCCATGGCCTTCAAGACCATCTTCTCAAGATGTCTTAAAGACCTTTTTGCTTTTAGGGGGTTAAATAGTAGATTTGCTATATTCTCTTCTGAGACAACTTTATCCACTCCAACACTGCCTCTATCCACTCAAAAGTTAACTCAATCAATGATCTCACAAATCAAATGATAATGCATTTATTTGTGATTAGATCACTGATGAGATCTTGGATTCATTTCTTGCGCAATAGGTCCTATGTTGTTTTCAAAAGACAACTACTGACTCTTGCACACTAGAGACTATATCCAACTCTTAGATAAAGATTTTCATCCAAATACCTTACTTCGCAATATTTGATGTGGCAATATATTTTGCCTCAGTGGTGGAATCAACCATGGTGTTTTGTTTGGAACTTTTCCAACTCACCACGCCACCATTAAGGCAAAATATAAATCCTGATATGGATTTAAGGTCATGTTCATCGGATTGTAAACTAGAGTCCAAAAACCCGTTAAGTTTCAATTCTCCTTTGCCATAAACTAAAAATAAATCCTTAGTTCTTCTCAAGTACTTAAGGATAGCTTTTACAGAAGTCCATTAACTTTCACTGGGGTTGGATTGAAAGTAGCGCGTAACACCTAGAGCCTGTGCCACATCCAGTCTAGTACATTAAATGGCATATATTATGCTCCCAATCGCAGATGCATAAGGTATGTGGGATATTCTTTCTCTTTCATCTTTAGTCTTAATGCCATAGACTTAGAGAGATGAAGACCATATCCCATGGGGAGTAAGCCCTTCTTAGATTCTTCTATAGTAAACCTATTTAGTATCTTATCAATGTATCCTATTTGGAAGGGCCCCAATATCCTTTTTGACCTATCTCTATATATCCATATTCCTAATATGAAGGATGATTCTCCCAAATCTTTCATAAAGAATTGCAAAGATAACCATGATTTAGTACACTCTAACCCTTCTTTCTCTTTCCCAATGAGAAGAATGTCATCGACATAAAGCACAATAGACTGTATCAAACTTCTACTAGCCTTTTTATACACACAAGACTTATACACATTTTTTACGAAGCCAAATGATTTGACTATCTTATCAAAACGTATTTTCCAACTTCAAGATGTTTGCGTTAGTCCATAAATGGACCTTTGGAGTTTTCAAACATTTTGCTTACTCTCTTTGGATGTAAAACCTTATAGTTACTCCACATAAATTTCTTCTTCAATGTGTCCATTTAGAAAAGAAGTTTTTACATCTATTTGCCAGATCTCATAGTTGTACTAAGCGGCTATGTCAAGCATAATTCTAATGGACTTAAGCATAGCGACTGGTGAAAAAGTTTCCTCAAAATCAATATCGGGTCTTTAAGTATAACATTTTGCTACTAATCTAATGTTAAAGGTTGTCACATCTCTATCGACTACTAGCTTTCATTTGTAGATCCGCCTACAACCAATGGGTACTATAGCCTTCGATGTATCTACTAAAGTCCATACTTTGTTGCAGTACATGCAATCTATTTCAAATTTCATGGCCTCAAGCTAATATCCCGAATCTATGTCCAATATAGCTTCCTTGTAGGTCTTTGGATCACTATCTATTTGCCCCATTTCTAGTTGCTTATTGATTTAGTCCGACCTTCTAAGAGGCTGTGTGATATGCTCAGGATGCTCTTTATTTTTATCACTTGTGAGATATTATGATCGTCTTGAACTTCATCAAGTACTATGACAATGTCTTTTCTATCTAATAGAAACACCTTTTCGAAAAAGGTAGCGTTCCTTGAAACAAACACCTTTTGTTCTGAGGAATCATAGAAATAATAACCCAAAGACTCTGTTGGGTATCCCACAAACTTGTCTCTTACTAGTCTCTTAACGTATGTAGGAGACCCCCAAACTCTTAAATAAGAGTAAGAGTGTGATTTGCTATGCCACATCTCATGAGGTTTCTTTGGCACCAACTTTGAGGGTAGTATATATTTAGTAGCCTCGCCACCATCACAAAGATGTATCCCCAAAAGGATATAGGCACATCAGTGAAGCTCATAATGTAATGTACCTTGTCCAATAAAGTATGGTTTTTTCTCTCGGTTACTCCATTATGTTGGGGTGTGCTTGGGGAGTCCATTGTAAGAGAGTCACATTCTTTTTTAGATAATCCAAGAATTTAGTACTTGAGTATTCCCCTCCTCGATCCGATCGAAGAGGTTTAATACTAAGTTCTTGTTGCTTTTCTACTTCATTTCTATGCTCTTTGAACTTTGCAAAAGCTTCGAACTTGTACTTCATAAGGTACATATGTCTGAACCGAATATGATCATCGGTGAAGGTAATGATGTAAGAATAGCCTTTTCTAGCACTAACTCTTAGTGGTCTACAAATATCTGTATGGATTCTGTTTCTCTTACAAAATGAGCTTTGGCCATTTTCCTTTTAAACAAGAGTTACCATTAAGAAAATTCTCTATGCAACTAACATTTGGTGCTTTAAGGGCTTCTATCTTATTCATCTTATTCTTGGAAATATGTCCAAGTCTTACATGCCACAAAGTGGCACTTTCTTGGTTATCTAATTTTCTTTTATTGTTTTTGTTGAATGTGCATTAGTGATGGTGAAGAATCTAAAATGCATAATCCTTTATACATCGTACTAAGGTACAGAGTAACAAGGATTTAATACAAGCTTTTAGAATCTCTTAAGTCTAACTTAATTTATGCCTTCAGCTTTAGCTGCAACTCTTGTTCCTTTGCCAAGGCGGTGGATCGAATCCCTATCATTAGGATTTATTCTTCTTTCCATCCTTAGTGATAAATTTCAAAGATTAAAAGCATATGTGGTATCAAACACCCATGAAGAAGAATTTATCCTTAGATACACTTCAATAAACAACTTATCTTTCTCTATACAGGGCATTCCTTGTACTTGAGCTTCTAATGACCCAATTTTCCTTAATGGAAACAAGTTGCATCCTTATTATCCTTAATTATTTTCTTGACTCCATTGAACCCTTTAAGTGTTTGTTTCCTTTTCGAAGAACTTTTCTTCTTACCTCATCTTTTCTATTTTCTTTGTGGGCCTTTAGAATGGGAGGAGGAAGTAATCATTAGAGGTGTGTCATTTTTATGTCATCTCCAACTTGACCAATACTTTGGTCAAATAAACTCGGCAAGGATCGGAAGATCAAATCCTATTGGAGATCATTGTCCATCACTACGTCTAAGTCAAAGAGCTTCTCAACAAGCCTAGTCATCTTTAAACTATAGTCGAGGACACATGATCCCTTAACCATCCTAGCTTGAAACATCTCCTTCGTCAACATGAATCTATCATACCTTGTTTGTTTTGCAACTCTTGTAAGCAATTAACCGAGGTATGTTTCATGTGTTCGTGAGACTTTTGAAGTTCGTAGACGCCATCATGAGACTATGGGATAGGAGGTAATCCTCAACCCAATTCATAAACATTTCATGTGTCTCTTGATCTACATTGATCCCTATCGGATTTGGAGCACCTTAAAATAGAACAAATGTCCATTCCTCGAAATCGAGAATGATTATGATTTTGAGGTTAAGTCAATTGTGATAGTTCAACCCAGTTAGTTTATTGGTTTCTAATATGATGTTTAGTGGACTTTTAGCCATGTTTTAGATTTCACAAATCTACAAAAGACAAAAAGGAGAATATAAGAATATGATTGAATTTTGATATTAAAAACCATGTTTATGGACTTTCAAGCATATTTTTCTCCTACTATTTTATCAAATTCCTCACTCTTTTAAAGAAATCGAAAAATCATATTTCCTAGTGAGAATCAAGATCCAAAAGGCATAATTTGTGGACCCATGACTCATGAGACATCCACAAACAATCCTAAGGTAAGCAACTTTTGCCAATTGCATCTCTATGCAACCCTTGATGTGTTTGCCTCACTTTTCATGTAGATCCACGACTCGTGCGACATCTACACCACTAGGTATTAAGTCGTACCTACCAATCAATCTTTAATATAAACTTCACTATATCTTTCCACGACTCGTGAGACAATGGCATAGTGAGTTTTAAATTAAAGTGCATCATATGCGGAGAGGTGATCATAGCTTTCCTCTAATAAAGTGTCCCACGACTCGTGAGCCAACACTAGATTAGGGTAGCATCTCATGTCACCTCCCATTGGTAGAAGGCTTGGATTAACTAAAACTCCTTTTAATTTGTATCCAATTTGACTTAATATTTTGTTGAACTTAGACTCTTCTAAGTTAAGGGTTTTTCTTGCTTTGAATGATCTCATCAATATTATCATCTCTTATTTAGATTCTCTATATCCTAATCATGCATAACATACATCAATAGGATAAAAAAACATAAATAAATAAATACGCCTAGCATGCTCATAGGGTGGGATGACCATGAGCCTTAACTAAGTAGTGCACTTAGAGCCATAGGTGCATTTCTTAGTTGATTTTAAGTGGGTTAATTAAATCCTATCTATTACATAAATATATCCCATACATTAATAGGTCTTCAAGCCTTTTTGATCATCTTGGCCTTCTTTATCTCCTTGCAATATTTACATGAGAAAAGAAATCCCCACCCCTAGAGTTCTACTTTCATAATACTTACAAGGTAGAAAATCAAGAGGCATGCAAGCCACAATTTAATACAACCCTTTTCAAACAACTTTGAAACAAATAAAACCAATTTAAAGGCTCATGATCATCCCTCATTCATCCATCATCCTTTCAATAATTAAATGAATAACAAACAAGAATTGATAATCAATCTATCCAACTAAATGCTTATCTCATAAACAATTAATTAAAAGCAAAACTAAGCACAACTCTTATGCATCTCAATTTTGTTCAAACTTGAAGGTCGTCTTAAATTTGACTTTAAAAGCAAGCAAAAATGTCCAACATTATCTTGAGCACTTACACAACAATTGTGCATAAAAAATGCATCAAAAAAATTAAGCTTAGGAGGGTAAAAATGCACAAAACAACAGAACGGTCATGCCTAGGCAACCATGGGTAGGCTTGCTACCCGGCCGGCCATCCAGGCAGGCTGCACGGGTGCTATGGTACCTGTACTACCCAACTAGGTGCTGACTATCCGGCAGGCGCCCTGCCAAGGCACTTAAGCCACCGTTTTTGCCCTGTTTTTGCTTTTTTGCCATCCCAAACCTTATGAATACTTCCATAAATCCATTCCATACATTTTATGACAAATTTCCAGATTATACACACCTTTAAAATGAGAAATTAAAATGCTCAAATTGCTCCAAAATTCAAATATAAGAATCACCATTCTTCAAACACATTCAAGACATCCAATCAAATTAGATCCAGAAAAGCCAAAACACCTTAAAGCTATAATCAACATGCTACATCAATATATAACTTAAATTAATGCTAAATCAACATTTAACATCATAATATTTGATTCAAAATCATGTCAACATATGAAATAACAGTTAAACATATATTGACATATTTCAATTCAACACATACAGAGCTACATACAAATTCATACAAACACTCAAATTCATCAATTGAATCAAGTATTTGGGGATCAGAATCAATCCATCACATGAATCAATTCACTAAAACCCTCATTAGGCAAGAAATGGCTCCGATACCACTTGAAATAAGGAGATGGATTTGGATCCAAATATTAAAACCAAAAATAGGCAAAAATAAAACCAATCATCTCCTTCCCAAGGATCGTAATCGTGCACTAAATGAGGATAAAAAGGCAGAAAATTTACTTTTGTAAATTAAAACAAAGGATTTGACTAGATCACTCTAAATACTCTTCCATTAGATTATCTACAAGCTTTGATGGTTGGATCCAATTGTTTCTCTTCCAAAGCTCAAAAAATCAAAAAATTTGACAATTTGGTGCACCAAATCACCTCTGGAATAGCAGCCTTGTGACCAAAAATCACTGAAAATATCAGCTCCTTGATCGCCCAAGCGATCCACCAAAATTAGCTATAAAATAGTTCACCAATGAACTTCTAAGTTCCCCAAGTGTAGAACATCTAATGTAAAGTCCACAAATCTAGGATGAGCTCTCAATCAACCTCACCTTGCTAGAGAAGAAAGGAAGATGGTGGTGGTAGGAGTGGCAGTTTTGGAGGAGAGAATTTTTGGTGTAATTATTCAACACAATATCACACTTTTTGGAGGAAAAATGTGAGGAATGTGAACCAAGCACAAGTGGTTGGCCATGTGGCATATTTATAGGAGGTGATGGAAGCTTTTGGATGCTTCCATCACACCCTCCATGCATGTTGGCCAACTTGCCAACGTGTGTGTGCATTTACATTTCATGTGCATTTGCATTTCAATTAACATTTACGTTTCATCTTATGAAATAAAATGCTAATTAGCTAAATTCAAATGAACTCTTCCATTTGATTTCCCTCCAAAAATCAAATTCTCAATTTAATTAAACTAACTCTTTAATTTAATTAATTTAACTTAACTCCTTAAGTTAATTAAGTTAACTCTTTAAGTTAATTAGAGTTAACTTAACTCCTTAAGTTAACTTGACTAATTAATTGTCATATGACACCAATTAAATTAAATCCTTAATTTAATTGGCCTAATTAACTCAAATTATTTTAATTAATTTAACACTTAAATTAATCAAGCAAAAATGACCAATTAAATAAACCAACTATTTCTCTCTCCAAAACGCCTAGTATGAATTTTAGAAAACTCCTCCTATAAAAAAGAGCTTCCTTTGGCTTTTGTGTGTGACCCACTGGTTTATCTATTCATTGAACATGGGCTCACAACTCTTTATGATATTTTGAATATTAAATATTCTCATTAGTTTAAACTCTTTTAAACTAATAACTTTTTCAAGTAATCTCTATTAATTGAAGAGTACCTAATCTCTAGGGTCGATGTCTAGCAACAAGTCCATGGGGCCCAACTAATTGGGCAAATGAATTATATCATGATGAATCATTATAGCTTACGCTTACCATGCAAATACGGCTCTTCCATCTTCTATCTCCTAAAAGAGGCCTAGGGCAATATATTTGTTGGGTACCTAATAGCCTAAATAACTATATCTCTACATCCAATGTTCGATTCCTCTTTATGACCTCAACTTTGAAAAACAACTTTTTCAAATTGTCATACTACCTTGCGCAAGAATTTCTTAGAATCGATTATTATAGAATACATAGGAGATGCACTCGTTCTTCACGACAACGAGGAAATGGATCCCTTTTTGAATCTCACAAATCTCCATACTTAAGTAGCTAATGCCCCACTATATGGTCGGGGAAAAGTCAAAGCATAAGGATCTAAACACAAGGTTACTATGGATCCTCAGGTCTGAGGACTAATTATATACATTGTTGTGAGCTTGAGAACTTGCCACTACCGACATGCCACTACAGCTATCTAGTGGATTCTCTTGGTGGGCCTTTCTTGAACTTGTTCTTGAACTTATTGGAATAGTACCCCGCAAGCCAATTAGATTGGCATGTAGAACTACTCCATGTAGCAATCCTAATTGAACGATATTCAATAAAATGGCCATCTTCATCTGATGCATTTATGTTTTCTTCACATGCATTTAGTTGAAGCCTTTAAATCATAGAAGACTATGGGACTTGGTCACACATATGATGGTGATAATGAAACAAGTCTCTATGGTCATAATTTTAAATATTCTGAGTCATAACATCTTATGAGAAAGGGCATCTAAGACTTGGATAGATTTTCACTAACAATGCATACTCTAAGGACTTGGATATTACCCCGTTTCATAGGTAATCTATGTTCGACGTGGATGCATATTAGTTGGTGCTTGCTAGAGAACAAGTTCACTAAACACTCGCTTAGAGAATCACAAGGTAGTCATAGTGACACATCGGTAGTGGCTAATTATCTAGCTTACGATAATGTATATAATTAGTCTTTTGACTTGAGGTTCCACAGTAACCTTGTATTTGGGTCTTTGTACTTTTATTTTGCTCCGACCATATAGCAAGTTGCTTGGGGCTTAGTTTGGGCAAAAGCTACCTAAGTATGGAGGTTTATGAGCTCCAAGATGGGATCCATTTCACTTGTCTGTGAAGAACGGGTTGATCTCCTATGTATTCTAAGATGATCGATTCATCGATTCAAGAAATCCCTATGCAAGGTGATATGACAATTTGAAAAAGGAGTTTTTCAAAGTTGAGATCACAATGAGGAATCGAACATCAACAATAAATACATAGTTATTAAGGCTATTAAGGAGCCTGCAAATATCTTGTCCTATGCCTCTTTCGGGAGATAGAAAATGAAAGGACTGTATTTGCAAGACAATCGTAAACGGTAATAGTTCACCCTCAATCAATTCATCTAATTGGTTGGGCTCCATAGGCTTGTGCTAGACATCGACTATGGAGATTGGGTACTCTTCAATTAATAGAGATTAATTGATAGAGTGATTAGTTTAAAAGAGTTTACACTAATCAAAATATTTGATATTCAATAAATCAAAAAGAGTTGTGAGCCTATGTCTAATTAATTGGTAAACCTAAATGGTCACACACAAAAGCCTGGAATATTCTCACTTGATTGAAGAAATTATCCAAGGAGTTAGCTAATTAGAGTGGTCAAGTTTATTGGGGTGGGGGGGGGGAGTTGGCTAATTATTAATTGGTCACCATGGATTGATTAATTTAAGTATTAAAATAATCAAAATAATTTAAAGAATTAAATTAGGCCAATTAAGTTAAAGAATTAATTTAATTGGTGCCATGTGACAATTTAATTAGTTAAAGTCAACTGTAATTTAATTAGTAGAGGAATCTAATTTTGGAGGAAAGATTAAATGGAAGTCCATTTAAAATTAGTGAGTAGATATTTAAAATGGAAGTCCATTTTTAAGAAATTAAAAATGTAACTTGACTAGCAACTTGGCATCCTAGGTGACATAATGAGGTGTGTGTGACAGAAGCTTCCCTAAGCCTCCATCTCACACTATAAAACCCCCCATGGTGTTAGGAGTCTAGTTTTCTAGTTGTATTTTCCCCCTCAAATCAAATGGTGATCTTATGTGTTGAGAGAAACCACTCACTAGATTCCCTCCAACAACTTCTTCTCTCTAATAACTCCCTCACACTTTCTTCATCATCCTCCTAAAGGTAGGAGTAGGATAAGGACCCATAAATAAAACCATAAGAAGGCTAAAAATAACTTTCCTACTCCACTCCAAGGATCTAATAATGCATTTAATGAGGATTTAAATCAAAAAATTACATTGGATGCTAAATCTGAAGGTAGAACAAGAAAACTCTTATGAAATCTTCAAAAAGAGCAATCAGCGCACAACACAGAAACGCCAACACTTGACTGCCTTCCTCAACTCGAAATTGGCTGAAAATTTACATAGAATACCTCAACACATATAGGAAGTTTCTATAAAATTTCAGCCCGATTAGATCACCAGAGGTCCTCCAAATTAGCTTCAGAAAACAAAGAACAACAATGGATTTATAAGAGCACAAGCCCCCCAAATTGAACCTCTAATGTAATAATCCAAACACCAAAGGAAAGCTCCAATCCACCTCAAATATGCTAGAAAATGAGAGGAGGAAGAATAAGGAAGGGGCAATTTTAGGAAAAGATGAGAGGAATTTGATATGGAGAGTGTGAAATTTCAACACATGAGTAAATTACATTTTTGGAGGGAAATGAGAATCTAGGTTAGCTTTTTTTCCCTCATGGATGGCCACCTCTATTTATAGAGAGGATCATGTGATGCAAGTTGGCATCACACCTCCCACGAGGTAGTTACCAACTTGGCAACCAACTTGCCAACTTGCTTGCATGTGACTATCACATGCATTTATATTTAATTTGTATATGCATTTCATCTCATGAAATGTAATGCAAATTAATCCTAAATTAATTTCAAATGAAACTCCTTCATTTGAATTTCCCTCCAAAATCAAATTCTTATTTTAATTAAATTAACTCTTTAATTTAATTAATTGACTTGACTTAACTCCTTAAGTTAAATGGTGCCAACTTAACTCTTTAAGTTAACTTGACTAATTAAATGTCACATGGCACCAATTAAATTTACTCCTTAATTTAATTGGTCTAATTTAACCCCTTAAATTATTTTGATTAATTTAACAATTAAATTAATCAAGCCCAAATGATCAAAACCTAGTCAACCAAATACTTTTCAAAAACACCAAGGTGAGCTTTCTAACTCTTTAGAAAATTCCTCCAATCAAGTAGAACTTCCTTTAGGCTTTTGTGTGTGACCCATTAAGTTCATCCATTCATTGGACATAGGCTCACAACTCATTGTGATATTTTGAATATTGAAATATTCACATTAGTTTAAACTCCTTTAAACTATTAACTCTTTCAATTAATAGCCATTAATCAAAGAGTACTCAATCTCCATAGTCGATGTCTAGTAATAAGCCTATGGAGCCCAACTAATTGGATGAAATGAATACGCTCTTGATGAACCATTCCAACTCTATGCTTGCCATGCAAATATAGTCCTTCTATGTCATATCTCCCGAAATAGGCCTAAGGCAAGATATTTGTCAGCTCCTTAATGGCCTCGATAAGTACGTTTCTAATCCCAATATTTGATTCCCCTTTATGACCTTCATCTTTGAAAAATGCATTTTTCAAATTGTCATACTACCTTGCGCAAGGATTTTTTGGAATATATCATTGTAGAATACACAGAATATGCACTCGCCCTTCACAACGATGAGGAGATGGATCTCATCTTGGATCTCACAAACCTCTATGTTTAAGTAACTCATACCCAATCTCAACTCAGATGACCTGCTACTTGATTGGAGAAGAGTCAAAATATGAGGACCTAAACACAAAGTTGCCATGGATCCTCAGGTCTAAGAACTAATTATATGCACTAGCGTAAGCCGGAGAACTTGCCACTGCCGACTTGCCACTCTGGCTATCTAGTGGATTCTCTAGATGGGTCTTCAGTAAACTTGTTCTCTAACAAACTCCGATGTATAACATGGATTGCGCTTGAAATGAAGCAATATCCAACTTCTTGGATTTATGCATTAGTAGTGCAAGTCATCCAAATCTTAGATACCCCATCTCATAAAATTCTATGACTTGGAATATTTTAAAATCACAATCATGTAAAACTTATTTCATGATCACCACCTAGTGCGTGACCAAGTCCCGTAATCTTGTGTGATTTAGGGGCTTCAACCAAATGCTAGTGAAGCAAAAATAAGTATACGATGAAGATTTCCATTTTATTTGAATATCATTCAATCAAGATTATATCACAAGTGAAATAGTTTACATGCTAATTTAATTAGCTATACGGCATTATTCCAATAATCTCCCATTTTTCCTTAAAGCTAATTCCCCATAGTCTTAAGACCCATCATCTCAAGATGTTCTTCAAAGACCTTTTGTGCTAGGGGTTTAGTCAGTGGATCTGCTATATTCTCTCATGAAGCTACTTTCTCCACTCGAATGTCACCTATATCAATGATCTTCTAGATCAAATGATAACGCCTTAAAATGTGCTTGGATTGCTTATGAGATCTTGGCTCTTTTGCTTGTGCAACTGCTCCGTTGTTGTCACTAAAGATAACTACAGGCTCAGTAATGCTAGGCACTACATCCAACTCTTGGATGAAGTTTTTCATCCAAACATCCTTGCTCAGCAATACTAGGCACTACATCCAACTCTTGGATGAAGTTTGTCATCCAAACATCCTTCTTTGTTGCTTCTAAAGTCGTAATATTCTCTGCCTCAATGGTTGAATCGGCCTTGGTGTCTTGTTTGGAACTCTTCCAACTTATTGCACTGCCATTGAGGCAAAATATAAATTTAGAAGTGAATTTTAGGTCATTTACATCGGATTGGAAACTAGAATTCTCTAGAATCCAAAAACCCCTCGAGTTTCAATTCTACATTATCGTATACCAAAAACAAATTCTTAGTTCTTCTCAAGTACTTTAAGATTCCTTTTATGGACATCTAGTGACTTTCACCGAGGTCTGATGGAAAATGGCTCATAATGCTCAGAGTGTGTGCTACATCCGGCCTTATACATTGAATGGTATACATTATGCTCCCTATAGTGGACACATAAGGTATGTGGGACATTATTTTTCTCTTGTTGCCAGTATTAAGGGCCATAGATTTGGAGAGACGAAGATCATGTCCCATAGGAATGAATTCTCGGGTCTAAGGACTAATTATATGCACTAGTATAAGCTGGAGAACTTTTGCTACTACTGACTTGCCACTCCGACTATCTAGTGGATTGTCTAAAGGATCTTTAGTGAACTTGTTCTCTAACAAGCACCCACTAAGATGCACCCATGTCCAACATGAATTGCCCATGAAATGGAGTAATATCTAATTCCTTGGATTTATGCATCATTAGTGCAAGTCTATCCGAATCTTAGATACCCTATCTCATAAGATTCTATGACTTGGAATATTTTAAGATCACAACCGTATAAGACTTGTTTCATGATCACCACCCAGTGCGTGACCAAGTCCCGTAGTCTTGTGTGATCTAGGGGCTTCAACCAAATGCTAGTGAAGTAAAAAAAAGCACAAGATGAAGATGACCATTTTATTTGAATATCATTCAATAAAGATTGCATCAGAAGTGAAATAGTTTATATGCCAATCTAATTGGTTGTGCAGAACTATTCCAACACCTAGCTCTACATTTGCCATGCAAATATGGTCCTTCTATTTCCTATCTTCCAAAAGAGGCCTAGGGCAAGATATTTGTTGGCTCCCCAATAGCCTTGGTGACTGTGTTTCTAATCTCAATATTCGATTCCTCTTCATGACCTCATCTTTGGAAAATTACTTTTTTTATATTGTCATAATACCTTGCACAATGATTTCTTAAAATCGATCATTATAGAATACATAAGAGATGTACTCACCCTTTACAACGACGAGGCGACGAATCCTATCTTGGATCTCATAAACCTCCATGTCTAAGTAGCTCATACCCAATCTCAACCCAGATGACCTACTACATGGTCAGAGAAGAGTCAAGGTATGAGGACCTAAACACAAGGTTACCATGGATCCTCATGTCTAATGACCAATTATATACACTAGTGTAAGCTGGAACACTTGCCACTACAGACTTGCCACTCCGGCTATATTATATCACAAGTGAAATAGTTTACATGCCAATCTAATTGGCTGCAGGGCACTATTCCAATACCTCCTTCATGCTCCTCACATCTCTAGCTAATTGAGAGAGGACTGAGAGTGACTTTAGGTGTGTGGCCTTCTTTAGAGTCTCAACACTTGGTGAGCTTTGGATTAGCGAATCAAGTTCTTTAAGGTGGTGGCCAATTTTTCATCTTTTTGGTAGCTAGCGATTTTGCATAGTTAGTTGTTGTTTTCTCGCCATTCCAAGTACGACTTAGTAGTTTTTGGTAGCAAAAGTTGTTATAGTTGCTGTCCTTTGGAGAGGAGTTGGAGTTCCTTGAAGAAAAGGCGAATTTCTTGCTTGGAAAAAAGTTCCATTGTAAGAGTTTGCTAATTGCCTTTCATTTTTGTGATTAAGGTAACATTATCCAACCTTTTTAATCCATTATTGAGGCATGGAACAGATCCTTGGGTTGAGGATATTTTGGTTAATTTTGCCTATTTTTGCAAATTATTATAGAACATAGCACCTTCTCTACTTTCACCACTATTTTATCAAATTCTTTACCCTCATGAGAAATTTGAAAAATCATATTTCTAGTGAGAATCAAGGTCCAAAGGCATCACTCGTGGACCCCACAACTCTTGAGACATCTATTAATGATCCTAAGGTAGGTAACTATTACCAATTACATCTCTACACAACCCTTGATGTGTTTGCCTCACTTTTCATATAAACTCATGACTCATGCGACATCTATATTACTATGTCTTAAGTCGGACCTACCAATCCTGTTTAATTATAAATTCAACTATGAACTTTCCACAACTCATGAGACAATGTCATAGTAAATTCACATAAAGTGCATCTCATACTAAGGTAGTGATCATAGCTTTCTACCAAAATGTGTCGTAGGACTCGTGAGCTAACATATAATTGTGATAGCATCTCATGTCAGACATCTATTGGTAGAAGGAAAGGATTATTAAACCCCACTTGATTTTATCCATTTTTAGTTAATATTGTTCAAACTTAGCCTCTTCTAAGTGAGAAAATTTTCCTTGGAAGATCTCATTATTTATTTTTGCTTGTTTAGGTTTTCTATCCTAAGCATGCATCACCATACATCAATAGGATAAAGAAAGTATAAATAAGTAAATAAACCTAGCATGCACCTAAAAATTGGGATGAGCATGAGCCTTAACCCAGTAGTACACTCAGAGCCATAGGTGCACTATATAGTTGATTTAGGTGGGTTGATTAAATTAGCGAATCCTATCTATTACATGAATATATCCTATACATTCATAGGTCTTCAACCCTCCTTGATCCTCTTGGCCTCCTTGATCTCCTTGCACAATTACAAGAAATAAAGAATACCTCACCACCTAATAGCTCAACTCTCATAACAATTACAAAGTAGAAAATCAAGAGGCATGCAAGCCCCATCTAATACAATCCATTCAATCAACATTGAATTTTAATTAAACTAATTTAAAGGCTCATGTTCATCCCAATACATCCATCATCCATTCAATATTAAATGAAAAATAGCTAGAATTAACATTCAATCCATCAATTAAGTGCTTCTCATATAAAAAATTAATTTAGGGGCAAAATTAAGCATAACAATAATGCATCTCAATTTTGCACAAACTTGATGAGTATACTTAAATTTGATCTTAAAAGCTATAAAAAAATGTCCAACATTATTTAGGTACTTACACAACGATTGTGAATCAAAATTGAATGAAATGAGCACGTTAGGAAGACCACAATGCAACAAAACAACAAAACGGTCGAGGATCACCACAAGGCACCCATCGACAGGCCGCTGCCGTTTTTGTGTGCCCGGCAGCACAGCTCGCCCATAGCACAGCAGCCTTGCTGGTGTGTATCCAAGTGTTATTTTTGTGCCTCTTTGGTGCTATTTTGCATCCTCAACACCATAACTCAATTTTTCACAATTTTGATAATTTTTAGATTATAAACACCTTTAAAACTTAAAATTACAGTGGTCAAAGTGCTTGAATATTCAAATCTAAGGAAGAATCACTATTCTTCGAATAACATCATGTAACTCCAATCCAATTGGATCTAAAAATTGTCAATACACTTTTAAGCAATAATCAACATGCTAGATCAATATTTAACATTATCCAATGCTAAATCAACATTTAACATAATAGGATTTGAATCAAAACTCATGCCAACATATGATATCACAATCTAGCACATATTGACATATTTCAATTCAACACGGTAAAGCCACATGCATCAACTGCAAAATCTTAAATTCATTAATTGAATCAAGAAATTGGAGTCCAAAAACCAATTCATCACATGAATCAATTCAACAAATCCAGAATTAGGTGTAAAATTGGTTCTGATACCACTTGAAGGAAGTAATATTGCAAAGATCCAAACTAATTGCAAAAATTAACTTGCAATATCACTAACCAAGGATCTTATTTCATGCCAAAATTAAGGATTTTAGAGAAAGAGAAGTTACCTTGAAAGAAAACTTTGAAGGCAACAAGAAAGATCTTTCACTAGAACACTTTCTATGCAAGATGTACCACATTTTTCTCTTGGATTTTTTTCTCCACACTAAAAATCAACAAGTCTAGCCACTTTTGGTCAACAAATCTCCTCCAAATTGAATTAAAAATGGCAGCAAAATAGTGAGTTGATCACTAAAGCCCCCAGTCAAGGAGATCCTCCAAAACTGGTCTTCAATTCGAAGGACTAGTTCACCAACTCTAAGCGCTCTACTTGTTGTGTCTCTAAAGTTGATCCATACACCTAGATGCACTCTTAATCCTTACTCAACATGCTAGAATATGAAGGAGGAAGAAGAATAAAAAAGGAGAAAGGAGTGAGGGAGTTGGAAGACAGAGAAGATGGTTGGAGATAATCTAGTAAAGAGGTATTTCTCAACACATGAGGGAACCTCTTTTTGGAGGGAAAAATGGGAAGCTAATTGCATCAAAGTGACCCGCCATGTGAGGGCTAGGTGGATATTTATAGTGTGATTAGGAAATTCTTGGAAGCTTCCATCACACATTCCTCTCATTGCCAACTTGCATGCTCATTAGCATGCATAGTTGGATTTCAACTTCTAAAATTAAAATGACAACTTATCGACTTAAAATGGATTCTTTCATTTTAATTTTTCTTCCAAAATTAGATTCTCTTACTAATTAAATTAATTTCTTAATTTAATTAGATTAACTTAACTATTTAAGTTAATTAAATCAACTTAACTCCTTAAGTTGACTTTGATTAATTAAATTGTCACATGGCACCAATTAAATTAACTCTTTAAATTAATTTGATTAATTTAACACTTAATTTAATCAAGCCATTGTGACCAATTCTTAATTAGTCAACTCGATCTCTTTTCCAAACTTGACAACTCTAATTATCTAACTTAGGTAATTTCTCCAATCCAGTTAGAGTATTCTAGCCTTTTGTATGTGACCCTTTAGGTTCAGCAATTAATTAGACAAGGACTCACAATTCTTAGTGATTTCCTGAATATCAAATATTCTAATTAGTCTAAACTCTTTTAAATCACTCTTTTAATTAATCTCTATTAATTAAAGAACACCCAATCTCCATAGTCGATGTATAGCACAAGCCTATGGAGCCCAACCAATTGGATAAATTAGTTTGATGGTAAATCACTACCGTTTACAATTACCATGTAAATATGGTCATTCCATTTTCTATCTCCTGAAAGATGCCTAGGGCAAAATATTTGTCGATTCCTAATAGCCTCGATAACTATGTATCTGTTCTTGATGTTTGATTCCCAATTGTGACCTCAACTTTGGGAAACTCCATTTTCAAATTATAATACTACATTGTGCAAGGATTTCTGGAAATCGATCACCATAGAATACATAGGAGATCAACATGTTCTCCACTGACGAACAAAATGGATCCCATCTTGGAACTCACCAACCTCCATACTTAGGTAGTTTATTCCCAACCTAAGCCTTGGGCGACCCGCTGGGTAGTCAGACCAAAATCAAAGCATAAAGACCTAAATAAAAGATTACCGTGGAACCTCAAGTCAAAGGACTAATTATATACACTAACGTAAGCTAGAGAATTTCCTAATACTGACGTGCCACTACGGCTAGCTTGTGGATTCTCTAGGTGAGTTTTCAGTGAACTTGTTCTCTAACAAAAGCCTACTAACATAGATTGCCCATGAAACAGGATATTCCTTGGAGTATGGATTGTTAGTGCTAGTCCATCCGAATATTAGATGACCCCATCTCATAAGATTCTATAACTTGGAATATTTAAAATTAATGAGCATAGAGACTTATTTTATGATCACCATCATATGCATGACCAAGGCCCGTAGTTTAGTATGATTTGAGGGTTTCAACCAAATACATGTGAAGAAAATCATGAATACATAAGATGAAGATGACCATTTTATTGAATATTATTCAATCAAGACTGTTACGTAGAGTAGTTATACACGCCAATCTAATTAGTTTACGGGGCACTATTCCAACACATGTGGCATCATCCCACTCCTGAATTTAGATGCGAACGGCATGCATTTTTATAATTCTTAGTTTCTTTTAGATCGATTTTGGGCCCGTAATTAATTTGACTTGGACAATGAAGGACTACAATTGGATCTTTCTAACGACCCACTAATCGTGCTATGTTTTAAGTCCTAAATCCATATTCTTCTTAACTGCATGTATTACATGTAGGAGGACAAATAAATTGCTCTAAATTCGACTTAATTGACGAATATGGATCAATAACAAAGATTACTTATTCCAAACAGAGAATAATGCTGCTTTTCAGCTTCTCATTGTATCGTAAAGCATTGAATTAGAATTCCTTCAAAGGAACAAGTAGGGCTCTTAATACAGTTAATTTGATGCAAAGCTCACAAATTTAATTTGATAACTTATTACTGGGGTTTTATATGATTTTGATTCTAAGTGGAATCTGGCTTGCTCAATAGAAATTGAATTTAATTCAAATTATACGCATATAAGCGCAGACAGCATCAGACTAAATTGCGATTAGGTTAATACTAAATAATAAATAATACATATTTATTAATAATATCATATGAAAATTATCGTAAATTCATGAATATCAAATTTCAAGCACAATATATAGAGAGATAATTGGTGATTTATTTTTTGGGATAGAAATAGATTGCCATCCAAACTATGCGTGTTTTTACACTTTTGTAGCACCCCTCATCAGGATGACACCTCAGTCAAGGCACCACACAAATTCAATCTTAAATATCAGAGTCGCAACCTAACAAAAGGCCCATAAGTTTATTTCACACATATTCTAAAATGACATTCAAAATCTCATCAATCAGTTCTAAACCAAAATTTTCAAAATAAACACCTACTAAACTTCATAATATTAATATCTTACTGCATAACACATTAGAGCCTATTAATTACAATCATACATATCACAACATTTCTAAGGTTTCATTCTGAATACAATACATCCTAACTTATATTCTGTACAATCTTCAAAAGGAAACCGAATACATTTC
Source organism: Jacaranda mimosifolia (assembly GCA_018894105.1). Lineage (NCBI taxonomy): Eukaryota > Viridiplantae > Streptophyta > Magnoliopsida > Lamiales > Bignoniaceae > Jacaranda > Jacaranda mimosifolia. Next base: position 22,956,362 of record CM032126.1, read on the forward strand.
TTCCTAGCTCAATCTCCAACCATCTCTTCCCTGTTTGATATCATAAAATACAGGGAGGTAAGTCCAAAGACTTATTGAGGAATACAGAAGGGATTTATCGAGAATGATTCGACTTGACAAATCATAATATAAACGAACAGATTAAACAAATACAGAAACAGATAGTACCGATAAGCAAATAGGAAACTCTCTTGCCTTATTTCTCCAAGATTAGATGTCAGACAAACAGAAACAATCAGACAGATTAAACCCAAAGCATATGCACTCAAAGGATAGTCTAAGACATGCATTGCCGATTCACCTTATACCAAACAAACATATCACCTACGCGTAACAGCTTGGTATATGACAGATGCCCATACGATCTGTATAGCACACCGCCGATGCCTAGGGGAAGTCCCTAGCACACCATCGATACCCAGGGGAAGTCCCTAGCGTACCGCCGACACCCAGAGGAAAGTCCCTAGCGTATCGTTGACACCAAGGGGAAAGTACCTTGCATGCCTCACATAACCAAACAGATCGCCCGGATCGGCCCTTGGCCTCATAATCACCGTACAAATAACAGAATTAACCGCTTATGCAGATGCCCAGGGGAAAGTCCCTAGCACATTGCCGGTTTCAGACAGAACAGATCAAAGCAGACAGAAACAATGCCAATCAGGCAACAGATAACAGTAACAGATACAGATATGCCAGCATGGCCAAAATACATATCAAATAACAGAAATGCCGACAAGGCAACAGATACAAAGTAGAGCAGAATGATAATAGACAAAATTCTGGGCGCCAGAACAAACAGAAACAGATACAGAACAGATATAACCCTCACAGGGGTATTCAGAACAGAATCAACTAATAAACAGAAACCAAACACGGTTCTAAGTACCGTATAGAAACAGTAAACCCACACAGGGGTTAATTTCAATAACATATAGCTCAATAAGGTGCCAAATTGGCAAAACCTCATAGGTATAACAAGTACCAAGAGGGATAGATCCTCACATTGGTGTAATATACCCAATCAGTCAGATATACAGCTACTGCTCGTCACCGGCCAAATCTCCGTCACCTAATTCACAAAATAATTCATAATTAAAGTTCGATCGATTCTACTAACCTTATTCGTTATCGAAGCTTAATATTTCCCAAAATTACCAAATAAATCTTATTTAAGTCCAAATTTATATAAATCAATCAAACTAACTTAATCTTATCAACTATTAACAATTTAAGATTTAAAATCTTAAATTCCTATACATATATATAATACATAATAATATAATAACACAACCTAAAATCCATAATTAAATCACTTATCATCCTAACTCATACATATACCTTGCATGAATATATATAATACATAAAAAAATATAATTATCAAAACCTAGCAAAATTCATAACTCACTAACTAAAGCCCAGATTCGAAAATGGACTATACCGTCACGACCGTTGGAACGAGCAGAAAAAACTGTCCATTCGCCGCCGTCCGCTGCCGCCTGTATAAGGTCACTTTATACCGTTCTCTTCCTTACACCCTCCTGAACAATAATCTTCGGTTAGTTTTTAGTTATACTACTCCTATTAGCCGGAAAAAGCCAAAAAAGCACCAAAATCACCTTGCTCCGCCGCCACTGTATGGCTCCATTCACCGCCGCTGGTGTCGGAAACCGCCACGAAACCCTATATTCTGCTTCTCCTCCTCCCTAGCTACACAACCATACCCTTCGTCGTAGGTTTCAGGGCTTGGAGATGATTACCAAAAGTTAACCAAAGAAACGGGTTTCTTCACGGTGCTTCTCCGTCCACCTTTAACCACCGTGCATGGCTGCTATCTTGTGGCCTGAAAATGGTGAGGGAAGTGGTGGTAAGGTTTGATGAAGAAATGGAGGTTGAAAGAAGAGAAGAAAGCTAGCGAAGGAAGAAAGAAAATGGAAAGAAAATTGAGGAAAAGATGAAGAAAAAGGAAGAAAGGAAATTGAAGTCAACTAGCATTAATTGTTGACTTGATACAAGTATGGAGCAAGCATGGCTCGGCTGACTTCATCATCATTTCATATATATATATTTCTTAATAATTTAGAATCTCTCAATTTAGTTCCCGAAATAAATAAAATGCATTTTCGATCTCAAAAATCTTGTGAAAATATCAATTGAATCTTATATAATTTTTATCATGATTTAATAATTCAAAATTCTAATCGAATAACTTCAATTAACTGATAAAGTAAATAATAATAATTTAACAAATATATAAAATTTCGGGGTCGTTACAACTTTGCTAACTGATCATATTTCTGTGATACTTTATTATCCAAACTGCACTTGTTTTTTTTTTTTTTTCACTTTACCATATATGAACAAATTCTGGTGGAATGTTATAGAAAATCTTCATCACAACAATGCCAGAAGCCTTCTTTTTCAGGTATTATAGTCAAATCTTCTAATTTTATGGATATAATAGTCATTTCCTTGGTGTAGCCTTGTTAAATTGCAAAATGCGACAAACTCTTTTTAATGTACTTTTAGTTGCATATCCTGCGATAATTCAAGTTTAAATATATTATCTTTGATAAAGTGATAAAAATACCTTTAGAAAAGACTTCAGCCACTCCTGTAATGGAATACCATGAAATATTTGACTAAAACTAGTTCATGTATGTAAGATGAAAGAAAAAGCATAGCCGAGAAGGTAAAATATCATGAAAAAAAAATTAGTTAGCAAAACGTAAAAACACGTATAGTTCGGATGGTAAAGTATCTTTATTCCTTATTTTTTTGTCAGTTAGGTACAAGTTAGCGGTGCATTATGTTTTATTTTGTTATAGGAATATACCTTGATACTTAAATTAATGATTCATCGTTTTAGTACGATCAAATTTTTATTTTGATTATTTTGAAGTGTTTTGAATTGAAATCTTTCACTTGGTCATTTACATTTATTTTATTAGTTTTATTAAATAAAATACATTTGAGCTAAGCTTTAAGCTTGCTTTTGTTGTTAAATCAAGCTTGAGCTTTGAGCAAAAAGAAAGTTTTAACAATATTTAATCATTCAGAAAAAAAAGCTCATATAGTATTAAAGGGGTGTTTGGACGAGCCTATACTTTTTAGAAGTGATAATTAGAAATTATGAAAAAAGTGGTTAGTAGTAAAAGTGGGAAAGATTTCAAATTTAATCAGAATTAAAAAAAACAAACAAAACAAAACAAAAAAAATGTGGAATGAACATGTTTGATAAAAAAATAAATTTGTACTTGAGTTTATGAGTGAAATTACGAAATTACGCTTTTTTTGGGTTTAAAAAACTAAGTAGGAACAAAATAATTAAATATGACTTATAAATGTTTACTAAAAACCAGAAGTTAGAAATTTTATCTATTATTTTATTCATATACATAATATATGTTTTTTGATAATTCTAAAAATAATAAAATAACTACATATAAAAATTAAAATAAATAAATTTTACTTATTAGAGTTACATGGATATTAAGAGATATTTTAGTTTATAGAAATTGTATGTTACAAACTAATTATTAAATTAGGTATCAAATAATAATCTAATGTAAGTTATTTTCATATAAAAAAAGTATAAATAGGCTATATATTTATTCTAAAAAAAATACTTAATATTTAAAAATGTCAGATGTCATAATATTTAAAATTCTCAAATGTCTTGAACATTGTAACCATAACTTCCACATTGTTAAGAAATCATACCAAAAAGTTTTATATTTTAAAACAATTCATTTGCTTATATATCATATCAAAATATGTATGTATAAATATATATATCTAATTTAAAAGGCATATTTAGTAAAATATTATGCTTTATTTTTATTTTCTTAATTCTTTCATTTCTTTTTTAAAATTTTATCATTTAAAGAAAATTGCATAGTTTATAAACTTCGAGTTAGCAATTCTTGATATTCTACAACTTATTTAATTACAAATTATCTTCAGACATAATATCTTTAATTGAAGTATTTACATTTTTTTATTTAATTAGTAATAAATTTTCTTTCTTTAAGTACTAAAAATAATTACAATTCATTCTTTGATCACTTGAAGTGAAATAAATATTATTATAAAATAAATTATTTCAATATTAAAATTATTTTTGGTGCATCGTAATGAGCACATGCTAGTGTGTGTGTGTGTGTGTGTGTGTGTGTGTGTGTGTATAACAGAAATTAATATGAAAAATTACAATTAAAATAATATATATTATATATTGAGGACTTAATATATAGATATGGAGTTACCAAAAAATTAATTAATATAGCATTTTTGTATTAATAATAAAATGGATTAAATTTATTTTACTCCCTTGTCCTATAGGTAGGTGCCAAATATCCCCTATACTACCAAAATCTTCAAATACCTCCCCCCCCCCCCCCCCCAAAGTCATCTGTCATTAGTAAAATAGCTGATGGTGTTAAAATTTTATGGTGAATTACCGATTTAACCTTAAAACATAACTAAATAACATAAAACCCTGGGAGACGTGGCATTTTTTTTTCTTGTGTAGACAAATCTATCCTTGGCATAAAGAAAAACGTGACTGGGAAAAAAAAATAAAAAACAAGTATATTCAGCTTACTTTTCTTCTCACTCACAAAGAAAAATTCTAAAATATCATCCCAAAATTTTAAAAAAGATCCAACAGAAATTTGATGGTGAATAATAAAAGATATAGTGCCTATCTGTAAAGGAACAAGCAAATTGATTTTTGACGAGTTATTTGAAGTTAATCAATTAATATATCTCAACCTTGAAACTCTAAAATTTTGGGATTTTTTTTTCAATTTGCTTATTCAATTAGAGTTTTTAAAAGTAATCATAAATTATAAGTGAAAGATAACAAAACTTTACATATTATTATAGATTTTTATTTCCCAAAATGAATGCAGATTTCGAAAATTTTAAACAAACAGTTACAAAATAGAAATACGTATAATGGTCCCATGTGTTTTTTTCCACACAAGCAAACTCTATTTTGTTGGTTCTATATGTATGTTCTATATTAGAGTGGAGTTGTTTAATATCCTTTTAAAAAAAATGAAATGATTTAATTTTTGTGTTGGATTATGAGTTAGATGATACTTTAGATCCTAAAATTACGGTAACAAAATTGAAGTAAGAAACTTGAGCATTATATAGTAATTCACAAGATATTTTGGACATAAAATTTTTCAATAGTCATATGTATAAAGGGAAGATAATTTTTGTGCAACATCAACCAAACAATTGTTACTTTTCTAACAGTAAAGATGTTTGAGGGGGTACGTTTTGAAGATTTTGGTAGTACATGGAGTATTTGACACCTATCCCATAGTACAAGGCGGTAAAATGAATTTAATTCTAATAAAATAATCTTAATGGAAAATTATATATATAAATATGTTGAATGGAAAAAAGGGATAAAATTAACTTATCCATATTATTGCCACATAAGAATTATACTTAAAATAGACTTAAACATCATTTTTACTTTATATATATTAGCTTATTCCGTAACATTTCGTAACAGACCAAAATTAATTTCTCAATAATGAATATAGGATTAAATTGATCAAAGTTTAGTTAATTATGCTAAATTAAAAAAAGAAAAAGAAAAAGAAAAAGAAATCATAGCTATAAAATAAAAAATAACAAATTCTATGGCCTAATCGATCAGTCACCCGTCTTCTCATGGATCTATCCGAAATAGTGCGTGGAGTTGCAGGCCATAGGCAAACTACAAAGGCTAACACGGATTGAATGAATATAGCTTGTTGTACTATATATATCTCACGATCCTTGAACTTATTTTTAAATTAAATTAATTTAGTTATAATTATTTATCTAGTCAAACAGATGGGCAAGCCATCTAAAACTAATAGAATAATATCAATATTAATGATAGTATTGTTACTAATATGATTAACAAGATAATCGTAAATAAAATATTATCAATATATATTCAATTACAGACACACCCAGAATACACATATATTTACACATATGTGTGTATATATATAATTCACTCGATATTGTTGTCTACTAACCATCACTTATACAGATGTGATTAATAAAAAATATTAACTAAACTATAGACAATTAAATAATGATTAGGATAACTTTAGAAAAACTTAAAGATTTATAAATCTAATAATAAAAAAAAATTCTTTTATGGATTCCGGTAATAACTTACAGAAACTTATTTATTTACTTTTTAATGATGCCTATTTACTTTGAATAAATGAATGTATTTCATATATATTATAAAATCTAACATATTATTTTCTTTATATTTAGAATTATGAATTTCGTTTATAAATTTCAATTAAATTTGACAATGGAGGATGCTTAGGAAAAAATATTAATTGATAGCTTTTGAATAATTAATCATGTTGTATGTCAATAAAACAACAATTTGGTTGAGTATTAATATGGGATAGCCCAATAGGCTCGGCCCAAAGATTATAGACCCGAGGGTGTAGCATCGAGTCCATCTCATCCTTATGGCCCAATTGTGCTACCGACTTCAGTTGACCCAGGTCGACCAAGCAGGTCAACCTCTCACGTCTCTCCTGAAAGGGTGTAGTCATTCGACTAGGCCGCAGACCGGAGTCCGATGCTCAACCCGTTCGACCACAACGCTTGGCTACCTCTTACGCCGTGCGCCAACCCATTATAGGGTCGACTGTATCACCAACTAGGGAGGTCGACTCGATGCATAATCAACTCTCTGCCACATTAAATGCCCTGACAGGCAACATGTCTCCGTATTAAAGGCGTATGCCACCCCAATACCACCCATACTGCTGCACTGGGCAGGAGGCGCACCTATAATGTACTATTCTGCCCATAAAACCTGGAGATGCAGCCACCTAGAATAGTACAGGAATGAGAGATGACCTAAAGCCCCTCATGCAAAGACAAGGACCCTCGTTGCATGTTAAGGGCATCTCACAAATCCCACACCAAGAGAAGGCTATAAATACCCCATTTTCCAGCCTCATTAAAGGTATGATATTCTCTACAACAAGGCCATCACTCTGTTGCTCATCATATTTAGTCGATCTCATAGTGACTTAAGCAACAGAGTGTCTTAGCCGAGGGCATCTCGACTATCCTAACGTTTGTTCGTGATTGTAGGACTTAGCCCAACCACTTTTGGAGTTCGATCACTCGACCAAACATGTTGGTTCCTCCAAATTACCTCCAGATCCAATTACAAGCAATTTTTACCCTCATCAAGTATCAATACTTAGTTTAATTCAAGATAACAACTTTCAAAAAGCTTCCAAATAAGACAAGTAAATAAAATAGTTTTTAATATAAATTATATTAATTCTACCATCTATTAATAGTTAATAAATCAAATTGGATGTATAAAAATATTTCAAATGCACATACAGCAGTAATTAATTAATTCTTTCTATTACACTAATTAATAATTACTGAAATGAGATCTTAAAATTTTCATTAGTAAATATATTTAGAAGAAACAACTGGTTTTACCGAATCATCCTAAGTATCTTTTTTCATTTTCACGGAAAATTTTATTATCCAGCAAATGTTGGATGTTTGTATGTTGAAGAACCTAAAATATTGAGGCTCTTCAAATAATGAACATATTCAATATGCATGAATGCTCTATTTTCTTTTCTTTTATAAATTCGATAAAATATGAATAAAATAAGATGTAAAAAAAATTGAAAAAATAAGTACTCATTGCTTATTTGAAAGTTTAATCTATCCAATGTATTAGAATTAGATTGCATTATATTTAGAATTATATATTACAAAAAATATTCAATTTTTTTAGTTTTTGTTTTATCTTTTAATTATAACATAATTTATTATTATTTATATTTTATATAAATATTTGTATCTTGTGTCTTGACATGGAGTTATGACTACAATATATCTATCTATATCTATACTAGCTAGTATATATAGCACAACTGTGTGGGACCCATAATTATGTAATTTTGATTCTAATTGTGCAATTTTGGCCAAATGGCTAATTCTTAGAATTTTGAGCATTTTAATTCATTCAAAAAAATTCATTATTTGTTGATTATTATCTCTAACCGATATGTTTGTATCTTATTTCTAATTTTCTTTCATTCAAAATTTAAAATACATACATCTATCTATCTATATCTATACTATTATATATAACACAACGGTGTGGGACCCACAATTACTCAATTTTGATTGCAATTTTTGCCAAGTGGCAAATTCTTAGAATTTTGAGTTTTTTTAATTAAATTTAAAAATCTTTATTAATTATTGATAATTATCTCTAACCGATATAATTGTATCTTATCTCTAATTTTCTTTCATTTGAAATTTAAAATATATCTCTCGATACTATTAAGTAAGAACTTAATTCAAATTTAAAAATATAATTTATTTTATTTATTAACAATTAGATATTAATATTAGATTATGAAAAATTGATAAAATCTTTTTTCTTTAATATTTTAAGATAAAGTCGCTACATCTCCATTGAAAAAAATAAACAATAGTCTCTAAGATAAAGTCATTACTTTTTTAGTTAATTCTCACTAAATTTTTTAATTAAATCAAAAAAATTATTAGTAGTTGGTTGCTCTATTCGTATTAGTTGAACACTTTTCTATTCCTTATAAATATTTCTAAAGTTTCAAATTTGTTTTTTTGGTTGAATAAATAATTATTTAATTGATCTTTAATATCAGAAAAACGATTATCTATAAAATTTGTTTCATCTCGCGTTTAGAATATATCGAAGATTTTTTAATTTATAATTTTTTTAAAGATCTTTTTTAAGTTTTCTCTTAACTTTAATAACTAAATTTATTTATATTTGATTGTTTATGATAAAAACTTTTTGAAAAAAAATATTAATTTTACGACTAATTACAAGAGGCTATGTGTAAAATAAAGTACTAATCAATTTAATGGTTTTATTTATATATTGAAGTATCAAATTCAATTTCAAATATAATAATTAATTTACATAATATTCTAAATATTTATTTGGTCAATAAATCTAATATAGCTAAATATAAAGTTGAGATTTTTCAACCAACAAAATGCAGTCTAATAAGCTATAACAATAAAGCAAATTTCATCAAACGACATCAAATCTCTATCAAATAAAGATTTAATATTATCCTTTAATATTATATATAATAATAAGATAATATTAAACATGTTCCAGTAGGTTAAGACTCTTCTACTTTATACACCTATATAAAGGGACTATGTGATTCCATGCAAACATAACTAGATGAAATAGAAGAAATTCAAATTTCAAAAAGCTTTGCCCCGGTCTTTCAAATCTGAAAGAAGGAGATATCAATAAATTTTCCCAAAATAAATTCATTTATGTTAGAATTTGGTATCTATTGAAATTTTGGTTTCATACATATATATATATAATTAAACATAATTATCTTTGCTTAATTGTTGAAAACCTGATATTCTCTATGTTAATATGGCAGAGTATGGCAAATGAGCTGGGCACAGGAAATGGGTGAGCAAGAAAATTTGCATCAAAGAATTTTTTTTTTTTGATTTATTTGTAAGGATTCATGGGTATTTTCTTCATGTTCATTTCAAGCATAAGATATATCAAATCATATAAATGTATTTCTTGCACCCCCCCGCCCCGCGTCCCCCCACTAGAGTATTGGTACAACCTTAGTATTTTAAGGATCATGAGAAATATTAATCATTAATTTATTTTACCTTTTTTATATGAATAATCAGGAGGTTTGGACGTGAATGATTTTTGATGGAACAGTAATAGAAATCACTATATTAATACGATGACGATACGATCAAGTTGGGAAATTGAGGTAAATAACAAGTGAAAAAAATTGTTATTTATTATTAGTTCACTTTCAATAATTATTTGGAATACAGAGAAATTTTTTTATCATAATGCAATTTCAGGTTGAGAAGGTCTCAAAGCATATTGAAAGGTGATCAATTCTAATGTAGAGTCTCACAGGTAATGAAGGAATTCAAGATAAAAGAAAACTCATAACTTATGTAATGTGATTTTTGTTTTTATTGATTGAGTATTTGTAATACTAGAAAAAATTAATATAATGTTACTTTTGTTTTATCAGTAGTTTCTCAAAATGTGATTAAATTTTTGCTAGATTTAGTATTTCAAAACGTGGTTTCTAATACTTTTGAGAATTTTCTTCTGTTAAAATGGTGTTCCACTTGGCTTAGCCTTTTAAAACATGATATCAAAACTTTCGAGCTAATTGTATAAAATTTTGCAGCTACTCATTTGGCCGGATAGCATTATCCTTGCACTTATATGTATAAGATTTGGTGTTCAAACTCAAAATAGTCCCAAATGTATTCACCTTTTGTTTGAGTTTTTTTTTTTTTTTTTAAATTGTGTAGTAAGTTTTTATATTATTAATATTGTTTATTATTCTTTCATATCTTTGCAGGTGTTATACTTTTTATTATTTTGTTCAATTTCTTTCAAATTGACTAAGTTGTCTTGGGTTATGAAAAAAAATAAGAGTCTTTGCATTTTTACATCGTACTTTTTTAAATTGATAATAATGTGACGAGCTTAAGTTTTCATTGCTTTTTATTGATATTAGTACATATGATTTGGTGGGAAGAACTCTTTAATTTTGATATTATTTATCTAATTTTAAAAAAATCAAGTATTAAACTTCACATATTAAACTTACTTTTACATAAAATAAAAACAACACTAATATATTATATTTTCAATAATAATTAATTCTATCCGTGCATAGCACGGGGTACATGCTAGTTATTATATATAGCAAAATGGTGTGGGATCCACAATTACTCAATTTTGATTGGAATTTTGGCCAAGTGGCAAATTCTTAAAATTTTGAGTTTTTTAATTAAATTCAAAAAATTTCATTAATTATTGGTTATTAAATTTGATATTATTTATTTTGTTTTTAAACATATTTATTCTTATTTATCTCTAACTGATATGGATGTATTATATTTGAAAAGAAAAATCTTTATTAGATAAAGGAATTCTTTTTTGAGTTTTCAGTTGATGAATCGAAATTGATATTATCTCTTTCATATCATTGATGAGATAATATTATAGATGTTTAGGTGTATTAAAACTCTTCTATGCATATCTATCTATCTATACTATTATATATAGCACAACGGTGTGGGACCCATAATTGTACAGGTTTGATCAAATTCTAAATTCTTATAATTCTGAGTTTTTTTAGTTAAAATAAAAAATTTTCATTTTATTATTGGTTATTAATTTGATATTATTTTTTCATTTAAATGTATCAAGATTTTTTATAAAAAAAATTAACTGGAACAAATCATTCTTTATTTATCTGTAATACCAGAATGCAATTGCATTCTATCTACAAAATATTTTTCATCTCTACTCTCAATATATAGATGATTCCTTAATCATTCAAACTCCACAATTCGATAATTTTTTTATAATTTTTCTTTTATCTCTAATAACTAATTTATATATATACCACTATAAATAGAGTATTTTGAAAGTCATTTTATTAATACTCTCAATTCTCTAGCATTTCTTTTTCTCTACCTCTTTGTGTGTGTTATTCTTTTATTCTTCAAGTTATTAATTGATTGCTTGATTTTTCTTTGTTCAATGTTTTGATTTCATTTTATTTGTTTAATTTTGTTATGTTATATTATGGAAGAGACTTTTTGGATTCTAATGCTTATAATTTTCTCTTCAACTATGAATAAAGTTTGTCATCTAACTTTGATTGTTAAAATTCTATACCTTTTATATCTTTTTTGTTTATTACTTAGTTTAAGTTATCAATTTATTTATTTAATTTTTTATCTTTCATTTTTTGATCATTTAATTTTGTAATTTTGCAAGATGAGGTATATTCATTATTTTTAATATTTTATAATTTATTAAATTTTAATTGCTATATTTTTTTCTTTAGTTATTTCATTTATTTGTTTATTTTTCCAATTGTTTTGAAAATTCTTATTTTACATTTAGTATTTTTTCATTCATTCTTTCAATCAAGTTATTAGTTAATTTGCTTTTTATTTTTAAGATTTTTATTTTTTGTTCTCTAAAGTTACTATTTTATAGGATGAAATTTATTATTTTGGTTTACTATTTTTAGAATTTTTGATTTTTTGAATTATAATTTTGTAAGTCCATTAATTTCATTTTTTTCTCATATATATGCAATTATATATGTATAATATGTATAATTCTAACTCTTTTCAAAAAGTCTATATACTACTTCATCTATATATATTCTTTAAACTTAATTGATTGTATGAAAAATTATGAGATGATATTATCAATAGAAAATACACTCATTATTTTTTTAAGTTTATAATATTTATAGGCATAATTTAATCTATTTTTTATTTTTTTTATCTTTTATTATCATAGTTTTGTATTGACTTGGTTGACTTAATAAAAAATTAAAATAAGACATACTTTTCTTTAAATTTTTTGTAGACTGTTATTTAATTCTATATATTTTAACTTTCAACTTAATATATAGTCATCATCTTTTTAGTTTAAAGTAGTCTTTAAATCTTACACTTCTAACTTCTTCTTTTTTCCAATGACTTTGAGCCCATTAATCTTTTGTTCTATATATTTTTGTAATTTTTAATACAACTATCTTGTAATTTTTGTCGTAATATTTTCTATCTTTTGAGTAAATTATAATCTTACTCATATGCTTTTATCTTTAGAAGTTTTAAGTTTTTTTAATTTCTTACTGAATAATTTTCAAATTCATTTTCCCATAATATCATGTATACATAAAATTATTTGATGTCTTTACATGTTTCAAACTTTTAATACTAAATTTTTATATGTTATGGTAATATTTTGTTTTACTCATTAATTGAGCATATTTTGTAATATTTTTATTTTTCTATTAATTGTTAATTATATATACGATTTAGAGTAACATTAATATATAGTATTCATAAAAATCCGTGCATAGCATGGGAACAATGCTAGTACTATTATATAGCACAACGGTGTGGGATCCATAATTATGTAATTTTGATTGCAAGTTTGGCCAAATGACAAATTCTTAGAATTTTGAGCATTTTAATTCATTTAAAAAATTTCATTATTTGTTGATTATTATCTCTAATTGATATGTTTGTATCTTATCTCTAATTTCTTTCGTTCAAAATTTAAAATACATACATCTATCTATCTATATGTATCTATACTATTATACATAGCACAACGGTTTGTGACCCATAATTATGTAATTTTGATTCTAATTGTGCATGTTTGGCCAAATGGCAAATTCTTAGAATTTTGAGTATTTTAATTTATTTAAAAAAATTTATTATTTATTGATTATTATCTCTAACCGATATGTTTGTATCTTATCTCTAATTTCTTTCATTCAAAATTTAAAATACATCTATCTATCTATCTATCTATCTATCTATCTATCTATATCTATACTATTATATATAGCACAATGATGTGAAACCCATAATTGTGCACTTTTGACCAAATTTTGAATTCTTAGAATTTTTAGTTTTTTAATTAAATTTAAAAATTGATTTTTAGTTATTAAAATTGTTACTATTATTCCTTTTAAAGATGTCTGATTTTTTGAAATCATTTTCTCGATTAGAACAATATTTTTTATTTATCTCTAATATCATAAAATAATTGCATTTTATCTACAAAATCTTTTTCATCTCTACTTTCAATATGTGGAAGATTTCTTGATCATTTAAACTCTAGAGTTTGATAAGTCTTTCGTGATTTTCTCTTATCTTTAATAACTAATTTATATTATATCATTATATATAAAGTCTTGCAAAAGTCATTTCATTATATTCTCAGGTTCTAGCATTTTTTTTCTCTCTATTCTTTGTATCATCTTTATTTTCTAGCATTTTTTTTTCTTCTATCTCTTTGTGTGCATCTTTAGTTCATTATTCAAAGTGTTTATTGTTTATTTGATTTTTTTGTTCACCTTTTTGATTTTTTTTTTTCTTTCTTTCTTTTATTTTTGATTTAGTTTAGGTATATTATATGATGGAAGAGATTTTTTGGATTTTAATGCAATAATTTTCTTTTCAACCTAAATAAAGTCTATCATTTAGCTTTTATTACTATTAAATTTGTAAATTTCTATATCTTTTTTGTTTACTACTTAGTTTATGTTATTAATTCATTTATTATGAGATTTATTAATTGCGCTAATTTTATTTTATTTTTATTAGTTACATTTTTCTCCTTAATTATTGATAAATTTTGTCATTTAATTTTATTTTATTTAAATTATTATACATTTAGCATCCTTTTACTCATTTTTTGAATCAAGTTATTAATTTATTGTTAAAATTTATAATTTATTTTTCAATTCACTTTTTTTTGCTCATCTAAGTTTATTGTTTTATAGGATGAGATCTATTTTATTTTTTTTAATATTTTTAAAATTTTATTTCACTTTTTGAATATTTATAATTTTAGAAGTATGTCATTTAAGTTTATTTTATATTCATATATTTGTAATTATATATGTATAAATATGTATAGTTAGAACTCTTTTTAAAAAAATTATATACTACATCAATATATATATATATATTCTTAGATAATTTTTGATATATTTAAAAAAAATTATGATATGATTATTTCAATAAAAAAATACACCTATTAACTTTTTAAGTTTATAACTTCAGACATTATTTAGTCTATCAATATATATAATTTTATTATTATTTTTTTTTTTAAATTTTGATTGTTTGAAAGGTTAACAACTTTTTTTGTCATTTACTTTTTTTTTCCTGCTATTTGTGGAATATAATATAAAGATCCAATTACATTCATACAAAAAAAATTGAGAATGAACATAATAATTTATTTTTTCTATATTTTATTTTACATTCTAATTTCATCCTCATATCCTATCACTAATTCCTATTTAAAATTAATTTTGAGCTTATAATTACTTTATCAATTTACTATGATTTTAATCTTGCATTACTAATATCAAACTTTTGTCTTCACTTAAAAATTCAATAATTAAGCATGAGTCAAATTAAAAGGTTTCTATAAACTTATATATTGATATTGATCTTAACTTTGTAATTATTGTATATATATTTTTATTTTTTTATTTTTTTTTATATTTACTATCATAGTTTTGTCTTGACTTAATTGATTTTTAATCAAAAACTAAAATTAAATAAAAAATTTCTAATCCTTGGCAACTAATATATTATTTAATTTTTTTATATTTTAAGTTTTAACTTAATATATACTCATACTCTTTTGAGTCTAAAATAATCTTAAAGAATTATAATTTAAAATTTTTTCCAACAACTTTCAAGCCGTCAATCTTGTATTCTATATCATTCTCATATATTTTTATTTTTTTAATGCAATTATCTATTAGCTTTTGATCACATAATATTTTTCCCTTTTTTTTAATAAAATACATAATCATATTCATAGATTTTTATTTTTGGATGTTTTAATTTTTTTTTTTAACTTCTCACTGAATAATTTTGAAATTTATTTTTTATGACATAATGTATACGAGATGTTTTTATGTTTTGCAAACTTTTAAATACTAAATTTTAAAACTTTAAATTTAATTTTACTAATTACTTGATATTTTTGCGGTATTTTTATTTTTATATTATTATTTATATTAATATATAGTAATTTTAAAGAAACTGCGCATAGCACGGGGATAATGCTAGTTATTATATTTAACACAGTTTTGTACTTATCTAATTATGTAATTTTGATTCTAATTGTCCATTTTTTTGCCACATGTCAAATTCTTAGAATTTTGAGTAATTTAATTCAATTAAAAAATATTATTAACTATTAATTATTATCTCTAACCAATATGATTGTATCTTATCTCTAATTTTCTTTTATCCAAAATTAAAAATGTATTTGATAATGTTTCATAAACTTTATTTAGCAGAGGATTTGATATTATCTATATGATACTATATATATTAATGAGATAATATCAAAGATATTTAGATGTACTAAAACTCTTATACTTTGTATACCTAAATACAATTTGAAAAACAAAAATACATCCAAGCCTCAAACAACTCTCATACAATCTTTGTAACACCGCTAAAATTCAAAATTTTTGAAAATAAAAATTTTAATTCAAGAAATTAGTTGCTCGAATTCTTGGACTCGAAAAAATAATGAAAAGGCTTAATTGCAAGAAAATGGGAAGTATTGGGGTCAAATTGTAATTAGCAAGACTCAATTGGATGACATTTTCAAACTTTGGGGTTTGCATGGAAGACATTTGTGGTCAAAGGGCTTAATTTCATGCACTAAGTTTTCCTGAGGGTTTAATTGAAGGAGGGTTAACTTGGAGGGACTTCATACTAAAATTTTTTAGGGTCAATTTGAGAACCCAAGAAAGTTCCTTACATATATACCAAAATTGCACATTTCACCCATTTCTTCCTTCTTCTTCTTCTCTGCAACCTCACCCCTCTTCACCAGCAATCTCCTCCTCCGACTGGTTTTTTTCCAAACCAAATCGATAAACCTCTTCTCCTCCTCACCAGCTCTCCAACAGTACCACATGCACGGCGAGACAACCGTCGAACCACAGAGAAGTTAAGCCGAGAAACATCTCCCGATAGTTGCTGGGTTTCTATTTTTCCAGCGACTGTAGAGGTAGAGTAAGGGTGTTTCGAGAAGGGCTCAGCTTAAGGAAGCGTTTAGTGAGTTCGTTTTTAGTTTTAACCATCGGAGATAGCGAAATGGAGGCGTGATATGGCGCTATGACTTTCTTGTTGTGATTGACTAGCTTCCCGACAGCTTTTGGTGAAAATGATTGGACCCTTGGATAGCTCTTGTTGAGATGCACATTATGGTGGTGGCACGACTTTTTTCGGTGGCGGCGGCACTGCGGCGGTTCCATGATAGTCTTCTCATCTCTTTGCAGGGGTTGCAATGGTGTCCTCGGTTCGTGAGCTCGAGGTTTGGTTAAGTCAATCATGGGTAAAGAGTTGAGAAAGGGTTTTGTATATATATATACAGGTATACACATGTTGTACCTTACCTTGTATTGTGCAAGAATGGAAGACCAAAATGCGCTTAGTATGTATATTTCCCATGCATGGATTATCGTATAGCTTAGCGAGCCCGAATTGGTGTTATTATATGATAAGTTTGGAATAATTGAGTTAATTAAGTAATTAAGCTTTGATTTTATGAATTTGGGATCTAAGTGACAGAATCGGGTTAAATAACATGATTGGAAAATAATTATTGATATGGGACATCGTTATGAGGTTAATTATGCAACTAGAAAATTGATTATATCTTTTACTCGCACTAGTACGAACCGTGTGAATATGTCTATTTAATGGCTTAATTGACCAATTTAGTACCGATGGTGCCGATAGAACCCTAAACTTTACTATGTTAAGCGAGAAATTAGTAAATTTAGATTGACGATAAGCATAATAGCAATTTTTGAGGTCAAATGTGGATTTTGACTATAATTATACTCTTTTGGATTAGGTGACGACAAAGTGGGTCTTGCTGACCAGTAGGATTGCTGACTGTGGTTGCTAAATCTAAGAACTACAAAGGTGAGGGTCTGCCAATCTGGCATTGTTCCTAACTATCTGTTATTGTGATAAGCCCCGGTGTGGGTTTTCTGTTTCTGTACTGTACTCTATTTGTTTGAAATATGAAATGTGTTGAATTCTGATTTTTATCTGTTATCTAATTTGAACACCCCTATGAGGGTTATCTTTTGATATTGATTCTGTTTTGGCGCCCAGAACTTTGATCTATTATCTGTACCGATCCATTATCTGATACTGTCTGTTATCTATTCCATTTTGTTATATTATCAGTTGCCTTGTTGATATTTAAGTACTGTTCTGAATTGTCTATAAGTTTGATATGTCAGGGGCTATTCCCCGAGTATTTGTACGTCTGATATGTCAAAGGCTATTCCCTGAGTATTTGTAAGTTTGATACGTTTGGGGCTATTCCCTGAGTATTTGTACGTCTGATATGTCAAGGGTTATTCCCTGAGTATTTGTATGTCCGATATGTTAAGGGCTATTCCCTGAGTATTTGTAAGTCTGATATGTTTGGGGCTATTCCCTGAGTATTTGTAAGTCTGATGTGTTAGGGCTAGTTCTGGACATCTACCATTCGTTTCTCTGTGATGTGCTAGGGCTATTCCTGGACATCTACCATCTGTTTGTCTGTGAGGTGCTAGGGCTATTTTTGGACATCTACCGTCTGTCGGCGACTGTTGTGTACCAAACTGTCACGCTTGGATAAGACAGACTGAAATGTAAACATTATTCGGGACTGTTCTATCCGACTATAATCTGACTGACGGACTGTATTCTGCCTGTTAGACTCTTCCTGACTGTTTGAATATATCATGTTGTGTTCCTGTTAATTGTTGATTGATGATTTGTTGAGTTGATTTCTTCCTCAATGGATTCCTATTATTTACGTTACAATTATCCCCCACTAAGTCCTTTGGGCTTACCGCCCCGTTTATCTTGATTTTTTCAGATAGGTATAAGTGAAGAATATGAGGTTCCAACTTGGAGTGAAGAAATACATTTCGTAATAGAATGTGTGCTCAGATGTTTAATTGGGTTCACTTGAATGATGTAATTGGATTTAGTGACATTGTGGTGTGTCAGGATTGATGTCGATGACGTGAAGCCTGTATATGTTTTGTTAGATGTAAGAAGTTGAATTATGACTTATTTAATGTTTTGAAGAGTTGGTAAGTTTGAAATCCGTTGCTATATGTCTTTGATAAGTTTTGAAAAAAATTCTGATTGGCTTATTGACTGTATGGCGTATTCCTTGGTTTGAATTAAGATTGAACTGAGTGATGCCTCAGCTTGGTGCTATCCTGAATGGGAGCGCTAAAGAGATGGTATTAGAGCCTAGGTTTGTCGATAACTTAGATATTTAGGTATTATTGAGATTTGTGACTGAACTTTTGATTTGGTTAGTTTGAGTATGAATTTTAATTATGTTTTGCATTGAAAGGATCCTGTGTGATTTAAGGCATGAAGATGCATCGGGACTTGAAGAAGCAATCTTGGCAAAATGTAATGAAGAGATAATGCAGATTGATGGACCGAATCTACTTATTTTCTGCCAGATGGAATAGTACTCAGATAAGAATCTATGGTCTAAATTCATTTAAGGGGGGAGGAGTGTAACACCGCTAAAATTTGAAAATTTTGAAAATAAGAATTTAAATTCAAGAAATTAGTTGTTCAGATTTTAAGGCTCGAAAAAATAATGAAAAAGCTTAATTTCAAGAAAATAAGAAGTATTAAGGTGAAATTGTAATTAGGTAAGACTCAATTGGATGACATTTTAAAACTTTGGGGTTTGCATGGAAGACATTTGTGGTCAAAGGGCTTAGTTTCATGCACTCAATTTTTTTGAGGGTTTAATTGAAGGAGGGCTAACTTGGAGGGACTTAATTGAGGCATGCTGAAACCTTTTGGGGTCAATTTGAGAACCCAGGAAAGTTCCTTACATATATACCAAAATTGCACATTTCACCAATTTCTTCCTTCTTCTTTCCTGCAACCTCACCCTCCTTCACCGGTGATCTCTTTCAGCGACTAGTTTTTCTCCAAACCAAACTGATAAACCTCTTCTCATCCTTACTAGGTCTTCGATGGTACCACATACACAACAGGACGACCGGCGGACCACAGAGAAGTTAAGCCGATAAAAGAGCTACCAACAGTTGCTGGGCTTCTATTTTTCTAACGACTGTAGAGGTAGAACAAGGGTGTTTCGAGAATGACTCAGCTCAAGGAAGCATTTGGTGAGTTCATTTTGAGTTTTAACTAATAGAGACAGCGAAATGGAGGTGCCAGAGTACGGCAACGTGGGGTGGTGTTGGGACTTTCAGGTTGTGATTGACTGGCTTCCTAACGACTTTTGGTGAAAATGATCGCATCGTTAAACAACTCTTGTTGAGATGCACATTCTGGTGGTGGCACGACATTTTTCGACGGCGGCGGTTCTAGGGCAGTCTCATCGTCTCATCGTAGTTGTCGTAATGGTGTCATCATTTCGTGAGTTCGAGGTTTGGTTAAGTCAATCATGGGTAAAGAGTTGAGAAATGGTTTTGCACATGTTGTACCTTACCTTGTATTGTGCAAAAATATGAGACTAAAATGCGCTTAGTATGTATATTTCCTATGCATAGATTATGGTATAGCTTAGCGAGCCCAAATTGGTGTTATTATATGATAAGTTTGGAATAATTGAGTTAATAAAGTAATTAAACTTTGATTTTATGAATTTGAGACCTAAGTGACAGAATCGGGTTAATTAACATGATTGGACAATAATTATTGATATGGGACATCCTTATTAGGTTAATTATGTAATTAGGAAATTGATTATATCTTTTACTCGCACCGATACAAACCCTATGAATATGTCTATTTAATGGCTTGATTGACCCGTTTAGTACCGATGGTGTCGATAGAACCCTAAACTTTACTCTGTTAAGCGAGAAATTAGTAATTTTAGATTGACGATAAGCATAATAGCAATTATGAGGTCAAATGTAGATTTTGACTATAATTATACTCTATTGGATTAGGTGACTCCAAAGTGGGTCATGCTGACTAGTAGGATTGCTGACTGTGGTTGCTATATCTAAGAACTACAAAGGTGAGGGTCTGCCAATTTGGCACCTTTCCTAACTACATATTCTATTTTTGTACTGTACTCTGTTTGCTTGAAATATGAAATGTGTTGAATTCTAATTATTATCTGTTATCTAACTTGAACACCCCAGTGAGGGTTATCTTTTGATACCGATTCTGTTCGAGTGCCCAGAACTCCTATCGGTTATCTGTATCGATCTGTTATCTGATACTGTCTGTTATCTATTCCATTTTGTTCTATTATCTGTTGCCTTGTCAGCATTTCTACACTGTTCTGAACTGTCTGCAAGTTTGATATGCCAGGGGCTATTCCCTGAGTATTTGTATGTCTGATATGTTAGGGGCTATTCCTTGAGTAATTGTACGTTAGATATGTCGGGGGCTATTCCCTGAGTATTTGTATGTCTGATATGCCAGGGGCCATTCCCTGAGTATTTGTAAATCTGATATGTTTGGGGCCATTCCCTGAGTATTTGTAAGTCTGATATGTTTGGGGCTATTTCTTGAGTATTTGTAAGTCTAATACATTTGGGGGTATTCCCTGAGCATTTGTAAGTCTGATACGTTTGGGGCTATTCCCTGAGTAATTGAAAGTTTGATGTGTTAGGGCTATTTTTGGACATCTATCATTTGTTTCTCTATGATGTGCTAGGGCTATTCCTGGACATCTACCGCTTGTCGGCGACTGTCATGTACCAATCTGTCATGCTTGGATAAGACTGATTGAAATGTAAACATTATTTGGAACTGTTCTGTCTGACTATAATCTGATTGACGGACTGTATTATGCCTGTTAGACTCTTCCTCACTGTTTGAATGTATCCTGTTGTGTTCCTATTAATTATTGATTGATGATTTGTTGAGTCGATTTCTTCCTCGATAGATCCCCATTATTTACGTTACAATTATCCCCCACTAAGTTCTTTGGGCTTACCTCCCCGTTTATCTTGATTTTCTCAGACAGGCATAAATGAAGAATATGAAGTTCCAACTTGGAGTGAAGAAATACCTTTTGTAAT
The DNA here is from genome assembly GCA_018894105.1 of Jacaranda mimosifolia. Lineage (NCBI taxonomy): Eukaryota > Viridiplantae > Streptophyta > Magnoliopsida > Lamiales > Bignoniaceae > Jacaranda > Jacaranda mimosifolia. Next base: position 22,978,102 of record CM032126.1, read on the forward strand.
AGAATAGGTGCTTAGATGTTTAATTGGGTTGACTTGAATGCTGTAATTGGATTTAGTGACATTATGGTGTGTCAGGATTGATGTCGATGACGTAAAGCCTGTATATGTTTTGTTAGACATAAGAAGTTGAATTATGACTTATTTAATGCTTTAAATAGTTGGCAAGTTTGAACTCCGCTGCTATATGTCATTGATAAGTTTTGAAAAACTTTCTGATTGGCTTATTGACTGTATGAATTATTCCTTGGTTTGAATTAAGATTGAATTGAGCGGCGCCTCAACTTTGGTGCTATCTCGAATAGGGGCACTATAAAGGTGGTATCAGAGCCTAGGTTTGTCGATAACCTAGGCATTAGGGTATTATTGAGATTTGTGACTGAACTTTTGATTTGGTTAGTTTGAGTATTAATTTTAATTATGTTTTCATTGAAAAGATCCTGTGTGATTTAAGTCATGAAGATGCATCGGGACTTGAAGAAGCAATCTTGGCAAAATGTAATGAAGAGATAATATAGATCGATGGACCGAATCTACTTATTTTCTATCAATCGGAATAGTACTTAGATAAGAATCAGTGGTCCAGATTCATTTAAGGGATGAGGGGTAACGCCGTTAAATTTGAAATTTTTGAAAATAAGAATTTAAATTCAACAAATTAGTTGCTCAGATTTTAGGGCTCAAAAAAATAATGAAAAGGCTTAATTGCAAGAAAATGGGTAGTATTGGAGTCAAATTATAATTAGGCAAGACTCAATTGGATGACATTTTCAAAATTTAGGGTTTGCATGGAAGACATTTGTGGTCAAAGGGCTTAATTTCATGCACTCAGTTTTTCTGAGGGTTTAATTGAATGAGGGCTAACTTGGAGGGACTTAATTGAGGCATGTTAAAATCTTTTGGGGTCAATTTGAGAACCCAAGAAAGTTCCTTACATATGTACCAAAATTGCACATTTCACCCATTTCTTCCTTCTTCTTCCCCGCAACCTCACCCTCCTTCACCGACGATCTCTTTTAGTAACTGGTTTTTCTCCAAACCAAATCGATAAGCCTCTTCTCCTCCTCACTAGCTCTCCGACGGTACCACATGCACGGCGGGATGACCAGCGGACCACAGAGAAGTTAAGCTGAGAAAGAGCTTCCGACAGTTGTTGGGTTTCAATTTTTTTAACGATTGTGCAGATAGACCAAGGGTGTTTTGAGAAGGGCTCAGCTCAAGGAAGCGTTCGGTGAGTTTGTTTTGAGTTTTAACCACCATAGACAGCTAAATGGAGGCACCAGAGTACGGCGGTGTGAGGTGGTGTTGCGCTTTTCAAGTTGTGATTGACTGGCTTCCCGATCGCTTTTAGTGAAAGTGATCGGACCATTGGACAACTCTTGTTGAGACGCACATTCTAGTGCTGGCCCGATATTTTTCGACGGTGACAGTGTCCTCAGTTCGTGAGTTCGAGGTTTGGTTAAGTCAATCGTGGATAAATAGTTGAGAAAGGGTTTTGTATATATATATATAGGTATACACATGTTGTACCTTACCTTGTATTGTGCAAGAATGGAAGACTAAAATGCGCTTAGTATGTATATTTCCTATGCATAGATTATGGTATAGCTTAGCGAGCTCGAATTAGTATTATTATATGATAAGTTTGGAATAATTGAGTTAATAAAGTAATTAAACTTTGAATTTATGAATTCGGGACATAGGTGACAGAATAAGGTTAATTAACATGATTGGACAATAGTTATTGATATGGGACATCGTTATGAGGTTAATTATGTAATTAGAAAATTGATTATATCTTTTACTCACATCGGTACAAACCCTATGAATATGTCTATTTAATGGCTTGATTAACTCGTTTAGTACCGATGGTGTCGATAGAACCCTAAACTTTACTAAGTTAAGCGAGAAATTAGTAATTTTAGATTGCTGATAAGCATAATAGTGATTATTGAGGACAAATGTGGATTTTGACTATAATTATACTCTTTTGGATTAGGTGACTCCAAAGTGGGTCCTGCTGACTCGTAGGATTGCGGATTGTGGTTGCTATATCTAAGAACTACAAAGGTAAGGGTCTGCCAATCTAGTACCTTTCATAACTATCTGTTAATATGATAAGCTCCGGTGTAGGTTCTCTATTTTTTTACAATACTCTGTTTGTTTGAAATCTGAAATGTGTTGAATTTCGATTGTTATCTGTTATCTAACTTGAACACCCCTGTAATGGTTATCTTTTGATATCAATTCTGTTCGAGCGTCCAGAGCTCCTATCTGTTATTTGTACAGATCCGTTACCTGATACTGTCTGTTATCTGTTTTGTTTTGTTCAGTTATTTGTTGCCTTGTCAGCATCTCTGTATTGTTCTGAACTGTCTGTAAGTATGATATGTCAGGGGCTATTCCCTAAGTATTTGTATGTCTGATATGTCAGGGGCTATTCCCTGAGTATTTGTACGTTTGATATGTTAGAGGCTATTCCCTTAGTATTTGTAAGTTTTATACATTTGGGGCTATTCCCTGAGTATTTGTATGTCTGATATGTTAAGGGCTATTCCCTGAGTATTTATAAATGTGATAAGTTTGGGGTTATTCCCTGAGTATTTGTACGTGTGATATGTTAGGGGTTATTCCCTGAGTATTTGTAAGTCTGATATGTTTAGGGCTATTCCTTGAGTATTTGTAAGTCTAATACGTTTGGGGCTATTCCTTGAGTAATTGAAAGTCTTATGTGTTAGGGCTATTTCTGGACATCTACCGTTTGTTTGTCTATGATGTGCGAGGGCTATTCTTGGACATCTACCGCCTGTTTGTCTATAAGGTGCTAGGGCTATTTCTGGACATCTACCATCTGTCGACGACTGTCGTGTGCCAAGCTGTCACGCTTGGATAAGACTGACTAAAATGTAAACGTTATTCAGGATTGTTCTTTTCGACTATAATCTGACTAACCGACTATATTCCGCCGTTAGACTGTTCCTGACTATTTGAACGGATCCTGTTATGTTCTTGTTAATTGTTGATTAATGATCTGTTGAGTCGATTTCTTCCTTGATAGATCCCCATTATTTACGTTACAATTATCCCCCACTAGGTCTTTTGGCCTTACTGCCTCGTTTATCTTGATTTTCTCATACAGGCATAAGTGAAGAATATGAGGTTCCAACTTGGAGTGAAGAAATACCTTTTATAATAGAATGGGAGCTCAAATGTTTAATTGGGTTCACTTGAATGCTGTAATTGGATTTAGTGACATTATGGTATGTCAGGATTGATGTCGATGACGTGAAGCCTGTATATGTTTTGTTAGATATAAGAAATTGAATTATGACTTATTTAATGTTTTAAAAAGTTGGTGTGTTAGGGGCTATTCCCTGAGTATTTCTACGTCTGATATGTTAGGGGCTATTCCCTGAGTATTTGTAAGTTTTATACGTTTGGGGCAATTCCTTGAGTATTTGTTCCTCTGATATGTCAGGAGATATTCCCTAAGTATTTGTATGTCTGATATCTCAGGGGCTGTTCCCTGAGTATTTATAAGTCTGATACGTTTGGGGCTATTCCCTGAGTATTTGTAAGTCTGATACGTTTGGGGCAATTCCTTGAGTAATTGAAAGTCTGATGTGCTAGCGCTATTCCTGGACATCTACCATCTGTTTGTCTGTTAGGCGCTAGGGCTATTTCTGGACATCTACCGTCTGTCGGCGACTGTCGTGTACCAAGCTGTCACGTTTGGATAAGACTGACTGAAATGTAAATGTTATTCGGGGCTGTTCTGTCTGACTGTAATTTGACTGACTGACTGTATTTTTCCTATTAAACTGTTCCTGACTATTTGAACGTATCCTGTTGTGTTCCTGTTAATTGTTGATTGATGATCTGTTGAGTCGATTTGTTCCTCGACGGATCCCCATTATTTACGTTACAATTATCCCTGACTAAGTCCTTTGGAATTACTACCCCATTTATCTTGATTTTCTCAGACATGTATAAGTGAAGAACATGAGCTTCCAACTTGGAGTGAAGAAATACCTTTTGTAATATAATGGGTGCTCATATGTTTAATTGAGTTCACTTGAATGATGTAATTGGATTTAGTAACCCAGTGGTGTGTTAGGATTGATGTCGATGATGGAAAGCCTGTTTATGTTTTGTTAGATGTAAGAAGTTGAATTATAACTTATTTAATGTTTTGAAGAGTTGGTAAGTTTGAAATCCGCTGCTATATGTCTTTGATAAGTTTTGAAATTTTTTTTGATGGGCTTATTGACTATATGGCTTATTCTTTGGTTTGAATTAAGATTGAATTGAGTGGCGCCTTAGCTTAGATGCTATCCCGAATGGGGGCGCTATAGAGGTGGTATCAGAGTCTAGGTTTGTCGATAACCTAGGCATTTGGGTATTCTTGAGATTTGTGACTGAACTTTTGATTTGGTTAGTTTGAGTATGAATTTTAATTATGTTTTGCATTGAAAGGACCCTGTGTGATTTAAGGCATGAAGATGCATCGAGACTTGAAAAAGCATTCATGGCAAAATGTAATGAAGAGATATTGTAGATCGATGGACCGAATCTACTTATTTTCTGCCAGTCAGAATAGTACTCAGATAAAAATATGGGGTTTAGATTCATTTAAGGGGGGAGGAGTGTAACACCGCTAAAATTTGAAATTTTTGAAAATAAGAATTTAAATTCAAGAAATTAGTTGTTCGGATTTTAGGGCTCAAAAAAATAATGAAAAGGTTTAATTGCAAGAAAATGGGAAGTATTGGGGTCAAAATGGAATTAGGCAAGACTCAATTGGATGACATTTTCAAACTTTGGGGTTTGCTTGGAAGACATTTGTGGTGAAAGGGCTTAATTTCATGCGCTCAGTTTTTCTGAGGGTTTAATTGAATGAGGGGTAACTTGGAGGGACTTAATTGAGGCATGCTGAAATCATTTGGGGTCAATTTGAAAAGTTCCTTACATATATACCGAAATTGCACATTTCACCCATTTCTTCCTTCTTCTTCCCCGCAACCTCACCCATTTTCACCAGCATCTCCTTCGGCGACTGCTTTTTCTCCAAACCAAACTGATAAACCTCTTCTCCTCCCACAAGCTCTCCGATGGTACCACATGCATGATGGGACGACCGGAGGATCACAGAGAAGTTAAGCTGAGAAAGAGCTCTCGACAGTTGCCGGGTTTCTATTTTTTCGGCAACTGTGGAGGTAGACCATGGGTGTTTCGAGTAGGACCCAGCTCAATGAAGCATTTGGTGAGTTCGTTTTGAGTTTTAACAATCGGAGACAGCAAAATTGAGGCGACGGAGTACGGCTGTGTGAGGTGGCGCTGCGACTCTAAGGTTGTGATTGACTGGCTTCCCGATGGCTTTTGGATAACTCTTGGTGAGACGTACATTCTGGTGGTGGCATGACATTTTTCGACAATCTCCTTGTCTCATCGCGGGGGTCTCAATGGTCTCCTCTGTTCGTGAATTTGAGGTTTGGCTAAGTCAATTGTGGGTAAAGAGTTGAGAAAAGGTTTTGTATATATATATATATATATAGGTATACACATGTTGTACCTTACCTTGTATTGTGCAAGAATGGAAGACTAAAATGTGCTTAGTATGTATATTCCCTATGCATAGATTATGGTATAGCTTAGCGAGCCCGAATTGGTGTTACTATATGATAAGTTTGGAATAATTGAGTTAATTATTAAACTTTGATTTTATGAATTTGGGACCTAAGTGACAGAATCTGGTTAATTAACATGATTGGACAATAATTATTGATATGTGACATCGTTATAAGGTTAATTATGTAATTAGGAAATTGATTATATTTTTTACTCGCACCGATACGAACCCTGTGAATATGTCTATTTAATGGCTTGATTGATCCATTAAGTGCCGATATAACCCTAAACTTTACTATGTTAAGCGAGAAATTGGTAATTTTAGATTGACGATAAGCATAATAGAGATTATTGAGGTCAAATGTGAATTTTGACTATAATTATACTCTTTTGGATTAGGTGACGACAAAGTGGGTCCTGCTGACCAATAGGATTGTTGACTTTGGTTGCTATATCTAAGAACTACAAAGGTGAGGGTCTTCCAATTTGGCACCTTTCCTAGCTATCTGTTATTGTGATAAGCCCTGGTGTAGGTTTTCTATTTTTGTACCGTACTCTGTTTGTTTGAAATCTGATATGTGTTGAATTCCGATTGTTATCTGTTTTCTAATTTGAACACCCTTGTGAGGGTTATCTTTTGATATCAATTCTATTCTGGCGCCTAGAACCCCTATCTGTTATCTGTACCGATCCGTTATTTGATATTGTCTGCTATCTGTTTCATTTGTTCTGTTATTTGTTGCCTTATCGGCATTTCTATACTGTTCTGAATTGTCTGTAAATCTGATATGACATGGGCTATTCCCTGAGTATTTGTATGTCTGATATGTCAGGGGCTATTCCTTGAGTATTTGTACGTCTGATATGTCAGGGGCTATTCCCTGAGTTTATAAGTTTTATACGTTTGGGGCTATTTCCTAAGTATTTGTACGTCTGATATTTCAGGGACTATTCCCTGAGTATTTGTAAGTTTGATACGTTTGGGGTTATTCCCTGAGTATTTGTACGTCTGATATGTTAGGGGCTATTCCCTGAGTATTTCTAAGTCTAATACGTTTGGGGCTATTCCCTAAGTATTTGTAAGTCTGATACATTTGGGGCTATTCCCTGAGTAATTGAGAGTCTGATGTGTCAGTGCTATTTCTGGATATCCACCGTTTGTTTGTCTATGATGTGCTATGGCTATTCTTGGACATCTACCATCTATTTGTCTGTGAGGTGCTAGGGCTATTTTTGGGCATCTACCGTCTGTCGGCGACTGTCGTGTGCCAAGCTGTCACGCTTGGATAAGACTGACTAAAATGTAAATGTTATTCGGGACTGTTCTGTCCGACTATAATCTGACTGACCGACTGTATTCTGCCTCTTAGACTGTTCCTTACTGTTTGAACGTATCATGTTGTGTTCCTGTTAATTTTTTATTGATGATCTATTGAGTCGATTTCTTCCTCGATGGATCCCCATTATTTACGTTACAATTATCCCTCACTAAGTCCTTTGGACTTACCGCCCCGTTTATCTTGATTTTCTCAGACAGGTATAAGTGAAGAATATGAAGTTCCAACTTGGAGTGAAGATATACCTTTTGTAATATAATGGGTGCTCAGATGTTTAATTGGGTTCACTTGAATGCTATAATTGGATTTAGTGACATTGTGGTGTGTCAGGATTGATGTTGATGACGTGAAGCCTATATATGTTTTGTTAGATGGAAGAAGTTGAATTATGACTTATTTAATGTTTTGAAGAGTTGGTAAGTTTGAAATCTGTTGCTATATGTCTTTGATAAGTTTTGAAAAAATTTCTAAGGGGCTTATTGGCTGTATGGCTTATTCCTTGGTTTGAAATAAGATTGAACTGAGTGGCGCCTCAACTTAGTATTTCCATAAGAATTTTTCTATGTAAGTGAAGAAAAATTTGTTGCTATTTAGTTATATTCTTCGATTGATTTTGTTGTTAGGGTTTTAACTGTATGTTTTGTTCGTTATATGAAATTAATTGACTTTAGGTATTGGTATTATCCATGTACAGGATAAACGGAATACTAAGAGAATCAAGAACAACATTGAATATTTGCGATTGATTTATATCATAATCATGAGGTTTGTTCTTTTTTTATTATTTAATTGACAAATTTAATTTATAAGCTTTGTGGAATAGACAATTTACTCAATTATAATAATACATTTTTTATTAATTAAACATCATATTTAGTCATGTTCATCCACTTTATGATTATTCACTTTATTGTAATAATCAAGAAAAAAATTATTTAAATATTAATATATAAATAAGTGGGGAATTATTTGTACATATCAATGAAAATTGGTGGTTCTAATCAAATGTTGATAAAGATATTTACTTGAGTATATAGTGACGAAGGATGATGAGCAGTAGTAAGCAGGCGGATTTTTTTTCTTTTTCCTTTGAACTAATTTTAAGTATATTTTATTATTCATTTATTTGAAAACAATATGAATTTTTATTTATATTTATATTAATTTAATTTTAAATATAAATGTTTACTTTAATTAATATTATAACTAGCATGTATCCGGTGTGATGCACCAAAAATAAAATAAAATTATTTCAAGATTAAAATTATTGATGCACCAGGCACATGCTAGTCTATTATATATAACGCAACGGTGTGGAATCCATAATGATGTAGTTTTGATTTTAATTGTGCAATTTTGGCCAAATGGCAAAGTCTTAGAATTTTGAGTATTTTAATTCAATTAAAAAAAATTGAATAGTTTTTTCTTAATATCTCTAGCCAATATGATTGTATGTTATCTCTAATTTTATTTCATCTGAAATTCAAAATATATATCTATCTATTTATACTATTAAATATAGCACAATAGTGTGGGACCCACAATTATAAAGTTTTGATCAAATTCTGAATTTTTAGAATTTTGAGTTTTTACTTAAATTTTAAATTTGATTTTTGGTTATTAAATTTGATATTATTTACTCATTTTAAAGATATCTAGATTTTTTAAATTATTTTATTGATTAGAATAAATTATTTTTTATTTATCTCTAATACCAAAAAATGATTGCATATTATGTACAAAATCTCTTTTTCATCCACCCTCAATATGTGAAAGATTCCTTGATCATTTGTACTCTATAATTTGATAAGTTTTTCGTTATTTTTCTATTATATTTAATAACTAATTTATATTTATATCATAACACCACTATCTATAGAGTGTTTCGAAGCCATTTCATTAGTATTCTTAGTTTTTAGCAGTTTTTCACTCTATTCATTGTATGCCTCTTTATTTTCTAGCTTCTTTTTTCTCTATCACTTTGTGTGCCCTTTTATTATTCTTCAAATTTTTTATTGTTTATTTGATTTTATTGTTCACTTATTTAATTTTATTTAATTTTATTTATTTTAGGTCTGTTAAACGATGGAAGGAATTTTTTGAATTTTAATGCTATAATTTTCTTTTCAACATAAATAAAATATATCATTTAGCTTTTATTGCTATTAAATTTGTAAACTTTTATATCTTTTTTGTTTATTAGCTAGTTTAAGTTATCAATTCATTTATTTATTTATTTATTTTTAATTTCTCTTTTTATTCATTTAATTTTATAATTTTATGAGATGAGATATATATTAATCGCTCTTAAAAAATTTTAATTTTGTTTCATTTTTATTAGTTATATTTTTCTCTTTTATTTATTGATAAATTTTTTCGTTTGATTTTTATTTTATTTAATTTTTTTATACTTTTAGTATCCTTTCACTCATTCTTTGAATCAAGTTGTTAATTTATTTGTTAAGTTTTTCAATTTATTTTTAAATTCTCTTTTCTTTTCTTTTGTTCATCTAAGTTTATAATTTTATAGGATGAGATCTATTCTTTGGTTTTAATATTTTTAAAATTTATTTTACTTTTTGAATATTTATAATTTTAAAAGTATGTCCTTTAATTTTTATTTTCTATTCATATATAAGTAATTATGTATGTCAGTATGTATAATTCGAGGTTCTTTTTAAAATTTTTATATATTACTTCACTAATATATATTCTTAGATCTTTTTTTGATCTATTTAAAAAAATATCATAAGATGGTTATTTCAATAAAAAATATACCCATTAAGTTTTTAAATTTATAACATTGGCCATTATTTAATCCATCAAAATACATATCAATTTTATTTTTTATTTTTAAATTTTGATTATTTGAAACGTTTTTTTGTTATTCACTTTTTTCTGCTATTTTTGAAATATAATATGAAGATCCAATTATATTTACACAAAAAATTTGAGAATGAACATAATAATCTATTTTTTCTATATTTTGTTTTACATTCTAATTTCATCCTCATATCCTGTTACTAATTCCTATTTTATGATCAATTTAGAGTTTATAATTACTTTATCAATTTATTATAATTTTAACTTTGTATTACTAATGTCGAACTCTTTTCTTCACTTAATTATTCAATAATTAACTTATGAGTCAAATTAAGAGGTTTCTATTAACTTATATACTGATATTGATTTCAACTTTATAATTATTTTATATATTTAGTTTCATTTTTAACCTCCTTTTTTTTTTTTTTTTTATCTTCCCTATCATAGTTTTCTCTTGGCTTAATTAATTTTTAATCAAAAATTAAAATTAAAATTAAATAAGACTTTTTAAAATTCTTGCTAGGAAATATATTATTTAATTCTTTATATTTTAAATTTTAACTTAATATATATATCATCATCTTTCATGTCTAAAGTAATTTCAAAGTATTATAATTTTTAATTTTTTCCAAACAACTTTTAAACCATCAATCTTGTATCCTATATCTTTCTTATATATTTTTATTATTAAAGCAATTATTTTTTGATTTTATAATATTTTCTTCTTTTTAATAAAATACATAATCATATTCGTAAACTTTTATGTTTTGGAAGTTTCGAATTTTTTTAATTTCTCGCTGAATAATTCAGAAATTTATTTTTCATGACAGCATACCTATAAGATGTCTTTATATGTTCCAAACTTTTAAATACTAAATTTTAAAGCTTTAAATTTAATTTTATTTCACCAGTTTGAAAAATAATATTTAATTTTACTAATTACTTGAATATTTTTATGATATTTTTATTTTTAATTATATTTATAACTCAACAATTACATTGATATATAGTAATTTTAAATATTCATGCATGGTACTAGAATAATGCTAGTATATATGTATAACATAGTATCAGAACCTTTATCTTGGAAGCAATGCAATTTGGACTAAAATTTTATTTTTAATTTGAATAATCTTTTGCTGTCATCTAGGGGTGGTTAAGGAGTTCATAGGATTCTTTACTTAGTTTTGAATTATTGTCCTTATTGGTTGATTTTGTAAAAGCATATATAAAAATGAGGTATATCCTCCTTAGATCCCTTATGATTGAATATAGGATTGATCATTGATATTTTTCTCAATATTTAATAGGTCATTATAATTCAACTTAGTTATCTGCAATCGAGTTGTTTTGACATTTTTATTTTTATGTGTGTTTAAAATATTGATTCCATCAATTTAAGTGGATGATATATTCTTCCACAAAAATTGACTGGCGTTGATACTGCGGTTTCCGGTAATTAAGAGGAGTGTTTGATGGTTTTAGGGCGAGATCTACGTAAGCCAAGTGATTGACCTGCTTGAGCTGGTAGGATAGTAGGATGAGTGGGTGTCGAATCTGTAGTCATAAGGAGAGCACTTTAGGCTTGATGAGGAAGGAGAGCACTTTAGGCTTGATGAGGAAGGAGAGCACTTTAGGTTTGATGATGACTTTCGATTAAAACCTTTCAATATTTAACTCAACTCAAATTATAAGAGGGTAATTAAGAAAGTGAGAATGCAATTCAAGTTATTAAGTGTGTACCTATAATATTAATGAGAGTATGTATTCGTAGTTGGAGGTATGGATGTGCATAAGGTTGAAATATTGAACTGAAGTTTCGGTTCGATTAACTAAAAATTTTGATTTTTCAAAATGAAAACCAAAAATCAAACCGAACTATAGTCGGTTAGGCTTAATTTTTAATCGATTTTGGCCGGTTTAGTTTTAGTTAAAACCGAAACTGAATCAATCAAAAATTGGTTCGGTTTCGGTTTTGCCAAACCGTTTCAAGGGCCCCCATTTTTTCTTTTCTTTTCTTTTCTTTTTTTTTTACCTTAAGAGTGGATCACTATTTGCTAGTATGAGGGAAAAAATATACTAATCTTACTCTTTAAAGACCATGATGGAGCTCATAAAAAATTTGAATTGGATTACTTGTTTTTTTCGATAAAAAAATGTGATAAAAGTTTTTATTTGATAAAAAATGTTGGATTTTAGGTAAAAAAAATATAATTAGATCACATTTTTTCCTCTTTAAATTATGATCATCTATTGTTTATATATAACGTCTATTAAGTCGTTTAATAAATAAATTATACATTTATAAAATTTGAGTTTAGAAAAACTATCAACTTTTTCCTCCCCCTCTTTGTATCATAATTATTTATTTTTTTATATCTCGTATATTAACATCTATAGTATTTATAAAACGTAGGACTTTTAATGACTATTTTAATATATTTTGCAATAAGATGATAAAATCAATTTTATTTTAAAAAGATAATGATAATATACTTTTATTTTCTCTTCTCCCTTCTCCAATTTTATTTCTTTATCCTCAGTTATTCTATCTTATCGAAAACTTCTCTTTTTATTTATCCCAAAAACTTAAAAATACGTTAAGATTTACATTATTTCAAAAATTACATTTATTTATCTTGGATAATAGATTTAAAAATTTTAATAAAAAATATGAAATTTACTAAAATTACTAGGCAACTAGCACATAACAAAAAAATATTCCACACTTATATTGTGGACACTTGAAAAACAATATTTGAAAAAATAAAATAAACTACCGATTATTGGTTTGTTTTAACTGAACCAAAAATCAGTTGAAAAACAAAAGACTGGTTTTTGGTTCGGTCAAACCAAACTAAACCAATTTTTTTTGTTTGCAATTCGGTTTCAGTTAAACAAGCAAAAAAAAATCGAACCAAACTAAAAATCAAATTTTTTTAAAATATAAAACTGAAAACCAAAATGAACCTACTTCGATTCGGTTCAGTTTGGTTTAGTTTTTTCTGTTTTTGATTAGTTCGATTGATTTTGATTTTTTTTTTTTTTCACACCCCTAGTTGGAGGAAGTTAGCTAAAGAATAAGTTTGAAATGTCTATTTCACCCCTAAAAAGGACAAAGGCTCATATCTAGCCCATAGGGGGTAAAGTAAGTCTTTTGCCATCATCGTCAAGTATGGCAACTTCTCAATATGTTGGCGTCTATCTAAAGGCATTAAAGATGGTGGAGATGGTCGTTCAACAACATTAAATACAGGATGATCGACTTGACAGTGATTGATCGGAATAACATTTCGTGTGGGCGCTTTGGAGGCATATCTTTCATTTTTGGGGTTGATTATGTATGTTATCGAAGTCGATACAACGACCGAGAGCTTGGGTCAGACCATCCTATATCATGAGTCCCCCAACTTTCAGTCAATCAAGGGATTGTGTCACGTGTCCGCCAACAGACAAAATTAAAAAGTAATAAATAAAGCTTAACATAGTTTCTCGAGAAGTCTAAAGTTTGTTGAAAAATTAAAGTTTTCAGTTGACTGATACCATCATAATTAGTTGCTAGTCGATCCCTTTAGTCGGTTCACTTACTAGTGGAGCCACTACACAAGAGGGCTTCACCCTTCTCGCTTATAAAGAATCACCAGCTATTGGAGCACAGAGATGAAGTGCTAAATACTAAATACGAAAGTAAAATATTTGGAGTCCATAGCAAGTTGCAACTTGCAAGTGGTTCACTCCCTCTCCCTCTACATACTTTGTAATATAAATATGGATATCATTTGGGCCTACAATAAAATATCAACGGAGGTAATTGGAAAAGACATACAAAGCTTCCCACAACCACAAGGTAGGAATTGGCAAAAGGAACCCGAACCATCATGTGTGGCCCAAAAATAGATTACAAGAAAAGCCGAACATATGCTATGCTAGATTGGACTTGGATATCTAAACTCAGTATTGAATTTGAATGTCACCCAATGGGCTCTACAATCTAATGCTACATTAATCCATCGAAATATGGGTAGGGCCCATATTACTTGGGCCCACCAGGAGAAATCCCCAACCAACGAATCCCGAGAAAAATGTATTTGATTTTTTTATACGTGAAGAACATATTTTAAGATTCATCATTCGTAAATATCCCAAAGCACTCCACGCAAAAAAATACATATACTGTTGTTATGTGTATAATAATTCGATGGCCCAATCCAAAACATCAAACTGCATGGTATAGTGCTGGTGCATGCTCCTCCCTCCTATAAATTATAATAATCTATTTACACAAAAATAAATACCTAAATAATGTATTCTCGCAGTTCAGAGTTTAGAATGGGACATGTGCTTAAACTGATTTGGGATTCCAGGTTCCAAAACTTAACTTAATAGTTTTTAGATTAATAAATTTTAAACCATAATTTTTAAATTTAAATAGAACGTAAGATACTATAGATTCGATTTGAATTAAACACAAGCTTGAGTCTTTAGCAACACTCGTGCTTAAATTTACCCATGCGAATTGAATTTGAATTTTGCTTTATCTATATATCGGATGATATTGAGTAATTTGAATTTATTTTATTCTTTCTTAAAAATATAAATTAAAAAAAAAAATTAACTTAAGCCCAATCGAGCTTTTCCAACTAATGATTAAACTGAATAATATTCGAAAGAAGAAAACTATCCCAAATTTATTACTTTCTGCATTTATTAATTACGCGACAAGTTTTAAATTTATTTACTTTTAGAATTACTTTGAATGAACTGAATTGAGAGTGGACAGAAATGTTAGAAAATGAAGGTGAAGATAAAGAGAGGTCAGAGGATTGTGATTTTGATTTATAGCGGACAAAATTATTTCTTTTTATTTTTCTTTTTCTTTTTCTGTTTTTTTGGGTGATTAGGCAGTCATGCAATTAAATGAATGATATCGGGTAAATTATATTTTTGGTCCTATAAGATGGGCCTGTTTTAATTTTGATCTCATTTTTTATCACTTTTGCAAATTGTATCCAATAAGTATATATATATATATATATATATATTTTGTCAATTTGAGCACTCAAAAGGGTTACCGTCCAGAAATTAACGAAGCTTGTTTGGTCTAGGTCAAACAAGCAAAATACAATACCAGTGTACGGTATGAGGTTTCTTGAATGAAGCACTTTTCTTATTTTTTCCTTCTAAATCATGATTTTTAAAAGTTAAAATAAATGTGAATTTACAATAACACCTGACGTTATGATCAAAATACTTCACTAAAAAAAAAAAAAAAAAAAAATCTAAATAGACGAACAAAACTATTCATCAACCTTTGGTCCTCTAATCCATTCATTGCTTTTCTTTGCATAAGTATTAGGAAATTGATGGAAACTGCAACAAGAAAAAACGGAGACAAGTGCACAATAGAAGGGATGAGACGTAGACTTGGTCCCTCTTTATATATGAATTCCCCACCCTTCTCAAAATAAAGGTGCAATAAAGTTATAGTTATGTTTTTCAGAAATATAACAACTAATTTTTGTCTGTAACTCTATCAATAAAATTCTTAACGAAAAACATGAATATTCATTTGTAGGTTTCGGAGATACGAAATAATAACATAAAGTAATAACAAGAACGTTTCTTGTTATCCTCCATATTTTGGAAGCTCATAGCTCTTCCACTTTCCTCACTCTTGTGCGTTTGAGTTGGAGACTTCCTTTTATTTCAAAGTTTATTCTTAAGATAATTAATATAAATACGGTGTGTAGTTTCTCTTTGAAAACTCTACATGTGATGTCTTATTTTTATTAAAACATCCAAGCCTGCACTTATTTTAATAAAAATAATCATCAAATTAGTTCAATTAAGCTCAATCAGAGTTTTATGCATCATGAAATTAGTGAATGCCTTCAAACTAGGCCTGTAAATTGATAGAGTAATACCCTACTCATGCCCAGATCCTAAAATACCCAAACAAAAATACTCATACATTACCTTACCCTAAGATACCCAAAATAACAAGACCTTAACTTTTACCCTACCCTGCCGAACATAATATCCATTGGGTCTAGTTCATGAACTTATATTTTTAATGTATACAATTCTCAAAAATCTTTTTATAGTTTATAAAATGTAATTTGAGATATATATGATTTTTATATTTTGAATTTTTAAAATAAGATGTTGGACCTTACATACTTTTTTTAAAAAAAGTAATGAGTTAATAATTTATTTTTAAAATCTTAACAAACTCCAAAATTTTATTTAATCAAAATAATTTAAAAGTTTATTTTTTAAAATAATATCCAACATCTTATACATTTAGAAAAATATTTTACAAAATATATAATTTTATAATTTTTTAAAAATAAATTTAACCAAATAACGTCTTGATCATTTCATTTAAAATAATAAAAAAATAACTAGCATGGATTACCAAATTACTGAGTCCAAATTGTATGGTACTTGTTACACTTTCTTGACTACAAACACAGCAACATAGTTTTTTTTTTAATATTTTTATTGATTTGTGCATAAATTTTCACAATTAACATAATTATCCATATTTCCTATGGCGTCCCGCCCGGAAGGTGCTTGCTTTGGGCCGAGGTGCTATTCTGATCTTAATTTAATAATTTAAAATAAAACACACCTATAAAATATTCAATTTAAATTGATCATAGTGACCCAAAACCATTTTATGCCAATCCTCTATCACATCCTACTGTATAATATTCCACATTAACACAAACTTCAAAATTGCAAGCTTATGTTTACACAATACTCACATCAAGAGATAACGATGGAGGTAAACCGAAAGACTAAACCCAAAGCACGCAAATATATTCACTTCAGAGGGAAAACGTCTAGCTTACTTAACTATTTACATATCAAACACAAAAGTCTAAGCATAAGAGTTAGGTGCATCATAGTCAAGTCTATAGATACATACACACATACACAAAGCTAGATAATTACAAGTAAGAAAGCAGCCAAATCCAAGTTCTTAAATACATAAACGCTTATTCTATTACAAAGCACACACATCATCACTAGAGCATGACTTAGATCTCCATCTACCATTGGAACCTTTCTGGTAAGGAAATAAGAAATAACAGAAGGGGTAAGTCCCAAGGACTTAGTGAAGGGAGAATGCGACAAGTAGTCAAAGGGAAACTATTGAAAGTGAATATAGCAATAAGCAAGATATTGATAAGCAAGGATTGAAGTAAACGAGACATGCAATAATAATGACATGACATAATGGCACAACATAACAGATGCCATACAAAAATTCAACAGTATGTTGGCAAATCCGACCTTATTACTCCCAGAACACAACATAACAAGCAAAACAGGATGTAAGTACATCATAAACAAGTTCCCTTATCCCTCCATTGCTCAAGCACTCAGCTTGGAATGTAATAATTGGACACGTGGCATGGCTGGCTATATGCCGGATCCCACCACTCATAAATAACTACCTCATACTATTTGCTAGTTAGGACTGCAAGTGGGTACTAGTCGGGAGACTAGTCACCGTCGATCCGTGCCACCCGGTTGTCTTTTCGGACCAGTCCTTGGCCCAACTTCCTGTGGTGTCCCTCCAGATCTGAACTTCCCAAGGGCGTCACCAAGGGTGACAAGACATAATGCTAAGAGATAGGAATGTAGATCCAAAATTCTAATCATGAATATAACTGAATACAAGGCATGAATAGCAATTCACATAATATGTCAACCGGCAAGGCTTGTTCAAAGGGCATGAAGAATAATATATCGGAGACACTAGAACATATAGGTCGCAAGACCACTTTAAATAACATATTCACAGGAAACTAGCAATGAACATAGGGTTAGACGACCAAGCTGTGGGGTATAAGGGATAATAAATTGATAATAAGGGAGAAGGTTCTGGACACCAGAATGAGTATAATTAACACCAACGAATAGGCAACAGAGAATTTCAACAATGATGATCATTCACCTTCCAGAAGAAAAAAGGGTTAGACCCCACCTTAAAACTCCACAAAGGTGCAACCCATGCCTTACGGTGCGGGAGACCCTAGATCCTCGTCACCTATTTTCATTCAAAAGGCCATATGAATATCAATGCTACAGTATAGCATTTACTAATAATAATTATGGTTAATTGGACATTTTAATTACTCTAGCCCACTTATTCTCTCGATTATCGTTCTATCTTGTCTTCGCAATTTGAGTACTTAGTTATACATTGCTTTTCTTCAATCACTTAGTTCGGTTCACTAGTTTCACTATGCATCTAGCTCATTCAGGCAATCAAGGGTTTTACCTCGAACTTAACTTACCATCTGTTTTCTTAAACATGCCGATTTGGCCAAATCTCATCAATCAAATTTTTTATCAGTTTCGGGCTAGTGCTTTCTTTTATTATTAATATTTAAATTAATATTCTCGTTCCATAACTAATTAAATTTAGCCCACGTCCATGAATTTAACATGTTTATTCATAATATTCAAGTCTTATTGTTGTTCCACAATTCCAACTTCCCAAATGCATTAATTAGCTCAATTGATAATTATTAGTGTTTTATTATTGAATTCGAATCCATACATATCTTACAGTCGAATTCTTATTTAATCATTTTAGTCTATAATCATAATTGTCATCCAACTAACTTGTATTTACATCATACAATAGCCTAATAATTCAATTAGATCAAATCAAGAATCAATTAATCGAAGTTTTACCCAAATCAACCAATTTCGGGGCCAATGCACTGTGTAAAAGTAGGCTGCATGCACTCAGCTTGCTGAGCCAGAGATTTTGCCCTAACATCATCGAACTGCCACCGTGCTTGCCGTTGAAATTGTGTGCGGCCACCATTATCTGATGTGCCTCGATGAGGCCAGCAAAACGCCTTGATCAAATTTTGAATCGGACATCAAATAGCTGGTAACATAGTGCAGTGTCGCCTAACGCCGCCGCATCATTTTTCCTCAATTACTCATCCACCGGTGGTTCGTTCTTGAAATTGAAGCTACTATCGCGTTCCACTAGCTGAGCCCGTTAAGACCCATCTTTTGGCCGCCATCGATAGTTGTCAAAATGGTGCCTCCCACCACCACCGTCATGAGCCACTATTGGCCCTCAATTTTCTGGTGTTCTACTGATTGTTTTATGGTGGTTTTGGTATGGTTGTGTTTCTCATGATAACATGAAGGAAATGGTATGGTTGTTTTCAAGATTCATCGGCACCTGAGGAAGATCATCAGAGGGGTGAAGGGAGGGTTTGCATGTGGAAATTTGGCAAGTTAGGGGGGTGGGTTTGCTATTTATAAGGCCTTTTTCGAGAATATCAATTTGACCCTAGGATTTTTGTTTCAGTTTTCAACTTAGTCCTAAGTCTTACCAATGCCTTAAATTAACCCCTTTGACCTACTTTATTTGCCAATTGGCCCTAAGAAAATTTTAAATTTCTTTCAATTAGGTATTAATCTCTCAAGTTCTTAATATTAACCGAAAACCCCCAAATCTTTTCAAAACAAGACATATTAATTCTTTTTATCAATTATTATCATTATTCTTGCTTTAATTAAAAAAATTCATATTGAGAAATTTTTGGGGTGTTACAATCTTCTCTCTCTTAAAAGAATCTGGTCTCTAGATTCTCAGTTTTGACTAGAAGAACTTCGGTTAATACTAGCGCATATATTGCTCTTGTTCCCGTGTTGCCTCGATCACATGCTAATTTCTCCCATTGTCAAAATATACTTTCTCCAATCCCCGGTGACATTTATTTTGCCAAGATTTTTAAGAATCTCTGCTCTTTGTGTTTCCCCACATATCCATTCTTTCTAAGGCACATCGTGTCACCTTATTTTTCTAAGGTTGACTAGTAATTCCATAATCTATGGTTCCGTTATCCGTTATCACTTAAAGTTTCTTTTGATTTCCACGATTGAGCTTGTAAGTAGTAAATTAAACTACCTAAAAAATGGGTTTTAAACCTCATTGCTGATCCCATAAAGTTACTGAGTGCTTTACTCTTATTTTCTATTACGTAATCCTTATAATCATCATCACATATCATTTCTATACTTAAACAGTTCTTCATTTCACCCTGATAGAGTACATGCTGCTATTTAAAATATCACAAAACCCTTACATTAACAAACGATCATTAACACCACAAGTTTATTTTTATGATATTTACATTAGGGAGCAGCCAAGTTCAAACTTAACATGCCTGATTTTTATAAAAAGCCATACATTTCCATACTGCTAACTATAGGTTCAAAAAAACTATACATACTAGATACAGTCATGAACAATATGTCTATTGCTCCTTAGATTCCATTTGAGAAATAAAGCCAAGGTTATGTGGGATCAGACTCTCTTCTGATGTTCAAAACTTAGATAGTACCCTCAACTACTTGTTTTCCTTTATCCTTTTGAGCACTTGAGGTTGACTGCTTGCTTTTAGGGCAATCCCGAATGAAATGTTGATCGTTGTCGTACGCTGTGCACTTTCCTAGCATTTTTCAGTAGTTAGACTCCTGATGGTTCGACCCACTACAAAATCCACAATTCTTCCTTAGCGTTCCAAATTGGACCTTCAGTTGTTTCCTACATGAACTACTTTCCCCTCCAGTAGCAATTTTAAGTTCGAAAGCTTTCCTTGCATGACCTTCCTTTCTTTTACATATACCTTAAGGGGTTCTTGCTCCACCCGCAAGGCTCTCTAAGGCTCCTTCAAAGTTAGATTGTTCGTAAGGCATAAGGGTTTTTCGTAATTCAAATCTTAGTCCATTAACTAATTTATCAGTCCTACGTCTTTCTTTACTCAATGTCTGCAGGGTGTATCGAAACAGTTTACTGAATCTAGCTTTATACTGCCACACTGTCATATCCCCTTAGGTAAGGCCATCGAATTCTTGTCTCTGGGTATCTTTCACTTTTCGTGGTAAGAATTTATCTATAAATTCCCATATAAAGTTTTTCCATGTATGAGGTATTTTCTTGTGTTCCCATCCTTGACTTATTAAGGTCTACCATTAACTTGTAGCTCCTTCCAATAGATAGAAGGAAAATATAAACTTGTGGTCATCTGGACAACCTACCATTTGGAAAATATCTTCAATCTCCCAGATCCAAGCTTGTGCTTTTTGGTGTTTCGATTCACCTAAAAGCATTTGGGGGGTAGAACTTAAGGAAGTGTGCCAGAGTTTTGAACTCTGGAGGCTCTTCGCTTCTCTCGGGGTTATTCAACTGACCTTGTTGTTGACGCGATTGCATGAATTGCTGCCACATTGCAACCATCTATTCCATAATCTCTCCTCTGCCTGTTGAATGCACCTGTGAGTCTCGTGTCTATTCCTCAATACTTATTGGACATCTCCGTTCTGAGGTGTCTTCTTTTGAATTTTCTCGATTGAGCAAATGTGTTGGGGTTAGTTTTCTACGCCATTCAATAAGTTGCAAAGCTTTTCGGTTGTGTAGGCCACACTTATCTGTAGTATTTAATGCGATTTTTGTTAATTAGTATCCAATTGTTGTTAGTTCTTACCGTGCAAGATTCAAGATATATACACATTTTTTTCTAAACACAAGACATATTAGAACTCGATTAATATTAACATCAGATGTTCCCTTGTTTCTTGTTTTTCTCCTTCCACATATGGTGGCTATAAGATGGTTGCTAAACTAATGGATAGCCTAGTCTTCGACATGAGGATCACGACTAAGTTTAAGATAATTGTGGTTTAGCGTATATTAATTTTAGCATCTATAGTTATTGCTCCAAAAGCAATCTCATTAGGTGTATTATATATATGTATGTATTTGGTGGCCTTTTCTCACTAATCTTCAATCATAGTAAAGATTCTATTGCGCATTATTCTTTTCTCATTTCATTTCTCTGTTCTTTTCCTAGTTTGTATTCCTTTCCAGCTCTTCTATCTATCACTGATGTATCCCTGATAGCCTAACTTTATGAATCCCATGATATCATTCTGTTTCATTTAACTAGTTTATTATGCCTTCAAGTTTATTAAAATAATTGTTACATTCTTTAGAATCATTTTTCCTCCCTGCAGGTCTTCAAACTTTATCATTTTTCTATTCACCTTTATTTCATCGTCATACAAATTGATCTTCATTACTCGCACATTAGTTTCCCATGTAACTATGTTGTTCAAATTACACCATACAACTCGTTAAGGACAATCCCCAACTAATAAATCTAAGATCTCGCAAAACACGTCTATAGGTGATATATTTTCTTTGATTCACCCTTTTTATCTCATTATTATTCTATTTTTATCAAACCATCCTTATGCTCTTTAAGTTCCTTATGCAATTTTGTAGACTTTCTTTACCAATGTTGTACCCTATTTCTTAAGGAGTCGTATCCTATGCCTGATGCTACATCTTCTTTACGAATTAACATAATGTCTCCTTAAAACTTTATCTTTTTCTAATGACTATTCTATCTATCTTGCTCATAGTCATATTATTGCCATACTAACCAATCCCTTAGAAAGATGAGATCATATACTAATCCTTATTCTTCATTGACAAACTTTGTATCCCTAAATTTAGCAGCGGGTCATGTCCCATTGGAATACCAGTCTTTGCCTTCTACTGTTATTTTCCTTTCTAGTATGTCAGCAACAAACCTTCCTTCCCATAATTCCTATTTAATAAACTCGGAGTTTCACATCCTTATCTAATGTTTATCTTTTAGATTTTAGTATTTATCACATATCCCACAACTAGTTTTAGGCCCTTTTCCTCGGGTTCCTAGGGTCTTTTCCTCCAAACTTCATCTCCTATGGGCAACCAAACCTTCTTTCTTATCTGTTGTCATCTTAAAATCATACCCATCAATTTTCTCATTATTAATGTACTAGTTTCCCCAGATAGTCATGCTGTTTGAGCTACAAATGTATATCCGTGTCAAGCACCATTCTTCTAAATGTTATTCTAACTATCAAATTCATCCCTATCTAAAATGATTATTTTCCCATCATGTTATCACTTGTCAATATAAACATATCCTTTAGATTTCAATTGTACACATAGGCCAAACATCATTCATCCCTAATAACCATTCATTTCCCTAAATGCACTCCTTCATGCTATGATCCTTTTCCTATGTGTCTATACAATCTAATTCTCATTCATAAGCATGTGGCAGGGATTGTTTGTCCCAGGGTAATCACTTTCTGACCACTACATATTTTCCCAGAATGATCCTTACTCATTAGATATAACTTCCATGAATATTGTTCGCATAATGTTGATTTCCAAAGTAACTCTTTACACACTAAATACAATTTTTCCCAAAATAGTCATTTACTTATCAAATTCAACCTTAACAGATATTGCTCACTTAACGTCATAATTCTAAACAACATCATCCTTATCAATAACTATATGTTCATATGTCTGACATCCCAAAAGTAAGAGGTTATACGCTAGTTGGTCATCCTGGTCATCACCTTTCACTTCCTTAATGTCGAGCATTATTCCAAAAGTTCATATCCTATTCAACTCCACATTCAATTCCACAATCAAACTTCATATTTCCTGCCAAAAGAATTCACATTCAAAGAATCATATCCTGACATAGCTTAGGTATTATTTAGCTCAAGTATACACATCCTAGATAATTCCAAAGTTAAGCTTAGTCTCTACTAACCAAGAATTTCACATTTCGAGGATCATATCCTAGATGATTCCAAATTCAAGTTTAATCTCTAATGAACCCATCAATTCCAATTACAAAAATCATTCCTATATTAACCTAAGCTCTGATACCATGCTGTAGCGCCCCGCTCGGGAGGTGCCTGCTTCGGGCCAAGGTGCTATTATGATCTTAATTTAATAATTTAGAATAAAACACGCACCTTCAAAATATTTAATTAATTTAATTATCAAATTTAGTTAAGCTAATTTTACCTTTAATTTTGGGTATACTAAAACACCCAAAAAAAAAAAAAAAAATTCTTCTCTCTCATCTCCTCCATATTATATTTTTTCTTTTGATTATTTTCTCTAGGTATATTACTTGTTTTCTCTTTTTAATTTTATTCTATAAATTCTTATTCCAAATAGTGTTATTTCTTATAAAATATTTCAAATAATATATGTGAATAGTTAAAAAGATATACTACAACATAAAATTAATAAATAATTTTTTTATATATTAAAAATTTATTATTAGTACATTTAATTTTGGTATAGGTAATTTCTAGGTTAATATGTTAAATTTGAGTACATATAGTAATGGGTAATTTTTAGATATGGATATATGGATAATTTATGGGTATAGACCATACTTAGGCCCATTACATTTTTTTTAATAAGGATGAATTTGGGTATACTTTTTTGGGTTTGGGTAGGATAATACCCTACCCATTAATAAGTCTACTTCAAACCTTCAATTAGCAAAATATAATTCTTGTACTGAAATAAAAAATGGAATTAGGTGTAAACAACAATTTTTGGAGCATGTAGAATTGCATAGACACATTATACCTAAATTTTCCAAATCAGCTTCTCAAGCCAAAACATAGTATTGTCTCAAACCATTGTTAATATAAGATCTCATCTTATTGTGTTTTCTTCTAATATATTTAGATTTTCCATTGCAAAATTTATTTTGAACTCTACTCGTAGTAGTTTTATATCACAATTTATTAACATAGGTGGCATTAGTTTTTCCCACATTAGAAATTTATATAATAAATCATTTAACAACCTGTTTTTTTTTCATTAGCTAATGCCAATTGGACCAATTCAACCTCGATGATAGTTTATTTATAATATATTGTTTCTTTGATTGCTATCAAATCTCTCATTAACCCAATACGAAAATATAGCCACTAATAGAACAACATTTCTGAATTTCAAATTCAAATTGGCATCGGTATGACCTTTATTAATAGCTAGATATATTTTATATAGCAAACCATAATGCATAATCTTTCTAAAATAATACATAATTTGGTTTAATTTAATGCAATGTACAGAACTAGGCTACTTGTAAATCGACTGAGCACACCAACAATATCTGTAATGCCCAACCTAATGCAATCAACTGCATATATATCTAAGACGATCAATGATGCTAGCATAATTTTTGGTCAACCACATTAGTATAATACTTATTAGGATAAAAATGAACAATAGTTTTGAAAGAGTATTCACAAACAAAAGTGCTTCTCATCAGAAGCTCTTCAAAGTCATGTATTAACTAAAACTACTCATGGCTTCCACAGTCTTCTCTCGAACCATAATTTGTCTTGCCAAGCATTCTGTACTCAGCAATCTCAACCTCATCAATTTCATTTCATTATCATCACATAGAGAAGGTCTCTCTAGAACCAATCTTTGGGCGCCCCTATTAAGCTCTAATTGCATACAACGAAGGTTTTTTAATTCACTACAAAAAAATACTACTTTTCTTATGGAAATTTTCAATGGATCATCTCTCTTCTCAAAGGATTTTCGATGGATTTATGAGAATAAATGGGTTCATAAAAAATTCGAGGAAAAATCAATGAAAATTTGTATGTAAATTTGGAGGGAATTTGGCGGGAAAAGGTGCAAACATATACGACGGATATTCCGTCGGAACATTGTTGGAAACTCTGTTCTAATGGATATCATCAGAAAGTTGAATGTTTTGTTTTTAAAAAGAATTTTTGTCAGAAATTTTGATCAGAAAACTTAATAAAGTCAGATGCGATCTCTTTCTTCCCCATTTCTTTTTTTCTCTTTCTCCTTCTCCTTCTCCCTCCCTCATTTGCAGCCCCCTACCCCTTACCCCACCCCTTCCCATCATCATTCGCTGCTGCCGTCACTTTCGTTGCCATTACCGCTAACCATCTCTACGCTCACTGTTGTCACCATTGTCCCTACTTGCCCGCCCATGAGCTCGCCACGCCGTTGCGTTCGTCCATTACATTAGTAAGTAATTTTTTTATATCTTTATTTATTTAGTTATTTTTGTATGTTAGTATGTTAATTTAGTATGATTTGTATGATTAAGTATGATTTATTGTTAGTATGTTTAATTTAGAATTGATATTTAGTTTAGTTAGTTTGATATTCTTAGGCCTGGATTTTTGTGTTTTAAAACACATTTTTTTCATTTACACTATTCCGAAAATAGAAAACGCGATTGTTTGTATCATTTTTAATGAAAACATCATCCATTTTCATTTTCATACCTATAGTAAGTTTATAATATCTATTAATTTAAAAATAATTAAAAAACTATTACCTAATTAAATATTAATTTTTTTCATCATTCCAAGACAATGGGACCCAAATAAAATTTAATACTAATTTTCTATCACATCATCATCTACTAACTTATTAAAAATTATTCCTTTTGCTATCTTCTCAAGATAATGTGGCCCCAATCAATTAAACAATAATAATTAATACTACTATATTAAAATATTTAACACTATTATATTAAAATATTATTTTCAATCTACCTTTTTTAAAAATTTCACAATACTTATCCAATCACATTTTTATTTTCACACGCAAAATAATGATAAAATGAAAACACATTCTAAAATGATGAAAACAGAAAATGAAAATAAAAACACAACCAATCCAGCTCTTAGTATTTTAGTATGTTTAGTTTAGTCTAATTTGATATTGATATTTAGTTTATTTAGTTAATCTGATATTGTAAGTATGTTTAGTTTAGAATTGATATTTAGTTTAGTATTGATATTGTTACTTTGTTTAGTTTAGAATTGATATTTAGTCTAATTTGATATTGATATTGAAATTATTTAGTTAATTTGATTGAATTTGATATTTATATAATTTTAGTTTAGAATTGAGTCTAGGATTATCATAGGAAGTTGCCAAAAAATTCATATAGGATAACTTAGACCACCCAAAATAGAAAGGTAGCTTATGAAATGATAATGTTGAGGTCATAAAGGAATACTATTGAGGTTGAATATTCAAAAAATCATATAGGATAACTTAGACTACCCGAGATAATCAAGATAGTTTGCGAAACTAAATCCCATCTTATTCTAAATGGTCATCTTACAAATTATTTTAAATTTAAATGAATAAAAATTTAATTAAAAATAATGTATATTGCCATGTATAATCGAATCGAATTATCATTGCCTCAAATTACAAAATAACTTATTATACCAATCAACTCCCCATTCAAACTTATCTCAATCCCATATATCTCAAAGATTTTCAAAAGTTAGAAATATAAAGAATAAAAATTTCATCATCTCATCTTCACAATGTTTGAATATTTATCTCAAGAAGGGGTGGAAAATATCCCTTCAAGGTTCCTTTCCAAGTTCTATATCAAGTTTAGGTGCGCGTCAAAATTATGGAATTTACTAATCCCAAGCTCGTTCTTCATATCAATGCACACACAAAAACCATTATCTCTAAGGCCCTTAGTGCCTAGACGGACCAAATCATCATCACATGCTATTCTAACAACCCCAAAAAAGAATAATGTAATGACTCCCAAAGAGAAACACCAGTACTGTGGAAAATTATTCTGTGATCATAAGTTGAAAATTTAGTGAATTTTCTTTAGGAGTCATTACATAATTTTCGAACCAAAGATTTTTTTATTAAAAAAGGAGCATTATAGGAGTCTCCAACTTCTATAATCAGTTAATAGCCAAACATATGCCCAATAGAAATTTCAATTAAAAATTCATTTGTTCACTACAAATTTTCTTCAGTCTTTTTGTCTACCTGAATCCGTTGATATAAATGACAACCAATCAAGGATTGGAACATCAATGGACCATTATTATTGTTCTTTTATTACATCGATAGATCCATATAGACAGAGAGATTGAAGAATTTATCATATGAATGAATGATGTATTATATCTGAACATTCATGGAAACTAATGTTTCTTATTGAGTTTAGTTGTTAATTATTTTTATGCATTTAAAAAATGTAAACATTAATTTGTCGTAATTATATTAAATATTGCCCATATGTGCTGTTTGCTTTTGTTTTATAGATGGCAAACCAGTCACATTTTCGTTCACCTACCACGACTGAGGTCGGGGATCTGGTCGAGGTAGTAGGTCTTCCCCAATCCATCAGATATATTTGCTAGTCAACCAATCTCCCATCACGACATCAGCTAGTCATCATTTTACGCCTACCCCACGCCTTCCTCTCATATATCTGAATAGTACCCATTTTCCCTCATTCTCTTATGTTGTTGTGAGGTCATCTACATACTGTTCTTAACACCCATCCTCACAGTAGCATTACTTGTCCCAACCACTATCCATTTTACTTGCAGGCACTCCATCACCATCCACCACTCCACTTGGCACTCACTCATCCCTTGTTGCTCCATTTGACCATTCCACATTAGCATCACCAACAACATCAACTGTAGAAGTTAATTTTTCAGTCGGCCAAACATTGGGTGAGGGGGGTTTAGAGCGCCCCTCTTACAGCTCTTGCAGGGTATACTTGTATCTCGAGGGACGCTATGGGTGAGCTTGAATTATTATATAAATGTTATTTTATTATTATTTTAATAATTATGTATTAATGTTAATAACTTTATACAGGTATACACCCTTGCTCAACAGTACCAAGTTCTTGATGATGGTGATAAAGAGCAAGGTACAGAAACCCTATAGGACTTGGTTAGATATCCCCCAAGCCTTCCAAGATTTGATGTTTAGGGAGTGAAAGGTATATGAATGTTATTAATATATTTACTTTTATAAATTGTTTTTTTTGTGTGTATTTTAAGTACACCAACTTATTTCATTTTCTTTCAAAGATATGTTCGTTGGGACCCTGAGAACAAGGGCCATTTTCAAAAGGCCTTCGATGCTAAGAGGGGTCACCGACTGAGTGACATATATGACCACACTCGGAACACAGTCAAGAGGCCGAAGTTGATTAGCGAGGACACTTGGGATGCCCTAGAGTCACATTAGCAATCCAAGATTTTCAAAAGAAGTTTGCACAGTCCAAGAAGAGCCGGGCTTCTAAGTAGGGGTGGCCACCGGACTAGGATAATTGGGTTCAGGACCATCAGGTAGTTTTAATACCCGATCCTAACCCGATTGAGGATCGGGTACCCAATCCCAAAATTGGGTTTCGGGCTCAGGTATCGAGAGTTTAATAAGAAAATAAGGGCTAGATTATGGTTAATTTGGCCCAAAATCTGGGCCAAATTTTGAGATTCAAAATCTGGCCCTTATTTTGGATTGGCCTAGATTATTCTTTCTTTCTTTTTTTTTTTTTTATGTGAATTGTGAATTGAAAATGTGAGTTTGTTGGCACATGTAGAACTAATTGAAATTAACTCAACTTTCGAAGCAAATTACAAATACAAATTGGAAACGAATTACAAATTACTCAAATGAAATTGATCAATTCCAAACTCCAAAGTAGAAAACAACTTCCTCAAACCATTATACAAATTATAACACCAAACATCAATTAAAATTCATAACATCAATCCCACTTTTCAAACCCAACATCCTTTCAATAATCCAAAAATCAAATCACATAAATAACTTAAACATGATATCAAGTGATCAACACTCACAAAAAATCTCCAAGGCATTTCCACATTCCACTTAAATGCTCAAGCATCAAGGATGGATGTATCGACCCCCATTTGTATCAACTCTACAAGAATAGCAAGAAGATTATAAAGGCATTAATAAAAAGATATAATATAAAAAATAAAAAAATAAAAAAATGAATTAAATTAGTTAAGTTGCCTTACTTAAGGTTTTCTAGCTCGCACCATTTCTCCTCCACATTAACTAGTTTTGAAGCCGAGCATATCAATCCTGGGCACAAATAAGAGCTTGAGCTACTTTAGGATATAAAGAACTCATAAATGCATCAAGCACACACCCTCAAGTGCTAAAAGCAGCCTTTCAAGCAACTGTGGAGACTAGAAAGGCTAATTTATCACGAGTCATCCTAGAAAGTATAGGAAATCGATGAGCCGATGCTTTCCACCATTTTAATATATCAAAACCATCTCCACCCTCTTTACAATCCTCTTGAAAATATTTCTCCAACTCAATCTTCCCTTCCTTACCTTTCTTTCTACTTTTCATTTTGTCAAATTCATCAAAGAAATCATAAGCTCATTCATCATTTTCACTCAAAGTGTACCTAGCACTATAACTTTCACCACTTGCTTTAGAATTGGGGTTTGTTGGAACTATATGAGCATACATTTTCTGATACTCTTTGAATAACTCATCAAATCTATCCCTAACGACTTCTTTTATGTCCCTACTAGATGGAATATCATATGTTCCAATATTTAGATACATTATATTAAATGTGAACTTAGTGAACTCCATATTCAAAATAGGATCAAGGATCACTACATAATATAAATTTTGTTGATCTTTGTAATTCAACCCTAATATCTGTCATACTTTTCTTTTATTTTTTTGGCCATCTCCTTCAATTTAATGTCATCACTACCAATCCACCTCAAAAGAAGCCTATCAATTGCACTTATTTATTTGAATACGGTATTTGATGTGACATAGAAGGAGCCAAAAATTTTCAAAGTGAGATAAAAAAATGCCCAAAAAATTTAAACAACAATTTTGCCCTTTCCCAATCAAAATATGAAGGAACCCCATCATCAAGATCAATATTAAATACACGATCACTATCATCATATGTTTCAAAAGCTTTCCTAAAAGACAAAGTGGCATCCAACATCAAATAGGTGGAGTTCCACCTAGTAGGTACATCAAGTGACAACATCTTTTTTTTTTCCAATTTTTCAAGTTATTCACAATGTTTGAATTTTTGTACCTAGCCGCAGATGCTCTTATATATCTAACAATACCTCTAATGCAAGTAATAGTCATTGCTCTCATTCTTTCCATTTAAACTATCCTGCACAACAAGATTAACGATATGTGCAATACATCGCATGTGCATATATTTACCACCCAAAACCATACTGTTAGAATCTTCTCCAAAATAGATTTTGATAATGACCAATCAACTTTATATTCCATGTTTCTCTCCTATAATTATGGAATGTTACTATTTGGAAATATTTTTATTTACTAACATGGCATGCACATTTTAAGCAAGTTATTGTTGGCAATTAAAAGAAAAGGTTAACAGCTGTCAATACAAAGAAGGAAACAACTAATCAGTTGCTAATACACATGGAAGGGGCTATGTCTTGTAAACAATATATAAAGAGAAAATCATAATAGACATAGTTACGTCTCATAATATACTTCATAAGCCTTTAGTTGCTTGCTATTAGTTGAGGGAGTGCTTGTGTATTGCTGTCATATAGTCAGCTTTTGTGGCAGTGCAAGTTCCGACAATCTTTTGGTACTTTATATCTTGTATATGCTTTTCTTCTAATAAAATTGCAGGTTAAAAATTCTAAGTGTTATCACTTAAGTAGTGGACTAGGCTCGCCAAACCACTATAAATTTCTATGTCCCTGTCTTTACTCTCAAAAAGTCTTTTAACTATTGTAATATTCCAGTTTTTATCATATCCCTTTTACTACATCATACCCCATAACTTTCATATACTATCTGATCGACCATCAAATTTCTTTTTTAAATAAGCAATTGCACTATCATTTGATGAAGCATTTCCATAGTGACTGTAAAGATCTTATTGATACCCTAATCATTCAACTATGTAGCAACATCTAACCCACATTCTCACTTTTATGACCAGAAATAGAACAAAAATTCAAGATCTTCTTTACGAAATTCCAATCATCATCAATAAAATGTACAGTAAGATGCTTATAATTAATTTTTGAATCGAGGTTCATATCATGTCAGTAGTGATGCAAACCCTCTGTACATGTGTGGCAATGAAGGACTTCAACCTATATTTTTCATTCATGTACATCTTGAAAATATCTCTAGTTATCGTCCTTTGGGATGGGATTGAAAATTAAGGACATGCAACCGACATAAAATGTCGAAACCCTTCTTTCTCAACTATCCTAAATGGCATCTCATCAACAATGAACCAATGACACAATGCATGTCTAATTTTTTCTTAATCAAATTTCCATAACACCCCCACTTTTTTGGCTCTTTCCAACTGGTTGATAATTCAAAATCTTTTGTCTAGTTGCAATTTCACGATGTTTTTCTTGCATGATTGATAATGCTTATCAAGCCCTTTAGTTCTATGTACATTAGGATCGACCCTAATACATGTTCCACAATATTACATCTTCCCTTTTGATATTTATCATTTTCACAAAAGAGTTTAGTAAAGTGTTCCCACCATGGTGACTTAGATGTAATTTCTTTTTTGTCCTTTTTCTTTGGAGGCAATTCTTCCTTATTTACATTCTCATCACCAAAAGTCTCATCTTCGATAGGACCCTCTAAACCAAGTTTTAAAATCATTATCATCATTCAAACTAAGCTCCAAGCCATCTAACAAGTCCAATTCCTCATCAATTGTCAAAAATCTTCTTTTTCTTTTTCTTTTTGGGTTTGGTTTCGGTGAAAATGAAAAAATCAATTTTTATTTTGGTTAAAATCGAAACCGAACTGATTTTTTTGGTTAAAAATCAAACCAGACCAATTAGTTCGATTTGGTTTTCGATTAGGGTTTTTGAAAAATTGAAAGTTTCGATTAACCAACTGAATGGTTAAAATCGAATGAACAACTCTAGCTGAAGGCGTAAAGGAAGGCATTTGGCTAAAGGGGCTGATTGAGGATATGGGTATGGATTTTGATATACTGTGTTTTGTGATAGTCAGACTGTCATACATTGTCAAAGAATCAAGCTTTTCATGAGAGGACAAAGCACATTGATGTAAGATATCACTTTGTTCGGGATATGGTGTCTCAAGGTGTCATTCTGGTTGACAAGGTTGGGACTAAGGATAATCCGGCAGACATGTTGACTAAGGCTATTCTAGGAATCAAATTCGAGCATTGCTTGAATTTGATTAACATTTGCAGACTCAGATGATAGGCTTTTTGGGGGCAGAGACAAAGAAGATAGATGGTGAATTTCAAGTCAAAGTGGAGAATTGTTTATTTGTTCTTGAAATTTGGACTAAAATTGACAATAAATGGAAGAAATAGAGCGAAACGGTTGAAACAAGCTCATGAGCACGCCCCGACACGCGTTGGCAGGACGTCGCGCTTTGGGGTGCAAAACGTTGCACGCTAAGGTGTGCAGTTGGGCGAGATAGGCAGTAGAAACTCGCGCCCTGGCGCAAGGCAGACTGTGATCGCGCCCCTCGGTGCAAGCTTTCCGTGCCAGGGCACGTGAGGTGTGAATTTTTCAGCACAAACAGCAGTTACGCATGCCGCGGCACAAGTCATGTGTGCCCCAGTGCGCGGCCCAAACCCATGGGCCGGTTACTTCATTTTCGCATGTATAAATTTAGTTTTCTTCTGGGACAATCAAAAATCCGTTAAGAACAAACATAACACGAGGGCTTCTAGGCTGCTTTTGAGATAGTTTCTCGAGACGAAGTTTGGAATAAGGGTGTTAGATGTTCATGTGAGATTTTTGCGATAAAATTTTGTACTTGCTACCTTGATTGGCAATCAATTAATTCTTTTTCTTTGTTGGGTGGATTGGCACATCGCCAAACCACGTTAAATTTTATTGCCAGTTTTCATTGAATTACTTTACTGTAATTTCATAATTTTCATAATAGATCCTCCTGAATTTCAACAAGATATAATATGAAGTTGTTGTCCACTTATTTGCCGTCATTTGGTGTGATTTTGCTTTGTCAAAAAAAGAATCCTTGGTTGCTCGATTTGCTAGGAAAAATTTCTCTATTAATATCTTCTCTTCATTCTCTTTTATATATATTCAAGTAGGAATATTTGTATTCTATCATAAGAAATATTTCTAGTGTGTGAGCTTTTCTCTTTGGAGCATAGAGGAATATAATCTTCTATTCGAACTTACAAGGGGAAGAACAAGGAGACTCGCTTGGGAGAAATACTAGTAGTGTTCAAGGATTGCCTTTGGCAGCAAGTGGCTTAACATCTTCATCAACATGAAGCTTGAGGTATATGACTTTCCTACTCTGTTTAATCCATTTCAAGTAGCATGAGAATCTTTGTTGGTTTTGAGAATGAGTTTATATATTGAATGGTCCAAGTTAATAGCAAAAATTTTAATTTATATCCACTGCATTTTGCCTCCATCCTCTTTGTCTTAGTGTGACCATAACTATTTAATTGTTGTATGGACATGTATTTCAAATATATATTGTAGTGTGAGATTATATAGAATTTGATTTTATGGTTTCTTAGAATACATTGTAACTAACAAGATATTTTTGCATTCGCATTATGTCACTACAACAAATTACACTTTTAGTAACGAAAAAATTCGTTACTAGAAAGCTGAAATTCGTTACCTAAAATATTGGTAACGAATTTTTCGTTACCAAAGTTTAGTGCCCTAAAGCCCGTCGCAAAAAGTATTAGTAACGAAATTTATGGGTCGTTACGATTGATGGCCTTATGGCGACGAAATGTATCGTTACAAAAAGCTTCGAATTAGTGACAAAATAATGTTAGTTACAATAGATTTCTTTAGCGTAACAAAATACTTAGTTACCAAATTATTGGCAATTTTGTTGCATTTTATTTTTTCATTACAAATGCATAATATAATGATATTATTTATTTAATTAAGTATAGTTACTAATTGTTTATGTGACAAAATATTTGGTTACAAATACTTAAATAAAATTTAAATTCAAAAATAAGTATTTCGTTACTAATGGAATAAATAACTAAAAGTTTTGTTACTAAATGTATGTGCATGGGCCCCAGTTTGGACTGGTTCATACGGATGGGCCATTTGACATTAGGTCTACGCCTGTTGGGCAGCCGAACTCTGGGCTCGACCCGGGCCATCGACCACCAGCCTACGGCCCACTAGAAAGAACGCCATAGGCCATCCCACCCGCAAGAAGACAATAGGAACCAGGCCCTCGGCCCACCAGAGCTCTGGCCCAACACCCACATCGGTCTACCCAAGCTCAGGCCCAGCTCACACACCCACCCACCCACCCGTAACGCCCAGCGCCCACACCTTCCCACCAAGCCCTACCCCCGACCGCTAGCATCGGCCCACCCGCAAGGCCCAACATCCACGCCGGCCCAACTGAGCGCAACACCCACGCCCGCGCCATCCCAGCGCCCGTACAGGGCCCAGGCTCGAGCGAAGGCCCAACGCCCCCGCAAGCCTAGCCGAGCGACCGCAGGCCCACCCCAACCCTCAAGCCCAGGCCCACACGAGCCCTGGACCACCGGAGCGCACGCAACCAGTGCCCGCATAGACCCACCCGCGACCAGTGCCCGCATAGACCCACCCGGGCGTGAGGCCCATGCCCGAGCACAGAGGCCCAGTCAAGTGCCAGCCCATACAACTGCAGGCAGCCCATACAAATGCCTGAGCAAGCCCAGCCGAGCAACGGCAGGCCCACCCGAGCGTGCAGGCGGCCCAGCGCCCGCGTAGGACCACCCAAGCGTGCAGGCCCAGGGGCCCAGCGCAAATTCATCCCCCCCAATTGTTGGTAGCAGGATTTGATCCCACAACCCATGCCCGAACCAAGCACCTAACCATTTGGGCTACACGTCCAAAAGTCATTGCTTGCATTTGCTCAATTACTTATTCATCTCTTCCATATAAAGCTCTCAAACAATTTCATATGTTATCAAGCAAACATTATTTTATTTTTAAAAACAAAATAATAATTGTCATTTGAATAAATAAAATAAGAGTATCAAATAGTGAATTAAAAGAAACAAATAAAAAGTATGAGATAATTATATAACATAGCTGCATGAAGTTACATATATGTATATATAAATTGTTAGGTAAATGCTTAATATTTTTATAGAAGAGCTTATAATATAAAATACTTTATTTTAGAAATTTATAAAAAAAATATTTATAAAAAATAATTGGCATTACATATATATAAATATTAAAAAATTGTGAACAAAACCCTTTAAAGTAAAAAACAAAGGACAATCTAACAAGTAAAAGTAACAATATTATTAATTCCGGTGGTTTAGAAAAATCAGCACAAAGCTATTCATTCAGGAAATGTTATACTAACCGCCGCCATTTATTATGAATTCTAGATGGCTAATCCAGTGGTAGTTTGGATAAATTGTTGCTCAACTACTGTCAAATTAATATTTTGTGGCAGTTGAGACAAACCATCACAAAATATATGCCGCGATTAATCTATTTTCTTGTAGTGTGTGTGTACTATATATGTATATAAGTTTGAATGAAAAATTATATTATATACATAGTTATAAATATTAAATATTATTTAATTCAAAATGAATAAATAGAAAAAATAGATAAAAATAAAAGTAATTTAAATTTTATTGATAAATTTATATATATATATATATATGTATATTATAGATGTGAATAAGTATAAATGGAAAAAATAAGTATACATGTATGAATAATTCGAAAGAAAAAGACAAAAATAACAATTATTTAAAATTTTATAGGTAAATTTATGTATATATGTATAAAATGAGAATATATGAAATAATGAGAAATTTTGATTTTGATTATTTGAAAGGTTAACAACTTTTTTTGTTATTCACTATTTTTTTGTTATTTGCAAAATATAATATGAATATCCAATTAATTTATAAAAAAATTTGAGAATGAATACAATAATTTTTTTTACATTATAATTTCATCCTCATATTTTGTCAGTAATTCATATTTTAAATCAATTTTAAGTTTATAGTTATTTTATCAATTTACTATAGTTTTAACTTTTTATGATTAATGCCAAACTCTTTTCTTCACTTAATTATTCAATAACTAAGTTATGAGTCAAATTAAAAGGTTTCTATTAACTTATATACTAATATTGATTTTAACTTTATAATTATTTTATATATTTATTTTGATTTTTTTTACTTTTTTTTATCTTTACTATCATAGTTTTGTCTTAACTTAATTGATTTTTAATCAAAAATTAAAATTAAATAAGCTTGTTTTTAAAAAATAATTGGCATTACATATATACATATACACACATATATATATATTAAAAAATAGTGGACAAAACCCTTTAAAGTAAAAAACAAAGAGCAATCTAATAAGTAAAAGAAATAATATTATTAATTGCGGCCGTTTAGAAAAACCAGCGCAAAGTATATGATGAACCTATTTTCTTGTGGCGTATATATATACACTATATATGTAAATAAGTACGAATAAAAAATTATACTATACATATTTATAAATATTAAATATTATTTAATTCGGAATGAATAAATAGAAAAATAGATAAAAATAAATATTGATAAATTTATAAATATGTATATTATATTTCTGTGAATAAGTATAAATAGAAAAAATAAGTATACATGTATATTTATAAATATTTATATTATATTTGCGTTAATTAAGTATAGAAAATTTTCAATAAATGTATGTTAAAATTATCCATATCAATATATTATTGGTACAGAATATTTTAATTTTTAAAATGAAATTAATTACACATAAAGACTAAAGTTTGTAGAATTTATAAATATTTTTTCTAAAATCATTTTGTTCAAAAACAATGTCCTAATAATTAATAACAAAAACTAGAATTAAAATTTTAACCTCCATAATAATACATCATAATTCATCTTATAATATAAGATAAAATAAATAATTTTTGTACATACTATTTATACACAAAATGGAGTGAGGAGCAAAAGTTTGGAGGGAATAAAAAAATAATAAGGGAATTCATTTTTGGAGGAAAATTAATTTTTTAAGGAAATATAATATATAGACCAACTAATTCTTAAGAACAATTTGTTCGGGTCTATGAAAGTTAATAATCATTATATTTAATAATACATTTTAAGTTAATACTTTTTTTACACTATATTAAACCACAAAAATTATCTTCATTTTAGCAATTTATATAGTAAAACATATACACAATTAGCATATAGATATCTATAAGTTATAAAAATCTTTAAGTAGCCAATACAAAGATTAAAATACGAAATGTAAGATTAACAGGACTAACTTCAGGGATCGTTTTCTTTTCATTAATTATTATGGCAAACTAGATTTCTTTGTTTTCTTTTGTTATTCAGGTGTATTACCTTTAACTATTTATTTTAATGAGTCTTTAGAATTTTTCTAAATAAATATTGTAATAAATTATAATAAAAAAATTAAATTGTTAAGCACCAAAATTTATAAGTCCAAATTATATTATTTAACTACTTTAACTATAATAGAAAATCATTTAATAATTTAAAAAATTATATGTCAATTCATCACATAAAGCTAAGATAAAAGAAATTAATTTTGCTATAGATTATTCATACAAAAAAAATGGAGAAGCTAAAATTTAGAGGAATCGAAAAAATGAAAAAAATTCATTATTGTTAGAGGGAATTAATTTTTTGGAAGAAATCAAGTTAAATTATTATGTCAAACTAATAATAAAAACAATTGTTGATATTTTTTATGGGCCAAATTTTGGAGGGAATACAGAGTTGGAGGGAAACAAAATTGCATTGCCATCCAAGTTCATTAAATAAATTTATACATATGTATAAAATAAGAATATATAAAACAATGAGAAATGATAAATAATGATAAATTTATATATGTATAAAATGAGAAATATATGATGAATCTTCTTTAAATTATATTTATATATATATATATGTATATGTATACTACATATGCATATAAGTATGAATAGAATTTTTTATTATATATATGTTTTTATAAATATTAAATATTATTTAATTTGGAATGAATAAATAAAAAAATAGATAAAATAAAAGTAATTTAAATTTTATTGATAAATTTATAAATATGTATATTATATATATGTGAATAAGTATAAATGAAAAAATAAGTATACATGTATGAATAATTAGAAAGAAAAAAGATAAAAATAAAAATTATTTAAAATTATGTTAAATTGGCAACAAATGTGGAGGGGAGGCGGTGTGCGCGTTTTATAAAACATAAGAAAGTTATTTTGTACATATTTTTTTCCATAGGAGTGTTTGATGCTTATTTTACAAATCACAAGGGGGTAAATTGCAACTAGTCCAATAAAATTGTTACCATGTCAATGGAGCCTTTACTTTTCTTTTCCTCGCTAACGTAGTGTTTGGCTATATTGAAAAAATTACAGCTTTTATCCCATTGGATAGGGGGTATGCACTTTTGGTGCTTAGGTTGACACTTCTAGGACCAAAATTCTAAATTTTTTAACACATTTGGGATAGCACCTCAACTTCCGTTAGTGTTCGGAATAAACCGTTACATTAAAATAAATTAATTACCCAACAGCCCCAAAAATTTAATTTATTTATAATAATTCCAAAAATTTTGAAATGCCCAATCAATTTTCATTAAAAAAATAATAAATTTTTTTTTATAAAAAATATAACAAAATCCTCCTAGAAAAATTAAAAATTTTATATATCAATATATTTATATATCACATAAATACATAAATATATACATAAATATATATCATATAAATACATAAATATATATATATACATGACCCACCCCCTCCCCCAACCCTCACCGCCAGTGATGGCCGGCCGCAACCAGCGGCCAGATCTGGCCGTTGGGTCGCGGCCGGCCATGGCCATGGCGTGGCTGAGGGTTGGGGGGGGGGGCTTGTTGGAAGGGGCAGGGATGGCTTGGGGGGTGGGGGGAAGGAGGAAAAAGTATATATATATGTATGTATGTATGTATACATTTTAACATATTATAATTACAAATATTTATTTATTTAAAATCATTAAAATTATATTGTTAGGATAAAATTTTAGATTTTATTTTTATTTAAATTATTTATTTTGATTAAAACTCTAGATCTCACACATCTTATTCTCTCACATAATGTGGGACGTCAAGAGTTCGAGCCCTAATGGATTCTTGATGTGCGTGTGTATAAATAAAAAAAAACACATATTGACTTATTTATTTTTTATTAATTAATAAATTTAATAAAATTAGTTTAAATTATGGCTTATTTATTTATTTATGAATTGGAGTATTTTATCAAAATATTTTAGCAAAATGATTTTTCAGAAATGGGGTTGGGGAATATTATGATTATTTGTTTGTATTTTGGATCGTAGATAGAAAATAAATTGAGAATTTTTTTTTATTTGTATTTTAGGTGGGAACAAGATATCATATCAATAATTTTTTTATTGGGTTGGTAGGGTGAAATTGACATTTTGAAATTACTATTGTTAGTATGATATTTTTAGATCTTATTTTTATTTTAAAATTATTTAATTTAGTTAATAAATATTTTTTATATTTAATAAATATATTCAACTTAATCTAATTAAATTGTTTTAGATATGATTATTTTTTAATAATATTGAGATGTAATTTAAAAACAAAATTATATTTAATTAAGAGATGGATTTGATTTTTATTCTTATTTTATAATTAATAAATATGTTTAATTAAATTTGATTAAATTACTTTAGATATGTTGATGATTTTAAATTTTTATTTTTTTAATTCAACTTCAATTAAAAGATTATTAAATATTTAAAAAAATATTAATAAAATTATTTAAATTTATTCTGAGTAATTTAAATAATATTGAAGTTAAACCCCCATGTTATTAATAAAATTATTTAAATTTATTTTGAGTAATTTAAATAATATTGAAGTTAAACTCCCATGTTAAAGTTATAAATAAGTATAGGGATATTTTTTACTAAAAAATAATCAAAGCAGCTTTTAAAGGATATTTTTGAATTTTAATATAATTTTTCAACGATATCTACAAATTTGTTAAGGATACTAACAGTTCTTCAAATATTTAATTAAATATATGGGGATAGAAAATAATTTTTTTAAACTTATAACTATATTACTAAGTTTATATTACAATGTCATGAGTATTTCAAAATAATTTTAAAATTTCCAACCATATTAAAGTTATACAAGTTGATCAATTTCAAAACAATTTGCGTTAATTAAGTGTACAAAATTTTCACTAAATGCATGCTCAAATTGTC
The DNA here is from genome assembly GCA_018894105.1 of Jacaranda mimosifolia. Lineage (NCBI taxonomy): Eukaryota > Viridiplantae > Streptophyta > Magnoliopsida > Lamiales > Bignoniaceae > Jacaranda > Jacaranda mimosifolia. Next base: position 23,018,966 of record CM032126.1, read on the forward strand.
CACATCAATATATTATTAGTACAAAATATTTTAATTTTTAAAATAAAATTAATTACACATAAAGACTAAAGTTTTTAGAATTTATAAATAATTTTTCTAAAATCTTTTTGTTCAAAAACAATGTTCTAATAAATAATAACAAAAAATAGAATTAAATTTTTAACCCCCATAATAATACATCATAATTCATCTTATAATATAATATAAAATAAATAATTTTTGTATATACTATTTAGACACAAAATGGAGGGAGAAGCAAAATTTTGGAGGGAATAAAAAAATAATAGGGGAATTCATTTTTGGAGGAAAACTTATTTTTTGAAGGAAATATAAAACATAGACCAACTAATTCTTAAAAACAACTTGTTCAGATTCATAAAAGTTAATAATCATTAAATTTAATAATATACTTTATGTTAATATTTTTTTACACTATATTAGACCATGAAAGTTATCTTCATTTTAGCAATTTATATAGTAAAATATACACACAATTAACATTTAGATATCTATAAGTTATAAAAATCTTTAACCGGCCAATACAATGATTAAAAATTGAAATGTAATATTAACAGGCCTAACTTCAGGGATTGTTTTCTTTTCATTAAGTATTATGGTAAACTAGATTTCTTTCTTTTCTTTTGCTATTCAAGTATGTAACCTTTAACTATTTATTTTAAGGAGCTTTTAGAATTTTTCTAAAAGAATATTGTAATGAATTATAATAAAAAATTAAATTCTTAAGCACCAAAATTTACAAGTCCAAATTATATGTTATTTAACTATTTTAACTATAATAGAAAGTCATTTAATAATTTAAAAAATTATATGTCAATTCATCATATAATCTAACATAAAAAAAAATTAAGTTTGTTATAAATTATTTATACAAAAAAAAAATGGAGGATCTAAAATTTAAAGGAATTGAAAAAATGAAGAGAATTCATTATTATTAGTGGGAATCAAATATTTGAAAGAAATCAAATTAAATTAGTATGTCAAACTAATAATAAAAACAATTGTTAACATTTTTTATGGCCCAAATTTTGGAGGGAATACAAAGTTGGAGGGAAACAAAATTGCATTGCTATCCAAATTCATTAAATAAATTTATACATATGTATAAAATAAGAATATATGAAATAATGAGAAATGAGAAATAATGATAAATTTATATATGTATAAAATGAGAAATATATGATGAATCTTCTTTAAATTTTATTGAAATTTATATATATGTATATAAGTATGAATAAAAAATTATATTATATATATTTTTATAAATATTAAATATTTTTTAATTCTGAATGATTAAATAGAAAAAAATAGATAAAATAAAAGTAATTTAAATTTTATTTATAAATTTATATATATGGTTATTATATATAAGTGAATAAGTATAAATAGAAAAAATAAGTATACATGTATGAATAATTAGAAAGAAAAAAGATAAAAATAAAAATTATTTAAAATTTTATAGATAAATTTATATATATAAATATCTAAAAAATGAGAATATATGAAATAATGATAAATTTATATATATGCATAAAATGAGAAATATATGAAATAATGGAAGAAGAGAAAGTTGAGAATAAAAAAAAAAAAAAAAGAAGGAAAAAAAAGAAAAATAATAAAACATGATGATAAAAAGTTATTTAAATTGAATTGTAAATATGTGAAATGATTAAGTGTAAATTGGTCTTTTTATATTAAAATTATATTAAATGGGCAACAAATATGGAAGGGGAGATGGTGTGCGTGGTTTTATAAAATATAAAGAAGTTATTTTGTGTATATATATATATATATATTTACAGTAGGGTTTGAAATTAAAATAAATATTTGAAATAATTATTTTTAATCAAATTGGCAGGTTGGATTAGGTGGATTTGAGTTGGCGAGTTGATCAAATAAAAATCAGGTCGACCTGAATCTAACCTGAATCGATTTATGTTGGGTTAGTGTTGAGTATTTTTAAGTTGTCATCAAGTTGGATTGTGATAGAGTTGAAAAAATTAATATTATAACCCTACTTCAACCCAACCCGAACTCACACGATCCACCCAAATTGCCACCTCTATAATGACACCAATTCATTATAAAATTAGTGAAGCCCAATTAATAAAAAAGGAGTTGCTAAAGCCCAATCAATCAATTATGCAATTTGATGTCAAACCCAATTTTTACCAAATGACATTAATTTACTAAAAAATTGGTGTACTCATATTAATAAAAGAAAAGTTGTAAAAGCACAGTTAATCAATATTTTAGGTTATGTCAGATCCAATTCATTTTGAAATCCAATTCACTAATTTACTAAGAGAATTATTAAAGCTCAATTAATGAAAAGAAAGTTGGTAAAGCCCAATTAATGAATTCTTCAAATTAGTATGAAGCCCAATTTGCCAATTCACTAAAATATTAGTTAAGCCCAATTAGTTTTTTTTAAAAAAAAGTTGTTCAACTCAAAGCAATCAATTATTTGAACTAATGTGAAGCCCAATTAATAAAAAATAAGCTTAGTTCCTTGAAGAAAGCTTGATTCATCATTTACCTCACTTCAAATTTGTTCAAGACCAACTCTTAAAATGAAGCATAATTCGCCACTTAATTTACTATAAATTTGGTCAAATCTATTTCATAAATGAAAACTCCCAATTCATTGAATAATTCACAAAAAAGTTATAATGCCTAATATTTTAAAGAAATTATCCCAACTAATGGATTATTCACTTCAAATTTCTTCAAGCTCATTCTTTAAAATAAAATCCGATTCAGTAATAATTCACTAAAAAATTGATTAAGCCCAATTAACAAATTCTTTATATTATTGTGAAGTCCATTTTTTGAACAAAAGCCCAACCCACAAGTATTAGTAAAAGTTGAATTTAATATTCATTTATAATTAGTAACAAAAATCATTGTTGTGTACAATTGATATTTGGAGGGAAGTTACTTAAGGTTTAGTAACTAAAAACTTTGTTATAATATTTTTTATTTGTAACAAATATTTTGTTGTTAAAAAAGGTACCAAATTTTGTTACAAATATATCTTCTTACATGACGAAAAGTGTTATATGTAACAAAATAACATTTTTCGTAACGAATTATTATTTAGTTACGAATATAAAAAATTTAAGGTAACGAATTTGAGTTAAAGGTAACAAAACTTTTACTTTGTTACTCAAGAAAATGTTATTTGTAACAAAAAATCAATTTTATTACAATAAATCTAACATATGTAACAAATTTTACCTTTGTTACCAAAATTTTTGTTACGCGAAGTGCAATTTATTGTAGTGTGTGGCTAGTATTAGATTGTCAGATATGAGTATCATTAGATTTTGGTTGGCCCTCTCACCATACTTAAAGACCATAAGTAATGTTTACGAATGATCGGCTGGAGTGGTGGGAAGGTTAATATGCATAATTTAAAATCGTCTTAGCTTGGACCTAAAATGAGATTTATTTTTGATCAATTATGAAATATGTGCAAACTTTTAAACTCTGTTTATAGTTGAATATATAAACTACCCAAAAGTATTTTGGAGAGTGATTATCTGGTGGTATGCAAGCCACACGCTTGGTTAGATACTGAACATAGGTTCATTTGATGTTTAAAATTTGACATGTCTAAATTGAGTTGGAGTTCTATCACAATGAGAATTCACATTACATGTGTTTTGAGGTGACCTACAAGGGAAGTGAAAGTATAGATCCCTGCCCTATTTGAGCCCTTATTATTTCTTATACCTTTTAAAAAATAATGCATTTAATATTTATTTCACAAAAATAACAATTAAAATATCAATTGAAATAAATCTCTGAAATTAAAGAGAGGGAGAAAAAAAATACCATACTGATTGCCATTTTGAATAAATCCCAAAATGGAATACATGAAAATCGGAATAAATCTTGAACAGCAACAGAAGTTTAAATTATCCAAAACCAACCTAACACTGAACCCGCAACCAACCCCATTCCCAACAGCACTGCCATCACAATGGCAGCCACTTCCGCCTCCGCCTGTGGCACTATCTTGGGGGCAAGAATCATGATGACGCTCGTAAGATACCCATTGCTCAATCCTAGCATTACAGTCAGAATCATCACCGGAGCCTCCGTCCTCAGCCACTTTGGGCCCCGGAAACACCCTATAAACAGAGGATAAAACAAAAGCCTTGCCATGCAACCCCACGTCGCCTTTCCAATGCCCTCCATAGCATATATGCCTGTCAATGACTTGCCCACAAAATCCGACAAATTGTACGTTGCAATCAGCACAATGGGGTACCAATCTTTCAGAAGACTGGATTTTATGTTTTCCGCTAAGAATCCTGGGAATATGGACAGAGTAACTGTGTATATCATGAAAACTCCAAAACCTGGGAACTTTATTTTAGTGAAAATTTGCCAGAATTTGGGCGTTGATGAGCAAGTATATATTGGCAGAACATCTTGGAACTTGTTGTAATGTTGCTGCATGACAGGTAATTGGTATAGCAGATTGCAGCAGATTATACATCCAATTAGTATTGCTGAGCTGACAATGAAATAGAATTGAGCACTTGTTTTCAGCCCTTGTGGAGTTTGGGGCAGGGATGCTTTTGTTACGATCCTTAGTATAGAAATCAGAACACCTGCCCATTGATGTGTAAAATGGTTGATAGTACATTGGGAAAATTTCAAATATAGAGCCAAAAGTATGGCCAATTCCATATGTAAGATTGAAATTTTGGATAGCAGAAAATTAAGACCAATACTTTTTAAAGTATTAAAAAAGTCGGACACGAGTCAACGAAAAACATAATTAGCGCTAATAATTATTTGGTTGCTTGGATGGTACTTGCGTGGTGCATGCATGGAACACCGGTGCATACGCTACACAAACAATCACCAGTGCTGACCTTGCTTTCCGGTGACCTCTGCCCTTTGTTTTCAATTTTAAGAGCTTTAATCCTAATTTTGACCATGGTTTACCGTCCTATTTTGCAGTTTATCCATAGATATTCAAAGACAAAAAGTGCTTAACTACTATACATATAAATTTTTTTTGAATTATATAAAACTTACCCGAAGAAGCAGTGCCCGCAAAAACAGCCTGCATGTATTGTTTTGGTAGCTTTCCTGCTGTCCCTATCAAGCTTCCTCCAATCAATCCATCAGCTAAACCACAAATGAAAACTGAGGCAACCACCATATAGTAGGCTTTGCTTGAACTCATCTTTGGTCCATTGGCCCAATGCATAATTGGTGTGGCCATTAGAGACAGAACAAACATAGAAAATCCGAAGTTCATTCTCAATCTTAGGCTCATGAAATAATTCTTCGTGGAGGTGCAGCCCCAGGTCAAGAGCAGGGCCAGAACCAGCAAAGAAGAAGCCATGTAAACCACAGAGAAAACCTTCTCAACATGCCTTTCCGGGTAAAGATAACCAAAGTAATCCACAGCAGTAATTAAGGCATTCCATGGGAGCAAATTGCCAGCCCCTAGAAAGAAATGGAGAATATATGCAATCTTGTATGTGTCTCCAGGGTCAGCTGGCTGAGCTATAATCATGACTTCTTTGGAACTACTCTTGAGGCCCTCCATGAATCTCCTTACTCCTTACAGGGATTTAAAAATATAATTTCACATTCAAGATCATATAAATGGGCTTTATATTCATAAATAACATTATTGTAAATAAAAACAATTGTGTGGGAGAATATCCCAACTGCACAACAATTTTGACAGTAATTGATGCTTTTGGTGCAGCTTATGGTTCCCAGCTTATTTGTTGTCCATGTCAATGAGGTGCATCATTAGCTAGCTAGCTAGCTAGCCAGCCAGCCAGCCTACACACCTACAAATTGAATGACTTTTTCCCAAGGTCACACTTTTACTAGGGATCTCCAGAAAAATATCTTCTTTTGCTTGTCAATTAAGTAGTACTTAATAATATTCCAAGTTCTAAATTGAGATGTAATTCAATAAGCATAAACTAGCTAGCTAGGTTATCAATCGATTTGTATGTACAGAGTGCTTTTAATTACTTGACAAGTTCTTTTTAAGTTATTCAAATTATTTGCTTAAACTAATTATAGAATGCTATTTAATACGTCCTATTTGTTAATTTGACACTCCTCTGAGAGAACACACACACACACACATAATTGAATGAGTTACTGGCGACTTGGATTAGATCATGAAAAATAAGCTCACTCGCTTGATTTCAAAAGAGAGCATACTCATCACGTCAAGGGCAATAATTATATTATAAATACATTAGATGTCTCTCCTACTTAACAATTTAAATACTTTAGCACAAATTAAACACTATTTGTCATCTTCGCTTTGTTTTATGTGACAAATGGTAAAATGATTATTTAGAGTATTGGGAAAATTGGATTGATTAATTTGTTGTTGTCGAGTTATATTTAGTAAGATGATTTAAGATGTATTCAATTAATAGTTTAGAGATAAGATGCTTTTTATTTCTAAGAAATATAAATGATGTCCAATAGTTTTAATTATTATATCACAAATATATATTGTACATGTCCAATTATATTTTTAGAATTTCTTGCATCACAGGCTTTTATCGTTCAAAGAAAAAAAAAAAAAAAGAAGAAGAAGAATTGAACTCAAATATAATATTATAGAAAATGAATATCCCCCAGCTAGCTTATCTCATGTTTATACATTTTGACAAAGTTGATCAATCAATACAAATTATATTTCCTAAATTCTAGATCTGTGTTTGAACTTAATGACCAATCTTTGCACTAAAAATGTTGCATAAATTTTGAGATACCCTTTGCTCAAAAGTAGGCAAACAAGCTGACTAATTAAAGTTACTTTACATGGAGAGGTAGGGTTATTCATTTATTTTATTTTTCTTCAAGAGTAATTTTTGGTGCTCTAAACATGCATGATTTTGAGTTGACAGTGAATGAAGCAGAACCAGTGTTGGCAGTTGACGATTTTGGGTGAAATTGAGATGGAATTTGATTGATAAGTTTGAAATTAAGAATGAGATGGGCTATGCTATGCAATATGCAATATGCAATATACATAAATGCATATATGCTCAATCATCTCATAATTTTATGCTCTTTTGTGGGGACAAAAAATGGGTGGGTTTTATTACAAAGCACTCTCTCTCTCTTGTACTGCGGCACATGCTGCCAAATAATCCAACTCGAATAATTATGTACGGACTGGATTACAAAGAACAATACGTCAATTTGTTGTTTGTAACTTTATGGATTATTATCTTCATTTTATTTTATTTTTTTAAATTTTTAAATTTTGAGGGGAAGGATTTAATTACTCCTGCTTATTGCTTACCATTCTTAATTATGTCGTAAATTAATTTTTAAAATTTACAGAAAGTCTGTAGTCATTTACAAAATTAGGGGTTTTATATTTTTCAATATGTTAGGGAATATTTGGCGTCAATTTTTTTTCTCTGGTGAAATTAGTAGAAATATTTGATCTTGATTCATTCGTAATTTTGAAAGATTATAAAATTTGGCATATAGAGACTGATGATAAGTTGAAGGAAACATGCAGAAACCTTGGTGCCTCTAAAAGTTCCAACGAATTTAACTGAACTACCTAAATCTATAATTTGGTTACCTAAGATCATGAATTTGGGACGATAAAAGACAGGCTGAAATAAGGATTTGTCCACATGCATTGGGCGTAACCTATATATGTCCAACCATGAATTACATTTGCGCTTTTTATATTTTAATAATAATAATTCTTCTTTCTTTTCTTTTTTGTTTTTGGAATTACTGATTAATGATAAAAATGAAAATTTACAGTCTTATAATTAGTTATGATATTTTAGTTTTTGACTACTGGTTTAGTATTCAGTCTTCATGAATATTCACATCCAAAGAGTTACATAAATGAGTAATTAATTAAGTATTTTTTGCTTGATAATGGAATTACTAAAATTTTGAAGATGTGAATGAGAATCACATGAAACCTTGGCCCAAATGCCAAAACTATGGCCCAATTTTTGGCAAACATTCTTTTTTCTTTTTAATTTTTTAGACTGGACCATATGTTAGTTATTACGCTCATAGGTTTGGATTTGCCAAAATGAGGGCTTAAAATTTGTGCTTGTACAGTATGGACAGAGTTTATGCTCTGATAAGATTAGAATTGAGAATATGAATATTTGTACACAGCCACCTCTCAAAAAATGTGTATCTAATCTAAGCAAGATAAAATGTAACATTATAATGTTTTCCAAAGTGCAACTCCAGAAGTTAATTAAAATGTATCAATGTATATGCTTCGGAAGGAATATCATTAAAGGATAATTGAGTGACCAAAAAGTACATGTTAGTTTCTAAAATTCCATGCTCCCATTCTTCACTGTTGCATCATATACCCCAAAAACCTGTATATATGACCAAATTATTTAAATTTGTTGTAGATATTATGTGATTCGGGTTAAAACATAAAAATAAGATAAATATAAATTTTGTAACACTATACATATAATATTATAAAATTAAAAATGTATAAAATAATAAACCAAACCGTATAAAAGATTGAAGAAAATGAGTTGGATCAATGGAAAGTCACGACACTTGTCGTTGTCTTAAATCTATGATTGCCTCCTTACATGTCAGTATTAATGGCTGATCATGATTCCAAAATAAAATCATATGAGCTCTCAGCAATGTCTCATCATATGTGCACGACCGCGAGAATACTAGGAATCAGTTCATAATCATGTTGCCAAAACACTAACTCAATAGTCATGTGGGGATAAAATATAAACTCACAAAATTCTCACTTGTAAAAAGACTAAATGATGACCCCTTACATAGTAAAATAATTTGACCATTAAAAAAAATAATGGTCAATAATAAAATCTCATAAAATTTATCATAAACTCAGCAATAATTGGCCATATAATGAGGTACATTAAGATGGCCAAATTATAATAAATACATATAAATCAAAACATAAAAAAAATAATAAAGAGGCCGTAAAATTCAATAAATGTTAGAAATTAAAATTAAATAATTAAAAAATTTTAAAGCTTAATTTCCAACAATCCCCACAATTTTTAAAATTTCTGAAATCAATATATTAAAGAAATGTGGTGGCAACTTATACCGTGCAATCGGTGCATGTGCCTTCCAAGTTTGAACATGCACTCAGTGTTGGCAATATCTATTTGAGGGAGTCATAATGGACTTAGCCTTGAATGAGGTCCCTTTAACCTTTAAGATATGGTTATAGCAAGTAGCGCGTTAGTGGCCCTATGCTAAATCGTAACTCTCGTGAGGTCTCTAGGGTCAGCCCAAACTTAGGTGAGCTCTCCAAAGGTATGTGTGACCCATACCACGTGGAAATCCCACTTTGATCTCATTAAAGATCAAAACCCAGCCTAACATCATATTTTCATAGCACTTCACCTTAGGTATGGGAATGAGGCATCTCATGTATACTCTTCTTAAAGTTAGTGCTATATACGAGTCATGAGTACAGGTTGTTCCTACCTATTAAACCTTCTTCATGGGATCTCCAATCACAAAAGTTGGGTTACTCCCGAAGGTGACTCCCTTACAGGCTTAGCCTATCCCCCTTAATGATTTAAGGATCTAGCCTCTGCACTAGTCCCCCGAAGCAGTTCTTCCATCTCATGAAATAAAATATCACATGCCTCTTATTTTCAATTTTCATATCTTTCCTCTTCATTTTCCAATTTGCAATTGGTGCCTCACCCACCATCTTTTTGAGCTTACTTTTGATAACGACTTTGTAACGACCCCGGAATTTCTGTATTTTCATAAGTAATTATTTTCACGGTTTATTTTAATTTTGATGTTATTATTAAATCTTTGGAATTTATTTGATTTGATTTGATTTATTATTGAGGACCTAATTGATACTTTCTTACCTTGTGGACTCAATCGTTTAGATTCCAGAAGTTGGGGACTCAATTGAAAATAATTGAAAATGGTGCATGGAGTACAAGTGGCAGATTTTTGGTTCCAATTCACTTCATATTTTTCTTAACATTTCAGCAACCCATTTCATTTCTTCAAGTTGTACAGCTTCTGTTTTCATTTTTCTTCACTCTCCGCGGCTCAACCATCACCACCGAGATCCATCTTCACCACTCAACCAAGCACCATTGCTACTAACCAACATCACCATTCTCTTCTCCAGCACACTTCGGACACCAAACAGCCTCCATGCACGGCGGACGCGCGGCGGCATGAGGAGTTTGAAGAAACCTATCTCATGGCCACCGGCGTATCTCCTTTTTCCGGCGACTGGAGTTGCATTTGAGGGTATCATTGGGTACCAGGAGATGAAGGGAAGCTGGTTCAGCAGCGGCATGGGCGTTCCCGGCGACGAACGACGGTGAATAGGCGCGGCGGAGCTCGGCGGAGAAGAAGAGGTTGGCTACTGTTTTTGGCGATTTCCGGCCAGTTGGGGCACCAAAACTGAAATCTAATCAGAGATTTGTGATCAGCACATTGCGAGGAAGAGAACCACGTAAAGTGCCCATATTTAGGCGGCGGCGGCGATAGAGAAGTTTCTTCTGCTCGATCCAACGGTCGCAACGGTATAAGCCATATCTGATTCCGGGCATTCGTTATTGATTTGCGAATTTTGGGAGAATTATTAATTATGTCGTATTTGAGTTTTTATATATATATGACATTGTATGTTGGAGCTAGGAATTGAAATTTAGTGATTATGGAATATTGTGGGGTGTGGATAGATGTTGGAAGGCTATACTTTGATGTATATGATTTTTGGAAATTATTGGAATATTAATATATTTTATGAGATTTAATTAAGTTGGTAGAAATTAATTTGAGGATTTAAGAGTTTATATTCTATAATGGATAATAGTTGAATATGGTTAAGTTAAAATATTCGATTGTTGTAAAATTTGGCGTGTCTAGGAGACTTATAGTAGTTTTGGGAAATTATAAGCTTAATTGATTATTGAGACCATTAAATTGACCGAGCTTTGATTATGGATTTTTTTGGGATTAGGTGAAGGAGATTTGGGTGTTGTTTGTCAATAGCTTGACGTTGGACTGAGTTGAAATTTCTACAACCAGGTGAGGATCTATCCCTCTTGGTAATTGTTATACCTATGAGGCTCTGCCAATTTGGCACCTTATTGAGCTATCTGTTATTGAAATTAATCCCTGTGTGGGTTTACTGTTTCTGTACGATACTCAGAACCATGTTTGATTTCTATTTGTTTTTGATTCTGTTCTGAATACCACTGTGAGGGTTATGTCTGTTCCGTATCTGTTTCTGTTATTTTGTATCAATTTCTGTCTGTTCTGGTGCCCAGGACCTTATCTGTTATCTGTATCTCGGTATCTATCTGTTTGTATCGTATCTGTACCGATTTGTTCAGTTCTTTGTTGCCTTGCTGGCATATCTGTTATCTGTACAGCTTTATCTGGCCATGTTGGCTTATCTGGATCTATCAGTTGCTATCCTGTTGCCTTGGCGGCATTTCTGTTCTGTTCTGTTCTGTTCTATTCTGTCTGTTCTGTTTGGGAACCGGTGGTGTGCTAGGGACTTTCCCCTGGGCATCTGCACAAACGGTTGAGAATTTTGTTATATGTACGGAGATTATATGGGCCAAGAGCCAATCTGAGCTATCTGTTTGGTTTGTGAGGCACGCTAGGGATTTCCTCCTGGGTGTCCACGGCACGCTTGGGATTTCCCCCTCGGTGTCAAAGGCACGCTTGGGATTTCTCCCTTGGTGTCAACGGCACGCTTGGGATTTTCCCCTCGGTGTCGGCGGTACGCTAGGGATTTCCCCCTGGGTATCGATGGTGTGCTAGGGATTTCCCCTAGGCATCGGCGGTACGCTATACAGACCGTATGGGCATCTGCAAATACCAAGCTGTTATGCTTAGGTGATCGGTTTGTCTGGTATAAGGTGAATCGGAAATGCATGTTTCGATTATTCTTTGAATGTATATGCTTTGGGATTGATTTGTCTGACAGTCTGTCTATTTGAAATCTGATCTTGGAGCAACAAGGCAGGAGAGTTTCCTATTTGATTAATTGTGCTATCTGTTTTTGTATCCACATTATCTGTCAGTTGTATTATGATTTGTCGAGTCGAGTCTTCCTCGATGAATTCTTTCTATACTCCTCACTAAGTCATTGGACTTAATCCCCATATTTTGTGATATTACAGATAAGGAAAAGAATTGATCGAGACTGAGAAGAAGAATTAACAATACTTGGGTTTTCTTTTGCTGATTATATAGAATCCAAGTTATGATGTACTTTTGTATAAGATATGATCACCTTAGAAAGGTTGTGATATGTCGTTTTGTATTTTTAAGGTTATGATGTATTAAATAGTAAGAGATGAATGTTTTGAACTCTTTTGAGACCTAGTAGATATATATGTTGTTAATTCAGGTTTATAACTGCTTGTTGAGGTTCAATTTTGAATTTTGGTGATGTATGCAACAGAACTATGGGCCTTCTGTTAGTTGTAACTCTGATATTGTAAGTTTGAATCTGTGTGGTACCTCAATTTGGGTGTTATCCCCATAAAAGGGGGTGTCACAGAAGGTGGTATTAGAGCTTAGGTTGTGATGACCTAGGTTCTCATGGGAATGAATGATTGCTTTGATTGAATTTGATTGGCTTGCTAGAGATTTAACTTGAATTAGGAGATATCCAGGTGGTAAGTACTTCGGTTAAGGAAAGCTTGAACAACACTAGGGCATGGTCGTTGGATTTGAAATTATCGATAGTAGGTGTTAAGCTTGACTTTGGGATTGCTTCAGATAAGAATGAACAGAGAATTCATTTTGATACATTTCTTCTATCGGAGCCTAGGTTATAGCTGACCTAGGCCAATGTCATTATTAGGAATTTATCGATAGTTTTCAGTAGTAAGGAGGTGCATGAGTAGGGACATAGAATTTTTTTTTAGAATATTGAGCTCCTTAGGAACTAGGATTGATTTTTGTTATCTTCTCTTACTAATGGAATGTATAACTTGTATTATAGAATGGCAGGATCCTCTAGTAAAGGAAAGGAACCGATGGATGAAAATGACCCTGAACATTTACGACAAGAATTAGAAAGCCTTAGGAAAGACAAGGAGTGTCTATCTCAAACCTGTTAGCAGCTTGAAGAAAAGCTCAACGAATTGCATGGAGTGTTGCTAGATGAAAGAATGAAGTTATGCCACCTTAAGTCGTCAATTGGAGCAAGAGACTACATGTTAGACAGAATGATGGAAAGCGTTGAGCGGGAAGAGGTCAGGGTCGGAATAGCTGCTACTCAGATCGAGGAAATTCGGGCAATGAAACGTCGCATGGAAGAAATATTTCAGACTTTAGATGCCGACTGTAGAAGATCTGTGGATGTGCCTCATCCGATCATGGAGGAGATCTGTCAGATTATGAGACATTACCACACAGCTATCGATCAAGTTATTGGAGTGGGTATCGGTATTGATGCCGATACAGGACTTGCTCGTGTTCGTCCACCTTTTGGTCAGGGTCATTGGGCAGGCATACATATAGAAGAGCGACCAGTTGAGAATCAGGAACGAGCACCAGAAAAGAACCCCGTCGAGGAATTTGAAGAAGATCCTGAGGAAGAAAAGGTTCCAGAGGCTCCTGCAATAGATCCAATGGCAATGGAAGATGACGAATCTAATGTTACCGATGTAGAAGACTCGTATTAGGCAGTAGTCAGGATAGGTGTATGTTTATATAGTAGTAGTAGTAATTGCGGACGTTTTGTTAACTAAATTCGTTACCTCCAGATCGAGAGATAGAGTTTGTCATTCATACTCTACCAGGGGCTACGCCATTTTCCAAGACTCCTTATCGAATGGCCCCTGCTGAATTGAAGGAACTTAAGAGCCAACTTCAAGAATTGTTGGAGAAAAAGTATATCAGACCTAGCACCTTTCCTTGGGGAGCTCCGGTGCTGTTCGTCAAAAAGAAAGATGGGCCGTTGAGAATGTGCATCGACTATCGAGAATTGAACAAGATCACTATCAAAAACAAGTACCCACTACCTCATGTGGAGGATCTGTTTGATGTCTTGCAGGGATCAAGAATTTTCTCGAAACTGGATTTGAGGCAAGGGTATTACCAGTTGAAGATTCGAGAAGAAGATATTCTAAAAACAGCTTTCAACTCTCGATATGGTCATTATGAATTCGTTGTGATGCCGTTCGGTTTGACCAACGCTCTAGCGGCATTCATGGATTTGATGCACCGCATATTTCGACTTTATCTGGATCAATTCGTGGTCATATTCATCGATGATATTTTAATCTTCTCGAAGTCTGAAGAGGAGCATCGAAAGCACTTACATGCAGTTCTGAGAACACTGAAAGAGCATCAGTTGTATGCCAAGTTCAGTAAGTGTGAATTCTGGATAGAGAGAGTAGCTTTTCTGGGCCATGTAATCACTAAAGATGGCATAGAGTGGATCCCTCCAAGATTGAGGTGGTAGTCAACTGGAAAAGACCCGAAAACGTTACTGAAGTTAGGAGCTTCTTGGGTTTAGCTGGTTATTATCGAAGATTTGTTGAAGATTTTTCCAAGATAGCTGGTCCGTTGACCAAGTTGACTCAGAAGGATTAACCATTTTCTTGGAATGAAAACTGCGAGAAGAGTTTTTAAGAATTAAAAGATCGACTAACTACGGCTCCAATTCTAGCTCTCCCAGATGGTTTAGAAGGATTTGTGGTATATACAGATGCATCCAAGAAAGGATTGGGATGTGTGTTGATGCAGCAAGGGCGTGTCATTGCCTATGCATCTAGGAAGTTGAAGCCACACGAAGAGAACTACCCGACTCATGACCTAGAACTTGCAGCGGTCATTTTTGCACTGTCTAAGTAGAGACAATACCTTTATGGAGCTATATTTGAGGTATATACTGACCACCAAAGCCTCAAATATTTGCAGTCATAGAAAGACTTAAACATGAGGCAGCGCAGATGGATGGAGTTTTTAGGAGATTATGATTTCTCAATCTCCTATCATCCTGGAAAAGCTAACGTGGTGGTAGATGCGTTAAGTCGTAAAGCTGGGTTATCTCATATGTGTGCAACCAAAATGTCAGAAAGTCGAACAATGAAATCGATTATGAGGATAAAACGACATGCGTGGGTTGCAGGCATGAAAGTTCAACCGGAACTATATGATGAGATACGACAGGCTCAATCTGAGGATGAATGGATTCAGAAGAAGAGAGAAACTATCAGAAATGCCAAAGAGAGTGTGTGTGCCAGAAGTAACTAAGGAAAAGTTATTAGCAGAGGCACATAAGACTAGATATTCGATACATCCTGGAGGTGCAAAGATGCATCAAGATCTTAAGAAGCAATTCTGGTGGAATGGGATGAAGCGGGATAGAGCAAAATATGTGCAAAGGTGTCTGACCTGTCAATTGGTGAAAGCAGAACATCAATGACCGTCAGGGTTGTTACAACCACTTCCAATTCCTGATTGGAAATGGGAACAAGTCACCATGGACTTTGTGACGAGTCTACCCACAGCCCGAGGTGGATATGACAGTATTTGGGTTGTTATAGATCGACTAACTAAATCTGCACATTTTTTGTCTGTTGGTTCGAACTACAAAGTTGAGAAGTTAGCCCAGTTATATGTTAAAGAAATCGTGAGATTACACGAAATACCGATGAGCACAGTATCCGACCGAGATCCGAAATTTACATCAAGATTTAGGAACGAGATTGAAGTTCAGTTCCACTACTCATCCTCAAACAGACGGCCAGTCAGAGAGAGTCATACAGATCTTGGAAGATTTGCTACGATCATGTGTGTTAGATTTTAGAGAGAGTTGGATTCGACATATACCTTTAGTTGAATTTGCTTATAATAATAGCTTTCAGTCAACTATACAGATGGCACCATATGAAGCCCTGTATGGTAGAAAGTGTCGTTCTCCAATACATTGGGACATGGAAGAGCACCGAGGCAAACTTGATCAGTCTCCCAATACTATCAGACCCGAACTGATACAAGAGACTATTGAGAAGGTGCAAGTGATTAAGCAAAGAATGAAAGCGGCCCAAGATAGACAGAAGAACTATGCAGATACGCGGAGAAAGGATTTAGAATTCAATGTCGTCGGAGATCAAGTATTCCTTAAAGTTTTTCCGAGGAAAGGAGTTCGGAGAATAGGAAGAGGGGGAAAACTTAGTCCGAGGTATGTTGGGCCATATGAGATATGTGAAAGGATAGGACCAGTTGCGTATCGTCTCGTGTTACCCCAAGATTTAAAGGGAATACATGATGTTTTTCATGTATCGCAACTCCAGAAATATTATCCTGATCCTTCTCACGTCATATCATCGGAATGCATTTGGAGCGAGATTTGTCTTATGAGGAGAGACCTGTGCGCATTTTGGATCTTCAAAGTCGGAAACTTAGAAATCGAGAAATTCCTCAAGTCAAGATATTATGGCGGAATCATAATGTGGATGAAGCGACATGGGAGAGAGAAGATCTCATGCGTCATCAGTACCCCGAACTTTTTCTCTGATCAGGTGAGAATCTGGGGACAGATTCTTCTTAGTGGGGGCAATTGTAACGACCCCGGAATTTTTGTATTTTCATAAGTAATTATTTTCACAATTTATTTTAATTTTGATGTTATTATTAAATCTTTGGAATTTATTTGATTTGATTTGATTTATTATTGAGGACCTAATTGATACTTTCTTACCTTGTGGACTCAATCGTTTAGATTCTAGAAGTTGGGGACTCAATTGAAAATAATTGAAAATGGTGCATGGAGTACAAGTGGCAGATTTTTGGTTCCAATTCACTTCATATTTTTCTTAACATTTCAGCAACCCATTTCATTTCTTCAAGTTGTACAGCTTCTGTTTTCATTTTCCTTCACTCTCCGCGGCTCAACCATCACCACCGAGATCCATCTTCATCACTCAACCAAGCACCATTGCTGCTAACCAACATCACCATTCTCTTCTCCAGCACACTCCGGACACCAAACAGCCTCCATGCACGGCGGACGCGCGGCGGCATGAGGAGTTTGAAGAAACCTATCTCACGGCCACCGGCGTATCTCCTTTTTCCGGCGACTGGAGTTGCATTTAAGGGTATCATCGGGTAGAAGGAGATGAAGGGAAGCTGGTTCAGCAGCGGCATGGGCGTTCTCGGCGATGAACGACGGTGAACAGGCGCGGTAGAGCTCGATGGAGAAGAAGAGGTTGGCCACTGTTTTTGGCAATTTTCGGCCAGTTGGGGCGCCAAAACTGAAATCTAATAGGAGATTCGTGATCAGCACGTTGCGAGGAAGAGAACCACGTAAAGTGCCCATATTCAGGCGGCGGCGACCGGCGACGGCACGGCGGCGGAAGGTGGCCGGCGGCGATAGGGAAGTTTCTTCTGCTCGATCCGACGGTCGCAACAGTATAAGCCATATCTGATTCCGGGCATTCATTATTGATTTGCGAATTTTGGGAGAATTGTTAATTATGTCGTATTTGAATTTATATATATATATGACATTGTTGGAGCTAGGAATTGAAATTTAGTGATTATGGAATATTGTGGGGTGTGGATAGATGTTGGAAGGCTATACTTTGATGTATATGATTTTTGGAAATTATTGGAATATTAATATATTTTATGAGATTTAATTAAGTTGGTAGAAATTAATTTGAGGATTTAAGAGTTTATATTCTATAATGGATAATAGTTGAATATGGTTAAGTTAAAATATTCGATTGTTGTAAAATTTGGCGTGTCTAGGAGACTTATAGTAGTTTTGGGAAATTATAAGCTTAATCGATTATTGAGACCATTAAATCGACCGAGCTTTGATTATGGATTTTTTTGGGATTAGGTGAAGGAGATTTGGGTGTTGTTTGTCAATAGCTTGACGTTGGACTGAGTTGGAATTTCTACAACCAGGTGAGGATCTATCCCTCTTGGTAATTGTTATACCTATGAGGCTCTGCCAATTTGGCACCCTATTGAGCTATCTGTTATTGAAATTAACCCATGTGTGGGTTTACTGTTTCTGTACGATACTCAGAACCATGTTTGATTTCTGTTTGTTATTTGATTCTGTTCTGAATACCCTTGTGAGGGTTATATCTGTTCTGTATCTGTTTATGTTATTCTGTATCAGTTTCTGTTTGTTTTGGTGCCCAGAACCTTATCTGTTATCTGTATCTCGGTATCTATCTATTTGTATCGTATCTGTACCGATTTGTTCAGTTCTCTGTTGCCTTGCTGGCATATCTGTTATCTGTACTGCTTTATCTGGCCATGTTGGCTTATCTGGATCTATCAGTTGCTATCCTGTTGCCTTGGCGTTCTGTTTTGTTCTGTTTGGGAACCGGCGGTGCGCTAGGGACTTTCCCCTGGGCATCTGCACAAACGGTTGAGAATTTTATTATATGTACGGAGATTATATGGGCCAAGAGCCAATCTGAGCTATCTGTTTGGTTTGTGAGGCACGCTAGGGATTTCTCCCTGGGTGTCCACGGCCCGCTTGGGATTTCCCTCTCGGTGTCAAAGGCACGCTTGGGATTTCCCCCTTGGTGTCAACGGTACGCTTGGGATTTCCCCCTCGGTGTCGGCGGTACGCTAGGGATTTCCCCCTGGGTATCGATGGTGTGCTAGGGATTTCCCCTAGGCATCGGCGGTGCGCTATACGGACCGTATGGGCATCTGCAAATACCAAGCTGTTATGCTTAGGTGATGGGTTTGTCTGGTATAAGGTGAATTGGCAATGCATGTTTCGATTATTCTTTGAATGTATATGCTTTGGGATTGATTTGTCTGACAGTCTGTCTATTTGAAATCTGATCTTGGAGCAACAAGGCAGGAGAGTTTCCTATTTGATTAATTGTGCTATCTGTTTTTGTATCCACATTATCTGTCAGTTGTATTATGATTTGTCGAGTCGAGTCTTCCTCGATGAATTCTTTCTATACTCCTCACTAAGTCATTGGACTTAATCCCTATATTTTGTGATATTACAGATAAGGAAGAGAATTGATCGAGACTGAGAAGAGGAATTAACAATACTTGGGTTTTCTTTTGCTGATTATATAGAATCCAAGTTATGATGTACTTTTGTATAAGATATGATCACCTTAGAAAGGTTGTGATATGTTGTTTTGTATTTTTAAGGTTATGATGTATTAAATAGTAAGAGATGAATGTTTTGAACTCTGTTGAGATCTAATAGATATATATGTTGTTAATTCAGGTTTATAACTGCTTGTTGAGGTTCAATTTTGAATTTTGGTGATGTATGCAACAGAACTATGGGCCTTCTGTTAGTTGTAACTCTGATATTGTAAGTCTGAATCTGTGTGGTACCTCAATTTGGGTGTTATCCCCATAAAAAGGGGTGTCACAGACTTGCATCAATGTTAAGTTTTTTTCCTATAACAAGGAATGAGAAGATAATAAACTATAACAAACAACCAACAAAACAAACATGATGCAAGCTAAAAATAAGATGTCAAAATATAATAATAGCATAAAGAAATAAACAGTTATTGTTAAAGAACTACTAGAAGATCCCAGACTTTGAAAAATAATCTCGGAAGGCACAACAAACTCTCATAGGAAAGCATAGCTTAGGAAAACTACCTCATTGTGTTGAAAGACGTCTCTATTATCTTTTAGAAAAACTTCATGTACTAAAGGCCATGTAAAGGAGATACACTCTTCTAAGAACTTGTAGCCTGGATGAAGACACAAGTAAGAATAAGAGTAATCTAATACTTGCTTTATATTGAAGAGCACATGGAAGCTCTCAAAACTTAAAGGAAGACCCAACAGCTCCAATTAATAGCATAAACAAGTGAAACACATAAAATAATTAAGAGTAAACTAACTCATGCAAAGACCTAACTTTGAAACTCTCTCCACAAGTTAAGGATAGGGAGGACTATTGAAACCATGCAACATAAAGTTTCAATATCTTTTTAAAGGCATATGAATCCTTTCCCCCTCAATAAGAAGCATGAATCCATGCGAGGAAACTAGATAAACTATTATCACAACTATCAATCTCTACCTCGCAATTGTGGTAGCTACTCTTTACTTTCCACCTCTGAAGCTACCACACTTTTGGCTCTTTACAACTAAGAAAGTTTTAGATATATTGACCTTAGCGGAAGTTGAATCCCTTCTGTCAAACCTGCTTAGACTTTTATAATCAGCTACACTTTTAGCCATTTCTGAACCAAAGGACTCTAAAGAGCACTCGGACAACCCTAAGGCCACTTGAATTTTCTCAAGTGGCATTCCCACAAAGTATTCCAATTACAAGACAATTACCTAAATCAAAACCTTGGTGCATTGACACCCCCAACTATAATGGAGCAACTAGGATAGGTAGATACTATTGGAATAGTGCCTCGCAAGCCAATTAGATTGGCATGTAAAATTACTCTATGTAATAGTCTTGATTGAATGATATTCAATTAAATGACCATCTTCATCTCATGCATTTATGATATTCTTCACATGCCTTTGGTTGAAGCCCTTAAATCATAAAAGACTATGGGACTTAGTCATGCATATGATGGTGATCGTAAAACAAGTCTCTATGGCCATGATTCTAAATATTTCAAGTAATAGAATCTTAAGAGACAGGGCATTTAAGATTCGGATAGACTTACACTAATGACGCATACTCCAAGGAGTTGGATATTGTCTCGTTTCATAGGCAATCTATGTTAGACATGGATGCACATTAGTGGGTACTTGTTATAAAACAAGTTCACTAAAGACTCGCGTAGAGAATCCACAAGGTAGCTGAAGTGGCAAGTCGATAGTGGAAAATTCTCTAGCTCATGATAGTATATATAATTAGTTCTTTGACTTGAGGTTCCACGATAATCTTATATTCAGGTCCTTCTACTATGATTTTGTTCCAACCACATAGCAGATCGCCCAGGGCTTATGTTGGGCACAAGCTACCTAAATATGGAGGTTGATGCATTTCAAGATAGGATCTGTTTCGCCCGCCCATGAATAATGGGTTGATCTCCTATGTATTCTAGGATGATCGATTCCAAGAAATTCTTGCACAAGGTAATATGACAATTTGAAAAAGGAGTTATCCAAAGATGAGGTCATAAATGAAAATAAAAAATCAATAATAGATACATAGTTATCGAGGCTATTAGAGAACCGACAAATATCTTTCCCTTGGCCACTTTTGGGAGATAGAGAACGGAAGGACCGTATTTCCATGGTAATCGTAATTGGAATAGGTTCACCTAATATTAGAACAGTTGGTTGGGCTCCATAGCTGGTGTTAAATATCGACTATGGAGATTGGATACTCTTCAATTAATAGAGATTAATTGAAAGAGTGATTAGTTTAAAAGAATTTAGACTCATCAGAATATTTGATATTCATTAAATTATAAAGACTTGTGAGTTCATGTCTAATTAACTGATAAACCTAAAGGTACACACAAAGATCTAGAGCACTCTAATTGGGAATTGGAGAGATAATTTAATTAGCCAAGTTTGGAAGAGACCAAATTTACTAATTGAGGGTTGGTCATAATGACTTGATTAATTTAAAGTGTTAAGTTAATCAATTAATTTAAAGAGTTAAATTAAGCCAATTTAGTTGTAGCCATGTAATAATTTAATTAGTCTTGTCAACTTAAAGAGTTCAATTGATTTAATTAAATTAAAAAGTTAATTTAATTAATTAGAAAATCTAGTTTTGGAGAGAAAATCAAAATGGAAGAGTCCTAATTTTAATAGGTAAAATTTAAAATCCAACTTGCATGTTGGCAAGGTGTGAGGAGCATTTGAAGGGAGCTTCTAGATGCTCCTAACACACTCTATAAATACCCCATAATCACACCATATGGCTGGCCATCACATCCATTTTTCCTCCCAAATTTTATCTCATGTGTTGAGAAAAATAAGCTCATCTCCTAGATTCTCTCCAACTCCCTCTCTCTCTTCCACTTCCTCACACCATCTCCACCTTCATTTTGAGGCCAAAAGTTACTGCCCTAGGTGACCAAAAGAGTGGGAAGGAAAATCCAAGAGAAAGGAGTGGTAGATCCTCTCTAGAAAGGCTTCTATTGGAATATCTCCTACTTGATTTTGTGAAAATCAATCAAGGTACTTCCTCTTGACCTAAAATCCTTAATTATGGCAAAATCTAGATCATTGGGTGTGGTGATACAAGTTACATTTCATGTTTTAATTTCCTATGGTTTTTGCATCCTTACTTCACCACAACATTCGGATACGTCAAATAAGTACATACCCCAAATATCTATACAAGAAGTAAGGGGCTAGTGTGATAATCATTACATCGGGTTAAGGCACATCACCCCAACCAGGTAAATTGTTGATTTTGCCTTAAAATTTGGGCTAAAATTGATAAGGAACGTAAGAAATGGAGCGAAACGGAGTGAAGCGATCAAAATGGGCTCGGGAGCACACCCTGATGCATGTTGGCAAGACATCACGCACCGGGGCACGATAAGGTGTACGGCAGGGAAGAACAAGGTAGAAGGATGCGATACGCCCTCCCGAGCATAAGGTTATGTGCACCTGGGTGCACATAATGCACCAGGGCGCACGGGCCACTGGATTGCTACACCTTGGTGCAAGTTTTCCGCACTAAGGCATGCGGCGATGGTGTTTTCTCGACACTTGCTCGCCAAAAGCAAGAGTTTGAGCATGGGGGCGCAAGTCTTGCACGCCCCGTGCACGGCGCAAGGCCCATAGGCCAAGGACTTGTTTTTGCGAGTATAAATACATCATTTTCTCTCAGGACAAATTGAGACAAACCATACACGAGTGATTCTAACTGTTTTTGAGATAGTTTTCTCGAGACAAAGTTTAGAATAAGAGTGTTAGGTGTTCTCATGAGATTTATGGGACTCAAATTGTACTTATTACTTTGATTTGAAATCAATAAGATTCTTTTCTTTGTCAGGTAGATTAGGCACATCGCCGAACTACGTTAAATCTTATTATCAGTTTTCATTTAATTACTTTATTATTATTTCATAATTTTTCATAATAGATCCTCCTAGGTTACAACAAACTGGTATAAGAGCCAGGTTGGATCAGATGTCATCCATGAAGCACAAGGTAGAGAAATTCGATGGAAAGAACAACTTTGGGCTGCGAAAGATGAACATGCATGCTTTTTTATGTCAATAAGGTTTACAAAGAGCATTAAATAGCAGAGATTTCTTGCTAAAGACGCTAACAAATAAGGAGAACGATGAGTTTATGGTGAAGGCTTACAACACTCTAGTGTTATCATTGGTAGATAACATATTGAGAGAGGTCGCAACAGAAAGTACGCCAACAAAATTGTGGACGAAGCTGGAGAGTCTCTATATGACGAAGTCCCTGATGAATCAGCTATATTTGAAACAGTAGTTATACACATTGAGTAATGAAGGAAGGTACATTTATTACTCAACACATTGATTATTTCAATAAAGTGATTTTGGATATCGCTAGTATATATGTAAAAATTGAAGATAAAGATCAAGCATTAATTCTCTTGTGTTCTCTGCCCAAATCCTTTAAGCACCTGGTTAATACTTTACTGTATGGGAGAGACACAATTTCAATGGAGGATGTGAAGGCCTCATTGAATTTCAATGAATTGAGAAAACATGTTCTGAGCAGTAATGATAGTGAAAGTGGGGAAGGATTGGTGGCGAAGGGGAGATCGAGAGAAAGGGGAAGGAGTAAAAGCTGATAAAAGTTTCGAACCAAGCCTAGAATAGGCAACAAGTGTTTTAAGTATGGTGGAAAGGGACACTGGAAATGAAATTGTCTGAAACGAGGAAAAGCGAAAGATACAGGTGAAACTTTTAATAAAAAATGGGATGATGTCACAAGAATTATTGAAGATGAGTCTGATGGTGGGCTTATTCTCAAATTACTGAGAGTTTACTAAGTTTGGAGTGAAATTTGGATAGCGGTTGTTCCTACCACATGTGCCCATGAGAAGATTGGTTTACCACTTATCAAAAATACGATGGTGATACAGTGCTTATGGGAAATGATGCTTCATTCAGGGTTGTAGGAATTGGCTCAGTTCGTATTAGAATGCACGAGGGCATAGTATGGACCATAACAGATGGGCCTCATGTTCCAGATCTGAAGAAAAATCTAATTTCGTTGGGTACTCTGAATAAGAATGGCTGTGAGTACATAGCTCGAGATAGAGTTCTGTGGGTTTCCAAAGGTGGATTGCTTATCATGAAGGGAGATAAGCCGAATAGCCTTTACATATTGCAGGGCAGCATAGTTTCTGGTACTGCAATGATTTCTTCATCATTCAATGATACTATGAGATTGTGGCATATGCGGCTTGGGCATATGAGTGAGAGGGGGATGTCAGAACTGAGTAAATGAGGTTTACTTTGTGGAGAGAAGATTAGAGAGCTGGATTTCTGTGACTAGTATGTGCTAGGCAAATAACATAGAGGGAAGTTCGGCACCGCAGTTCACAGGACCAAGGGCACATTAGATTACATTGACTAAGATCTTTTGAGACCTTCTCAGGTTCCTTCAAAGGGAGGTGTAGGCACGTGCTGACATTCATTGATGACTTCTCACGAAGAGTATAGGTGTACATACTGAAACGTAAGATGTGGTGTTTGTTAACTTCAAGCAATGGAAAACTTTGATCAAAAAGCAGACAGAAAAGGAGATAAAATGCTTGAGGACTGACAACGGATTGGAGTTCTACAACAAGAAATTTTAGGAATTCTGCGATAATGAAAGAATTGTGAGGCATCGCATAGTTATACGTTCACTACAGTAGAATGGAGTTGCAGAACGGATGAACATGACTATCTTGGAAAGAGCTAAATGCATGCACTTTAACACTGGATTGTCCAAATTTTTTTGGGCAGAAGTAATTAACACTGCTTATTATTTGGTGAATAGGTCACCATCGACTGCTTTGTACTTCAAGACACCAATGGAGGTTTGGTCTGAGTCTCTTGTTGATTACTCAAATCTGAGAGTATTTGGGTGTCTAGCCTATGCTCATGTCCGGGATGGGAAGCTTGAGCTAAGGGCTAGGAAGTGCATATTCCTAGGCTATGCAGATGGAGTCAAGGGTTATCATTTGTGGTGCAATGATGACAAGGGCTCCAAGATGATTATCAAGAGAGACATGACATTTGATGAGTCTGCTATGATGAAGAAGGTGGAGCAGCTCGAAAGTAGTCAATAAGATGTTAAGGAGAAAGTGGAGATTGAAATTAATACTCCACAAGTTTCAAAAGGGAAACAGAAGGTGATAGATGAAACTGATGAAAATTAATTCTCACCTAATCAGCAGTAGGAAAACAATTCACTACAAAACTATTGTTTGGCTCGTGATAGAGAGAGAAGGCAAATCAAACCACCACAGTAGTTTGCATATTCAGATCTAGTTGCTTATGCTTTAAGTTTGGCCGAGGAGTTTACATACAAAGAGCTCATTTTCCTACTAGATTCTGACAAATAGGCTATAGCTATGAGTGAAGTGATGGAATCTCTACACAAGAATAGCACATAGGAGCTAGTTAATGTACCTAAATGGTAGAAGATTAGGTTGAAAATGGATCTACAAGAAAAATGAAGAGATTCCTAGGGTTGAATATGCTAGATACAAGACACGATTGGTTGCTAAGGGTTTTACTTGGAGAGAGGGAGTTGACTTCCATGAGGTATTCTCCCAAGTTGTAAAACACACTTTCATTCATGTTTTACTTGCCATTATGGCTCTATTTGACATGGAGCTTGAGCAGATGGATGTGAAAAAAGTGTTTCTGCATGGTGAGTTAGAATAACATATCTAACTGAGCCAAACAAAGGGATTCTTTGTTTTCAGGAAAGAAAATCAAGCATGTCGCTTGAAAAGGTCTTTATATGGCTTGAAGAAGTCTCCTAGGCAGTGGCATAAAAGGTTTGATGCTTTTATTACCAAGATAGGATATACTAGAAGCATTTACGATTGTTGTGTATATTATAAAAAATGTAGTTATAGCCTTCTCATATATTTGCTGTTATACATTGATGATATTTGGATTGCCGATATGTTGATTACCTCTAGAAACATATCTAAGATCAATATTTTAAAGGCTCAATTAAGTGAGATGAAGGATTCAGGTGGTATAAAGAAGATATTAGGCATAGAGATCATTCAAGACAAACATGCAGGATTGTTGTTTTTATCTCAACGACATTACATTGAGAAAGCACTTGAGCGATTTGGGATGGATAAGTCCAACCTAGTTAGTACGCCACTTGCAGCTCATTTCAAGCTCTTATTAGATCTATCACCAAGTATTAAGGAGAAGATGAAGCACATGTCTAATATGCCATATGCTGTTGCAGTAGGTAGCTTGATGTACACCATGGTAAGCACTAGGCCAGACATTTCACATGCAGTTAGTATTGTGAGCAGGTACATACACAAGCCACAAAAAAACTCATTGGCAAGTTCTAAAATAGATCATGATGTATCTGAGAAGATCTACAAATAAATGTTTAAGTATAGTTAATTGAATCCTTCTACTAGAATTATTAGCTATGTGGATCTGGTTATGCCAGAGACCTGGACAACCAAAGGTCTATGACTAGGTATGTGTTTTGTGTTTCAAGTTGTACGGTAAGCTAGAAGGCAACTTTGCAGTTGTCAGTTGCATTGTCCACAATAAAAGCTGAGTGCATGGCTTTGGCTGAAGGCATGAAGGAAGACATTTGTTTAAAGGGGCTGATTGAAGATATGGGTATGGATTCTAATATTACTACCATATTTTATGATAGTCAGAGTGCCATACAATTGTCAAAGAATTAAGTTTTTCATGAGAGAACAAAGTACATTGATGTCAGGTATCACTTTTTTCGGGATATGGTGTCTCAAGGCGTCATCCCAATTGACAAGGTTGGGACTAAGGATAATCCTGCAAACATGTTGACCAAGATTGTTACAAAAATCAAATTCGAGCATTGCTTGGATTTGATTAACATTTACAAACTCAAATAAATGGCCCTTTTGGGGGCAGGGACAAAGAAGATGGATGGTGAATTTCAAGTCAAGGTGGAGAATTATTGATAAAGGGCTAAAATTGACAGGGAACGAAAGAAATAGAGGGAAACGGGGTGAAACGGTTGAAATGGGCTCAGGAGCACGCCACTGGATTGCTGCGCCCTTACATGTTGGGATAGTGTTTACTTAGCACTTGATTGGAAACAACAGGAGTTTGAGCACTGGGGCACAAGTCTTGCGTTTCCTGGCGCACAGCGCAAGGCCCATGGGCCAAGGACTTTTTTTGTGGGTATAAATACATCATTTTCTTTTGGGACAAATTGAGACAGACCATACATGAGTGATTTTAACTACTTTTGAGATAGTTTTCTCGAGATGGAGTTTGGAACGAGGGTGTTAGGTGTTCTCGTGATACTTGTGGGACTTAAGTTGTACTTATTACTTTGATTTGAAATCAATAATATTCTTTTCTTTGTCGGATGGATTAGGCACATCATCGAACCACGTTAAATCTTGTTGTTAGTTTTCATTGAATTACTTTACGTTATTTCATAATTTTTATAATACATCCTCCTGGATTACAACATAAATAGGTAACAACCTTATTGCTCTACCAAGGATGAGGCATTATCTTAGTAGCAAGTCCTCACTTCTCCCCTTTTACTGGGGCCAAAACCCTTCCAACAACACGTACTGGTGCATCGGTTTATCCTATCTCGCTTCGCTTTCTCCCATGTGCTTCCCAAAGGATTCGTGTGGAGTATGGGCTATATGGTGTGCCATGCATAAGGGAAATAAAGCTGTTCAATGCTACGTGGATCTAGTAGATCTTTATTTGATGCAATAAGTGAATAGACCATAGAAGCCCATAAGACACCTCCCTGAAGGTGTTACTTTAGCACAAAGAATTCTATCTTCTTTCTTAATCCCCTGTTGCATTCATTTTAGACACTTTTGTTAGGAACTCTTCCTATGTTGTTTTGGACATAACCAATTTGGGTTCTATCCTAAATGATGCATCTACTCAATCTTTATGATTTGCAGGATTAAGAAAAGTGCAGTTCGTATGATCTTTACCAAAAAAGGACACTGATGAGGGTTCGATCCGTTGGACAAGAATCTGGGTTCGGAGATGGGTAGAACCTGTCCTGAGGAGTTTGTATTCTTGCTTGGTTACGGAAGAATCCTGCAATCATAGTAAACGTTCGGCTAGCCGAGAGGCCCTCGGCTTAGGCCCTCCGACGCTTAAGTTAGTAGAAATCGACCTCAAGAATCGAGCAGAGGAGTCGGGGCCTTTTAGTGTATATGAGTGCGTACCTTTAGAAGGTTGGGTTGAGGGTATTTATATCCTCCTTCTTTCTGAGAAATGTCTGGGAAGCCCCTCGGTGCATCCAGGGGCCCTTAGCTTTGTTCTAGGGGTAATTGGTCATTCCCCCTGTTTGAATATTTCAGCTGATTGTTCTTCCAGGTTTCAAGGACAAGATAGTACACTATAGCGGCGTCTGCCGTGTCAGACGGTGAGGGGGACGGCATGCGCCATTAATGCGGAGGCGTGGCGCCAGTCAGTACATTAAATGCGGTGGCAGGGTACTGTACTGTTCTCGACCTAAGGGTCGACCCCAACCAGGTTGACAAAGGTCGAGGTGCTACGTGGGCCTTTGGGCGCCAGACTGGGCCTGAGCAAATATGGTCGAGTGAGGCCGATTAGACATACGGGCCCTGAGCCCCAAACTGGGCATTACTGGTTTGGGCTCGAGCATCTGGGCCATCCCATACTGGGCCTACGCAATTGGGCTATCCCATATCATGAGTCCCCCCACTTCACAAGCCTGAACGAGGAATCGACGAGAAACGTTGGGAAGTAGCGAAATAGATATTAATGATAGTCGACCAGGGTTTTTGAAAATCGACCAGGGTTTGGCGCATTTATTGAGCGGTTACATCATGGCTCACGTGGGGCGGCGTGGCGGTTACAGGCATTATTACGGACTCTTGGTTTGCCGCGCCTCTTCCTCTATAAATACCTACTGTAAAACTGGCCATTTTTACTTTTACCGCATTAGAATCTGGGCAAGCACTCGTAGAAAACTTTTCGCTGCCAAGACTTCATGCGTCTAACATTTGCATTCAGTAAGTGTTCCGCTGCTTTTACTTCCTATCGTCTGATTTTCTTTGAGAACCATGTTAGGGCTATATAGTTCTGAGGGTAGTCAGAGGGGGGACAATGAGACCACCCAATCGGAAAGGCGTAGGGATTTGCCTGCGTTATCTAATGATTCATCGCGGGATGATTCTAGCTCTAGCAACTTGAGTTGCAATCGCGGGGGAGAAGAGGTAGGGCCAAGCCGGATACCTCCATCGCGAGGTCGACTGCTTACTGCCAATCATTATAGTGAAATAATATCTACTATGAACCCTAGGGACTTGAGGCGCCTTAGAGAGTTATACCATATTCCTCATGAATACCAAACTTTTAACTCCTGGTCCACTTGGTCGTATGCATCGCGCTCCTGCGGGTTGCATAACTGTGTTTGAGGATGCGTGATAGGTCTGCTTAGGGGTCTTCAAGTGTGTATAACATAACTTCTGCCCAACTATTTTTCCACCCTCTGTAATTTTACAGTTTTGATGCGTTTGTTCAACCAACCCGCTAGTTTTGAAAAATTTTCCAATTTATTTCATCTTCCCATGTCCCACAAGTCGGGTAGTGTCGACGAGTCGGGGTTCTATTACCTCACTGCTCAACCTCGTTGAATATTCCCGGTAGCCTCTATTTTCTTCGTATGGTCAGGGGTGGAAAAAATGCTATCTCTTTGTTCGAGTGAAGGGAGGGTTTAATATTCCTCAGGGCTAGTTGAGGGGGCATGTCGAGATGCCGGGTAATCGCACCCCGACCTGGCCGAACACGTTTGTACGGAACTTGGTCGAGTTCGGCCCCATGGAGGCCTCTGTCTTCATCGAGGAGAGGCACTTAGTGTTGGCTGGGCTGTCACCGGCCCCGATAGATTTTCCTGCGGATTATGAAATAGGTAGATAAAATGTGTTTTGGTACTTGTTTATATTTGATGGTGTACATGGTTCTTTGTTCTGATCCCTGTTAATTTTGATGTTTGGCAGACCACAACGAAATCATGAACAGATCGAGAGCTGAGCCTTGTTGAATTACTGCACCTTCGCCAACCCCTTCGTCCTATTGGGCTACAGCAGCTGCGAGCGAAAGCCCCGCAGGTCGGGGCAAAAGAGCGATGGTCGAGCAGGGCGGTCCTCTGCCGAAGAAAGCGGCTACTGGAAAAGGCAAAGGGAAGGCAACAGGGTCAAGGCCACTGACCGGGAACGATCTCTTCGGAGATCGAGGGGATGATGTGCTGTTCACCCTGGCGAAGTTCCCCTCTCCACGGTTTGGGCCCGAGCTAAGCCCCATTGTGCATAATTCTTCCAGCATACATAGGGCGGGGCCCACCGAGATGGATCCTTTGAAGGTGCTGATGGCGGGTCAGTTTATAGCGGACCAGAAGAGATTTATGGGGATGAGCCAGGCTGCAGCTCTATATGAGTTTGCCTACCACTCTAACATGGTGAGGCTTCATATTTTATTCCTGCTTGTTTACCTTTTTCTCGATCAGGAAGTAATGACCCTTATGTGTCAGGTCGGGCAGATGGGCTACCATTTCTACCACCGAGCAGAGCTAGCCCTTGCTGATCGAGAGCAATTGAAAGGTAGCGGGGATGCCGAAACTTTGAAAGCTCAGCTGGAGCTGGAGAAGCAAGTCAACCAGCAGGCCCAGGAGCTCGAGGAGAAAGATGAGCAGGTCCTCATTGCTGTTACAGAGAGGACCAAAATGGACAAGAAGCTGAAGAAGCTTCAGCTGGACGTGCAAGTTGCTTATGAGTCTGGTCGAGCTGCTGGTCGGAATGAACGTTTGGCCGAGGCCAGGGCAGAATTTGCCCTGGATGTTGCCGGAAGTGCGCCGGGAAGCTGTGCAGCAATTTATGGTGAGTCCAGCTTTCCAGGATGCGAGTGTTGTGTTCGCTCTGGATGACGCCCAGAATGCTTTTCAAAAAGCGATCTAGCAAATGCAGTTTTTGGGCTATGCACTTCGGGTTGAGGGTCGCTCCAGAATGAGTCACGCTCTCGACGAGCAGCTGTGTCTATATCCGGATGAAGAGGTCGATGCGGCGGAGCCCGTCTTGGAGGCCACATCAGAGGTCGAACTGACGCCCGAAGAGAGAAGGCGGGCTGAGATTGACAGAAGACTGAAGGTAGTGGCCCGGGAGTTTGAGTTTGCCGGCGACCTTGCCTACGATGTATCAGAGGGAAGAGCTAATGTGGCCTCCTTATTCCCGGTCTCCGAGCGGTTGTTCTTACAAGATGCAACTGGCCCTTCTCGGCCCGTGACTGCCGTTGTACCTGTGTCAATGGCGCCGCCTGAGCCCCAACCATCTGGTGTAGCAGCTCGTGCGCCTGCTGTTGTCCCCGCCCTTGCTGTTGAAGAGACCGGTAGCTCTAGCTAGGCCTGGTTCTCCTGCTTGTTTGTGTACGCCTCGAAGAGGCTTTTGACATTTTTATTGAATTGTTGAATTATTGCCTCGATGAGGCTTTTTGTTTGGAATATTATATGGTGATTCGGTATTTTCTCAAGTACAACTTTAATCATAACTGTCTTTGCTTTTGCTATGAACTGTCTTGATTGCAATTTTGTTTAGATTGATGAAACGCATGAGATTTGTGAAACAATAAATTGTTGTTTTGTTTGTCGGAATTTCTGAATGGACGTCTACGAATATGGTAAGTAATTTTCATTCATGTCTCGTGTCGAATGGAGGTTATGCTTTCCTGACTTGATTTTCAGCTCTTGTAGAGCAAGTTGTAATCAATCTTGTAGCATAATAGTTAATGTTCAAGTTTGGAATAACTTTCGCAATTGTAGGATGGGTTCACCATCACTATTTTGCCAACTGTGAGGTCAGCTGCTTGGTTTTGACTGCGGGGTTGAGTATGCGGTCTCGGCGTGTAGGCCTCGACTTCGTGGCATAGAGCCTCTGGTCGACTACGGTGTCGACTCTGTGGTATCAACGCATAGGCGTCGATTTGGTGGTGTGGAGCTTCTCATCGACTACGGGGTCGTTGTGTGGTCTCGGCGCATAGGCCTCGACTTGGTGGCGTGGAGCCTCTCGTCGACTACGGGGTCGACTGTGTGGTCTCGGCGCATAGGCCTCGACTTGGTGGTGCTGAGCCTTTCGTCGACTACGGGCCGACTGTGTGGTCTCGGCGCATAGGCCTCGACTTGGTGGCGTTGAGCCTCTCGTCAACTCGTCGACTACGGGGTCGACTGTGTTAGGAAAGGTTTGCTCTGTTGCATACATTTGGACATGTTATAATTTCATTTCTTTCGGTAATACAAAGGTCATCGATGACGAGTTAAAAAAAGAATTTCTTCAGGTTTACAGCATTCTAATATCGCGGTAGCTCATGGCCTGATGCACCGGCTAGTCGGTAGGCATTGTTTTTTGATACCTTGACCACCGAGTACGGTCCCTCCCATTTTGGGTCGAGTTCCCCAACAGGTTTAGACACCTCCACTTTCTTGAGAACGAGGTCTCCCACCTTGAAGCTCTGTGGTCGTACTGTCTTGTTATAGCGGTCTGCCATCTTTGAGCGATAGTGCTGCATTGTGTTGTAAGCTTCATGGCGTTGCTCATCGACCGTGATTTAATCCAGCGTCCTTTCCGAGGTATTTGCTATCGGGTTATAGTGGATCACCCTTGCAGTGTGTTGAATTAGCTTTGATGGGACTACAGCCTCGGATCCGTAGACTAGGATGTATGGACTGTGGCCTGTGGTTGTTCAAGGAGTCGTTCTATAAGCCCAAAGCACACTAGGGAGGTCATCTGCCCAACTAGCGTCGGTCCCCGCTATTCGACTCTTGATGTGGTCGAGGACTGTTCTGTTGGTGACTTCAGTCTATCCATTGGCCTGCGGATTTCCCACCAACGTGAAGTGTTGGGTAATTCCCAAGGTCTCGCACCATTTCCTAGTATTTTTGCTTCGAAATTGGGTGCCGTTATCGGAGATTAGGACCTTAGGTAATCCGAACCAACATACTATATTCTTCCAAATGAAACTTTTAATGGCCGCATCTGTAATCTTGGGGACAACTTCAACTTCCACCCATTTAGTGAAGTATTCGACGGCCACAAAATGAATTTACGCTGGCCCGAAGTTTTCGGGAGCGACCCGACAATGTCGATCCCCCACTAATCGAATGGCCAAGTGATATTAACATTGATCATCGGTGCGGCCGGCTGGTGCTGAATGTTCGAATGGATTTGGCACGATGAGCATTTTTTAGCAAAGTTGACGGAATCTTTCAACAGTGTCGGCTAGAAATATCCATAGCGAATGACCTTATGAGCCAGGGATAGACCGCCTAAATGGTTTCCGCAGATGCCAGCATGTATCTCCTGCAGCACTTCTCTTGCTTGGTCGAGTTCCAGACATCTGAGTGGCAGTCTGGCTATCGACCTGCGATACAATTGGCCATGCTCGTCTAGCGCGTACTTGGCTGCTGCTCCCTTGACTCTACGGGCTTCGTTGTTGTCGTTGGGTAAATCAACCTAACTTAGATAAAGTTTGATTGGGTCCTGCCAAGAGAGGCCTGCCATTTCAAAACACCCGACAAGGCCCTGATCGGTGACAGTGACACAAGGCTTGTCCGCCACCAAAATGTTATTATTCCTTCCCTGGTACCCTTCATCGAGCTGGCGAGCTTTGAGAGCGCGTCGGCTCGTTCATTTTATGATCGGGGGACTTGGCTCAGCGAAAAGAGTCAGAACATTTGTCTCAATTGGTGCACCTCTGCCAAATATTGCGCCATTTTTTGTTCTTTCGCCTCGAAGTTGCCTTCTACCTGTTCTACCACCAGCTGAGAATCAGTGAATGCAGCAAGCTACTGAACACCGCGAGTTGCGGCCATACGCATTTCTGCGATGAGAGCCTCATATTCCGCTTCATTATTGGTCATCGGGAAATCCAGTTTCACTGCGAAGTCGTACTCCTCGGCAAGTGGGGATTGGAGGGAAATTCCTATCCCACCTCCGGACGAGGTTGCAGATCCATCGACGTGCAAAGTCCACAAGGATGTGATCTCAATATTCTGCGATGGCAGGTCGAGCCTCTCAACGATGAAGTCGGCCAGTATCTGTGCTTTGATGGCAGTCCGTGGCTGGAATGTAATGTCAAATTCCCCGAGCTCAATGGCCCATTTCGTGAGTCGACCTGAAGTGTCTGGCTTGGATAATACTTGTTTTAGCGGCTGATTCGTCAATACCAAAATTGAGTGGGATTGAAAATAAGGCCACAGCTTCCTGGCCGACGTGACTAGGGCCAGAGCAAACTTCTCAATCTCTAAATAATTATGCTTGGGTCCCTGGAGAGCCTTGCTGCAATAGTATATTGGATGGGGGTTTCCTACTTTTGTCGACGTCAACACTGAACTGATGGAAGCCGAAGAGACCGCTAAGTATAACTGTAATACTTCTCCAAGCTCGGGCTTGGCGAGCATAGGCGGTGAAGAGAGGTATTGCTTGAGCTCGAGTAAGGCTTGATCACACTGCTGATCCCAGTTGAATCCAGATTTCTTTGCGTTTATTAGGATTTTGAAGAAAGGTAGGCTTTTGTCTGCTAGTCGGGCTATAAATCTGCCCAAGGCCACAACTATGCTGACCAGGCGCCGATCTTCACGAATTGTGCGAGGTGGGGTGATGTCCAGAATTGCTTGGATCTTCTACGGGTTGGCCTCGATCCTTCTCTGGCTAACCATATAGCTAAGGAACTTTCTGCCTCGAACCCCGAAGGTACACTTGCTGGGATTGAGCTTCATCCCGAAAGCCCTCAGAATGGAAAAAGGTGTGGTTGAGGTCGACTAGATGGTCCTCGGCCTCTTCTATTTTTACGATCATATCATCCATGTAGACCTCCATCGATTTCCCAATCTTATTTTTGAACATGAAATTGACTAGCCTCTGGTATGTTGCTCCTGCATTTTTAAGTCCGAATGGCATAACTAGGAAGCAATATACTCCGTTGGGGACAACAAACGCTGTTTTATCCCTGTCCTCGGGTGCTATAAATATTTGGTAATACCCTTGGAATGCATCCATCATGCTAAGTAACACACAACCAGCAGTGGAATCAACTAGCAAATCTATATGAGGCAAGGGGTAAGGATCCTTAGGGCAAGCTTTATTCAAACCAGTAAAGTCATTACACATTCTCCATTTTCCCTCATTCTTGGGGACAAGTACAACGTTACAAAGCCAAGAGGGATATTGGATTTCTGCAATGTATCCTGCTTCCAAAAGTTTACCAACCTCCTCCTCGATGATCTGGGTTCGCTTAGCATTGAAAGTTCTTTCCTTCTGTCGCACCGGCTTGTGGGCTGGATCTATGTTGAGTCTGTGGACAATGATGTTGGGGTCAATGCCTTGGAGATCCGTAGCCTTCCACGCAAAGACATCAATATTATGCCGGAGGAAATCGACCATAAGGCATTCTAATCGATCTCCCAGCTCGCTCCCGATCCTGGTAGTTTTGTCTGGGTTCCCAGGCTCGAGCTCAATTATTTTGAATTCCCCAACGGGTTCGACCCTGGTGTTCTCCAACTTCTTCTTCTTCAACGAAGGTCCCTCATCGAGTTTCGCTACTAGGGCATCCCCCGAGGGCTTCAACTCAGGTCGTTTCTTCTGGTCGGTTGAGTCGACAGAAATTGTGTAACATCGCCAAGCGTCCTTGAGGTTACATAAAAGCTCACCCACTCCAGCTGGGGTCAAGAACTTTATTTTCATATGATAAGTGGACACAATGGCTCTGAAATCATTGAGGACTGGTCGACCTATGATAACATTGTATGCAAAGGGAGCGTCGACCACCAGGTAACTGATCATTAGTGTTTGGCTGCACTGTCCCTGCCCGAACGTGGTGGAGAGATTGATGGATCCGACTGGGATGATCTAAGACCCACCAAATTTGACCAAGGGTGTTCAGATCGGATCAAATTTCAACTGTCCCAATTTCATTCTGTTCAAAGTCGAAAGGAATATGATGTTCACTGAACTCCCGTTGTCCACCAGCACCTTCCTGACCTCGAAATTAGCAATTTCTAGGGTGACCACCATCGGGCAATCTATCTTATGGTCGGCTCCTCTGTTTTCCATGTTGTCCAGATCTGCATTGGTGAAAGAAATTGGTTCGGTACTGGTTGTCAGCTGAAAAATCGCCTTGACCTTGGATGGTCTGGTCGAGTCGAGCTGCCTCTGCATTTGCTTTCTCGCATTTCAGGAATCTCCTCCCGTGAGCCCTCGGCAATCATGTCAATGACACCCTTGATAGGTGGGTGGGGTTCATGGACCGGTCTCTTTCCTTTGTCCTCTCTCATCGGGCTGACCGACCTTTCTCTTTGGGGAGTCCGGTCGGTCACGCCCTCCTCTCTTTGGGCCTGCTCCTCGATGAATTTTTTTAAGTGGCCTTGTCTAATTAGCCTCTCGATTTTGTCTTTCAGATTAAAGCACTCCTCGGTGTCGTGCCCTTTCTGCTTATGGAAATAGCAGTACCTTTTTTTACTTTTTCATGGCTTTGGTTTATGTGATTTTCCGAGGCTTCTTGAGCAGGTTTTCGTGTTGAATGGCAAATAATATTTCTCTCCTCGGCAGGTTCAATGGAGTGTATTCATGGAAGCGCTTGATTGGGAAATGGCGTCCCTCCTTGTTTTGTCTATCATCTTTCTCTTTGCCTCTCTTCTTGTCAACTTCCATGCTGCCATATTTCATCCTATTCATCTCTTCTTGGGTCATGTACCTCTCTGCGAGGAGCTCCTCCATTGTTCTGGGTTGTGCGCGCACTAAGGCATTGGCGCACTTTTTGTGTCTCAAGCCCAAGAAAAGTACATCTATCAAGAACTCAATCCATGGGCTATCGATTTTCAGCACTTCTGTGTTGAATCTGGTGAAAAAATCCTGAAGGGATTCTCCTTCAGCCTGTCTCACTGTATGCAGGTGGGTGTGAAGGAGTTTTGCTTTCCTCCTGCTCGCAAACTGGTGTAGAAACTTGTCACACAACTGGTCGTAGGATAAAATAGACGCTGGTTCTAGCTTCACAAACCAATCCAAAGCCACTCCTTGAAACGTGGTTACTAGCATTTTTGCATGGATGTACTCGTTGTGCCCATGCAACTGCATCATGTGTTCAAACTGCAGTAGGTGCTTGTTCGGGTCTGTGGAGCTATCATACCGCGGGAGTCCTGTTGGGATCTTTGCATCGACGGCGATGCGCTCGTCAATGATCTCCTACACGAACGGCGAATCTCGTTCCCTCCTAAACCTTTGTGGCCCATCTGGCTGAACAGCTCTGTCTGCGTTCCTTTTTGAGATCTCCTCCAGATGCTTGTTTAGCTGTTGCACCTGGTGGGATACCTCCTCCCACTCTTGCTGATCTGCCTAGGATACATGCCTGTTGGGCCTGAGTCTGGAATGTTCGGCCCTATCGCGCTACGGGGCTCGAAGGGGCCGAATGTCATGGTCCACGGAGTCTGCCACCTCCTTTCTCAGTGGGGGGCGGGCTGCTTCCCTAGGAAAACATCCCGGGCGCAGTTCTCTTCTTGATTGGTGCCTTAGTGACTCTTGTCGCTGGGACAGCTCTTCTGGTCGTTCCCATTCCGGGGCCGCAGGCTGTGGCGTGGCACTGACCGCCGGCTCCGGCTGCACAGCGTGTCTGTTTAATGCAGCGAAGAGTTGGGCTGAAATCTGTGCAGAGATTTGCTCACTGATGAGCTGCATTAATTGTGGCATTGTGAGTGTGACCACAGGCTCAGGCTGAGCGCTGGGTCCTTGTGCATTCGGTTCTAGGTTCTGTCGAAGGGGAGGGGAGCTGGACCTTCGATTTTCTTCTCTCCCAGATGGGGCTCGCCTAGTGTTTACGATTTTCGATAGAGGATTCAGGTTTCCCACAGACGGCTCCGTTGGACAAGAATCCGAGTTCGGAGATGGGTAGAACCTGTCCTGAGGAGTTTGTATTCTTGCTTCGTTAGGGAAGAATCCTGCAATCATAGTAAACGTTAGGCTAGCCGAGAGGCCCTCGGCTTAGGCCCTCCGACGCTCAAGTCAGTAGAAATCGACCTCAAGAATCGAGTAGAGGAGTCAGGACCTTTTAGTGTATATGCGTGCGTACCTTTAGAAGGTTGGGTTGAGGGTATTTATATCCTCCTCCCTTCTGAGAAATGTTTGGGAAGCCCCTCGGTGCAGCCAGGGGCCCTTAGCTTTGTTCCAGGGGTAATTGGTCATTTCCCTTGTTTGAATATTTCCAGTTGATTGTCCTTCCAAGTTTCAAGGACAAGATAGTACACTGTAGCGGCGTCTGCCGTGTCAGACGGTGAAGGGGATGGCATGCGCCATTAATGCGGAGGCGTGGCGCCAGTCAGTACATTAAATATGGTGGCAGGGTACTGTACTGTTCTCGACCTAAGGGTCGACCCCAACCAGGTCGACAAAGGTCAAGGTGCTACGTGGGCCTTTGGGCACCAGACTGGGCCTAAGCAGATATGGTCGAGTGAGGTCGATGAGACATACGGGCCCTGAGCCCCAAATTGGGCATTGCTGGTTTGGGCTCGAGCATTTGGGCCATCCCATACTGGGCCTACGCACTTGGGCCATCCCATATCAGACATCAATACGGAAAAAAATATCTTTGTGGAAAGTACCCGTTGCATCAATTAAGGAAAATAATCCCTTAATACAAGGATGATCTGATTCTCCATCCAAGAAAGAATTGATCCAAATATGATAGTGATTTGTTGCATCAATTAAGAATAATTCCTAAATTCTACATAAAGATAAAAGGAAAGCTGAAACGATCCAGCGGATAGAGGAGTATAGAACAAATCTGCAACATGTGAGAAGTATGATTGAGTGTTGCAAGCTCATTGTGTTAAGTGACAAAAAATTAAGTTTGCTAAGGTTGTGTTTTTTATTATCTCCAAACCAATCGTATTTCTACTAGGCAGTTTTTGCTCTTTTGAGGATTTGGTAGATGACCGTGTGTCTTTACCTTGTGTAGTTTGTGTGCATCACATTGCCAAGTGAGGTGTAGGTTAAAAATCCTAATTTTATAATCACTACAAGAAAATTGATATTTAGTGGCACTAATTTGGTGACAATTTATAATATAATGACACGAAAAAGTATTATGATCATAATTGTAAAAGAATGCTACTATAATTTAATATTTGGTCATATTTGATTATTAAATGACAAACAAAATAGTGATATTTGATTGAAAATGTCAAGATAAATGTATTTCAAAAATATTTAACTAGTGACACTAATTTTTTTAGAAAAATGCCACTAATGTATAGTTAGAGTGTCGTTTGAAGAAAAATGTCATAAAGTATGAAGTGGCATTTATAGTGTAATGACACCAAAAAGTAATATAATGATAGTCAGTAATATCATGATACCACTATAATAAAATATTTAGTGACATTTGATTCTTAGGTGACATATAAAATAGTGGCATTTGATTAAAAATGCCAACAAAAATATAATTTGAATGCATTTAATTAGTGCCACTACTTTTGTAAAAAATATCACACATATTTATTTATGGTTTATGGTGTCACTTAGAAAAAATGCTACAAAATATTTAATGACACTAACTTATTGACATTAAGTGGCATAATGACATATAAAAGTAATATGTTGATAATTGCTGAAAAATGTCATTGTAATACAATATTTAGTAGTATTTAATTAATGAGTGACAAAGAAAATAGTGATATTTGATTGAAAATGCCAACATAAATATATTTACAAGGCATTTAAGTAGTGCCACTATTTTTTTCTTAAACAATGCTACTCATATTTATTTATGGCATCATTTATAAAAGATGTGAAAAATTATTTAGTGGCACTGATTTAATGTTGTTTTATAGTATAATAATACATTAAAGTGATATAGTGATAGTAATAAAAAATGCCACTATAATATAATACTTAGTAATAATTGATTAATAAATGTTATAAAATTTTAGTTTTATTGAAATTATTAACATAACTATATATTAAAAGCATTTCAGTAGCAATACTACTTTTTTTTTTTTTTTTTTGAAAAATATATAACTCATAATTTAGTTATGGTGTGACATGAAATAAATATCACACAAAAACAGATAAAGTATATATAGTTATTAATAGCTGTAAAATATGTTATTTGTATCTTATCATAATGTAATGATTAAATTAACTCCTTAATATAATTTTAATGTATCAATTAAATCAACCATATTTTTAAGAAGTATAAAAAATTGAAAGTTTTTGCCCATTTGTTTCTCCTCACCTATACATTATTTTTCTGGATATTCTCTATCTCTAAATTTAATGTCTCAAACTTTTTCAAATGTATTATTTGATATAATAATTTTGAGCATATATTTAAATAATAGAGAAACTATGCTTTTAAAATATAAAAATATATTGATATTTTTGAATATTTATAATGAACATTTTTGGTGGGTAACTTGACAATAAATTTATAATTTTTCAAGTAAAATGTTGCAGGTTTGAGTCTTGTATAGAACAATTGGAGCATGTTGGAGTCTCATATATGGAGTGCTAGAGGCAGATTAAGATGTCACTGAAAAGAATCTTTTTTTCCATTTAAATTAGCACGTTATTTAATTAATTTTAATTTTTGTTGGTATGTCATCTAAAGGAATCTTTTGTGGCAATTTAACATTACTATATGCATTTTTTGTGGCATGTTAATATATCATTAAAAGTATATTTATGACTTTTTAACATGTCATTTATTGTAATTTTTTATGGCATGTTACCTTGCCATTTAAAGGAACTTTTGTAACGTTTTAACCTGCCACTACATGCAATTTTTAGTGGCATATTAACGTGCCATTTAAAATAATTTTTAGTAGCACTTTGACATGTTATTTAATGCATTTTTCGTGACATTATCATGTGCTATTTGATGTAATTTTTGTTGTATTTTATTAATACCGAAACAAAGGTAATTTAGTGACATTTAACCTTTAACTACACTGCTACAAGTGGCACTTCTAAAAATGCCATTAAATATAAAATCGCCACTATAATATTATTTAAGTGGCATTTTTAAATTAAATATAAAATCGCCACTATAATATTATTTAAGTGGCATTTTTAATGTCTTCAATGCTTAATTCTGTTGTAGAAAATTTAGGTAGTGATATAGACTTTGTGGACCACTATAAATATTGGTGTCTTTTTTATTTTAAGTAATATTTCTATCTATCTTTTCTTTGGATCTTCCAATAACAAAAAATGTCAATATTTTTGTAGAAAGTTTCAATTCAACCCCCTCGTGATCACTATACTCTATCAAGTTTCAACTGCAGTAAAAGAAGCACAGCATATACCTTTCCTCTGGAATTCCTATTTGGCTCTGTCGTGTCAAAGGAGTATGTTGAATTATTACCTAGCTTGAGGATTCTCATCAGAAGTTATTCTTTCAATTGTTTAAGCTAAAAAAATAAAGGGTAATTTAATTAAAAAATTAATTGTTGACTTTTCGGCATACAAAAATATGTTGATGACTTTTTTGGATATATATAAAAAATTATTTTAAGAAGTTTTTAATTAGTATTTTTCTTTTCTTTTCGTAATGATCAAATTCACATGAATTTGATTTAAAGAGAGTCACTTATAAGGTCTTATAATGAATAAAGATTCTGATAAGTTCATGAAATGTGAATAAAATAAATTATAGAGCTTAGAAAGTACTAGTAATACTAATTTTGTGATTTAAACATTCAAACTATATAGATTTAATTATCAAGATATTGAATAACAGAGTACCATTAATTTTTTTAAAAGGCTTACAAGGTCCTACATTATTTTTGGAACTCTTACTTATTAAAATTCTTACTAAAGGATCTATTACCTCCCTCATTTGCTTATTCATCATGTCAAAATATGTATGTCTAAATATATATAATATTTAAAAAACATAGATAGTAAAATATTTTTATTAATTTTTTCCTTCATTTCTTTAAATTTAGTATTTTAAATTTTTATATAATTTATAAACTTAGAGTTAGCAATTCTTGATATTCTACAACTTATTTAAGTATGAATTATTTTCAAACATAATATCTTTAATTGAAATAGTCACATGAAATAACATAAGTATTAATATAAAATAAATTATTTTCATATTAAAATTATTTTTAATGGATCGCGTGGACACATGCTAGTAAAATAAATGTTGAGGTGATATGATTTTCTAAAGGAATAATTTTAATTTAGGAATAACGTCTTATTTTATAATTTTTTAGAAAATAAAAACCATAAATTTGGAATACGAGTACTACTTTAGACATCTTATTTATTTGAACACAAATGTTTCAAGAAGTATATAAACTTCGCCAATATATGCTTACCAATATTTTCTGGAAAAATTAATACTTTTCTTTTTTCAAATCACTTTTCTTTCATAATGATAGTGAAGTGTAACACCCCTAAAATTTGGTATTTTGAAAAATAAGAATTTAAAAATCAAGGTGTTGGTTGATCGGATTTTAGGGTTTGAAAAATTAGCAAAAAGGACTCAATTGCAAAAAATTTGAAAGTTTAGGGGTCAACGTGCAAATAAGCAAGCCTTGATTGGATTACATTTTCAAAGTTTTGTGGGTTTGCATGGAATTAGTTTAGGTCAAATAGGTCAATTTAAGGCACTCAACTTTTGTGGGGCTCAATTGAAGAATCAACAAATTTTGGAGGACCCAATTGGAACCCAAGCAAACCTTTTAGGGGCCAAAACCTAATATATATATATATATATATAGCAAGACAACCCCCCTTTCTTCTCCATTTTCACCTTGCACCACTGTGAACCTCCTTCTTCGGTGAAGCTCAACCAGCTACCGAACCCTGTCACATTTGGTATCGTTTTCTTCCTCTCTCACGTAGAACACAACCGTACCTCTTTCACCCAAAACCCAACGTTGTAGTGGCCGAAAATTGACCTCGGAAGTGGGGCAGCGGCGGCAGTGATGGATCTCCAACCTCCGGCGACCGAAGCTTGAGGGTCAGTAGTAGGTTCTGATGGGCTCGGCGCGAGGAAGATGGCAGTGTCTTCAATTTAGCAAATCGGCGAGTAACGGAGGAGAAATTGAAGAAAAATCTCACGACAGCGAATGGTGGCATTGGGAGATCAAAGATGGAATTGAAGGTTTTCTTGGCGACGAAATGTGTAATTGACCTAGGCGTTTGATTAGTTGAGCTAAAAGGCATCTCTTGGTGGCGTTATTGGCCATCTTCGGTGGCGGCAGCGGCGGCGGCAGAGCTAGGACAGCTTCTTCAGCTCGTAGCAACGATCATGACCGTGTAATTGGTTCTTGATTCCAGGACCTTGATAATTTAATTGTGGGTAAAGGAGTTGGAATGGAATTATGTTTATATATATATATACATATATTGTAATGTTATTTCCATAAATCTTGTATTATGCTAAGAATGAGAATTTGAGACATGATTACATTCCATGCATGGACTACTATATGGTTCAGTGGACCCGAATTCTAATTAAAGTATGATATTTTTGGGTAATTGAGTTATTTAAGATGATATGGAATCAAGAATCGTAAAATACATGTGCTGCTATAAGTTTAGTGAACTCGAATTTGTATGTCATGTGATAATTTAGGTTAATTGAGTTAATTGGAGTAAGAAAACACTAATTTCGTAAATTTGGGACTTAAGTGACAATAATTGAATTAATTAAGATAATTGGACTATTATTGTTGATTTGGGATGACGATATGAGGTTAATTATATAAATAAGGACTTGATTATGTCATTTTTATAGTATCGATATAAATCCCATAAACATTTCGTACTAATGGCATAATTAGCCATACCGGAATAATAGTATCGATCAAACCCTAAAACTGCCATATTAGCAAATAGCTATCAATTTTAGGTTGTTTATAGTAAGATTGTAATTATTGGAAATTGTTAAGGTCAGAAAAAGATTTTGATTGTGGATTTATTCCTTTGGTTAGGTGACGAAAGAGCTGGTCCCATAGATCAGTAGCGTGTTGATTGTGGATTGCAATTCTGAGACTACGAAGGTGAGGGTTTGCCATTCTGGCCTTGCTTTTACCTATCTGTTCTTGTGGAATGACCCCTGTGTGGGTTCAATATGATTGTGTATTGTACTTGCTCTTATTTATTGAAATCGTACTTGCTTGATTACGTTTTCTTGTTATTAGAATCTTACTTGCTCATGACTTTGCTAGTTATCCATTATTTAACTTGTATACCCCTGTGAGGGTTATTTTTTTATCGTACTCTGATATGACTTGTTCTTATCCATGAAGGCAAGAGTAGCGTTAGGATTCACAAATCAAAACTTTATGAGCTTGAAATTAACTAAGCTACTCGAGCTCCCAAGGATCTCGTCATGCTATAGATCTGAATTAGGATGAAGAATTATTTCTTGTAGCTCAAAAACAAGATGAAGATCAACTATCTCTCACGAATCCAGAAATTGTCTGGAACTGGCACAACAGAAAGACAGCAACGTTTGCCAAGGCTAAACTGCTCCAAAATTCATGAAATTAAATCTAGAACACCTCCACACACAAGAGAAATGACTGAGAAAAATTGGAACCAAAAATCCAAATGGATCGCTTGATAAAAAATCGCCAACTAGAAGATGCTACAGGTGGATCTCCAAAATCGAGCAAG
Organism: Jacaranda mimosifolia; assembly: GCA_018894105.1. Lineage (NCBI taxonomy): Eukaryota > Viridiplantae > Streptophyta > Magnoliopsida > Lamiales > Bignoniaceae > Jacaranda > Jacaranda mimosifolia. The sequence continues at coordinate 23,063,832 of CM032126.1, forward strand.
TCAAGTGCCTTGCCTCTATTGATACAATCCACACACCAAACAATCTTCCAATTTCCACTCACTAGAAGCTGGAGTTAGAGAGGAGAAAATAAGGTAGAGGAAGTTGATTTTCAAGTTGGGAAGAAGAAGAAATGCAAAGCTTCAACTTATGATGCAATGCATGGAGAGAGAGATTTTGGAGGGAATGCAAGAATCTAATTCTCACACTTTTTAGCAGTTAATTTTATAATTTTGCAAGCTCTCTATATCTATATATAGAGGGTGAAAGGTGTGATGCTAGTTGGCATCACACCTTCCTCAAGGTGACAGCCCAAGTGGCATGCTAAGTTGGCAAAATTCAAATTCAAGTCTTACTTGAATTTCAAGTGCATTTCAATTTCATTTGGAATCTAATTCCAAATTAATTAAGATAGTAATTTAAATGAACACTTAATTTAAATTTTTTCTCCAAAAAAGTATTCTTCCCATTAATTAAAGTAAACCATTTAATTTAATTAATTAACCTTTGATTTAATTCTTAAATCAAACAAGCTTAACTCTTAAGCTTAAATTAGTCAACTTAACTCTTTAAGTCAACTTGTCCAATTGATGGTCAACATGGTACCAAATAATTAACTTTTCAACTATTGGTCTAATTTAACTCTTAAATTAGTTGATTAATTTAACACTTAAATTAATCAAACCAAAATTGATCGTTAGATTGGAACCTTGAAAATCAGTCCCCAAAGGGTGATTTTTTTAACACTTAGAAAATTGCTCTGCTAATTTTGGAAGCTATTTGGCTTTTGTGTGTGACCCAATAGGTTCTACCATTTATTGGACATGGGCTCACAACTCTTTATGACTTTTCAATAGCTTATATTCATTTTAATTTAAAACTCCTTTTAAACTAATGGACTCAGTTCAATTAATCTCATTAATTAAAGAGTACCCAATCTCCATGGTCTATGTCTAACCTCAAGCCCATAGAGCCCAACTAATTGGTCGAAATGAATATTTTGGAGAACCATCATAGCTCTACACATACCATGCAAATACAGTCTTTCCGTCTCCTATCTCCCAAAAGGGGCTTAGGGTAAGATATTTGTAGGCTCCCTAATATCCTCAATACTACGTCTCTTTTCTCAATGTTCAATTCCTTTGCGTGACCTCATCTTTGGAAAACTCCTTTTCCAAATTGTCACACCACCTTGCGTAAGAATTTATTGGAATCGATCATTATAGAACACATAGGAGATACACCGCCCTTCACAAAAGTGAGGAGTCGGATTCCATCTTGGATCTCACAAACCTCCATGCAAATTAACTCATACCCAACCTCAACCTGAAAGACCCGCTAGGTGGTCAAGAAAGAGTCAAAGCATGAGGACTGGGCACAAGGTTACCATGGATCCTCAGGTCAGGGGACTAATAATATGCACTAGCATAAGTGGAAGAATTAACCACTACTGACTTGCCACTACGGCTGTCTAGTAGATTCTCCGAAGGGTCTTCAGTACCTTGCTCTCTAACAAGCACTCACTAACATGCACCTATATCTCATACGGTTGTTCATGGAACGAAGTAATATCCAACTTTGGGATTTATACATTGTTAGTGCAAGTCTATCCAGATCTTAGATGCCCCGTCTCATAAGAACCTATGACTTGAAAGATTTAAGATCACGACCGTGTGAGACTTATCCTATGGTCACCGAACCAAGTCCCATAGTTATAAGTGATCTAAGAGCTTCATCCAAATACAAGTGAAATAATATGAAGCATAAGATGAAGGTGACCATATAAAGAATATCATTCAATCAAGATTATTTTACAAGGAAATAGCTTTTACAAGGCCAATCTAATTGGCTTGGCAAGAACTATTCCAACAATTTCCCACTTTCCCTAAAGCCAATTCCCCATGGCCTTGAGATCCATCTTCTCAAGATGTTTTTCAAAGACCTTTTTATGTTAGGAGTTTAGTCAGTGGATCTACTATATTCTCTTCTGAGGTAACTCTCTCTACTCGGATGTCGCCTCTATCAATAATCTCCCGGATCAAATAATATCGTCTCAAAATGTGCTTGGATTTATGATGAGATCTTGGCTCTTTGGCTTGTGTTACTGCCCCGGTGTTGTCAGAGAAGACAACAACTGGCTCAACAATGCTAGGCACTACATTCAACTCTTGAATAAAGTTTTCAATCCAAACACCTTCCTTTGCAGCTTCTGAAGCCGCAATATATTCTGCTTCAGTGGCGGAATCAGTCGTGGTGTTTTGTTTGGAACTCTTCCAACTTATTACACAGCCATTGAGGTAAAATATAAATCCAAAAGTAGATTTGAGGTCATCTACATTAGATTGGAAACTCGAATCCAAAAACCTTTGTAGTTTTCACTCTCCATTGCCGTATACCAAAAACAAGTCCTTAGTCCTTCTCAAGTACTTAAGGATTGCTTTTACGGCTATCTAGTGACTCTCATCGGGATTGGATTGGAACCTACTCGTAACACTTAGGGAGTGTGCCACATCCGGTCTTGTACATTGAGTTGCATATATTATGCTATCAATAGCAGAGGCATAAGGTATGTGAGATATCTTTCGTTTCTCTTCCTCAGTTTTGGGGGCCATAGACTTTGAGAGACAATGCCATGTCCCATGGGAAGAAAATCCTTCTTGGAATCTTCCATACTAAACCTCTTTAGTATCTTGTCAATGTACGGGGTTTGGGATAGCCCCAACATCCTCTTAGATCTATCTCTATCGATACGTATTCCCAATATGTAGGATGCTTCACTCAAATCCTTTTTGGAGAATTGTGTAGATAACCATGCTTTAGTATACTCTAACATCCCTACTTCATTTCCAATGAGAAGAATGTCATCGGCATAAAGCACAATAAACTATACTGAACTCCTACTAGCCTTTTTGTACACACATGGTTTATACAGATTTTTAACAAAGCCAAACGATTTGACCATTTTGTCAAAACATATGTTTCAACTTTGGGATGCTTGTTTGAGTCCATAAATGGATCTCTGGAGTTTGCAAACCTTTTTCTCACTCCCCTTGATGTAAAACCTTGTGGTTGCTTCATATAGATTTCTTCTTCAATGTCACCATTGCGGAAAGCGGTTTGTAACTCCATTTGTCATATCTCGTAGTCATAATATGCGGCCATAGCAAGTAGAATCCGAATGGACTTAGGCATTGCGACTAGTGAAAAGTTTTCCTCAAAATCGATACCGGATCTTTAAGTGTAACCCTTTGCCACTAGTCGCGCCTTAAAAGTCACCACTTCTCCATCTACTCCAAGTTTTCGCTTATAGATCCACTTGCAACCAACGGGAACTTTTCCTTTTGGTGCATCTACTAAAGTCAATACTTTGCTTGAGTACATGGAGTCCATTTCGAATCTCATGACTTCAAGCCAACGTCCCAAATTTATGTCCAACATAGCTTCCTCATAGGTCTTCGGATCACTATTTGATTAGCCCGTCTCATGAAGGAATCTGAACCTTTTCAGATTGCTTCTTGATTCGGTCCGACCTTCTTAGAGGTTGCATGTGAGGCTCTAGTTGCTCATTTGTTTCCACCACTTGTGGGATTTCTTGATCATCTTGAACTTCATCAAGTTCAACGATAACGTCATTTATATTTAATAGAAATTCCTTTTCCAAAAAGTGGGCATCCTTGAAACAAACACCTTTTGTTCCAAGGGATCATAAAAGTAGTAACCCATAGACTCTCTAGGATATCCCACAAACTTACACAAGGTGGATCTACTATCCAACTTATCTCCCATTGTCTGTCTCACGTAGGCAGGAGATTTCCAAACCTTAAGATATTGGTAAGAGGGTGTTTTGTCATACCATATCTCATATGGTGTTTTGGGCATAGACTTTGAAGGTACTATATTTAGTAGCTTCATTGCCGTAACTAAGGCGTATCCCCAAAAGGATATAGACACATCAGAAAAGCTAATCATAGAACGTACCACGTCCAACAAGGTACGGTTTCTCTTTTCAGCTACTCCATTGTGTTGAGGTATGCCAGGTGGAGTCCATTAAGAGAGAATCCCATTCTCCTTTACATAATCCAAGAATTCAGTGCTCAAGTATTCTCCCCCTCGATTTGATCAAAGAACTTTAATAATTTGCCCCAATCGCTTTTTTACTTCATTTCTATACTCTTTGAACTTTTCAAAGGCTTTGGACTTGTTCTTCATAAGAAACACGTGTTTGTACTGACTAAAGTCATCGGTGAGGGTGATGAAATAAGAATAGCCTCATCTCCCACTAACTCTTAGTGGTCCACAAACGTCCGTATGAATCAAATCCAAGAGACTTGTAGAGCGTTCCGTTTGTCCTACAAAAGGAGTTTTGGTAATTTTTCCCTTCAAACAAGATTCATAAGTAGGAAAGTCCTCAATGCCACTAACATGTAGTGCTTTGAGAGCTTATAACTTGCTCATCCTATTTTTAGAGATATGACCAAGTCTGGCATGCCAAAGAATGTCATCTTCTTGGATATCTAATTTTCTTTTACTTGATTGAATGTGCATTAGTGAAGGTTGAGAATCAAGTATGTACAATCCATTTATTAATGTACCTTGAGCAATCAATGAACCATTGTTTAATGCCATCAACTTCCTATTCGATATAGAAAAATCAAATCCTTCATTATCTAGAATGGGAATTGAAACAATGTTCTTAACAAGGTGGGGTATATAATAAATTGGATCAAGTACAATGCAAGCATTCCTCAAGTCCAACTTGATAACGCCTTAGAAAGTGGCCATAACTCTTGCTCCATTTCCTTGGCGGATGATCATATCCCCTTCATGAAGACTCTTTTTTCTTTCCATCCCCTGTAACGAATTACAAAGGTGAGAACCGCATGCGGTATCAAATACCCATGTGGAAAAATTAGTCATCATGTGCACTTAAATAAAGTACATTCCCTTCTCAAGGGTTGCAAGGTAAGCTTTGCAATTTCTTTTCCAATGCCCTTTTTCACCACAGTGGAAACAACTAGCTTCAGTTCTAACCTTTTTCTTAACCTTCCTGGAACTTTTCTTGGGTTGCTTCCCTTTCGAGGAAGAACTCTTCTTCCTCTTATCTCCCTTTTTGGGACCCCTAGGGCCCTTTGACTTGGAGAAGGATGCAAGCATAAAGGGTTTTTCCTTTCTTATAGTTGCCTTTGCGGCCACAAGAATATTAATCAATTCGTTAATCGTAACATCTTGCTTGGACATATTGAAGTTCATAACAAATTGATTATATGACGGTAGTAATGATGTAGGATCAAATCCACATAAAGGTTGTTGTCCATGACCATATCTAACTATCCAAGCTTCTCGATGAATCAAATCCTCTTCAGGTCGTGATCATGGACATTGGACCCTTCTCTCGTCCTTGCCCTAAAGAGCTCTTTATACAAAGCGAACCTTCGTGTCTACTTTGTACACCACATACCTCTTGCAAGTGCACATAAATCTCTTGAGCATGCTTCATGTGCTCATGAGTCTTTTGGAGCTCATTAGACATGGATGCCATCATGACATACCTCACTTGTAGATCATCATCTACAAATTTTGTGAATATTTCATGTTGTGCATCGGTGGCGTCATCATCAAGTGTGTCCATAGGACTTTGATCAAAGACATAAGTCCGCTTTTCAGAGTCAAGAATTATTTTAAGGTTTCTTAACCAATCTTGGAAGTTTGGCCCCGTTAGTTTATTGGTTTCCAAAATGCTTGCAAGTGGATTTTTAGACATTTTTTATTGAAGATTTTGAAAATCTACAAGAGGTGAAAAAAGAGTATAAACGTGTGATTGATTTGATATTAAAACTATGTTTATGGTTTTTTGAGCATGTTTTTCTCCTACTATTTTATCAAATCCTTTACCCCCTAGAAGAATTTGGGAAATCATATTTTCTAGTGATAATCAAGATCCTAAAGACTTCCAAGTGGAACCCCCGTCACCGGATGTATATCCACAAGCAATCCAAAGATAAGCAACTTTTGCTAATTACATCTCATGCAACTCTTGATATGTTTTGCCTCACCATTTCATGTAGATCCCCTGATGGACGACCTCTACATTACTCGATGTTAAGTCAAACTTACCAATCAAACTTTGATTCAATATAAGTGCCACAACATCCCCCGTGACCGAGTGTATAATATGTGGGCGTTCCCAAATCAAACGTGCATCTCATGTAAAGTGAATGTTCACAGCTTTCCACCTAAGTATGACCCTCGTTACTGGATGTATTCACATAAAGATGGTAGCATCATCATGCCATATACTATTGGTAGAAGGCTTGGATTAATTAAAACTCTTTTAATTTGTGACTTAATATTTGAAAAGCACTTAGACATTCTAAGTAGAGGGTTTTTGCTTGCAACGATCTCATCATTTTTTCTTCTTATTTAAGTTTTCTATATTCTAAACATGCATCATACATCAATAGGACATGGAAAGCATAAATAAGTAAATACGCATAGCATACTCATGGGGTGGGATGACCATGAGCCTAACCAAGTGGTGCCTTTAGAGCCATGGGTGCACCACCTAGTTGATTTTAGGTAGGTTGATTAAATCTAGCTATTACATGATTGTATCCCACATATTCATGGGCCTTCAAAAGTCTCCATGCCTCCATTGGTCTCCATTGGTCTCCTTTGCTCTATGTAACATTGACATGAATAGAAAATCCTTACCCCCAGTGATTCTGCTCTCATAACATTTACAAGGTAGAAATAAAGAGGCATGCAAGCCTCAATTTAATACAACCCATTTCAACAACTTGAAATAATTAAAATCAATATTAAAGGCTCATGATCACCCCCATTCATTTATCATTCATTCAACAATTAAATGAACAATAAATAAATCTAGAATTAACAATTAATTCCATCAATTAAGTGATTATCTCATAAACAAATAATTGAACAAGCATAACTCATTATTGGAAGATAAATTTTTAACCAATTTTCAAATGCAATCAAGAATATCAAACATAATCTTAAGAACTTGCACAACGTTTGTGCATCTACCATGTGTGGTGCAAAAACATTTTTAGCATAAAAGGAGTTGGAAAAAACACTCAAAACTCACCGAAACCATGAAACAAGGACTGCCGCCCAGCTTGGGCACACGGCTGGGCGGGCCGTGTGCAAAGCGTGCACACAGTGCCCTGCCAGTGCCCGACTGCTGCTCGGCAGCCCCCTATTTTGGGGCCTTAAGGTGTGTCAAGTTATTTTCCACTCAACTTTCATGCAACAATAGTTTTAGCACATGTTCCCAATACTTAAACACATATTATAGATGAATTTATAGATTTAAAACCTCTATTAAAAAAGAAAATTCAAGTGCTCAATTATGCCTTCAAAAATTAGAGAAAGCTAGAATCATATTCTTCAAAATCTCCAATACAACTCCAATCAAATTGAATCCAAAAATGACCAAAACTCTTTTGATCAAATATGAACATGCTATATCACCATATAACATCAATAAATGCTAGATCGACATTCAACATTTATCACTATGAATCAAAACATACTAAAATATGAATTAACACTTAAATCGTATAATAGCATGCTTTCAATTCATCAAGCAATAGAGCGACAAGCATCATCAACCAAACACTCCAATCCATCACTTGGATCAAGTATTTGGTGATATTGATCAAATCAACAAATGAATCAATCAACCAATAATCCAAAGCATAGCATGAAAAAGGCTCTGATACCACTAGAAGGCAAGAGTAGCGTTAGGATCCATAAATCAAAACTTCATAAGCCTGAAATAAACTAAGCTACTCAAGCTCCCAAGGATCTAGTCATGCTATAGATCTGGATTATGATGAAGAATTACCTCTTGTAGCTCAAAAACAAAGAGAATATCAACTATCTCTCACGAATCCAGAAACTGTCTGGAACTGGCACAGTGAAAAGACAACAACATTTGCCAAGGCTTAACTGCTCCAAAATTCAAAAAATTAAATTTCAAACACCTCCACACACAAAGGAACCTATTATGAAAAATTAGAGCCAAAAAACCATCTGGATCACTCCAGAAAAAATCGCCAACTAGAAGCTGCTACAGTTGGATCTTTAAAACCGAGCAAGTTAAGTGCCTTGCCTCTATTGATACGATCCACACACCAAACAATCTTCCAATTTCACCTTACTAGAAGCTGGAGTTAGAGAAGAGAAAATGAAGTAGAGGAGGCCGATTTTTAGATTGGGAAAAAGAAGAGATGCAAAGCTTCAACACATGATGTAATACATGGAGAGAGAGAGAGAAAGAGAGAGAGATTTTGAAGGGAATGCAAGAATCTAATTCTCACACTTTTCAGCAATGCTTATTCGAATTTTTCACACCCTCTATATCTATATATAGAGGGTGGAAGGTGTGATGCCAACTGGCATCACACCTTCCTCAAGGTGACTGCCCAAGTGGTATGCCAAGTTGGCAAAATTCAAATTCAAGTCTTACTTGAATTTCAAGTGCATTTCAATTTCACTTGGAATCTGATTCCAAATTAATTAAGATACTAATTTAAATGAACACTTCATTTAAATTTTTTCTCCAAAAAGTATTCTTCCAATTAATTAAAGTAAACCCTTTAATTTATTTAATTAACCTTTGATTTTACTCTTAAATCAAACAAGTTTAACTTTTAAGCTTAAATTAGTCAACTTAACTAGGGTTGTACATTCGGTTTTAACCAACCGAACTGAACGGTTCGGTCGGTTAACGGAAATTTTCGATTTTCCCAGGTGCAGAACCGAAACCAAACCGAAATGTGTTCAGTTCGATTCGGTTTTTAACCGAACCGGTCTTATTCGGTTATTAAATCGGTTCGATTTTAGTTAAAAAAAACCAAAACCAAACCGGTTCTTTTTTTTTTAACCAAAAAATGTAATAAAAATTTGTTTGACAAAAAAATATTTGATTTTAGTTTTAGGTAAAAAAATAAAATTGAATTACTTATTTTTATAGTACTAAAAAGTTTATTTGATAGAATTAAATTTGATAAGAATTAATAAATGTATTAACAATGAAAACCCTTCTTTTCCAAACTATTATTTAACAATAACTATATACTAAATTAGTTTAGCGAATTTCCATATCTGCATATATATAGTTATGTAACTCTTCTTGTAGCTGTTGCTCTTTTATTAATTATAATCACATCTTTTGAAAAAAACTATTTGATATTTAAAGTAATATACCACTAAACCAAACTTAACAATAAACAAAAGTCAAGGACTCAAGGTTAAGGTAGATGACTAGCCAACTAGGTCACTAGATGGTATGTTTCTTTGACATATATCATGCTCAAGCTCAACCCCACATCTCCATCAATCCTTAAATATTAGTACTTCAAATAAACTTCCCAAATCCTAGGTAGGTACCCCGTACCTCAAGACGAAGACAATTAAGGGCTAAATTTCAAATAGGCAAATACTAAAATCATATGCAAATGATGAATGATCACAATTCACAAAATCACATCCACACAAAATGATACAAGTTTGAAATAGTAAATTGTTCAAACTTTAAATTACATTTAATTCTATATAAATAATTTGCTTGAAAGTTGAAAACTTGAAAGTTGAAGAGCTTCAAGTTTTATCAATTCCACCGGATCCACCTGCGTTCTTCGTTCCTAATTCCTATATAAAGAACATAATAATATACGAAATAACATTATAAAAGATTTATTATTAAAAAAAACTAGAGAAATAATTTGCATAAATAAGTGACTTATGTACCTAATGATATTCATCCATCATAATCACAAACCGATTACCACAGAATCTGCACCAATACTGGAAACCACATCTAGAAATACAAATTAAACAATCGAAAACAAAAAACTCATAAGTATGAAAAACATGAATATATTAACAATCATAAAAATAATAATTAAATAATAATCTTTAGAACCACAATATATGAATTTAATGCATACCTTCTTCAAGTCTTTCAATCTGAGCATAACCTTCCTCAACATGTGGCTTTGAAGGTCCATTCCGACTTCAATCTTGAATACAAATGAGGGCTTGAGTCATTCTTGGAATTAAAGAGGCTCTAAAATCATCAATCACCCGACCCGAGGTACTAAAGGTAGATTCAAAGCAATAATAGTGATGTGGGATAGCCCAAAGGGCTCCGCCCAAACCACGTGAGAGCCCATCTTACTTTCGGGGCCCAATGGTGCTCTCGACCCAAGTCGACCTCTGTGGTCAACGATGTCCCCAAGTAAATGAGCACTCGACCAAGACTCGCTCAAGGCCGTGAGTCGATAGGTCGACCCGCTTCGTTAATCCACACTCATGTACATTATCAGGTCGATTTTCCTTCCGACTAGAGAGGTCGGCAGAACATAATACCACCCTTGCCGCATTAAATGCATTGATAGGCAGCATGCCTCCGCATTAATGGCACATGCCGCCCCATTACTGCCTGGCGCAGCAGGCGTGTCAACAACGTCCTATCTTGCCCCTAAAACCTGGGAAAGCAGCCACCTGGAGTAGCATAGGGATGGAAGATGACTAATTGACCCTCAGGCAAAGATAAGAGCCCTCTCTACACATCAAGGACATCTCTAGAAAATTTCCAAGGAGAGAAGACTATAAATACCCTCACTCCCACATTTTCAAATGTATGCTCTTACATATACAAAAAGCCCATATTCTGATGGTCATATGATCTAGTCGACATATACTGACTTGATCGTCGGAGCGCCTAAGCTGAGAGCTCCTCAGCTAGCCTGACATTTGCTAAGTGATTGCAGGATTTAGCCCACCTACATCGTAAATTGACCCCCGAGGTCATTTCTCATCGAAATACCAACTCGATTCGATGCCTAATAGATTCAACCCTCATTATTTGGCGCCGTCTGTGGGAAATTTTTGAATCCACTATCGAAGATGGCAAACACCAAGCAAGCCCCCTCAGGAAGGGAAGAAAGCAGGAGATCCAGGTCTCCTCTGCTAGACCTCATCAAGAGCTGGGCGCCCTAGGATCCAGCGCCTCTCCAGAGCCAATGGTCACTTTGACCATGCCCCAATTGATACAGCTCATCAGTGAGCCGATTTTAGCACAGACTTTAGCTCAACTCTCAGCAGCCTTGAATAAACCCACCACCCAACTGGAGCCAGCAGCTAGTGCAACGCCGCAACTCGCGACCTGGGAGGGAAAATAGCTCGAAGCAAACTTTGAACGACCAGAATCTAGCAGGCCACCATCGAGGTGCAAGATAAGCCCGGGCTATTTTTTGAGAGAAATGGCTCGACCCCTGCCCTAAGAGGAGGTGGCGGATTCTGTTGACCATGGTGTTCGACCCATTCGAGTCCCGCAACACGATAGGGTCGAACGCTGGAGACCCTGCACGAACAGGAATGCATCCTAGGTGGATAAAGAGGAATGGGAATAGGTATCCCACCAGGTGCAACAATTGAATCAATGACTGGAGGAGTTCTTGAGGAGAAACACATGAATATTGCCCCACCAAGAGGGACCGCAGAAGTTCCAAAGAGAAAGAGACTCCCCATTCGTCCAAGACATCATCGACGAGCGCATTGTTGTCGATTCCAAGATTTTGATCGGATTGCCGAGATACGACTGCCCGACTGACCCGAACGAACATTTAATGCAATTCGAGCACATGATGTAGTTGTATGGACACAACGAGTACATCCATGCTAAGATGTTAATGACCACATTTCAAGGGATAGCACTCGACTGGTTCGTGAAAGTGGAATCAACATCGATATACTCGTATGACCAGTTATGCGACAAATTTCTACACTAGTTTGCAAGCAGGAGAAAAGCCAAACTTCCTCACACCCATTTGCACACAGTAAAGCAGAATGAGGGAGAATCCCTCTGGGACTTTTTCATCCGATTCAACACGAAGGTATTAAAGATCGACAACCCGAGAATCGAATTCCTAATCGATGTGTTATTGTTAGGCATCAGGCACAAGGAATGTGCCAATGCACTGGTCCGCGAGCAGCCCAGATCGATGGAGGTGCTTCTCGACCTCGCAGAGAGGTACATGACCCAAGAAGAGATGAACAAATTGAAATACGGTAATCTGGAGGCCAACAAGAGGAAAAATAAGGAGAAAGATGACCGTCAGGTCAGAGAGGGAAGTCGATCCCACATAAAATGCTTCCACGATTACACTCCGCTCAACCTCCTAAGGAAAGAGGTATTGCTTGCCATTTAGCATGACAACGTGCTAAAAAAACCCAGAAAGCTCACGGAGACTGAAGCCATGAAAAAGTCAAAAAAATATTACCATTTCCATCGACAAAAGGGCATGACATGGAGGATTGCTTCAACTTGCAGGATGAGATCGAAAGACTGATTAGGCAGGGCCATCTGATCGAAGAAGAAGGCAAAATTGGCCGGACTCCTCATAGAGAAAGGTCGGCCAGCCCGAAGATAGAAGATAAAGGAAAAAGACCTGCCCAAGAATCCTACCCGCCCATTCGAAGAGTCATAGACATCATGATCGCGGGAGGTCCCACTGGGGGGGATTCCCGGAATGCAATGAAACAAACCCAAAGACAGTTAGAATTGACCATACCAACTAAGGTCAACACAGTTTTCCAGCTCTCCACCAACGCTGAGCTAATCTCCTTCAGCGACTCCGACCTCGACCATATGGAGAACAAGGGAGTCGACAGAAAAATAGATTGCCCCATGCTGGTAATACTAGAAGTAGCCAACTTCAAGGTAAGAAAGATATTGGTCGACAACGGCAGCTTCGCAAACATAATGTTTTTGTCCACACTGAATAGAATGAAACTGGGGGAATTAAAATTTGATTCTGTCATAACACTGTTGGTTGGGTTTGGAGGGTCTGAGATCATCCAAGAAGGATCTATCAATCTCTCCACAACATTTGGACAAGGTTCCTGGAGCAAAACCTTGATGATTAACTATTTGATGATCGACGTTCCATTCGCATACAATGTCATCATTGGTCGACCAGCCCTAAACGACTTCAGGGCCATCGTCTCCACTTACCATATGAAGATTAAGTTCCCGACCCCAGCAAGAGTAGGAGAACTTTTATGCAACCTTAAGGACGCATGGCGCTGCTATACCATTTCCATCGAGTCCAATGAACAGAAAAAGTGCCCTCAATTGAAACCCTCGGGGGATGTCCCTGTAGCGAAACCCTAGAAGGGACCTTCATCTAAGAAGAGAAAGTTGGAAGACACCCGGGTCAAGCCCATTGAGGAGTTCAAAATAATAGAGCTGGAACTCGGCAACCCCGATAAGACCACTCGGGTCGGAAGTGATATGGGTGACCACTTGGAATGCCTCATGGTCGATTTCCTTCGACAAAACATTGATGTGTTTGCTTGGAAAGCTGTCGATCTTCAAGGAATCGACCCAAGTGTCATCGTCCATCGACTCAATATGAACCCCGCTCACAAGCCAGTAAGGCAAAAGAAAAGAACCTTCAATGCTGAGAGGTCCCAAATTATCAAGGATGAGGTCAACTAGCTTTTAGAGGCAGGATATATTGTGGAAATTCAATACCCCTTTTGGCTTTATAATGTTGTACTCGTCCCCAAGATTGAGGGAAAATGGCGAATGTGTAATGATTTTACATATTTGAATAAAGCTTGCCCTAAGGATCTTTACCCCTTACCTCGTATAGACTTATTAGTAGATTCTACTGCGGGATATGAATTGTTGAGCATGATGGATGCCTTCCAAGGCTACTATCAAATATTTGTGGCACCCGAAGACAGGGACAAGACCTCTTCCATCATCCCCAACAGAGTATATTGCTTTTTGGTCATGCCTTTCGGGCTAAAAAATGCAGGAGCGACATACCAAAGATTGGTCAACTTTATGTTCAAGAATCAGATCGGGACGTCGATGGAGGTCTACGTTGATGACATGATTGTCAAAACCAAAAAGGTCGAGGACCACCTCACCGACCTCGACCACACATTTACCATGTTAAGGGCCTTCGGCACGAAGCTTAACCCCACCAAGTGCACATTTGGGGTACGCGGGGGTAAGTTCCTAGGGTATATGGTCAGTCAAAGAAGGATCGAGATAAACCCATAGAAGATCCAAGCAATTCTGGACGTTGCCCCACCTCACACGGTTTGAGATGTCCAACGCCTGGTCAGCAGGTTCATAGCGCGACTGGCCGACAAGAGCCTATCTTTCTTCAAAATACTCAGAAATGCCAAGAAATAAGGGTTTCAGTGGACTCAGCATTGCGACCAGGCCTTGGTAGAGCTCAAACAATACTTGTCTTTGCCGCCTATGCTCGCCAAACCCGAGCTGGGAGAAGTGCTACAACTTTATCTAGTTATATCCACTGCCTCAATCAGTTCAATATTGACATCAACAAGAGAAGTGACTCCTCGTCATGTGTATTATTGCAGCAAGGCTTTGCACGGGCCCGAACACAATTATTTGGAGATCGAGAAGTTTGCCCTCACCCTCGTTACGGCAGCCAAGAAGTTGCGACCTTACTTCCAGTCCCATGCAATCGTGGTGTTGACTAATCAACCATTAAAACAGGTGTTGTCGAAGCCCAACACGTCAGGTCAGCTCACTAAATGGGCCATCGAACTCAAAGAGTTCGACATCACATTCCAGCCGTGGACTGCCATAAAAGCACAAGTCTTGGCCAACTTCATCATCGAAAGACTCGACCTACCGAACCAAAATATCGAAGATGCCTCAGTATGGACATTGCACGTCGACGGTTCAGCAACCACATCAGGAGGTGGAATAGGTATATCCCTCCGTTCCCCACTTGCCAAGGAGTATGATTTTGCCATAAAGCTCGACTTCCCGATTACCAACAACGAGGCAGAATATGAAGCTCTCATCGCAAGAATGCGCATGGCTGTAGCTCGCGGAGTCGAGTAGCTTGTAGCGATCACTGATTCTCAGCTCATCATAGAACAAGTAGATGGCAACTTCGAGGCCAAGGAGACCAAAATGACTCAGTATTTGACAACAGTAAGACAATTACAACAATCGTTCAAGAGTTTCACCCTGAGTTAGGTTCCTTGAGCAGAGAATAACGAGCAGACGCACTCTCAAAACTAGGCAGCTCGACGAAAGGCACCAGGAAAAAAACCATAACGTTCTTAGTGGCCAGCAATCCTTGTATCCAGGCCTCCAATCATAGTCTCGTCGTGTTGGTCGAAGAGACAGCTCCCTTTTGGCAAGAGCCAATCAAGCTTTACCTGAGTCATTGGACCACGCCGAGTGATGACAAAGAGGCCTACAGGTTTAGTGGGCTGGCAGCCAAGTTTGCGCTCGACGACCATGGATAGCTCTGCAGGAGGTCGATATCAGGACCCCCACTTAAATGCCTAACACCCAAAGAGGCAAACAAAATGCTGCATGAGATTCACACTGGCATCTGCGGCAACCATTCCAGTGGTCGGTCCTTGGCACACAAAGTTGTTTTTTATGGTTATTTTTGGCCCACCTTATTACGAAACTCAGTCAACTTCACCAGAAAATACCCGTTGTGCCAGATCCACTCGAACATACGGCACCAACCAGCCGTATCGATGGTCAACATTCAGATCACATGGCCATTTGACCAATGGGGGATCGATATAGTTGGATCTCTCTCGAACACGTCGAGTCAGCGTAAGTTTATCATAGTGGCGGTCGAATACTTCACCAAATGGGTGGAAGCCGAAGTAGTTCCAAAAATCACCGACGTGGCCATCAAGAGTTTCGTTTGAAAGAACATAATCTGTCGATTTGGTTTGCCTAAAATCCTAATCTCAGATAATGGCACTCAATTTCAAAGTAAGAGCACGAGAAAATGGTGTGAAGCCTTGGGAATCGGCCAGCACTTCACATCGGTAGGAAATCCCCAGGCTAATGGTCAGACCAAGGTCACAAATAGAATAATTCTTGACCACCTCAAGGCTCGAATAGCAAGGACAGGGGCAAGTTGGGTAGACGACCTCCCAGGGGTGCTGTGGGCATACAGGACCACCCCCAAACAGCCACAGGCCGCAACCCGTACAGCTTGGTCTATGGCTCCGAAGCAGTGATTCCATCCGAACTAGTCCAGCAGACAGCCCGAGTGATTCACTACAATCCAGTCCGAAATGCAACGAAAATGAGCCTTGACTTAATCACCATCGACGAACTGCGTCACATAGCCTACAACACAATGCAGCGATACTGGTCGAAAATGACGGAGTGTTACAACAAAATGGTTCGATGCCGCAGCTTCAAAGTTGGCAACCTAGTCCTTAAGAAGGTTGAAGTGTCGAGAAGTGTGGGAAAACTTGACCCAAAATGGGAGGCTACTCCGTCGTAAAAGTCTCAAAGCATAATGCATATTGACTAGAAGACGAATGAGGCAATGAGCTGCCGCGACCTTAGAATGTTGTAAACTTAAAGAAATTCTATATTTAAAAGGCTACTGGCCTCCGCTGTATTTCCATTCAGAAGCAAAAATTTATGAAAATTCTTGAGAAATATCTCTTAGCATAATGTTAAACACTATCGACCCGTAGTCGACCAAGCAGGCTTCAAGCCGCCAAAGTTAAGGCTTCACAGCCAAGACCATACTATCGACCCCGTAGTCGACCAAGCAGGTTGCAAGCCGCCAAAGTCAAGGCTTCACAGCCAAGATCACACCGTCAACCTTATAGTTGAGCAAGCATGCTTCAAGCTTCCAAAGTCAAGGCTTCACAGCTAAGACCACACCATCGACCCCATAGTTGACCAAGCAGGCTTCAAGCCGCCAAAGTCAAGGCTTCACAGTCGAGACCACTCATTCGACCAAGCAAACGCTAAATTATTTCAAGATTTATCATTGCTTGTATGAAGTCGACCAAGTAATCGCTAAATAATTTCAAGATTTATCATTGATTACCTAAAGTCGACTAAGCAGTTGCCAAATTATTTCAAGATTTATCATTGTTTGTATGAAGTCAAGCATGCAGTCGCTAAGTTGTTCAAAATTTAATGCAACTGGATAAACACAATTGAAATCAGAAAATTTGAAGGAACATCTTGTTCAAATACTAAAGCATCCATTACACATTAAATTGTGTACTTCACTTAGAGTAAAATCAAAATACACCATTCAAGCCATATTAGCTTGACCCAGCAACCTCATCACCACAGGCTCGAGCACCCTCTTCAATGGCTTGTTCGAGCTCGTCGCTCGAAGGAATAGCAATCGGAACAGGCTCAGGCATAGCAACGGCAACAGAGACAGTGGCAGTCGCTGGTTGAGAAGGACCAGCCACGTCACTTAGGAATCAACCTTCCAGGGGAGGAAGGTGTGCAGCTGTATCGACCTCCCCCTCCTTGACCTCGAACGCGAAGTCACCAGCGAAGTCAAATTGTTGGGCAATTACCTTCAAACTCTTCTCGACCTCGGTCTGTCTTTGCTGTTCATCTGTCAAATGTGCCAATGACGGAACCTCCGCGACACCATCGGCTACAGTTGCTTTGATGCCTCCACCGTCATCCTCCGGATAGGGCTGTAACTGCTTGTCGAGACCTGTCTTCTAGTCGGAAGGAGTAGCCCAGAAAATACAGCTGTTTAAGCACCTTCTCGAAAGAATTACGAGCATTGTCGAGCGCGAACACAACACTTGCATCCTGGAAAGCCGCACTCAGCATAAATTGTTGCACCGCCTCCAGCTGCATCAGCGGCAGTATCCGGTAGAACTCGGTTCTGGCCTCGTCTAGGCCAGCATTCCAACCTGCGGATCAACCAGAGGCGAAGGCCACCTGCCCATCCAATAGAGCCTTTTTCAGTAGCTCGTCCAACCTAGTCCTCTCCTCGAAAGAAAGAACTAGTTGACCATCCCTCGTTTGAAGCTGTCTGTTTAGCTTCTCGACTTGCTTGGCGAGTTCCTCAACTCTCATTTGCGAGGACTTAAGCTGAGCTCTGAGAATCTTCGTATCCCCGCCAGCTTGCAGCAGCTCACGTTGGCTAAGGCCAGCTCTGATTACCTGTAAAAATTGTACCCTAGCTGGCCGACCTGAAAGACCAGCATTATTAGTAAGAATACAAATAATCGACGAGTATTCAGCAATGTAATATACTCAACCAACGCCTGAAGAGCAACGTCCTGGCTTAGCCCCATCAGCTTCTTTTGGTCGGCTAGGAACTGCCCAGCTATCAGTACTTTTAGCGGAACAGTGCCCGCTTGCCCAGCCATCTCCATTGACAGCGAGTGATGCACAATCATGCCGGGCTCAGTCCCAAACCTAGGCGAAGGCAGTTTGGGTAGCTGAAATAGAACATCATCCCCACAGGTCCTGAACAGGTCGTCCCCCATCGGTAGGCTTGACCCTGCAGCCTTTCCTTTCCCCTTCTCGGCGGCGGTCCTCTTCAGAACAGGTCATGTCTGCTCCAACATTGCTCTTTTAGCTCGACCCGTAGGGTTGCTACCTATGGTTGCAATGGGTCAAGCTGGCGATGGTGTTGGCGACGGTGTAGGTGTCACTGTCTCATGTTGAGGCGCATCAATCACCACTCGTTGAGCCACTATCGCCTAGCGGTGCTGCTGGTTTCTCTCTGCCCTAGCTAGAGCCTCGACCCTTAAAGGGTTCATGATCTCATCGCGATCTGCCAAGCAATAGAAGAGCAAAAGTCAAAATCAAGCACAAGCACGAAAAAATAACAAACTAAAAGAAGCACAGTCTACCTAGTCAGTCATCCGCGGGCAAATTTAATAGAGCTGGCAACAATCCAGCTAATACCAAACTCCTCTCCTCGATAAACACCGAGGCCTCCATTTAGCCAAATTCGACCAGATCCCGAATGAAGGTATTAGTCCAGGTCGGGGTTAGGTTACCTGGCATCTCGACATGCCCCATCCACCAGCCCCGAGAAATGTTGAAACCCCCAGCAACCCAAACAAATAGATAACTTTTTTTCCATTCTTGCCCGTAAGAGGAGGCTGGGGTTACAAGGAATTTACGGCAAGGTCAAGCGGTTAAATAGTAGAAACCCGATGAGTCGGGTTTAATTTACGGCGAGGTCAAGCGGTTAAATAGTAGAAACCCCACTCGTCGGTGAAACCTGACTCGTCGGTGCTACTCGATTTGCGAGACATGGGAAGATGGAAGTGGTTGGAAAAGTTTTCAAAATTGGTGGGCTGGTCAAATAGGTACATCAAGATAATGAAACTATAAATGATCGAGAAACAATTTGGCAGTGACTGGGTTATACACACCTGAAGACCCCTAAGCAGGTCGACAATCTAAGCACTTAGAGGAAACCTAAGTCCATACCTAAAAGCATCCTCAAAGACAGTAATACAGCCTACCAGGGGGTAATGTATTCGACCAGAAGCCCCAGGTGTCAATAGTTCATACTCGAGAGGAATATGGTATAACTGCCTAATACGTCGTAAATCAACAAGGGTGATAGTTGACACATTTTCACTATAATGGTCCGGGGTGAATAATCGACCCTGCAAGGGAGGAACCTGACTTGGTCCAGCTCCATCCCCCCACGGTTGCCACTCGAGCTGCTGGAACTCGAATCATCGCTCGATGAATCACTTCACTCGTCTAGCAAGCCCCCAGGCCTGTCAGAGTGGGTAGCCTCACTATCCTCCCCATGACTGCCCTCCGAACCAGATAAACCCAACATCATGCCAATAAATCTAAAAAGACACTAAAGAGAAGGAAATGAGGCACTTACTGAATTGAAGAACTAAGAGCATAAGGTATTAGCAGCGAAAACAGTTGGCTAAGCACTCAACCAGATGCGAAGGTAGTAAAATTAAAAATGGTTGTTTTAACAGCGCCTATTTATAGGCAAGTGAACATGGCAACCCAAGCGGTTGTAATAATATTGTAACCGCCGTGCCGCACCATGCGCGACATGATGTAACTGCTCATTAAATACAAGAAATCCTGGTCAATTTTTCAAGAACCCTCATTGATCAGTGTAACCGCCCAATAGACTACTCCCCAATCCTTATCATCAATCCCCTCGTTCAACATTCGGAAGTGGGGGGTACTCATGATGTGGGATAGCCCAAGGGGCTCAGCCCAAACCATGTGGGAGCCCATCTTACTTCCGGGGCCCAACAGCGCTCCTGACCCAAGTTGACCTCTATAGTCGACGGTGTCCCCAAGTAAATGAGCACTCGACCAAGACTCGCTCAAGGCCATGGGTCGATAGGTTGACCCACTCCGCTAATCCACACTCCTGTACATTATTAGGTCGATTTTCCTTCCAACTAGAGAGATCGGCAGAACATAGTACCACCCTTGCCGCATTAAATAACTAACATGCGGCATGCCTCCGCATTCATGGCGCATGCCGCCCCATTACCGTCTGGCACGACATGCGCGTCAATAGTGTCCTATCTTGTCCCTAAAACCTGGGAAAGCGGCCACCTGGAGTAGCACAGGGATGGAAGATGACTAATTGCCCCTCAAGCAAGGACAAGAGCCCTCTCTATACATCAACGACATCTCTGGAAAATACCCAAGGAGAAAAGGCTATAAATACCCTCACTCCCGCATTTTCAAAGGTATGCTCTCACATATACAAAAAGTTCATATTCTGCTGCTCATATGATCTAGTTGACACGTACTGACTTGATCGTCGGAGCGCCTAAGCTGAGGGCTCCTCGGCTAGCCTGATATTTGTTTAGTGATTGTAGGATTCAGCCTACCTACATCGTAAATCGACCCCCAAGGTCGTTTCTCATCGAAGTATCAACTCGATCCGATACCCAACGGATTCAACCCTCATCAAGTAGTAATAAGGCATAGCAAACAAATCACAAGTCAACCTCGCTAAGATGGGAAATCGATGGGCATTCATCTTCCACCATCCAAGAACATCAAAGTTGGGCACATCTTTCTCTTTTTTCTCACTCAAATATGTATCAAGCTCTGATTGATTTTCTGAATCTCCCTCTTCATCCATACATAATTTACGATACTCCGCCAATCTAAAACCCATTACCATTACCACATTATCGCCATCAACACTAGAATCAAATGGACCACTACTACTTTGGGGAGACTGTGACCCTGTTTGTGAAGATGTTTTTGTAGCACCATATATTCTTTTATACTCTTCAAAAGTTTCTTGAAAAGCTTTGTTAACCCGATCACACATGTCCTTTCCCAATTGGCTCACATACATTTAAGTAAGAATAAAGAAAACATATTTCAACTTATATCGAGGATTAAAAACCACAGCCACAAACAACATGTTCATTTTAGTAGGATCTCCCCAATACTTATCAAACTTTGCTTTCGTTTTTTTTGCTACTTCTGACAACTCATAATCATCACCCGCCTCCCATTGTTTTATCAAAACATCAATATCACTAATCCCATCCATAAATACATTGGAAGTCACAGACTTTGAGCCAGAGATTCTTACAGTCATTTCATAAAAGTGTTTCAACACTTTCACCAATCTATCAATCACATACCAATCATCATTCGTGGGAAGTCTTACCTTACCATAAGGTCGTTGAGGACCAAAGTCGTCACAAAATTCTTTTTCACATATTTCATATCTATCAAACACACCCTGAAAAATCAAAGCAGTCTCAAGCATAAAGTAAGAAGAATTCCATCTAGTTGGACAATCAAGACTCAACAATTTCTTACTTCCTCCTTTTTCCTCAACAACATAATCTTTGAACTTTCTCCACCTAGCTAGTGATTGTCTCAAATACCTCACCACAGTGCGAACACGCTCAAGTGACACACCAGCACTCGTCAGTTTATCTTTCACAACAAGATTAATAATATGAGCAATGCACCTCATATGTAAATATTTACCATCAAAAATTGACTTCTTCCATGCTAAAAATCTTTTTTCTCAAGTATGATACTGCAGTATCATTAGAAGAAGCATTATCAGCATTAATGGTAAATACACTATCAATACCCCAATCAAGCAAGCATTTTTCAATCAAAAGGCCAATATCTTCCCCTTTATAATTAGAGCAGGGAACAAAATTTAAAATCAACTTATGCAACTTCCAACTTTCATCAATGAAGTGAGCAGTCAAGCACAAATAATTGATTTTTTGATTAGAAGTCCAGGTATCTATTGTGAGAGACACCCTTGCTCCAGATTTTTGGAAGTACTTATTTAGATCATTTTTCTCATTATAATTCAGTTTCAAGCAATCTCTAGCCACTGTAACTCTGGATGGCACAGCAAATTGGGAGATGAAACAGAAGCATAAAATCTAAAGCTTCACCCTGAACAAACCTAAAAGGCAATTCAACCATAATGATCATTCTAGTAAGAGCCTCCCTAGTTGCTTCTTGGTCAAATTTACTAAGGGCATTGGTGTGAGATGGCATATCTCTCAAATCCACACTTTGAGTGAAACTATTGATAGTGTAGTTATCACTCTGTTTATCGGGATTTTTCTTACAAATTTTTAAATGATTTTTCAATCCAGAAGTACCATTTAATGAAGGATCAACAACATAATCTTTCCCACAATAGTTGCATTTACCCTTCCTTTTACCATTCTTATCAAAGGATCAGCAGCATAATCTTTCCATACCTCAGACCTTCTTTTTGAATCTTCAGAGGGCTCTTCCACTGTGTTCTTTCTCCTTTTCTTTTTTTGAGAAGCAGCAGGAGGATTACCACCTCCAACTCCAACTCCAGATGATGAACCACTATTCTCAGGTTGTTCCATGTTGGCATTCACTAGGAATTCCATCTCTTTATTTTCTAGAATAATATCCATAGTGGTGATATAATGAATATGTAACAACAAAAAATAATCAAAATTCAATAGCACATTAATGAAAAAACAACTAAAATTTTGCAGAAAAACAAAATAGATAAATATAATAGATATGTTTACATATTCAGATTTGGAATGAAATTAAAAAAAAAGGATAAAAACCTGAACGGCTGAAACTGTGTAGAGTGAGAAACTGCCGGCACTAGTGACTGGTGCGTCTGCCGATCTACGTCGTGAGGTGAGGGTGCAGTGGTGAGTGTCTCTGGTTGCCATTCTCGTTGGCAACGTGGCGCGAGGGCTGGGCTGTTGCCTGCTAACTTGCCTGCTTTCTCTGTGACTGTGAGTGAGACTGTGAGAGTGTGAGAGGCAGGGGCCACTGGGACTAGGTCTGTCGTCTAGGTCCTCTAGGTCTGGGTCTGGGTCTAGGAAGTGGGATTGTGGGAGGAGACTGGAGAGGCCGAGAGGGGTAGAGGGGTGAGGGCTAGGGCTGGGGCGATTGGCTCAACTGAATGATTTGATGATTTTTGTTCTGTGTCACTGTGTGTGTGTGTGTGTGTGTGTGTGTGTGTGTGTGAACAGTGTTGAATGATTTAATTTTAGCCATTTAGCTTGAGGTCAAAATTAGTCAAAACTCAAATTGGTCTTTGGTTTTGGCCTTTTGGCGGCAAGTGGCAACTAGCAAATGACAATTTATTAATTGTTATTTGCTTAATTAATATTTAATTGTTAAATTGTTATTCAAAATTATATTTTTGAATTTAAGTTATATGAATTATAATTTATTTATAAATTGTAAATTATCATTTAAAAATTAGAATTTGAATATAATATTAGCATTTGGAATTATTTATATTATGTCTACACATTTAGAATTTAAAAAATAAATTAATAATATAGTTAGAACTTAGAAATTAGGATGTAATTTTTATAATTATCAATTATAAATTATAATTCATCTATTATAAAATATATATATATATATATTTAAAATATTATAAATTTAAGAAGATAAATAAATATTTTAATTATTTTATGTTATAAAAATTTTACTACACAGTACACATACACATAACACATTGATTCATTGAGTGTACTAAAATTGCTAGTGTATAACTGCCAAGGCAAATGCACTCATGCACATGCACACACTTTATAACTAATTAAATCTTAAACTTAGTCTACTCTACTAAAGTTAAATAGCAAATTAGTCCAATGACATTGTAATATAGATTGTGAATTTGTAAATTTTGTGAAAAATATAATTATAACCTTATTAAATCATAATTTCTAAAGGATAATTTTGGCACTTTCCACTTTATCTTTCAAACTATATTAGCTTTTAAGTTTTCACTATATTTTAGACACAAACAATCTTTGTTTTCATAATAATATAGAATCATAGATAATCTTTATTGGTTAGCATATGCACTATACAGTACATTATGTACTACTAAAACAAAGAACAATCTTTGTTTTCATAATAATATAGAATCATAGATAATCGTTATGACTTTACAAATTGGTCAGATGCAATGTACAATATATTATGTACTACTAGTCTACTACTACAAGTCTACATCACATGAATACATGATTCATAAATAGGATCCAATCATATAGTTTGCAATTGAAATTGAATTTCAATTTTACTCATTAGTATACCCTATTATATATATATAAGTTAATTAATTAATTAAAAAGAAAAGTTTTAAATTTCTTTTTCATATCACATTTTTTGTTCTTTGAATCAAAATCATCTATTTTTTATATGTAATATGTATTACGTCGTTTAATAAAAAAATCATAATTATCTATTTTTTTTCTTTGTATCATAATTATATGTCAATATATCATATATTAATATCTATACTGTTTAAAAAATGTAAGGTTTTTATTTTTTAATAACTATTTTGCAGCTATGGCCTATGTTTAGTAATAAGATGATAAAATCAATTATATTCTATAAAATAAAGACAATATAGTTTTGTTTTCTCATCTCCAATTTTACTTCTTTTTTTCTCAATTATTTCATCTTATCAAAAATTTCATTTTTATCTATCCCCAAAACTTAAAAGCACATTACCGTTTTGAAAAATTACACTTCAACTTAAAAAAAAAAAGAAAAATATTTTAACTGAACCGAATTGAACCGAACGGTTCGGTTCAGTTTAGCCGAGAAAAAAAACCAAACCGAACCGAAAACTAAAAATTTTAGAAATAAAAAACCGAAAATCGAACCGAACCTAACTCTTTAACTCTTAACACCTCTAAACTTAACTCTTTAAGTCAACTTGTCCAATTGATGGTCAACATGACACCAAATAATTAACTTTTCAACTATTGGTCTAATTTAACTCTTAAATTAGTTGATTAATTTAACACTTAAATTAATCAAACCAAAATTGATCGTTAGATTGGAACCTTGAAAATCAGTCCCCAAAGGGTGATTTTTCTAACACTTAGAAAATTGCTCTACTAATTTTGGAAGCTATTTGGCTTTTGTGTGTGACCCAATAGATTCTACCATTCATTGAATATGGGCTCACAACTCTTTGTGACTTTTGAATATCTTATATTCATTTTAGTTTAAAACTCCTTTTAAACTAATATACTCAATTCAATTAATCTCATTAATTAAAGAGTACCCAATCTCCATGGTCTGTGTCCAACCTCAAGCCTATGGAGCCCAACTAATTGGTCGAAATGAATATTTTGGAAAACCATCATAGCTCTACGCGTACCATGCAAATACGATTCTTTCATCTCCTATCTCCTGAAAGAGGCCTAGGGCAAGATATTTGTCGGCTCTCTAATAGCCTCAATACTATGTCTCTATTCTCAATGCTTGATTCCTTTATGTGACCTCACCTTTGGAAAACTTCTTTTCTAAATTGTCACACCACCTTGCGCAACAATTTCTTGGAATCAATCATTATAGAACATATAGGAGATGCGCTCACCCTTAACAAAAGTGAGGAGTCAGATTCCATCTTGGATCTCACAAACCTCCATGCCAAGTAACTCATACCCAACCTCAACCCAAAAGACCCGCTAAGTGGTCAAAGAAGAGTCAAAATCATGAGGATCGGACACAAGGTTACCATGGATCCTCAGGTCAGAGGACTAAAATTATGCACCAGCATAAATAGGAAAATTGACCACTACCGACTTGCCACTATGGCTATCTAGTGGATTCTCCGGAGAGTCTTCAGTACTTTGTTCTCCAACAAGCACCCATATCTCATACGGTTGCTCATGGAATGGAGCAATATCCAACTTTTAGATTTATGTATTGTTAGTGCAAGTCTATCCGATCTTAGATGCCCCGTCTCATAAGATCCTATGACTTGAAAGATTTAAGATCACAACCATATGAGACTGATTCCATGGTCACTGAACCAAGTACCATATTCATAAGTGATCTAAGGGCTTCATCCCAATGTAAGTGAAGTAATATAAAGCATAAGTTGAAGGTGGTCATAAAAAGAATATCACTCAATCAATATTGTTTTACAATAAAATAGCTTTTACAAGGCCAATCTAATTGGCTTGCCGGACACTATTCCAACAGTCCATTATAGCGCTTATAGCACCTCACTTGTTATCTGTTCGTTCTGTTATCGTACTTGTTCATGATTAGTACTTATTATCTGATTGTCTATTATATGTTCGTTTCTGATATCTAAATATATGCCTGCAAATATGTATCGACTAATTGATATCTATTTTATGTACGAAGATATGCTTGGGCCAAGTGCTAATCCTAGCGAAATGCTTGGGTATATGGGGCATGCTAGGGATACTCCTAGGTATCAGTAATATGCTAGGGATTCTCCTAGGTATTAGCCATATGCTAGGGATACTCCTATGTATCGATGGTATACCGAGGACACTCCTGGGCATCAACGGTGTGCTGGGGATACTCCTAGGAATCTATTGTATATCAAGTTATCACGCTTTGGTAAAAGTATTTGTTTGGTTGGTATAAGAGAAATTAGATATAAATGTTTCGTTCTAACCTATTTGACTGCATATGATATTCAGGCTTGTTTTGTTTTGACTATACCTAATTGATTGCGTCCTTCTCGTGGAGCAATAAGGATGGTGTAGCTTTCTGGTTTAGGTCGGGTTGTTGTCCGAGCCGATTGAACCATCTGTATTTCCTCCCAAACTGTGATCGGTTGAGATGCATACCTCCCGAGCAGAATCGGTTGAAATGATACCGAGCCTTTTGAGCTGACAATCACAAACCCAACTAGTACCTATTGAAGTCTTGAATCTATTCTTGCTTGTTTACCCAACTTGTAATTGCTTATTTCTTGATATGTTCCTGTATTGAATGTTAATTTACGATCTGTTAGGTTATTTCTTCCTTGACAAGTCTCTATTGTTCTTGAGTTTATCCCTTACTAAGTCTTTGGACTTACCCCCTATATTACTTTGATTTTCTCAGACAAGGTTAGGTGATGGATACGAACTTCAGGCTTTAAATGGAGAAAATTATGTTTTGTAATAGATCAGGTGCTTTATGAATATATAGAATCATCTAGATGTTAAGCCTGAACTTGAGATGTCGTGATATGTCATGAATGGTAATGATATCCTATAGGCATGTTTATATTTTGCTGAGTATTAAGAAACAGACTATGGTATGAAATTAGGCATTTAGACGGAGTTTGTTTAAGTTTGAAATTTTCACTGCTTTTGATAAGTTAAGTTTGAAAACTTTTAGGCCTATTACTTGTATTGTGGGTTCAATTTAAGTCTGAATTGAGTGGCGCCTCAGCTAAAGGCTATCCCGAATAGGGTTATTACAGGTGGTATCAGAGCCTAGGTTTTGATGACATAAGTTTATGTGGGAATGGATTATTATTGTGACTGAATTTGATTGGTCTTCTTGAGACTTAACTTGAATTAGGAATTATCTAGGATGTAAACACTTATGATATGAGAACTTGAATTATACTAGGATTTGATCCTTAAATGTGATTGTGAAAATGAGATTTTTTGGGTAATATAGAGACTTAGCTTGGATTTAGAAATATTTTAGATATGTAAACTTAAGTTAAGGAATACCTAAGTTATGTCAGGCTATGATTTTAGAATGTTGAATTTTAGGTACTTTGCATATTGGGAATTCCTATGCAATTCGAGGATTTAAGATAAATGTGATATAGTTGATGTTAGTAAGATGAGTTTATATACTTTAAAATGTTCATGAGGTTTATCATTTATCATAGAACGATTAAAATTTGCGTATTTTTGAGTTCGATCCAGTTTCATATTAATCATTTTCCCATTTTCTTCTTTGGATGCTAGAAAGAGTGGTAGCGTTGATGGCGTCCTAAGGAAGTTCTGGATCACCTATTCTATCCAGAACTGGACAACGGGGAAGACCGCCCGATCGGCGGGCTAATGCGCCTCAAGCTCCTATGTAGGAAGCACTTGTCTATCTACAACTGGTACCAGACGAGGAAGTTTCACAAATTCCTCTGATGAATCAACCCGTTCTAGATCCTTTGGCAGGACCTGTTCATCAAGAAAGATAGAGATGCAGACAACCTAACCACCAACCGGTGGATAGAGCAAAGGTTGTAGAAGTAGTTACTGAAGATCGAGCCTTGCAGTGATTTCAACGTTTTCATTCCCCGAAATTCTATGGTGAGCCAAAGACCATAAAGTAAAGGAATGGGTGGAAGACCTGGAAAACATATTTAGGACATTGCACTATTTAGATGAGCAAAAAGTGCGATTTATTACGTTTCTCTTAGCGAAGTTAGCAAGGAACTGGTGGAGAATGATAAATCGCAGGTGGATAGCTGCGAAGACCCCCAGAACTTGGGAGAACTTTACCTGGGAGTTTGAGGACAAATATATGCCTCTAGTATCTAAACAAGCAGGGGAAATGGAGTTTATGGATCTGGTCCAAGGAAACCAGTCAGTTAGTAAGTATGAGGCTACCTTCAGTAGACTCTTATAGTATGCTCTCTATGTACAGGAAAATGAGGTCCTGCAGACTCCATGGTTCATACAGGGCTACAAGAGATTCAAAAAATCGAGAATAAGGGCCGTGAGGAAAAGATACACCTTGATAGGCAGAGTAATATCAGAAGGAAACAACCAAGGCTTCAGGTGGGAAGCACTGCCCAATAAGCCCCTCAGTCTGGTGCGATGACATATTTGACTCAAGGGAGACCACAAAGGTAATGTGGATTTTGTAGAGCATCTAGCTATGAGAAATCAGAATGCTGGAAGAAATAAGGTAGGTGCTTAGGCTGTGGAAGCGATCAACACTTCCTAAAAGAGTACCCCAAAAGGAGTGGCCCCACCATTGCAAAGAAAGGAAAATAGGTGGCCGAAGGTTCTTCTAAGTTCTTGATTGCTACAAGAGAATCTGACACTGCAGACTTTAGCTTCACATACCAGACAAAGTCTAGGGAGTAGTAGGCGTATGGGATATATCTATGCCTAGTGTGTTTAAGTTTTGTGAATCTGTATCTAGTTGCTTGGGAATGTATGATAAGTTATGAAATCTGGCATGTTAAGTTTGAATTTGACTATTCCTTTATGTGAATATCATGTAAGTGTGAACTTAGGATATTGTTAGTTGTTTACTGTTGTAATAGTTTTATTATCTTTTATATAAAGGCATGCACTCTGTTAGAACTAAGATGGATAATGTATATTAAGTATTAAATTGACATGTGATTGAGGCATCGATGAACGAGAATTTTATGTGCCTAGTGTTAATCAAAATTCATATTGAAGATGAGAATCTGGGAACCAGATTCTTTTAAGGGGGGAGGATTGCAACACCTCTAAAATTGGGCATTTTGGAAAATAAGAATGTAAAAGTCAAGGTATTGGTTGATCGAATTTCAGGATTCGAAAAATTAGCAAAAAGGACTTAATTGCAAAAATTTTAGAAGTTTAGGGGTCAAAGTGCAAATAAGCAAGACTTGATTGGATTACATTTTCAAAGTTCTGTGGGTTTACATGGAATTAGTTTAGGTCAAATAAGTCAATTTAAGGTACCCAACTTTGTGGGGCTCAATTAAAGAATCAGCAAATTTTTGAGGACCTAATTAGAACCCAAGCAAACCTTCTGGGGACCAAAACCTAATTTTCGAAAGTATATTTATCTATAGCAAAACAACCCCCCTTTCTTCTCCATTTTCACCTCACACCACTATGAACCTCCTTCTCCGACAAAGCTCAACTGGCGACTGAACCCTATTACGTTTTGTATCGTTTTCTTTCTTTCTTCGCATAGAACACAATCGTACCTCTTTCACCCCAAAACCTACTGTTGTAGTGGCCAAAAACTGAGCTCGAAAGTGGAGCAGCGGCGGCGGTGATGGGTCTCCAACCTCATGTGACTGAAGCTTGAGGGTCAGTAGTGGGTTCTGATGAGCTCGGCATGAGGAAGATGGCAGTGTCTTTCAATTTAGCAAACCGGTGAGGAATGGAGGAGAAATTGAAGAAAAACCTCATAGCGGCGAGTGGTGGCATTGGGAGATCAGAGCTAAAGTTGGAGGCTTTCCCAGCGGCAAAACATGTAATTGACCTAGGCATTTGGTTAGTTGAGCTGAAAGGCATCTTTTGTTGGTGTTATTGGCCATCTTTGGTGACGGCGGATGGCAACCGGCTGCGGCAGCGTGGCGGTGGAGCTAGGAAAGCTTCTTTAGCTTGTCGAGACCATCGTGATTGTGTAATTAGTTCATGATTTCGGGACCTCGATAATCAAATTATGGGTAAAGGAGTTGGAATGGAATTATGTTTATATATATATACATATATTGTACCGTTATTTCCATAAATCTTGTATTATGCCAAGAATGATAATTTGAGAAATGATTTGGTATATATACCCATGCATGGACTATTATATGGTTTAGTGAATCCGAATTCGAATTAAAGTATGATATTTTTGGGTAATTGAGTTATTTAAGATGATATAGAATCAAGAATCGTAACACGCATGTGCTGCTATAAGCTTAGTGAACTTGAATTTGTATTTCATGTGATAATTTTAGGTTAATTGAGTTAATTGGAATAAGAAAACACAAATTTTGTAAATTTGGGACTTAAGTGACAATAATTGGATTAATTAAGATAATTGGACTATTATTGCTTATTTGGGATGATGATATGAGGTTAATTATATAAATAAGGACTTGATTATGTCCTTTTGCTAGTACTGATATAAATCCCATAAATATTTCGTACTAACGGCATAATTAGCCGTACTGTAATAATAGTATCGATCAAACCCTAAAACTGCCATCTTAGTGAACAACTATCGATTTTAGGTTGCTAATAGTAAGATTGTAATTATTGGAAATTGTTAAGGTCAGATAAAGATTTTGATTGTGGATTATTCCTTTGATTATGTGACGAAGAAGCGGGTCCCGTGGACCAGTAGAGTGCTGATTGTGGATTGCAATTCTGAGACTATGGAGATGAGGGTCTGCTATTGTCGAATGACCTCTATGTGGGTTCAATATGATTATGTATTGTACTTGCTCTTATTTATTGAAATCGTATTTTCTTGAGTACTTGTTCTTGTTATTGGAATCGTACTTGCTTGTGACTTTGCTTGTTATTCGTTATTTAACTTATGTACCCCCGTGAGGGTTGTTTTTTGATCATACTCTGATATGACTTGTTCTTGTCCGTTCTGTCGCCTAGAACACCTTGTTTGTTATCTGTTCGTTCTGTTATCGTACTTGTTATCTAATTGCCTGTTTTCTGTTCGTTCTAATATCTGAATATATACCTGGAAATATGTATCAACTGATTGATATTTGTTATATGTATGGAGATATGCTTGGGTCGAGTGCCAATTCTAGCAGAATGCTTGGGTATATGGGACATGCTAGGCATACTCCTAGATGTCAGCGATATGCTAGGGATACTCCTAGGTATTAGCCATATACTAGGGATATTCCTAGGTGTTAGCGGTGTGCCATGGACATTCTTAGGCATCAACAATGTGTTGGGGATACTCATAGGCATCTATTGTATACCAAGCTATCATGCTCTGGTAAAAGTATTTGTTTAGCTGGTATAAGGAGAATTAAATATGTATGTTTCGTTCTGACAAGTTGGACTTCATATGATATTCGGGCTTGTTTTGTTTTGACTGTACCCGATTGTTTGCATCCTTCTCGTGGAGCAATAAGGACGGTATAGCTTTTTGGTTTAGGTCGGGCCGTTGTTCGAGCCGATCGGGCCGTCTGTATTTTCTCCTGAACTGTGATCGATTGAGATGCTCTATACCTCATGAGCAGAATCAGTTGAGATGATACCAAGCTTTTTGAGCTGACAGTCATAACCCCGAGCTCGTACCTACTTGAAGTCTTGAATCTATTCTTGCTTGTTTACCGAACTTGTAATTGTCTGTTTCTTGAGATGTTCCTGTATTTAATATTAATTTACGATCTATTGGGTTGTTTCTTCCTCAACATATCCCTATTGTTCTTGAGTTTATCCCTCACTAAGTCTTTGGACTTACCCCATATATCACTTTGATTTTCTCAAACAGGGTTAAGTGATGGATGCAAACTTCTGACTTCAAATAGAGGAAATTATGTTTTGTAATAGATCAGGTGCTCCATGTATTTATGAAATCATCTGGATGTTAAGCCTAGACTTGAGATGTTGTGATATGTCATGAATGATAATGATATCCTATAGGCATGCTTATATTTTGTTAAGTATTAAGAAACAGACTATGGTATGCCATTAGGTGTTTGGATGGAGTTTGCTTAAGTTTGAAATTTCCACTGGTTTTGATAAGTTAAGTTTAAAATCTTTTGGGCCTATTGCTTGTATTATGAGTTCAATTTAAGTCTGAATTGAGTGGCGCTTCAGCTAAGAGCTATCCCGAATGGGGTGTTACATAAAGGCACCCCAGTCCCCTACTCATAAGTTCCTCCATTAGCTAATGAATTTGAATCAATGGTATTTATAAATTTTAGTTGAATCAAAATCATACATTTTTTTATATAACTTAGATCAATAATGTGACACAACTAATTTTTCAAATATTAATTTTAAAAATAATAATATAAATATAAATTAAAATTTAGAACTTTTAATTGTTGTCTAAATTTTGATGATAAGAAATAAAATGGTAGTTCTATGTTGTAGAGAAGTTAATAATTATGAAGTATTAAATGATAACATAATCGAAAATTAAAAAAGGGGCGAGCATTAAAGTGGACTGGTGAGGGCGGATCATGATTCATGTGTAGGAATAAATTGTGTAGGTAAGGGAAACATTTATACTATTATATATAACATAAAGGTGTGGGACCCATTGTTATGTAATTTTGATCCTAATTGTGTAATTTTGGCCAAATGGCAAATTCTTAAAACTTTGAGTTCTTTTAATTAAATTAAAAAAAATTCATTAATGGTTGGTTATTAAATTTGATATTATTTATTTCAATTTTAAAGATTTTTATTCTTATTTATTTCTAACTGATATGGATGTATTCTATTTGGAAAAAAGATAAAACTTCATTAGATAAATGATTTCTTTTTTGAGTTTTCATTTACTGAGTCAAATTTGATATTATCTCTTTCATATGACTGATAAGACATTGTCAAAGATGTTTAGATGTGTTAAAATTCTTCTATGCATACATATGTATAAAGTGGTGGAGTCCAAATATAATTTGATTAATAAAAGTACATCCAAATTGCAAGTATCTCTCATCAAGTCTTTCAACCATCTCACGAATAATTTTTTAAGGTACGGAATTATTTAATATGTAATTTCATTATAAGAATTCATGTATGTATTGTATGTAATTTCATTATAAAGTATGGATTTTTATATTTGTCATATGTATATGTATGGAGATGATCGATGATCTTATATGGGGGAAGACCAAAAGGATGGGGGGAGACATGAAGGAAAACAAGCGAAATTAAATATTTATTGCACTAACATTCTAATAACCAAAAATAAAAATAAAAATGAAAGCAAAGAATATCTTTTATTATGTGTAAGGAAAGGGAATTTGCTAAATGGAATTTAATTATGGCACAACTCCACACACAATCCCGACTCCGAATTGCTGGAAAAAAAAAATTAAAAGTATGCAGATTTATATTATGGAATTGTTATTTTGTGTTTGTTGCATTGGAACTAAATTTGAACTTATCTTAATTTTTTTGTGATTAATTTCTTAATTTTTTTTGTCTTATAAAGTAATTTTTATAATGACTTGGAATTGTATTATTATTCAATATATATATATATATATATATTCAACTAACTTTTGACATCTTTAATTTTGTAGGCTTTTTGGAATAGATTATTGGTCTCTAGTTCAAGTGAATCACCTATTTAATTTTTTATAATCAATTGGAATTGTATTATTATTCTATATATAGATGTTCTACTAATTTTTTATATATTTAATTTTATAGGCTTTTTGGAATAGATTATTGTTCTCAAATTCAAGTGAGTCATCATCTACTAAATTTACAAGATAATATTTGTAACACCCCTAAATTTGGTATTTTAGAAAATAAGGATTTAGAAATCAAAATATTAGTTTGGCAAATTTTGGGGCTTGAAAAATAAACAAGAAGGATTTAATTGCATGAAAATTGAAAGTGTTTGGATCAAATTGCAAATAGGCAAAACTCAATTGGACAACATTTTAAAGTTTTGGGGGTCTAGCGAAAATACTTTAGGTCAAATGGGTCAATGCCATGCAGTCATCACTTGGGAGGCTCAATTGAAATGTGGAAATAATTTTGAGGGTCTAATTGAAAGTTGAGAAGAAATCTTAGGGGTCGATTTGATATTTCTAGAAATTCACTTTAAATACCAAACCCTATCCCCACCCCAATTTTTCCCTCATTTCCTCCTGTGTACCCCTCTCTCCTTCTCTTTGGTGACTTCCTCCCAATGCTAGCTAAACCTTAAACCAACCTAATCATCATCTTCCTCTCGATGTAAGGAGCACAATAGTATCAAGTTTGACTCGAAACCATCGATGAATCGCTGGGAATTGAGCTTAGAGTAAAGCTTCACGACAGAGGTAGTGGGTGAGTTGGCTCCAATAACTGAAGCTTAGATTTGAGTACTCGATTTTTTTGGGCTAAGCTTGGGGATCATGCAGATGGTTTCAATTTTTGAGTGGGGCCACCGGAGCGAGCTGAATTGACGTGGGGAGACGCGGTGGTGCGTGGCGGAGCTGTGGCATTTTCCATCAAATTGAGTGACCAAAAGGCAACAAGTTGAGAAATTGATAAGAGTTTTTTGATCAGTGCAGCTAGACATACTGATTGGTGGTGGCGAAGTTCGATTCCGATAGAGGACAACAGCACGGCGGTGATGCTGAGGCAATTTGATCACCTCATCGCAATGATCATGTGCATGGCATTAGTTTGTGGTTTTGGAGTTCTGATAAGGACATCTTGGGTAACAACCGGAATTGGGGTTAAATTTGTATTGCATGTGTATGTATATCTATTCCAATTCTTGCAAGATATTGTATAAATGAAAAACGCGTGATTTGATCGAAAATAAAACTATGCATGAGGCATGGGACATGCATGTATGACTATATACGTTTAGTGGACTCGGATTTATTATATTATGTGATAATCTTGGTTAATAAGATATTTAAATGATGAAAACCCTAATTCCATAGATTTGAGACCTAAGTGACAATTTGGGTTAGCAAGGATAATTGGACAATTATTACTAATTTGGTGAGATATTTCAAGGTTAATTATGTAAATAAAGACCTGACTATATCTCTTTACTGGAGCCGATTTGATCCCCATAAACATTTTCATAATAACGACGTAATTAGCACATTCCGTATCGATAACACCAAAGCTAACCCTAAATTATCATATTAACCGAGTAATTATCAATTTTACATTGTTATTTGTATAATTTTGATTATAAGGTCAAATGAGGATTTTGATAGTGGACCTATTCCTTTGGTTAGGTGCCGAAGAGCTAGGGTTCTGCGGACTAGTAAACTGTGACTGCATTTTTGAGGCTTTAGATGTGAAGGTCTACCGTTTTGGTATTTGTTTATATAAGCCTACTCATTATTTGTTGTACCCTGTGAGGGCATGTTAAACCTATTTTTCTGGGATGTAATATTCCTTAAACGTTGAAATCCATGATTGTTTGAGTTCCTTATGATTATCAGTCATTTACTTGTATACCCCTGTGAGGGTCTAACCTCTTGGATATTTGTTTTGTATGCCCCTGTGAGGATCTACTAATATGGCATCCATTTTCACCTATCTGTCATTGTGATAAATCCCTGAGAGGGTTAAACGTGTTTCTGTACCATAATTGCATCTTGTTTATTGAAATATGTGAATTGCTCAGGATCTTGTTTGTTATCTGTTAATTGATTGGTATACCCCTATGAAGGTTGCTTTGTTGACTTCATTTTTGATAAGAACTTAGCCTATTTGTTTTGGCGTCCAGAACTCTCTTTTGCTATTTATTATCTTCCTACTATCAGTTATCGTTTTGTTATCTGTTACCATTCCGTTATCTATTACTGTCCCATATCTGTTACTATTCTGCTAACGGTTACCGTTCGATTATCTGTTATCATTCCGGTTTCCTTGTCCTGTTAGATATTGATCAGCTTGATTTCGTACTTTTATCGCATGTGCAGTCCTGTCAGCTTGTTTAACTTTATCCTGTACATTATTGGTTCGCCTTGTTAGCTGTTTTGTACCATTCTTTGTTATTATCTGTTGCCTTGTCGGCATATTTGTTTATCCATACAGCGTTATGTGGCCTTATTGGCTTATCTAAATTTGTTTATCTGACTATTTATCTGAATCTAATACCTTATACTATTTTGCCTGGTCGACAGTACATTTACTAACCCTTGATACGTACTGAGAACTGTTGGGCCGAGTGTCAATCCTAGCAGAATGCTTGGATACTTGGGACACGCCAACCGGCCCGCTTGGGTGTCAATAATACGCTAAGCAGCCCACTTAGGTATCAGCTATGCACCATGTAGTCCGTATGGGCAACTGCCATATATCTAGTTGTCACGCTTAAGTAAGTTGGACTGACTGGAATAAAAAGAATCTGATATGCATGTTCTATTCTGATTCGTTGGATTGCATATGTTACTCGGGATTGCCTATTTTGATTATATTTCGATTGTTTGTAATCTATTTATAGAGCAATAAGGACGGTGTAGTTTCCTGGTTTAGACGGACTGTTGTCTGGGCCGAACTGTTTGGCAATGCCTCCTGTAGTAAACTAGTTGAGATGGTCGAGCCAACGGCGACCTCCCGTAGTAAACTGGTTGAGATGACCCCAGGCCATTTGCGCCGACGGTAACAACTCTCAAACTAATACATACTTGTTAAGCTTTGACATAGAGTTCCCTATTTGTTGAATTTGATAATGCTTGTGTTTCTGATACGTTCATGTCCTATTTGCATTGTCTTAATAGTTTATGATCTGTTGAATTGTTTCCTGGTCAGCAGAGCCTTATGTTCTATTAACTGAATTTTACCCCTCACTAAGTCCTTTAGACTTATCCTCTCATATTGTTCTTGATTTTCCCAAATAGGGCTATGTGTCGGTCATGGATTTCACGCTTGGACAGGAGAATATATGCTATGTAATCAACTAGGTGTTTATATGTGGTTACGGGTTCACCTTGATGGTATGTTATAGCTTAGAGATGTTTTGATATGTAATTTAAACTAAAGATTTGCGGTATGTATATATTATATTGAATGTTATAGGTATTTATGGCATGTATATAGTACTTTTGTGAGGTCTGCTTAAGTTGAAGCATGATACTGTCTTTGATAAGTTTTGAAATTTTATGGACTTATCAGACGTGTTGTACATTACGATTTAAGTCTAAATTGGTTACATCTCGGCTTAGAGTTACCTTAAGTGGGGTGCTACAATATTTTTTATGATAAATTTCTTAATCTTTTGATCTTATAAAATAATTTCCTATAATCAGTTAAGAATTGTATTATTATTAAATATATATATACACTGAATTGTTATGTTATTATTATATATTATTTTGTATGCAAAACATAGTTTTAATAATATATATATAATTTGATTTAGTCAAAAGTATGAAAATTTATATTATTGAATTGTTAGTTTGTGTTTTTTGAGTTGCAAATAAATTTACATAGATAATTTTTTTGTGATTAATTTCTTAACTTTTTATCTTATAAAATAATTTCCTATAATCAGTTGGATATATACATATAAATATATATTTATATATATGTGTTCTACTAATTTTTGACATATTCAATTTTGTAGGCTTTTCGCAATAGATTGTTGTTTTCGAGTTCATGTGAATCATCTATTAAATTTCTTATAATCATTTGGATTACACTATTACTTAAATAGTATAGATATGTATTTATAATATTATTTATAAAAGTAAATTTCAAATCAATTAAATTACTAAATTTATATTATATTTAAATTACTAAATTTATATTATATTTCAAACTAAGCTAGCACGGCAACTTGGTTTTCTAGTGACCTGTACTGACGGGGACATTGCGAAGGCCCCATTGACTGTCTAGCACCTCTGGCAACCCTTACAAAAGTGTCTAGGTTGATTAAGATTGTAATTGTTAAAATAACAAAACTTAATTTCCATGCATTTTGCACCTCACATTTCTTTGGGTTTTGGTGATGATTATTGTTTGCTTGTGATCTCTAACGCAAAACAACTTGATCCCTGATGAGTTGTTATTTTCTTGGACCTCAACCATATGAGAGAGAGAGAGAGAGAGAGAGAGAGATTTATTATGCAGGAATGTTTTGTTTGACGAAGAAGTATTATAGGGCATTGGTATCTATACTATTATATATAGTACAACAATGTGGGATCCACAATTATGCAATTTGATTTTAATTGTGCAATTTTGACCAAAATGTAAATTTTTAGAATTTAGAGTATTTTACAATTAAATTTTTTTTATTAATTGTTGATTATTATCTCTACCCGACATTATTGTATCTTATCTCTAATTTTCTTTTATTCAAAATTTAAAATATATTTAATAATATTTCTTATTCTTTATTAAAGAGCTAGAAGTTAGAGAAATGAATAATTATTAAAAAATACTAATATGTCAAGGCTCAATTTATCAAAATCTTTAAAATTTAATTATTTTTATAATAATATTTTTTAGATATGTAAAATAGTTTTAGATAAAACTAAATATATAGAATATAACAAATAATTTAATCTGAAGAATATTTCAAACATAAAAAGTTACTTCCTGCAATAATTATAAGCTCTGAACTTTATTTTTATATTATTAAATTAAATCATTTTAGTTTTTTAGGAATATAATAGGAAACTCATTTTCAATTATTTAAGATTAGTTCTTTTACATGGGACATATATATAGTTGACATAATTTAAAATTTTCAAAAGCTTGATAAATTACTAGTTAAATATCAAATAATATTAATTTTTATATTTTTTAATATATTTAATTAAACAATTTTATAATTATATATTTTAATATTTTTCTCATAATAATTCATAAAAAAAAATTACATGGATTAATGATGTCAAATCAAAAAAGTTTGACTAATAGCAAGTATTCATTTAATTATTTGTACATATTTATATATTTATAAAAGAGACTTATATATGAGAGAGTGGTATTTTATCTTTGTTAAAGAATGGATCTTGGGCATAACTCAACCCAAAAAACTAGCTCAAGAGGTGAGGATTGTCCAAGACCATATGTAAAAACCACAACTTATTTATTTCATTGATGTGAGACACTAAGGGTGTGCTTGCTTGTGGAAGATTTTCTCAAATCTTGTTTCTTTGAGATAAAAAAATGTAGCAGTAGTACTTGAATGTGAGAATTTTTCTCATTCTCCCCAAAATATTCCTCTCCTCCTTTTTCCATATTTGAAATTTCCCTCCAAAAATGGATTCCTCTCCTCTTAGAGAATTTCTTTGGTTTCTTTCGAAAAATGGATTCTCCTTCCCAAGCAAACTTTTGAATTTTTCTCTTGTTTTTTCATCCACTGATATACATAAGGTTTAATTCTACATAATTAATTCAGAATATATAATTATATTTACCAATAATATTTTAATATTTATTTAAAATTAGTTTCACAATATACAATTATATTTACACGTAATATTTTATATTTAAATAAGTTTTTTCATAATATATTATTTACATGTATATATTAACATTTGAATTTAATCATATCAGAATATGTAGTTATGATTACACATAATATTTTTATATTAAAATATTATCATTTTCTTAATATATGTAGTTATTTTAATGTATACTTAACATTTTAAATAAAATTATTTTCGTAGGACATATATATTCATATGTGATATTTAAATAGAATTATTTTTGTAATAAATAATTATATTTACATGTAATATTTTTATATTTAAATAGAATTATTTTGATAACATAATTATTCACACGTATATTTTAATATTCCATAATATTATTTTCGTAATATATAATTATATTTACACATCATATTTATAATTATTTACATGCCCATTTTAATACTTAAAATTATTTTCCTAATGCATAATTATATTTGCACATAATTTTTTATTATTTAAACAAAATTATTTATAATATAATTATTTTCATAATATGTAATTATGTTTACACATTATATTTTATTATTTAAATAAAATTACTTCATAATATGTATTTATATTTACATGTCAATTTTTTTTATTTAAATATAATTATTTTTTCATATTATAATTATTCGCACATATATTTTAATATTTCGTAATATTATTTTCTACATATTTAAGTATATACACATTTATTTCAGTATAAATTTAATATTTTTAAAGTTTTAATTAATTAAAATCATTACATAAATTCATGATTATATTTTAGTATATGTATTATAAGATTCTAAAGGATATTTTATTA
The DNA here is from genome assembly GCA_018894105.1 of Jacaranda mimosifolia. Lineage (NCBI taxonomy): Eukaryota > Viridiplantae > Streptophyta > Magnoliopsida > Lamiales > Bignoniaceae > Jacaranda > Jacaranda mimosifolia. The sequence continues at coordinate 23,104,561 of CM032126.1, forward strand.
ATTTTATTTTATTCTAATAAAAACCTATATATAAATATTATATAAAAAATATTACATACACAACATTTTAACTTATATTTTACAACCAATCACCATCTCACAAGTTTTTCTTAAAAAAAAATAAAAAATCTCACAACTTTTTCTCACAAAAAATCTCACGACCAATCACCTTCTCATAACTTTCATCTATCACTTAACTATTATAATAACACTTTCACCATCACATCAATTGTAATTACTACATTTTTAACTCACAAACAATCACTCTCTAATAAAAAAATGTTCAATCTCATAAACACAAAAATCTCACTATTTTATCTCAAAAATGAAAAAAGAGAAACCAAAACACAAGCAATCACAACCTAACACACTCCACGCACGCCCAAGAATAAACATTTGAAACGTGGAATAATATGAAATGTGTTGACCGATAATATTGGGTAACCCAACATTGAGAATGGGTGGCTCTGATACTACATTAAAGAATAAACATTGAGCCTAACTCAATCCCAAAAGCTAACTCAAGATATGAGAATTGTCCAATATTATATATATAGACCACAACTTATTTATTTCATCAATGTGGGACACTAACAATCATGAATTGAATATTGAAATTTTACTTATTGTTTTATTCATGTACATAATATATGTCATTTGATAATTCTAAAAATAATAAAATAACTACATATAAAAATAAATATAAATAAATTTTACTCATCAGAATTATATGGAATATTAAGAGATATTTTAGTTTATAAATATTACATGTTACAAGCTACATATTGAATTAGTTATCAAATAATAACCTGATGTAAGTTATTGTTATAGATAAAGTATAAAGAAGTTTACAGATTTACTCCAACAAAAAACACTTAACATTTAAAAAATCTCATATGTCATGAAAAATGCAACTGTAACTCCCACATCATAAGGACATCATATGAAAAAACTTTATATTTTAAAAAAATTATTTGCTTACTTATTATGTCAAAATATGTATGTGTAAATATATATATATCTAATTTAAAAAACGTATTTAGTTAAATATTCTGCCTACTTTTATTTTATTAATTCTTTCAATTTTTTTTTTTAAATTTTATCATTTAAATTTTTTTTGTATAAGTTATAAACTTAGAGTTAGCAATTCTTCATATTCTACAACTTATTTAAGTACAAATTATCTTCAAGTATAATATCTTTAAATTAAAATATCTATATTATTTTATTTTTTTAAATACTAAAAATAATTATAATTTATTTTTACTCATATAAAATAAAATAAATATTATTATAAAAAAATATTTTAATATTAAAATTCTTTTCAATGCATGGCATGTACACATTCTAGTACACATACATTTGATATCAGATGCATCTAGAAATTGAAATTGAGATTGTTGAACAAGGTTGGTGTCGCTGTTGCTGTCAGAAATCCAAATTACATTAAAAGCCTCCAACTGACATGATTTTGACGTTCCTATTTCGTCCAGCCGTCCTATTCCGCACCCACACAGTAGTACTTCACAGCTAATGTTTTTCAAGGTATGAGCTACGATTTTCACGTTTCGGTGTCCCAACCAACGTGCTTCTTAATTTCTGACACCAATTGATTGGAATTTGGAACATACTCACATTTGAATACCATGGGGTGATCTAATTTGAAGGGAAATTTCCATTCAAATTAATTTGTTTATATTCAAATTAGGTATTTAATAAGTAAATTTTATGTATTGTTATATAACTTGCTAGCATATATGATCTCTAAGAAAAATATTCCGTTATATATATATATATATGTACAGTTCGATGCATTGAAATTTTTTTTAATATTAAAATAATTTTTTATAATAATATTTATTTTATTTCATGTGATTAAAAATAAATTGTAGCGCCCCATCTGGGGATAGCACCTAAGTTGAGGCACCACTTCAGTTCAATCTTAATTCAAGCCAAGGAATAAGCTATACAGTCAATAATCCCATTAGAAATGTTTTTTCAAAACTTATCAAAGACATATAGCAGCGGATTTCAACTCACTAACTCTTCAAAACATTAAAAATAAGTCATAATTCAACTTCTTACATCTAACAAAACATATATAGGCATCACGTCACCGACATCAATCCTAACATACCGCAATGTCACTAAATCCAATTATAGCATTCAAGTGAACCCTATTAAACATCTGAGCACCCATTATATTACAAAAGGTATTTCTTCACTCCAAGTTGGAACCTCATATTCTTCACTTATACCTGTCTAAGGAAATCAAGATAAATGAGCAGTAAGTTCAAATGACTCAGTGAGGGATAATTGTAACATATATAATGGGGATCTGTCGAGGAAGAATTCGACTCAATAGATCATCAATCAACACTTAACAGAAATACAACTCGATACGTTCAAATAGTCATGAACAGTCTAACATGTAGAATACAGTCGGACAAAACAATCCCGAATAACATTTATATTTTAGTCAGTCTTATTCAATCGTGACAGCTTGATACACGACAGTCGCCAGCAGAAGGTAGATGCCCAAGAGTAGCCCTAGCACATCACAAACAAATAGACAGTAGATGCCCTGGAATAGCCCTAGCACATCACAAACAAACAAATAGTAGATGCCCAAGAATAGCCCTAGCACATCATTGATGCTCAGGAATAGCCCTGACACATTGCCTATACCCAGGGATAGCCCTAGCATATGGCTAACAAACAGACGAAAGATGCCTAAGAATAGCCCTAGCACATCACTGATGCTCAGGAATAGCCCTGACACATCGCCCATACCTAGGAATAGCCCCTAGCGTACATAAAATAGAATACTCAAGGAATGGCCCTTGACATATCATACTTACAGACAAGTACTCAAATAACAGCCCCTTGACGTGTCGGACTTACAAACAAGTACAAGTACCAAGTACATTTGACACAAATGCCTAGGGGGTAATCCCTAGCGCATTGCTAATACCATATAACAATAATGCCGACAGGGCAAGCAGTAACAGTAACAGACAATACATATATCATAATAGTATAGATAACGGGGCAGATAACAGAACGATCAGATAAATGTTCTGGGCATAGAATAAATAGGAAACAGAATCATAACAAAAATAACCCTCACAGGGGTGTCCGAATTAGATAACAGAATATCAAAGAGATCTTAACATATCATGAATTTCAATAACAGTACAGTCAATTCAGAAACAGTAGCCCTCACAGGGGTTTATCACAAATACCAAAAAGTGCAATGAAGTGCTAGATTGGAAGACCCTCACCTCCGTGGTCTCAGAAAACTACAATTGTCGTCAGCAGCTTACTGGTCCACGGGACCCATTTCTGCATTACCTAGCCAAAGGAATAATCCACAATCAAAATCCTTATTCAACCCCGATAACTTTCAATAATTACAATCTTACTATTAACCTTATATCATATACCAAATCATCAATAATAGGCCAATCAGCTTAATAACCCCAATTATTGCCAATATGTCCCAAATTCATAAAATTAGGGTTTTCTCTTCCAATTAACTCGATAATTCTCAATATTTCCATAAATAATATAATATAATCCATATTCACCAAACTTATACTGGCACATGCTTATACCGAGCCTTAGTCCATAGTATCTCAAATTACCCAATTATCATTTCTTAAGTTCCAAGTTCATCAAATTATAGATTAATCACTTAATCAACTCCATTAATCCCTAATTATCATATAATAATACGGATCCGGTTTCACTAGCTCATATATAGTCCATGCATGGTCCATGTATGTATACATAATCCATGATAAACTTAGTCTTGCGAGGGTACAAGGTTCAAATAATTCAGTACAACATGTATATATACAAACATATAAATCCAACTCCCTTTCCTTTACCCAAGATCCTGCGATCGAGACGTCGGAATCACAAACCAAAACCACCACCACAATCCTCGCGACGAGCAGAAAAAATTGCCTCTAGACTGCCGCATCGCTGTCCGCCGCCAGCCGTTACTGCTTAGCGTTGTTGGAAATACACAAACTCACCACCAAACTACTCATTTCAGCTCAAATAATCAAAATCCCAAGTCAATTTCACCTAACTCCGTCAAATTGAAGCCTAATTTTAGCTCCGATCACCTTTCACCACCACACACCGCCGCACAGTATTCTCCAAATTCCTTCGCCGGCGTCAACCCAAAACAAAATCCAAGGTTACCATTTTGTTCCTTGAGCTGAGCTCTACCAGAACCACCCTTTGTTCGCCGTGAAATGTCGCCGGGAAGAGATTGGATGGTTCAGATTTGGAGTTTGGTTGTCGTCGGTGGAAGATCCCCGGAGAGAAAAGAGGTGATGCATGGTGAGGAAGATGATGAAAATGAGGGGGGGAAATGCAATTTCCATGTATATAGAGTCAACTTTTCTTATATTACCAATTGACCCCAAAAGTTTTCCTCAGCAAGCAATTGAGCCCTCGAAAATTCCCACAAACTTCAATTTAGCCCCAAGCAATAGATAGTGATAACTTTGATCCCTTTGACCAAAATTATTAGCCATGCAAACCCCAAAACTTCCAAAACCTTTGCAATCAAGTCCTTTTAATATTAATTATGAGCCCTAGAATCCTATTAACCAAAATCTTAATTTTTGTCCCAAAATACAGAATTTTAGGGGTGTTACATAAATCATAATTATTTTTAGTATTTAAAAAAATAAAATCTATTACTAATTAAATAAAATAATATAAATATTTTAATTTAAAGATATTATATTTGAAGATAATTTGTACTTAAATAAGTTGTGGAATATTAAGAATTGCTAACTCTAAGTTTATAACTTATACAAAAAATTTTAAAATGATAAAAAATTTAAATTTTTTTTGAAAGAATTAAGAAAATAAAAGTAGGGCAGAATATTTAACTAAATACGCTTTTTAAATTACATATATATTTATACATACATATTTTGATATCATAAGTAAGCAAATAATTTATTTTAAAACATAAAACTTTTTTTATATGATTTCCTTATGATGTGGAAGTTACAGTTACAGTTACATTTTTCATGACATATGAGATTTTTTAAATGTTAAGTGTTTTTGTTAGAGTAAATCTGTAAACTTCTTTATACTTTATCTATGAAAATAACCTACATTAGGTTATTATTTGGCAACTAATTCAATATGTAGCTTGTCACATGTAATATTTATAAACTAAAATATCTCTTAATTTTCCATATAACTCTGATGAGTAAAATTTATTTATATTTATTTTTATACGTAGTTATTTTATTATTTTTAGAATTATCAAATGACATATATTATGTATATGAATAAAATAATAAGTAAAATTTCAATATTCAATTAATGATTGTTAGTGTCCAATATCGATAAAATAAATAAGTTGAGGTCTCTATATATGATCTTGGGCAATTCTCACCTCTTGAGCTAGCTTCTGGGGTTGAGTTAGACCCAAGGTCTATTATTTAATAAAGATAAAATATCACTCTCTCAAATATAAGCTTCTTTTATAAATATATAAATATGTATAAATAATTAAATGGATACTTGCTTTCAATCAAACTTTTTTGATTTGACATCATTAATCCATGTAATTTTTTTTTTATGAATTATTATAAGCAAAAATATTAAAATAAAGTAGGCGATATAATTATAAAATTATTTAATTAAATATAATGAAAAATATAAAAATTAATATTATTTTATATTTAACTAGTAATTTATCAAGCTTTTGAAAATTTTAAATTATGTCAACTATATATATATATGTCCCATGTAAAAGAACTAATCTTAAATAACTGAAAATGAGTTCCCTATTATATTGTTAAAAAACTAAAATGATTTAACTTAATAATATAAAAATAAAGTTTAGAGTTTATAATTAATGCAGGAAGTAACTTTTTATATTTGAAATATTCTTCAGATTAAATTATTTGTTATATTCTATATATTTAGTTTTATCTAAAAATATTTTACATATCTAAAAAATATTATTATAAAAATAATTAAATTTTAAAGATTTTGATAAATTGAGCATTGACATATTAGTTTTTTTTAAATAATTATTCATTTCTCTAACTTCTACCTCTTTAATAAAGAATAAGAAATATTATTAAATATATTTTAAATTTTGGATAAAAAAAATAGAGATAAAATACAATCATGTCAAATAGAGATAATAATCAACAACTAATGAAAACTTTTTAATTGTAAAATACTCTAAATTCTAAAAATTTACCTTTTGGTGAAAATTTTACAATTAGAATCAAAATTGCATAATTGTAGATCTTACACTATCGTATTATATATAATAGTATAGATATCAACACTGTATAACACTTCTTTGTCAAACAAAAAATTCTTGCATAATAAATCTCTCTCTCTCTCTCTCTCTCTCTCTCTCTCTCAAATATGGCTGAGGTCCAAGAAAGTAACAACTCATCAGGGATCAAGTTGCTTTGCGCTAGAGATCACAAACAAACAATAATCAAGTTTTGTTATTTTAACAATTACAATGTTAATCAGTCTATACACTTTTGTAAGGGCTGCCAGTGGTGCTAGATTGTCAATGGGGCCTTCGCAATGTCCCCGTCGATACAGGTTGTTGGAAAACCAAATTGTCGTGCTGACTTAGTTTGAAATTTAATATAAATTTAGTAAATTAATTGATCTAAAATTTACTTTTATAAATAATATTATAAATACATATCTATACTATTCAAGTAATAGTGTAATCCAAACAATTATAAGAAATTAAGTAGATGACTCACCTGAACTCGAGAACAATAATCTATTGCGAAAAGCCTGCAAAATTGAATATGCCAAAAATTAGTAGAATGTATTTATATGTATATATATCCAACTGATTATAGGAAGTTATTTTATAAGATAAAAAGTTAAGAAATTAATCACAAAATAACAATTCAATAATATAAATCTGCATACTTTTGGCTAAATCAAATTTTATATATATTATTAAAACTATATTTTACATACAAAATAATATATAATAATAGCATAACAATTCAATATATATATATATATATATTGAATAATAATAAAATTCTTAACTGATTATAAGAAATTATTTTATAAGATAAAAAAATTAAGAAATTAATCACAAAAAATATTATCTTATAAATTTAATAGATGATTACTCACCTGAATTTGAGAACAATAATCTATTCCAAAAAGCCTAAAAAATTAAATATATCAAAAATTAGTAGAGCATCTGTATATAGAATAATAATACAATTCCAATTAATTATAAAAAATTAAGTAGATGACTCACTTGAACTGGAGAACAGTAATATATTCCAAAAAGCGTACAAAATTAAATATGAATATATAATACAATTCTCAACTGATTATAAGTAATTATTTTATAAGATAAAAAAATTAAGAAATTAATCACAAAAATATTATTTTATAAATTTAATAGATGATGACTCACTTGGATTTGAGAACAATAATCTATTCCAAAAAGACTACAAAATTAAATATATCAGAAATTAGTAGAGCATCTGTATATAGAATAATAATACAATTCCAATTAATTATAAAAAATTAAGTAGATGACTCATTTGAATAGAAGAAAAATAATCTATTCCAAAAAGCCTACAAAATTTAAGATGAATATATATATATATATATATTGAATAATAGTACAATTCCAAGTCATTATAAAAAAATATTTTATAAGATAAAAAAAATTAAGAAATTAATCACAAAAAATTAAGATAAATTCAAATTTATTTCCAATGCAACAAACACACAAATAACAATTCCATAATATAAATTTGCATGCTTTTAATCTTTTTTTCGGCAATTCAAAGTCGGGCTTGTGTGTGGAGTCGTGCCATAATTAAATTCCATTTAGCAAACTCCCTTCCCTTACACATAATAAAAGGAATTTTTTTCTTTCCTTTTTTTTTCTTTTGGTTATTAGAATGTTAGTGCAATAAATATTTAATTTCGCTTGTTTTCCTTCAGGTCTACCCCGATCATCTGGTCTTCTCCCATATAAGATCATTCATCATCTCCACATATATATACATATGACAAATATAAAAACCCATACTTTATAATGAAATTACATACAACACATACATGAATTCCTATAATGAAATTACATATTAAATAATTCCGTACCTAAAAAAATTATTTGTGAGATGCTAGAAAGACTTGATGCGAGATACTTGCAATTTGGATGTACTTTTATTAATCAAATTATATTTGGACTCCACCACTTTATACATGAGTATGCATCGAAGAATTTTAACCCATCTAAATATTTTTGACATTATCTTATCAGTCATATGAAAGAGATAATATCAAATTCGATTCAGTAACTGAAAACTCAAAAAAGAAATCATTTATCTAATGAAGATTTTTTTCCAAATAGAATACATTCATATCTGTAACACCCCTGAGATTCGGTATTTTAGAAAATAAAAATTTAGAAATCAAGATTTTAATTGGTCGGATTTTAGGGCTTAAAAAAGAAATAAAAAGGACGTAATTGCAAAAATTTTGAAAGTGTTGGGATCAAAATGTAGTTAAGTAAGACTTGATTGGACCATTTTTATAAATCTTGGGGGTTTGCATGGAATAATTTTTGGGTCAAAGGGGCCAAAATAGGGCACTAACTAAGTTTGGAAAGGTTTGGAAACCTTGAAGGATCTAACTGAAGGCTTTAGGAAAATTTTTGGGGGTGAAACTGCAATTTCCAAAAAATTAGATTTAAATATCTTGGTCAACTCTTTCTTCCATTTTACTCCATTTTCTTCTTCCATGCACTGATCAACACCTCTCCCTCTGGCGAACAACTCTGGCCACCGAAACTCTTGATATTATATATCATTTTCTTTCTCTCTTCGAGTAAAACACAACAGTGTAAGTTTCTCCTTGTACCACCTAACGAAACGGCCAAAAATTGAGACTGAAAATCTAGCTATGGCGGAGCTTGGCAGGTTCGTTGTTTTGGCAACTTTTCGTAGCAGACCCAGGTACTGTTTTCATGGGCACAGCTCGAGGATCATGCGAGTAGCTTCACCTTCTCAAACAGTAACAAAGGAGTAGGTTCCGTAGACCAATGGATCTATTTGTAATATTAAAATCACTAAAGGGGGTTTATTGTAAGAAATTAAACCAATTGGTTAATGTAACAATTGGAAATTAATTAAGTAAAATAATTAATTATTATATTAATTAAAATAAATAAATATTAACGTTTAATTTTTTTTATTTTAATATAATTTTTTATTATTTAAATTTTTATTGTAAACTTTGAAGTTACATGTAATACCCTCATATGAATGAATCGTTACATAGACCCCCCTTGAACAAATTCTACATTATATTAACCCTTCCTTGTCAATTTAATAACTTGTAATATGGTCCCTTTAAACAGGAAAAAACATAACAATCTAATAAACTATTTCACCTTTAACCAATCAATTAGATATTCAAGTGTCATGAACTACACAAGTTTGCTTCATATAATAAAAACCTGTACAATTCAAAAGGGCTGTACAAAAAGATCGATTGACTGCACAAAACATCAAGCAAAAGTTGTGTATTTGGTTCATGAATCTCAAGTTTAAAATGACAAAAAATAGTGATAATAAAGCATTAATCAATGCACATTTGAGCAAGAGGAATTCCTTCCTAAAATAGAAAAAAAAAAAAAGAATACAAAATAAAAATGAATCAAATAATTAAGTATAGTAATAATTAAATAATGGACAAGCCCAAAGATCCTTGTGAACAGGTACAACATGGCCCTCTTGTACATGGTAAGCTCTTGCAGCTATCCAGAAGTACTTCCTCAGCAAAACTCCAAAAAAGGAAAGTATAAAATTGGAGTAAAATATGTCTTACACACTTTTTGTTGATTGAGTATAACATCAATTCATTGATTATCTCCACAAGACCCTAGATTATAATAAAGAGCAATGTACAATATCAGAAAACCAACTAAGAAACCTTATAAATGACACCCTCAATTAACATTAAAACTTACAACTAGCACCCTTACAATGTTTTAAATATTACAAATAGTACCATTGAAAGATTTGAAACATTACAAATGCAACTCTTGCAACTTAAATTCAATACAATTGACACCTTAATCAGATTCCAGTACAGATTATATGGGACAAAACAAAATGTTTACAAAACAGAAGGTTTAAAGAACGTCCAAAAAATACAAAATCACAGCATCAAAGGAAGGATTTCTTTATAAGCAACTTCAAAAACTTTTAAAAGCAACAAAAATTGGTACGATAATCCAAATATAGGGTTTTATTTGGACGGAAACAATAAAAAATCAAGATTTTTTTTACAAAAGACATCAAATCATGCAAAATAAAATTATACATTCATCAATAAACATTCCAATATGTCAAAAAAATACAAAAATCACATATTTGGAAACAAAAATAAGTCACCCGCCACTTTCAAATCACAAAATATTAACACCCAACACAAAATACAACTAAAACTAACTTGATCTAACATAAAAATAAGGAAAAAAAAGTTGTGAAAAAACTTTCCCATATCTTTTTCGCTTGAAAAGGTGAAATACCACAAAAACTTCACAATCCAATCAGTTGGTGTGCACGATCTAGAAGATTCTATAGCTTTTCTAGTAAGTTTTCTCACAAGAAAACGACCATGCACCACCATTCACGGCACGGTAGCAAGAAGGTGTGTTTTTGGGGGAGAAGTGATCGAATGGAGGAAAAAAATCAGCACCTTTGTGTTCTTCATACATAAAGGGACAAAAATGACTTTTTATTTTTTTATTTTATTTTTTTGAATAAGTAAGGGTAAAATAGTCATTTCACACCTTATGTTATGTTTTTTAAATGGCTGTTAACGCTAGGGGAGATATTTGTAATTTCGTAAACCTCAGGGGTAGTTTCTGTATTTAGCCCAAACCTCAGGGGAGGTCGCTGTAATTAACCCTTTTTATTTTGTATTCTTTTTTTTTTTTTTTCTATTTTAAGAAGACATTCCTCTTGCTCAAATGTGCACTGATTAATGCTTTATTATCACTATATTTTGTCATTTTAAACCTGAGATTCATGAACCAAATATACAACTTTTGCTTGATGTTTTGTGCAGTCAATCGATCTTTTTGTACAACGCTTTATTATATGAAGCAAACTTGTGTAGTTCATGACATTTGAATATCTGATTGATTGGTTAAAGGTGAAATAATTTATTAGATTGTTATGTTTTTCCCTATTTAAAGGGACCATATTGCAAGTTATTAAATTGACAAGGAAAGGTTAATGTAATGTAGAATTTGTTCAGGGGGGGTCTATGTAACAATTCATTCATATGAGGGTGTTATATGTAACTTCAAAGTTTACAATAAAAATTTAAATAATAAAAAATTATATTAAAATAAAATAAATAAAGGTTAATATTTATTAATTTTAATTAATATAATAATTAATTATTTTACTTAATTAATTTCCAATTGTTACATTAACCAATTGGTTTAATTTCTTACAATAAACCCCCTTTAGTGATATTAATATTACAAATAGATCCATACATGCATGACACACATAAGGGTATTTTGATCCAATAACATGGTCAATGGTCAAGTCTAGTCAAACTAAGGGCAAAATTGGATTTTCAAAAAACGTCAACATTGACATTAGCAAAAATCGTTAATTTGACTAACGGTTGGGTCTACTTGTTAGACGGAGACAAACCACCGGGGAGGTATTTATAATTTCACAAATCTCATGGGTAGTTTCTGTATTTAGCCCAATCCTCATGGGAGGTCCTTGTAATTAACCTTTAAATAAATGATGATCATCTATTTCAAGATTGAGAACCACGATGCGAGCTTTTCGTTCATGTAACTTAATTGATTCCTTTGTCGGGCAATATGGACAAGGGCATGCATGTAAATCTTGAACCTGCCTAGCTAGCGTCTGGCAATATATTCTTTGTATCCTAAAATTCAGATTCTCTCTTTCTTTCTTTCCTTTTTTTTTTTTTTTTTCACATTTTAAGAAATAAAAAATTACATTTTAAAAATAAAATTATCTTATTAATTAAAAAAATAATTGGATATTTATTACTAACGTCCAATAATTACTTTTATGAATAATAATTTAAATATATTCAAAAATTTTAGATAACCCCTTTTTTTTCGGGAATAATGTTATGGGAGAATGTTTTCCGAGCCAGTGAAAATAAAGAATTATTGGAATAAATTACATTTAAATTTAATTTGACAGAATGACAAATTCATCTCCTCAGAGGTGTAGTACCTTGAGAAGATAAAATGAGGGGCTGACGGCAGAGGGAGTAGTACCTAGAGAACATGAATTCACTTGCCCTTTAGTGCAGCTAGCTATATACTTTTTCTTATCTGCACTAATTATTCGTATGGTTTTCGTGCCTTTAACTAGACTACTGGCTACTGCAAATAAATTCCGCAGTTTAAATGGGATTTGTACTCATTAGTATGTCATCCACTTGGTGAATGGTGATAATATTCACAAATATTTGTCGACTAAAATATATATAAAAAAATATGTATTTTAAAATTGTAGAATGTTCATACTTATTTTTCAATTAGAACAACATATCACTCATCCATAATCCTTATCATTGAAAAAGAAACTATAATGTTTAAATTTGATTTCACGCATTTTTTCCTATATTATGCATCATTAAAATAATTACTTCTTATGAATTATGAAGAAGTTCTCTTTTTCTCATAAATATAGGGATGGACGGTTAGTTTTTTTAATTAAATTTTGTAAAAATATCTCATCAAATAATACTAAGAACAGATATTTACGTAAAATTCAAACGTCAGGGGGCCAAAGTCAAAAGTCTAAATCTTAGAGGAGGTGGATGGGAATATGATTTTGTCTTAGAGTTAAGTTTGGTCAAATAAATCACATTTGGTACATTTTGAAAAAATTAAGCATCAAATTAATGTACAAATTGATTAATATAAAAGAGGGTAAAAAAAAGAATTTATCCCTATTTTATGGGATAGTTATAAAAACTTTTCTTAATGCTTATGCTAATTAAAAGACTCCAATTTTAAATTTAGGGATAGCAATGAATTTGGGTTCTATCTGGACCCAATCTAGACATGCCTAACTTGGGGGTGGATCTTGAAAGTTGTAACACCCCTAAAATTCAGTATTTCAGAAAATCGAGATTTAAAAATCAAGATTCTGGTTAATCGGATTTTAGGGCTCAGAATTAATATTAAAAGGACTTGATTGCAAAGATTTTGAAAGTTTTAGGGGTAAATTTGTAATTTTCAAAAACTCAATTGGATTACATTTTAAAATTTTGGAGTTGCATGGTATTTATTTTGGGTCAAAGGGTCTAATCTTATGCATTAAGATTTTCTGGGGGCCTGATTGAAGGAAGCGCAAATTTGGAGGACTAAATCGAACAATGCAGAAAGTTTCTGGGATCAAATTGAAAGGTTGGAAAAGTTTCCTATAAATATACCAATTTTCATTTCCACCCTCATTTTTCTTCCATCTTCTCCACTGGCCCCCCCCCTCTCACCCTAGATCACTGGTGACTGTCCTATACCCCAAACTAAATAGTTGGTTAGCTTTCCCTTGACCCCAGCTTCACGTTGATACCTCATGCACGACGGTTGGATGGTGGGTCACCGAAAAACGCAAAGCTCGAAGCTCGATTGTGGCAGTGTGTGACGGGCGACGACAAATGGTGGCGGAAAGCAGTATCTAGGCAGTTAGTCGTGGTGGGTTCAACTCAAGGAAGCGTTTGGTGAGCTTCATTTTGAGATTTGATCACCGAAGACGGTGAATTGGGAGAGACGGAACATGGCGGTGTGAGGTGGTGTAGCAACTTTTAGGCCGCGATTGACGCCCTTCACAGCAGCTTTTGCAAAAATTAACTTGGGCAATGGACTTCTGGAGCTGATAGGTGTCTTTTGGTTGGGTTGTTGAGATTTTCTGGCAGCGGTGCACGGCGGTGGCGGCGATTTCCGGATAGAATCCTTGTCTTGTCGTGAGGATCGCAATGGTGTTCTTGGTTTGTGGTTTTGAGGTATGTTTAAGCCGATGCGTGGGTAAAAGAGTTGGGAAATGGGTTTGGTTATATATATACATGTTGTACCATATTGCTTCAAATGTTGTACTATGTTGTGAAATGAGGTTATCATATGGATTATATATATATATCGAGACCATGCATGAACTATAGTGTAATTAGTGGATCCGAATTTCTATTATTTTATGTAATGTTAGGATTAATTGAGACAATTAAGCAATTTAGCTATGATTTATGAAATGGGAACTTGAGATATGATAATTAGGTGACTTGAGATGATATGGGACTAAGATTCGGTGTATGCATGCGCCAGTATGAGTTTAGTAAAATTGGATAGCATTATTTATGAAGATTATGGGAAATTATCGAGTATTGTAATAAGAAAACCCTAATATCATGAATTTGAGATCTAAGTAACAGAATTGGGTTAATTGAGATAATTGGACTATTGTTGATATTTTGGGATGATGATATGAGGATAATATGTAAATAGGAACCAGATTATATTTCTTTAATAATCGAGGCGAGTCTCATGATTATTTCTATATTAGTGGCTTAATTAGTAGATTTGTGTTGATAGCACCGCTTAAGCCTTATAACTACTATGTTAAGTGGATAATTAGTGATTTTGGAATATTGATAAGTATACTAGTAAGAATTAAGGTGGAATATGGATTTAACTGTGAATATACTCTCTTGGTTAGGTGATGGAGAAGTGGGTTCCATAGATTAGTAGACAGCATATTGTAGTAGCTCTTTCTTAGACTGCGGAGGTGAGGGTATGCCAGCCTGCCACTTCTTTTACTTATCCGCTATTGGAATAAACCCTTGTGTCGGTTCTCTGCTTCTGTACCGTAATCTGATTGTTTGAAATCTGAATTGTGTTTGAATTCTGATTGGTATCTGTTATCTGATTTGATTGCCCTTGTGAGGGTTATTTCTGATAATGACTCTGTTTCCTATATGTTCTGGCGCCCAGAACTTCTTTCTATCATCTATTATCCGTCTGTTTTGTTATTTGACTGTCCATTATCTGTCAGTTTTGTTATATGACCGTTTGTTTTCTGTTTGTCCATTATCTGTCAGTTTTGTCATCTGACCGATTGTTATCTAACCGTTCTGTTGTCTGTTACTGTTTGTAACCATTATATGGCCATAAGTTCGTGAGACTTGGTTGAGTAACGAGACATTAATCCTTGCTGTGTGAATGGGATAAGCCGTAAACTCGAAACTCTTGGATTAAGTAACGGGACGTTAATCCCTTCTATGTGCATGGGATAAGCCGTAAGCTCGAAACTAATGATAAGGTGAATCTGATAAGTCTGTTATGCTTTGATCCGTATTTTGACTGTAGTCTGATCGTTTGTACCCTGCTTATGGGGCAACAAGGGTAGTGAAGTTTCTTGGTCTACATTGCTGTTGTCTAGGTCGAACGAGTCGTCTGTATTTCCTCCCGCTTGTGATCGATTGAGGCGCTCTATACCTCCTGAGCTGGTTCGGTTGAGACGATCTCGGACCGTTCGAGCCGACAGTCACAACCCCCGAGCTAGTACTTTCTGATAGCTTTGAATTTGTTAATCCCTGTGATCATTCTTGACTGTCTGTTGTTGATTCGTTTGTAAATTGATACTCGATTGACTGCCTTCGATTTATTTCTGTTTTGTTTATAATTGATGATTTGTTGGGTTGATTTTTCCCAACAGGTCCTTAAATTTTATCTTATGAAAATCCCTCACTATGTCCTTTGGACTTATCCCCGTTTCTCCTATATTTTCTCAGACAGTATTAGATTATAAGCTTGGACTTCTGGTTAGATCGGCGAGTATGATTTTGTATTAGAATAGATGTGCATATTTGTGAACGGGCATAATTGGGCATGTTTTTTCACCGTAGAGATGTTGTGATATGTTGTGTTTGAATTTGACATCTACAGGGTGTATGTATTATGTTGAAAATTTTGGAATTTCTGATGGTATGTACTTAGTACTTTTGTTGAGTGTTATGGGATCACTAAAGTTTGTATATAGTGTTTTGTGAAAATTGATTAAGTTGAATTCCGTTGCTATTTCTGATAAGTTTGAAATGTTTGATTACGGGCCTATTGAATTATATTATGGATTCAATTTTAAGATTGAATTGAGTGGCGCCCCAGCTTAGGTGCTATCCTGAGTGGGGGCCGCTGTAGAGGTGGTATCAAAGCTTGGGTTTGGAAAGCCCGAGCATTGCTAGAATATGATCCTCGGATATGGAAATCTTGGATTGCATAGTTAAGCGTGACTCTGGAAATGTTTAAGATGTGAATGAGTTAGTGGATATCGGAGCCTAGGTTATCGTTAACTTAGGCATTGAATATCATTTGGGTATTCTTGAGATTTTTGACTGACTTTCGATTAGGTTAGTTTGTGTATGGATTTTAGTTATGTTTTGCATTGAGAAGATCCTATGTGATTTAAGGAATGAAGATGAATTGATCAGTCGGTATTAGGAGTTGAGTTCAGTACTATATGATGGTTATGGGGTTTTGTCGTATATAATAGAATGATTAGATTTGTGTATCCTTGAGTTTGGTTTAACCCCATCCAATCCTTCTATCCTTTTATTCTTGGAAGCTTAGAGGAGTTTGAGTTGATGGACTAACCCCATCTAATCCTTCTATCCCTTTTATTCTTGGAAGCTTAGAGGAGTTTGAGTTGATGGACTTACTTGAGATTAAGCTTGAATTGGGAATCATTTAGAATTTATGCGGTTGAGTTAAGGGATATCTTAGTTGTGTAGGGATCTGATCCTTAGAATGTGGATTTGGATAGAAATTTGATTATGTGAAGATATAGGAAAGTAATTGTCGCATGTAATATTGCATTTGAAGACAGTGTGGAAGATTTGAAGATTCAGAATAAGGTCTTTAAGGAGGAAAAGGAAAACTTTCTAAGATGGTGCCAAGGTCTTGAGGAAAAATTATATGATATGAATGAGGCTTTAAAGAATAAATGAACGGATGCTAAGCTGAAATTTATGCAGCAAGAAGGATTGAAAAGATAAGTACGGTCCGAATCATAGGATGAAATACGATGAGCCCTAAGCCAAGATATAGGAATGTGGAAATGAAGGAAAGATTGGAAGTTCTGGAAGGTTTGAGCTTAATACCTAACTAAGGTATTCTTCTGTTCCGTAAGAGAATATTTGTGTCGGAAGAAGTAGAAGTGGGATTGCTAAATATAGCACACAAGTCAAGATATATGCTGCATCCGAGAAGCACGAAGATGTATCGGGACTTGAAGAAGTAATTCTGGCAGAATGTAAAAAGAGAGTGTAGATCGACTGATTGAATCTACTTATTTTCTGCCAGTTGGAACAGTACACATATGAGAATCTGGGGACTGATTCTTTTAAAGGGAGAGGAGAGTAACACCCCTAAAATTCAGTATTTCAGAAAATTGGGATTTAAAAATTAAGATTTTGGTTAATCGGATTTTAGGGCTCTGAATTAATGTTAAAAGGACTTGATTGCAAAGATTTTGAAAGTTTTGGGGTAAATTTGATATTTTTAGAAACTTAATTGGATTACATTTTAAAATTTTGGAGTTGCATGGTATTTATTTTGGGTCAAAGGGTCCAATCTTAGGCACTAAGATTTTCTGGGGGCCTAATTGAAGGAAGCGCAAATCTGGAGGACTAAATCGAACAATGCAGAAAGTTTCTGGGATCAAATTGAAAGGCTGGAAAAGTTTCCTATAAATATACCAATTTTCATTTCCACCCCCATTTTCTCCACTGAGCCCCCCCTCTCACCCTCCGATGATCTCGCCGACAACTGCCCTATACCCCAAACTAAACCGTTGGCTAGCTTTCCCTCGACCCCAGCTTCACGTTGATACCTCATGCACGGTGGTTGGACGGTGGGTCACACTGGAAAATGCGAAGCTTAAAGCTCGGCCGTAGCGGTGTGTGACGGGCGACGGTAAACGGTGGCGGAAAGTAGTTTCTGGACAGTGAGTCGTGTTGGGTTCAGCTTAAGGAAATGTCTGGTAAGCTTCGTTTTGAGATTTGACAACCGAAGACAGTGAATCGGGAGCGGCGGAACACGGCGGTATGAGGTGGTGCAGAAACTTTCAGGCCACGATTAACGCTCTTCATAGCAACTTTTGCAAAAATTGACTTGGGCAATGGACTTCTGGAGTTGAAATGTGTCTTTTGGTTGGATTGTTGAGATTTTCTGGTAGTGATGTACGGCGGTGGTGGCGGCTTCGAGATAGAATCCTCGTCTCATCGCGAGGATCGCAGTGGTGTTCTTGGTTTGTGATTTTGAGGTTCGTTTAAGTGGATGCGTGGGTAAAAGAGTTGGGAAATTGGTTTGGTTATATATATTCATGTTGTACCGAATTGCTTCAAATATTGTACTATGTTGTGAAATGAGGTTATCATATGGATTATATATATATCAAGACCATGCATGAACTATAGTGTAATTAGTGGGCTCGAATTTGTATTATTTTATGTAATGTTAGGATTAATTGAGACAATTAAGCAATTTAGCTATGATTTATGAAATGGGAACTTGAGATATGATAATTGGGTGACTTGAGATGATATGGGACTAAGACTCGATGTATGCATGCGCCAGTATGAGTTTAGTAAAATTGGATAGCATTATTTATGAAGATTATGGAAAATTATCGAGTATTGTAATAAGAAAACCCTAATATCATGAATTTGAGATTTAAGTAACAGAATTGGGTTAATTGAGATAATTGGACTATTGTTGATATTTTGGGATGATGATATGAGGATAATATGTAAATAAGAAATGGATTATATTTCTTTAATAATCGAGGCGAGTCTCATGATTATTTCTATATTAGTGGCTTAATTAGTAGATTTGTGTTGATAGCACCGCTTAAGCCTTATAACTACAATGTTAAGTGGATAATTAGTGATTTTGGAATATTGATAAGTATACTAGTAAGAATTAAGGTGGAATGTGGATTTAACTGTGAATATACTCTCTTGGTTAGGTGATGGAGAAGTGGGTCCCACAGATAAATAGATAGCATATTGTAGTAGCTCTTTCTTAGACTGCGGAGGTGAGGGTATGCCAACCTGCCACTTCTTTTACTTATCTGCTATTGGAATAAACCCTTGTGTCGGTTCTCTGCTTCTGTACCGTAATCTGATTGTTTGAAATCTGAATTGTGTTTGAATTCTGATTGGTATATGTTATCTGATTTGAATGCCCTTGTGAGGGTTATTTTTGATTATGACTTTGTTTCCTGTATGTTCTGGCGCCCAGAACTTCTGTCTGTCATCTATTATCCGTCTGTTTTGTTATTTGACTGTCCGTTATCTGTCAGTTTTGTTATCTGACCGTCTATTATCTATTTGTCCATTGTCCGTCCGTTTTGTCATTTGACTGATTGTTATCTAACCATTATGTTGTCTGTTACTGTTTGTGACCATTATGTGGGAGTAATGGGACGTTAATCCCTGTTGTGTGCATGGGATAAGACGTAAGTCCGTGAGACTTGGTTGATTAACGGGACGTTAATCCCTATTGTGTGCATGGGATAAGCCGTAAGCCCAGAACTCTTTGATTAAGTAACGGGACATTAATCCTTGCTTTGTGCGTGAGATAAGCCATAAGCCTAGAACTAATGATAAGGTGAATTTGATAAGCCTGTTCTGCTTTGATCCGTATTTTGACTATAGTCTGATCGTTTGTACCTTGCTCGTGGAGCAACAAGGGTAGTGAAGTTTCTTGGTCTAGATCGGGCTGTTGTCTAGGTCGAACGAGCCGTTTGTATTTCCTCCCGACTGTGATCGATTGAGACGTTCTATACCTCCCGAGTAGGTTCGGTTGAGACGATCCCAGGCCGTTCGAGCCGACAGTCACAACGCCTGAGCTAGTACTTTCTGATAGCTTTGAACTTGTTAATCCCTGTGATCATTCTTGACTGTCTGTAGTTGATCCGTTTGTAAATTGATACTTGAATAACTGCATCCGATTTATTTCTGTTTTGTTTATAATTGACGATTCATTGGGTTGATTTTTCCCGACAGATCCCTAAATTTTGTCTTATGAATATCCCTCACTAAGTCCTTTTGACTTACCCCTGTTTCTTCTATATTTTCTCAGACAAGATTGGATGATAAGCTTGGACTTCTGGTTAGATTGGCGAGTATGATTTTGTATTAGAATAGCTGTGTATATTTGCGAACGGGCATATTTGGGCATGTTTTTTCACCCTAGAGATGTTGTGATATGTTCGGTTAGAATTTGACATCTGCAGGTTGTATGTATTATGTTGAACATTTTGGAATTTCTAATGGTATGTACTGTGTACTTATGTTGAGTGTTATGGGATCACTAAAGTTTGTATATAGTGTTTTGTGAAAATTGATTAAGTTGCATTCCATTGCTATTTCTGATAAGTTTGAAATGTTTGATTACGGGCCTTATTGAATTATATTTTGGATTCAATTTTAAGATTGAATTGAGTGGCGCCCCAGCTTAGGTGCTATCCCGAGTAGAGGCGCTACAAAAGTACAAATGGATCTTGGGACGGGTGCTGAGTTTTAGTTTTTAAACGCGGACTTGCCCCAAATCCACTATGTTGTAATACTTTATCTATAACTTTATTTATTATATTAATGTACTATGTATTCATATATGTATCAATAAAGTGAATGTTATATATATATATATATATATTCTATATAAAAGTAATGATAGTCATAGTAAATATTTCATGCATTGATGTATATATAAATAACAATAATATTTGTGATTTATAACTTTTTAAAAATTAGAATGTGCATATGTAATTTTTTAATTAATTAATTTTTTGTTAATAATATTAAAGTTATGATGATATATATATATTTTTATTCTTTAAACATATAAAACGGCTTTAGTGGGTCTAATAGGTTCAATCCATTACAACAGTGCAGATCTTGGATTTCGGCAAACTCGCCCCAGATCTGCCCATTATCATCCCTAATTTTGATGGATAAAAATCATTCATTGCTTGAAAATATAATTAGTGAAAAGTCAAACCATCTTTTTTTGTGAGATTGAAAAAAATTTATAACCCCTTGAACTTTGTTTACTATACAAATTGGTTCCGGAGATTTAGTCAATTATACACCAATTTTTCCTGAAAGTTCAAGACTACTTTCAGAGATTTAATATTTTCAATCATGGAAATAAGTTTATAATCTACACTATTATAAAAACAGAAGTCTATTTTGTATTTAAAGTGAAAGTTATTTGTGTATTTTTACAAGTTTTATCCTTTAATTCTTTATAAAATAAAACTAAAAGTATAATATTGAAGATAAAATTAAAAATTCATATGCATATAGGTAGTTGTGATACTAAATTTCAAATATACTAAATTTACTTTTTTTTTTCTTTTTTAATTACCTTACACATTCAAAAAAATCGAGTTATAATTGTTATACACAATCCAAATAATCACTATCCCTTTTAAAACTTCTATTACTGTAAGATATGCTCATACTTTGATGAATCTTGAATTTTTTTATTTAATATGGCAATGGACTATAAAAATTTTATTTTATGTGAATGATATTTTCATAATTATACAAAATATAAATATATATATATATATTTAATACATGCTAATTTTTAGAATAATGAACGTGACAACATCACACATATAATATGTAATACTTAAATTAAAATATTTTATACATTCAAGAATCGCGTGCAAGAGGAATATTAAAAAATATATAAAAAAAATCTTACGTCCTATATATTTTTATTATTTACACATCACATGTTTTTTTTCCAAAAGACAAAAACTTAATATATTTATATTTTAAAAGATAAGAAATAAAAGTCAGTGACATTTAGTTTTGAATTAAATTTGCAGGTGCGCGAACCTTCTCCAATCGACACCCATAGGCCATATCCCATGAGTTCTTCGATTCGGGCTCACGTGTGATCTCAACCGTCGAAAGGCAATGATTGCACCAAGTTGAAGCATCCCATCAAGAACCAAAAGGCCTTTTGCATTCAAAATAAAAGAAACCCACTTGGTAGAAGATCCATTAGGCGTTTTTAATGCCTGACAGAAAGGATAAACCTGGCATTTAAGAGAGAAAGAAGAGGAATAGAGTATAATTAATGTTACTGATCTAAATTGTATTAGTATAGTGGACAAATCTTAGGAAAGGTAATTTCAATTTTATAAATCACAAGAATTGAGAGGACCCCACATTGCAGACACATCTCAATGAATTTTATTTTTTTAAAGTTTTAAAAGATAATATATCATTTCTTAAGATTAATTTGGCTCTAATATTACTCTTTCGCTTCTCTTCTATTCATTATGCACGTAATGAATGTGGCATTATATAATCAAAACGTTACTGGAATATGGTTCTTTCTTAACCATAAACTTAACTCAAGTACTGAAAATATATTAGATAAGCATAAGAACTAATTTATTTAAGAAAAACTTAATAATTATATATATCCCTAACTGGGCAAAAATTGTGGCCTGAATCAGATTTTAAGATTACTATTTTCTAGCATATATCATTCTCAAAAAGAATTCTTTTGAAATCTTGATTCCTATTGACTTACCTTCATTCATTAATTCAATCCAGTAGGTAACAATACAACTTTGCCCACTATATTCTCTGAATTAGTTGGAAGTCATCATCACTGCAATCTTCTTTCTCCGCTTATTCTTTTAATGGTTTCGATTCATTTAGTTTATTAACACCAAGCAGCCCATCATCAAATACGTACTTTCAAATTAACCTTAATCACATTTGCAAGACTAAGCGGTTTGTTGTCAGAAATTTCAAAATTAAAATTCAATTTTTTTTTTTTAATTTCCAACAACCAACGTGAATTAAGATCGGTTAAGTGTGACCTATTATTTTCAGAAATTTTATCTTCCATGCAGTTGTTAAGTTTGTTGTACAGTTAGTTTGAATTAGTTATAGGTGTTTGTAACTTCTTTACTGCTCCATGTGTATATATATGAGCACTCTTGAGATAATAAGTTAACACATAATAAGGTATTGGCTGAGTAAAATAGCTCTCCGCTGCAAGTTTCTTCCTGCTCTCAATTTCTCTCCTATCTTCCATGGCGATGTCTTCTTCCAACGCTTCGTCCAATTGTGATGATCCTCTGAGTCCGTATTTCATCTCTCACTCAGGCTGTCCCAGCCTCTTGCTGGTGTCACAGCCTTCAACCGGAGACAATTGTGCCTCCTGGAGCCGTACGGTAGTTATCGCACTCACGGTCAAGAACAGGATTGGATTTATATATCGATGAAGCCTTCCTCGTCCATTGCCTCATGATCCTGCTCTCTTCCAAATGTGGACTCGCACAAACTATCTGTTTCTATCATTGATTCTAAATTTGCTTCGAAGGACATCTCTGCTAGTGTGATTTACACTGAATCTGCCCAACTATTAGGATAAATTTAAAGGAAAGGTTTTAAAAGTGGCAATGGACGGCGAATCTTCCATCTCAGGTGCGATCTGATGTCTCTAACTCAAGGTGATGATTCCATTGGCGTTTACTTCACCAAACTGAAAATAGTTTGGGATGAACTCTCTAATTTTCATCCAGCATGCACCTGTCCTAATTCTTCTACTATTGCTGCATACTCACAGTCTGAGTATGTTATGGCCTTTTTGGTTGGATTACATGATTCGTTTGCTCACGTTCATGCTCAAATACTGCTCATGGATCCTCTCCTACCCATAAAAAAGATTTTTGCCTTAGTAGTTCAAGAGGAAAGTCAGCGAGGCATTGGTGTTGCTTCTTCAAACACTCATAACAGTGTTGCTTTTCTAGTAAAACATACTCCAGATGTGAATTCTGTTCCACCACTCCAAATCCATGGATCGTCCTGACCGACCCTTTTGCACTCACTGCAACATGCTTGGACACACCATAGATAACTGTTATAAGTTGCATGGGTATCCACCAGGATACAAGTCCAAGTCAAAGTCCAAGCCTCGAACCACGGATGCTATCGGAAATCCACATCAATCATCCTCCGTTAATTAAGTTATCACCGACGCTCCACCAACCACCAGTGACTTCTTTAATAAACTGAACAGACAGCAGGTATATCATTTTCTCTTACATCTCCAACCGCTTACTCTCACATGTCGGTGATAGACTCTGGTGCATCAACACATATATGTTCTGTTGAAATACAGGAAGATTAATTGCGGTAACAATAAAATAACAATAAAGAAATTTAATATAGAGTGACAATAAGATTTAATGTGGTTCGTTGATGTGCTTAATCCATTTAACAAAGAAAAGAAATTTTATTGATTTAAATCAAAGTGCACGTACAAATTTAAATCCCACAAATCTTACAAAAACGCCTAACATCTTCGTTCTAAACTCCGTTTTGAGAAAATTACTCAAAAGCAGTAAAGAAGCCCTTGTGTTATGTTCGTAATACTTTTCCCAAAAGAAAAATTGATATATATACTCAAAAATTGAAGCCCAAGGCTCGTGGGCCTGCGCCAGATGCCGGGGCATCTCACTAGGGCACGGGAATGTTGAAGATGCCGTGTTAGGGCGTGCCCAACTTGCGCTGGGCCTGCGCCAGATGCCAGGGCATCTCGCTCCAGGGTGCGCGGCGCCCCTGTTTTTGCTGTTTTGCAGGTGCCCTGGCACAACTGACTTGCGCTAGGGCACGGGAATGTTGAAGATGCCGTGTTAGGGCGTGCCCAACTTGCGCTGGCACAACACATTTTCGTGTCGTGCGCCTGGGCGTGCATGCCTTGCGCTCGGGTGCACTATTCTAGAATGGCTTGTGCCCAGGCGGAAGTCGTTCTGCCTGCCTGTTGCCCGTTCCAGTAAGGCTTGCACTCGGGCGCGCTTTGCCTTGCGCCTAGGCGCAAGTCGCTGCTTGCTCCAGTGATGTCCACTGCTTAGTCTCGTGTGCCCATTTTGACCCCTTGCTCTGTTCTTCTTCCGCTTCTCGTCAATTCAGCCTAAATTTCAAGGTAAAATTAATAATTCTCTACCTTGACTTGAAATTCACCATCATTCTTCTTTGTCCCTGCCCCCAAAAGGGCCTGTTATTTGAGTCTGCAAATGTTAATCAAATCTAAGTAATGTTCAAATTTGATTCCTAGAATAGCCTTAGTCAACATGTCTGCTGGATTATCATTAGTCCTAACCTTGTCAACCAACATGACTCCTTGAGACACCATATCCCGAACAAAGTGGTACCTCACATCTATGTGCTTTGTTCTCTCATGAAACGCTTGATTCTTTGACAAGTGTATGGCACTCGGACTATCACAAAATACCTTAGTGATCTTAGAAGTCATACTCATATCATCGATTGGCCCCTTTAGCCAAATGCCTTCCTTGACGGCCTTCATCCAAAGCCATGTACTCAGCTTCTGTTGTGGACAATGCAGCTGATAACTGCAAAGTCGCATTCAAGCTAACCGTACAACTTGATACAAAAAACACATAGCCTGTCATGGACCTTTTGTTGTCCAAATCTCCTGCATAATTCGCATCCATATAGCTAATAATTATAGTAGTAGAATTTGATTGACTATACCTCAAACATCTGTCTGCAGAGCCTTTTAGATACCTCATGATCTATTTCACAGTCTGCTAATGAGTCTTTTCTGGCTTGTGCATATACCTGCTCACAACACTGATTGCATGTGAAATGTCTCGCCTAGTGCACACCATAGTATACATTAAGCTACCCACTGTGCTAGCATATGGCATATTAGACATGTGCTCCATCTCCTCCTCAGTACTCGGTGATGGATTTGATGAGAGCCTGAAATGAGCTACAAGTGGCGTACTAACTGGCTTGGACTTATTTATCCCAAATCGCTCAAGTACTTTCTCAATGTAATGCTGTTGAGACAAGTACAACAATCCTGCGTGTCTGTCCCGGATGATCTCCATACCCAATATCTTCTTTGCATATCCCAAATCCTTCATCTCAAAATTTTCACTTAACTGAGCTTTTAATTGGTTGATCTCAAATATGTTTCTAGAGGCAATCAGCATATCATCAACGTACAACAACAAATATACGAAAAGGTTATCACTACAAATTTTATAATATACGCAACAATCAAATTTGCTTCTTGTATATTCTATTTTGGTAATAAAAGCATCAAACCTTTTATACTACTACCTAGGAGACTGTTTCAAGCCATATAATGACTCTTCAAAAGACATGCTTGGTTTTGTTTCCCGGGAACAACAAATCCTTCTTGTTGACTTATGTAGATTTTTTTCTCCAACTCACAATCCAGAAATGATGTTTTCACATCTATCTGCTCAAGCTCCATATTAAACAGAGCAACCATGGCAAGTAAAACAAGAATGGAAATATGTTTTACAACTGGCGAGAACACTTCATGAAAGTCTACTCCCTTTCTCTGGGTAAAACCCTTAGCAACCAATATGCCTTGTATCTAGCATCTTCAACACCGAGAATCCCTTCCTTCTTTTTGTAGATCCATTTGCAACCTACAATCTTCTGCCCTTTGGGTACATCAACCAACCCCCATGTGCTATTCTTGTGTAGAGACTCCATCTCTTCACTCATAGCTACAACCCATTTATCAGAATATGGCTTAGAAATTGCCTATTTGTATGAGACTGGATCATCTCCTACAAATTCCTCGGCTGAACTTAAAGCATAAGCTATCAGATCTGAGTAAGCAAACCACTATGGTGGTTTGATCTGCCTCCTCTCCCTATCGCGAGCTAAGCGATAATTTTGTAGTAGTTCATTTTCTTGCTATTGATTAGGTGATAATATGCTCTTACTAGCTTCATCTACCATCTTCTGTTTACCCTTTGAAACTTGTGGAAGATCAATATGAATCTCCACATTCTCCTTAACAGTTGACTGCTTTTTTCTGCTGCTCTACCTTCTTCATCATTACCGACTCATCAAATTTCATGTCCCTACTAATAATCATCTTAGAGCCCTTGTCATCATTACACCACAAATGATAACCTTTGACTCTATCTGTATAGCTAAAAATATGCACTTCCTAGCCCTTGGCTCAAGCTTTCTATCCCGGACATGAGCATAGGCTGGACACCCAAATTTTCTCAAATTTCAGTAATCAGCAAGAGACCCGGCCCAAACTTCCATTGATGTCTTGTAGTCCAAAGCAGTTGATGGTGACCTATTCACCAAATAACACACAGTGTTAATCGCTTCTGCCTAAAAATCCTTGGACAATCTGGCGTTAAAGAGCATGCATCTAGCTCTTTCCAAGATAGTCCTGTTCATCTGTTCTGCAACTCCATTCTGCTGTGGTGTATGTACAACTGTGCGATGCCTCACAATTCCTTCCTTATCGTAGAATTCTTGAAATTCCTTGTCGCAGAACTCCAATCCATTGTCAGTCTTCAAGTGTTTGATCTTCTTTCCTATCTGTTTCTCAATTAAGGTCTTCCATTTCTTGAAGTTGACAAACACCTCATCCTTATGCTTCAGCATGTACACCTATACTCTTCGTGAGAAATTGTCTATGAATGTCAGCATGTACCTTGCACCTTCCTTTGAAGGTACCTGAGGAGGTCCCAAAAGATCTCAGTGAATATAATCTAAGGTGCCTTTGGTCCTTTGAACTGCAGTGCTGAATTTCACCCTGTGTTGCTTGCCTAGCACACACTGCTCACAGAAATCCAGTTGTCCAGTCTTTTCTCTACAAAGCAAACCTCATTTGCTCAGTTCTAACATCCCGCTCTCACTCATATGCCCAAGCTGCATATGCCATAGTCTCGTAGTATTATTGACTGATGAAGAAACCACTGCAGTACCATAAATCGTGTTTCCTTGCAATATGTAAAGGCCATTCCGCTTGTCTCCCTTCATGATAAGTAATGCGCCTTTGAAAACCCACAGAACTCCATCTCGAACTTTGTACTCAATCATTCTTGTCCAAAGTACCCAGCGATATCAGATTTTTCTTCAGATCTGGAACATGAAGCACATCTGTTAAGGTCCTTACTATCCCATCATGCATTCTGATACAAACTGAGCCAATTCCTACAACCCTGCGAGAAGTATCATTTCCCATAAGCACTTTACCACTATTATATTTCTGGTATGTGGTAAACCAATCTTCTTGTGGGCACATGTGGTAGGAATAACCACTATCCAAAATCCATTCAGAGCTTAGTAAAGTTTTAGCAATGTTGAGAACAAGCCCACCATCAAACTCATCCTCAACAATTCCAGCGACATTATCCAATTTTTGATCAGAAGTTTCACTTTCATTCATCACCTTTCCTCGTTCTGGACAATTCCGTTTCCAATACCCATTTCCACTATACTTAAAACACTTGGCACCATTTCTAGGCTTGGTTTGAGACTTCGATCGGCCTCTACTCCTTCATCTTTCTCTCGGTGTCTCTTTTGCCACCAATCCTTCCGCACTTTCACCATCATTGTTGCCTAAGACATGTTTTCTTAACTCGTTGGAATTTAATGAGGCATTTACATCCTCTATTGAAATCATATCTCTTCCATACAACAAAGTAGTAACCAAACACTTAAAAGATTTTGGTAGATAACATAAGAGAATTAAAGCTTGACCCTCATCATCAATTTTGACATCTATATTAGCGAGATCCAGAACATCTTATTAAAAAAATCAATATGCTGAGTGATAGATGTACCTTCCTTCATCCTCAATATATACAATCGCTGTTTCAAATACAATCGATTTGTTAGGGACTTCGTCATGTATAAGCTCTCCAACTTCTTCCATAAATTCGATGGCGTACTTTTCGTGGCGACCTCTTTTAGTACGTTATCAGCCAATGATAACACCAGAGTACCGCAAGCCTTCGCTATGAACTTGTCCTTCTCTTCGTCCTTCAGCATTTTCGGCAAGGAATCTTTGCCCTTTAACGCTCTCTATAAACCTTATTGACATAGGAGGGCTTGAACCTTCATCTTCCACAGCCCAAAGTCGTTATTCCCATCGAACTTCTCTACCTCGTACTTCATGCCTGACATCTGATCTAACTTGCTCTGATACCAACTTGCTGAAACCCATGAGGATCTATTGCGGAAACAATTAAAAAATAGTAAAGAAATTTAATGTAAAGTGACAACAAGATTTAACGTGGTTCGGCGATGTGCCTAATCTACCTAACAAAAAAAAGGAATTTTATTGATTTCAAATCAAAGAGAAAGTACAAATTTGAATTCCACAAATCTCATGAAAACACCCAACACCTTCGTTCTAAACTCCGTCTTGAGAGAATTACTCAAATGCAGTAAAGAAGCCCTTGTGTTATGTTCGTGACACTTTTTTCGAAAGAAAAACTGATATATATAAAAAATTGAAGCCCAAGGCTCGTGGGGTTGTGTCATTTGTCGAGGCGCACGCGTCTCGCACCAGGGCACGCGGCGCCCCTATTTTTGCTGTGTTGCAGGTGCCGTAGCGCAATTGACTTGCACTAGGGCGTGGGAATGCTAAAGATGCCGCGCTAGGGCAAGCCCAACTTGTGCCCTAGCGTGGCACATTTTCATGTCGTGCGCCTGGGCATGCGTGCCTTGTGCCCGGACACACGATTCCAGATTGCCTTGTGCCCGGGCACATGCTGTCTTGCTCCTGGGCAGAAGTCGTCTTGCTTGCCTACTGGCCGTTCTAGTAAGGCTTGCGCCCGAGCACGTGTCGCTACTGCGCTGCTTAGTCTCGTGTGCCCATTTTGACCCTTACTCCATTTTGCTCCGTTCTTCTTTCGGTTCTCGTCAATTTAGCCTAAATTTCAAGGCAAAATCAACATGTTCTGATATGAGATATTTTAGCTTTATATGT
Source organism: Jacaranda mimosifolia (assembly GCA_018894105.1). Taxonomy (NCBI): domain Eukaryota; kingdom Viridiplantae; phylum Streptophyta; class Magnoliopsida; order Lamiales; family Bignoniaceae; genus Jacaranda; species Jacaranda mimosifolia. Next base: position 23,134,502 of record CM032126.1, read on the forward strand.
GCAATTGAAAATGCCTCAGTCACTTTTCCAAAGAAGTCATTCATACAAGTTGGTTTTATTGGATCAGTTAGTTTAGGGCTTTATCTTGTCCTCAAAGATGTGCTATATATCCCTGGATTTCATTTTGATCTTATCTCTGTTAGTTCTCTACTTCAGCATTCGACGCTCACCTTATTGTTTTCCTATTACCACTATGTGATTTAGAATCCACGGACCAAGGAGATGATTGGGAAGGCTAACAAGATAGCTGGCCTTTATGTTCTTGCCACTACACTTCATTCTACTGTGAATACAGTCTATATTAATGCATGACATGAGAGCCTTGGACATCCGTCCTTTAAAAGACTTGAAAATATGAAATTTCAACTGTCTTTTTCAAGTTGTAATAATCTAGGATCACCTTGTTATATTTTCCCTTTAGCAAAGCAAAAAATAGTTGTCTTTTGTTTTGAATAATCACAAAAGTTCCTCCCTTTTCTCTCTTATACATGCTTAAACTTGAGGACCATTTCACACACCCTCCCACACAGGTCATAGATACTTTTTCACTTTGGTTGATGATCATTCTCATTTTACATGGCAATCATTCTCATTTTACCTAGCTTTACCTACTTAAGATGAAATATGATGTAAAAACTATCTTTCCACAGTTTTATAACACGATTCTTACTCAGTTTAACACCAAAGTAAAGTCATTCTGGATAGACAATGCTAAAGAGTTTACTCTCTATGATTTTTTTGCTACTAATGGCTTATTACATCAGTTGGCCTGTGTTGAATGCCCACAAAAAAAATTCTATAGTTGAAAGGAAACATCAACACCTATTAAACATTGCAAGAACTTTATATTTTTAGTCCAAGGTCCCTTTATCGCTTTGGAGTGAATGTTTATTGACAACAACTTTTCTCATCAACAGAATGCCATCTCATTTCCTTCAACATAAGAGTCATTTTGAGGTTGAACCAATAGCTCACATGTGTGTTTTTCTTGGATATCCTAATGGCACAAAAGGATATAAGTTCAATGATTAGTTACCAAGCAAGTTTCTATTTCATAAGATGTGGTTTTCCATAAATCTATTTCCATTTTCAGAACAGCAGCATTCGACTTCAATTGTGGATTTATTTCCACACTTGGTTCTACTCGTGCCGCATCATGAAGACATTCATCTTTTGTTGTAGTCCAACCAATCTCTTGATGATCATGTGCCTTTGTCTGATCATCCACAAGCCCTTTGAAGGTCCTCTCGAACACATAAGGCTCCATCCTATTTAAGATATTTTCATTATTCTCTCTTATAACATGATGCTCCACCTCCAATTGTTACTGAATATCCCATATCACAGCAGTTGACTCGCAACTCTCTTTCTTCTAGTTATTGCTAGTTTGTTCTACTTATGAACCTCACTTCTGTCATCAAGCTACTAAGTTTCAACATTAGAGGAATGCGATGCAAAATGAATTAGATGCTATGGAAACTAATAACACATGGACAATTGTTACTCTACCTCTAGGAGAAAACTCGATTGAATATTGTTGGGTTTACAAAGTTAAGTTCAAATCAGTGGCTCTATCAAAAGGTATAAAACTAGGTTTGCTGCGAGGATATACACAATAAGAATAAGTAGAGTTCCTTAATACCTTTTCTCTAGTAGCAAAAATGGTTATAGTTAAAGTGTTACTAGCATTAACTGCATCTCATTCTGGGCACCTTATTCAAGATGTGAATAATGCATTTTTAAACAGGGATCTATTTGAGTAAGTGCGCATGGATGTTCCTCTTGGTTATAAACATACAAATTCACCTATTCTTGGTTAGAAATTGGTTCATAAGCTACATAAAGTCAATCTATAGTAGGCTTCTAGACAGTGGTTTCACATTACACTCTTTAACCTTAGCTTTGTTCAGTCTAAATGTGATTACTCATTGTTTACTAAAGGGAAAGACTCATCTTGTTGCCTTGTTAGTATATGTAGATGACATTGTTATTACAGGCCCTAATATTTCAGTGATCAACTATTTAAAGAAAGTTCTCAGTGATGTTTTTAAGCTCAAAGATTTGGGAAGCCTCAAGTACTTCCTTGGGTGGGAGATTGCTCAACCTTTTACTGGTCTTGCTTTATCAAAGCGGCAATGGACTCTACAACTTTTAGAAAATACCCGATTCCTTAGATACAAGCCAGTTACTGTTCTAATGGACTTGAAGGTTTAACTTATAAGCCTCAATGATGAGCTTCTCACTAATGCTTCCCAATACACATACTCATTGGCTGCTTGCTATGCTTGATTGTTTCCAGGCTGGATATTACCTTTGCAGTTTAAGAAAACATAGCAACAATTACCTTGAACTACTATAAGAAAACAACCCCTTGCTCCCACCAGAATGGAGAGGGCAAGAAGTCATAACAACAAGCTCCCGAGTAGGCATCCAAGCAGTCTTAAGATCACTAGCTCAAAGCTACTATTTGTATCTAACTATGGAATGAAATGGAAAGGTGAGGTTGAGACCCTCCTAAACATCTCTACAAAGGACTTGGGTAAAGGGTAGTTAAGGGCGAACCCCTGTATTGTACCCCAAAGATGGCCTCTTGCAAGCATCACCATTCGCCTTCCCAATCTAAATTCTTTCTAAGTCAATATTTTTCCATGCCACTAATCATTGAACTAAGTTAAACTCAACAAAGGCATAAATAAATATAAAAAAAGCATAAGTATTGAGAAAAAGTCATGAATGCAAGAATAAATACACAAGCAAAAGGAAAAAGTTGGAAAACTAACTGATTACTAGAAAGAAATATACAAGTGATGTTAAAAAGAGAGTCGAATAATCCAGTCTCATCAAAGTGCTTTCAAAGGTCATGATGAACCTTTCATAAATGCACTAAGGAAGGAGAATTACTTCATACATGGGGACCTCCCAACCCTCATTTCTTACCCCCTCCCCCCCCCCACCAAAAAAGAAGTCTTTCTGAGGCCCTTGAGAAGATGACACTCCATTGAAAAATCTATAGCCTAGCCTAAGGAAGGAATAAGAAAAGGGCTCATTCAGAATCTTTCTTATTATGAAGAGAGCATGAAAATAATCTAAAGAGACTAGAAGACCCAACTCCCCAAGACGATGCTAGAACCCCACGAAGTATGCAAATGAATTCGAGGTAAATTGATTCAAACACATCTTATAACTCTCAACCACATCTAGCAGCAAAGGATGAGGGGAAAGGGAGAACCCACTACTAAAATACTCACTAAAAATCATGAATTACACTAGAGGGGATGACATAAGGCGATCTTTCAAAGAAGAAAATACGAGCTCAAGCTCATCAGAAAGACTAACCCTACTTCTTAAAACATTTAAGTCCTACAAGATAGGTGAACAAGACAGGGTAGTTATACCAACAAGACTCTTATTTAAAATAAGAGCATCCTCAAGCTTCTCTTTGAAAAAGTCATAATCTCTAGATTTAGACTCTAAATGGACCTTATCTCTAATGATGGAGATGAATCAATGACTAAGTATTAACGAATGCGCTCATGATATATAATCCCAAAACATGAAATAAGACTATAAGATATGAACAAAGAAGGATACACGAACTCAGAAGATGTCGCAACACCGCAAACCCAGATCATGCAACTACGGTAGAGCTATCCTAATAGGCGATTGGCCGTCCAATAGAAGGCTACACCTTACATCAAATAGGCGATCGACCCTTTATATATATGGCTTGCTTTCGCCAACTCTAACTCCACCCCCATCAACCTTGTTGTCATATAGTTTTGTCTCATTGTTATCATCGCTACCAAACGTCTCTCTCAAGCTTATACATCTCCCTCTCAAAGTTTCGAGCTCTCTCTCTCTCAAGCTTGGACTCCTTAAAAGTAAATTTCCCATAAGTGCTAGATAATTTGAGTATCAGGAAGAAGTAAAGAAAAGCTGAAAAACTAGCATTTTGAATTCATCCAACTAGCAATGAAATAAAGGCTCCAAGTCTTGAGAAATATATTATTGCCAAGGCCCTTGAACAATACGTATTGCTAGAAAAACACTACCTCTCGAAGTGACGAATAAATAAAGTTACTAATTTATCAATTAATTATTTACTTAATTTAATTAATGAAAATTAATCAAAGGTAAATTAAAATAAAGTAATAATAAAGTTAATTATTAGTAAGTAAAATTAGAAACAATCATCAAATTATACTTTCGATTTGAAAGGTAAATATCTAACTAAAAATAGGGGAATTAGATGATATGTCAAATGCAAAAATGTAAAACTCAATAAAATATCAAATTAATTATATAAAAAAGAGGCCATCGAGCGAATCTAATTAAGCACATTTAGGATGGAATGCAGAACTTAAGTGGATCCAACCTCATCGAAAATTTAAGGGAAAAATGCAAAATTGGTCCTATAACTTGACCCTACTGGCAAAGTAGAACTTTAACTTTTCGGGCTGCAAAATTGGTACAGTACCTTTAAAAATTTGGCAATTTGAGGACAAATTCAGCCCGAATTACATTTCTCACCGACCCGTGTTTGCGTGGCAGCTGATTTGGCACCACATCAGTCTAGAGATTTGCCTCTCTCTTGCATGGCGTATGATGTGGCAATTAAACCTACCACATCAACACATTTATTACACTTGGACAAAAAGGAAAAAAAATGCACAAAAAAACCAAAAAAGGAAAAAAATAAAAAATAGATAAATCTTGAAAAATAATTTATATACTTATATGTATATATACATATGTGCATACATACACACATATATCTCACTTACAAAATCATCAAATTAATTGCAATTGATTTCTAAAAAATTTAAAACTTACATATCAAAATTTAAAATATCAAATGTCCTTCAAATTTATAAGATTTTATTTGATAGGAATTTATCATCCAAATTTAAAAAAAAATAATAATTTAGCACTGTAAGCCATATAATTTTAATAATTATTAGTTATATATTTAATAATATTAAAATAATAAACATATCTAAAATATAATTAAATTTTGTTGAAATTATTTATTAAATTAAAAATGAAATAAGAAATAAACTATAAAAATTTAAGTCTATCCTCTTAACTATATAATTCAAAATTACATAGTAATATAAAATCATAAATATATGTAAAATAGTAAAATTTAATATAAATATATTTTATTTATTAACTCAAATATAATAAAATAAAAATTAAATAATAAAAATTTAAGTTTATCCTCTTAAGTATACAAACAACTTTATTGTATTTTTGAAAATCATGCAATAAACACCCCTGAAAGTGTTGGTGTAACTCATGCGCAGATGTGTGCAACTGGGTGTGAATTTTTGTGTATAAAGAGATAATTATACCCTTATTTATAAAGCCGTTGGATTTCATCCTTAAGATATCAATAGTCCAAATTAAATCCGATTATGTTTTTTGAAAAAATATTAAAAAATATGGATAATATATAATTATATATATATAATATATGTATGATATATAATTTAAATATATTATTTTATATTTATCTCCCCTCCGCCACCCTTCGCCCCCCAACCACCAACAACACCACCGGTAACCTAGCAGCCGACCTTTGGCAGCTAAATCGGTGTCGAAGGAAACAAAAGAAAAAAAATAAAAAAGCCGGCGGCCAAAACAACCGCTAGGCTGCGAAGCTGCCATGGCCAATATGGCCATGGCGGCCAGTGGCCGGATCTGGCCAGATCCGACTAGTATGCATAGCTACCATGGTAGCCTATTAGGGTTTGGGGATAGGGGGCGGAGGGCTCGGGATGGGGGCTCTTGGGAAGGGGTTTATATTATATAAATGTTATATATATAAATTTATATATGTATGTGTATTGTATGTATATTTTTTGTTTTTTTTTAATTTTTTTTTTTTTTGGTTTTTTGTGCAATTTTTTTTCTTTTTTATCCAAGTGTAATAAATGTGTTGATGCGACAGGTTTAATTGCCACATCATACGCCATGCAGGAGAGAGGAGAATGTCTGGATTGATGTGGTGCTAGCTGCCACGTAGGCACGGGCTGGTGAGAAATGTAATTCTGGCCAAATTTGTCCTCAAATTGCCAAATTTTTAAAGATAGTTTACTAATTTTGCGGTCCAAAAAGTTAAAGTCCTACTTTGCCAGTAGGATCAAGTTACAGGACCAATTTTGCATTTTTTCCAAAACTTAATTAGTATACAAATCAACTCCCACTGACAAAAAGGTATCTAAGTAATTATTTTTTCAACTCAAGCTCTAATTCCACAAGGGTTCGTTCTAGGAGTAAAAGCCTATTATTTCACATATTTACAGAAAGGATTCCAAATCCATTTTGATGGAGCATTAGTTTTAATTTTAGTATGAGTTTTTATCTTGTACAATGGGCAAACTCAATTTACGCTAAATAGTTATCGTGGCATGTCGTCCTTTTATTCGTAAATTAAAGTTACCATAGTATTAATAAATAACAAAATACTAAATATTATAATTAGAAAAGTTGTATAAATGTTATAATAAGAAAAGTTGTATGAGGTCAATTTTGTGGCATTAATTTTAAAAAGAATATATGATTCTTTTGTAAATTGTGTAGGAGAAGAAAAGAAAGTAGGGCAAAAGAAGAAGAACATGAAAAATAAGTAGTTTTTCATTAAAAAGTAAAAATTCATTTGAGACCTTAAAATCCTTTCTGACTAATAAAACATTTAAAGTATAATTGATATATATATATATATATATATATCACAATTTAGAGTGTAGCGATTTGAAAACCTCCATTATGTAACAGCTGGAATTTTGTTTTCTTTTATATAGTATAGATAATGTGCGCTATATTAATGTAGTTATATAAATAAAATCAGTAAATTAAAAAATCTCTTTCTTGAGGCTAGAAAGGCCCCAGACACGTGCAAAATTATTTTTCTGGGATAAGATCTAATTTGATCATTCAAATGTAAAATCAGTAAGAAGGCCAGAAAACCCGTAAGTCGCTTTTGGCTGAAATGATTGAAAAGACAGTATACAACATATACTTAGGCAGTATCACATCCTTAATTCTAAGTCTAGCTAGGCCAAAAGAGCGACTCAACATTTTCTAAAATAGTTGGAGCAATAGGGAGACATGCCATCTTGTTTTGCACCCTTCGTCTAAATTCAATCATCGGATTAAATTAGACACGTACATGCGTGTATCCTAATAGTAGTGGTTTTTCTAAAGTTTTATCAATTATTTGAAACAAATAATGTAATTCTCACTAACTTCAAATCATGCATTTTCAGAATTGATGTATAAAATTCATGAAAAGTTCAATTTTCAACCGTGTTTCGTAGAAATTCGTATTAATTAATTTATTTATGTACAATATTAATCAAATTAAGATAAAATTTTGGAGCTGAAAAATAAAACCATGTGAATCGGCAAACGGCGGAGCACCAGCGACAGGACTTTTGAGGATGTTGATATATATATATAATATAGCTATGATATATATTTTTTAAAATTATGCCTAGATCAGTACAATTATTTAATATATATATATACATAGTTATTTTATGCATATATATACATGTTGGAATTTTTTCTTTTATTTAACTTATGGATACACTAAGTGGCATCTCATATATATTTAAGAGGCATAGTGTATTCGATGATACTTATTTAGCAAAACACAAATAATTTTCTAGAGCAATGCATTATACATTAACAACAAAAATTTCACCCAATTTCGACAATAGCTTCTTATGATATAATTATCATTGTCATCATTGTGTTGTAAAAATTCAACATTATCTTAGTAAAATATAAAAATAATTACTATAAGAAAGCACCTCTTCATCAATGGAAAAAATTCATCACAAAATATGCTTTTGTGATGGATTTATTTCATAAATCCGTTAGTATATGTTTTGTCACTAATTAATTTTTTGACGAAAATAAAATATGTCATGCAGTTAACTTTGTCATGGAATTTTCACCACAGATCGAAAAATTGTTGGATTACAATGTTTAAAGTTATGAAATTTGTGATTGATTGTTCATACCAATACAAATTCTTTATATCTGCCATAAATGTCATTATTAATATATGTTTTTACTCCTATTTTAAATTTGTAAGAATCCATCACAATTGTCTTTGATCTGTGATGAAATCCTATTTGTTACAAATTTTACTATTAGTGAAGTGGTGTTTTAGTTTCTTATAGTAACACTGCTAACAAAAACAACTTTTTGCAACGGATTTTGTGAAAGAAAGAATCTGTTGCAAAATTTGTGGTCGCAAAATTTTGTGACGGATTTTTTCGTTGCAATCTGTCACAAATTTGGATTGGAATCGCAAATTTTGCGATAGAGATTTCCATTGCAAATTTGCGACGGATTTCTTAATATTCTCCCTGGCCCAAAGTTATGCATGGGCTTATTTGACATGATAAAAAATTTCAATGAAAGTTAAAAATTGATGACTTTTGTAAATTTTTAGAATATTATTCTTAAAAGAGGGGATTAAGAGTTAATTAATAATATTACATTATTATTTTAGTTAAGCTCTATCAGAATGTTAAAGAAATATGAATACAGAGAATAAACAATTTTTTACACACACGGACAAACGCACAGTAGATTTTATTAATTGCATGCTATTAATCTATATTAGTGATCATGTTTGATGTGAATCAAATTTATGAGATGCTACTAATTATTGTGTTAGTAAAGATCGAAAAAATTCCTTCTGACATGAAAAAATTAATTATCGGTTACTCTATATATATAGATGAGGGAGAAAATCACAACAAAAATATAAGATAATGATGATTTCGCATTCATATATACTTGTTCTGACGCTTAGTTATTATGCAAACTAGCCAGCCGTAGTACATATGTGATAATTGATCGAATTTCCAGGTATTCAGCAGCTGTTACGTACGTTGTATTCTTTAAGATGTTTTAGTTTCAGGACTGTGGAAGATGTAAAGAAAGAATTATTAAAAAAAAAAGAAAAAAATAATGTCTTTATTTCCTTCATCCGAAAATTAATATCACCACTAATTTGATCAGACATAGAATTGGGTAAGAGATAAAAGATTTTGTATACTTTTTATATTCTTACCCTTAAAATAATTTCTGAATTTAATAGTGTCAAATTATTATTTTAATTGAGATGACAGTTTTAGCGGAAAAGAGATTCATCTTAGGGTATTTATTTTTATTTAGAATATTCCGAAAAAAAATAAATAAAAATAAGAAATTTGGAAGAGTGAGTATTTGCCTCTTATTTATGAATCTCTGTCCTCGAAACTTCCAAGTGCGGAAAAGTACCTAAAAGGCAAGATACATGTTAAATTATCTTAAGAAATTTACACAGTAAATTTTTTTAAAATAAAATTACATTAATGATAAAAAAGCAATAATGTGAAAGTTATCATTAATAACAAATATTAAGTACTATCAATAACTTTTATTTGTCTATATTATATGACTAAATTTTTTGCTTTGTCACAATATAGATTAATAATGATAAATGCAATTATTTTATATAAATGTTATTATAGACAATTAACCGAGTGGCCAATTAACTCAATAATATCATTCTCACATATATAAGTGTGAGGTTGGGGACTCGAATCCTAACCAATTCTTGGTATGCATATATATATATATATAGACACACACACACACACACACACAAAATATATTTATGTGACAACCTATTATTGTTATGTAAGTGTTACTAGTTGTTAATAATGAGAACTTAAATATATTTTTTACCATTAAGTATGTAAAATTTAGTATATGATCAAATAAAATTTTCACTAATGTGTATAACTAATTGACAACTTTTGTAGTAGTATTAGTTAATTAATATATTATCACAATTCTTATAATGCAAGCACTCATAAACAATTCTAATCATTCTACACACTGATCCTTACAATTTCAACAGGTTTACTAATAATTTGGAGGAGATCTCTAGACAAGCATTTAGTATCCATTATAATCAATTCTACTTTACTTTTCTTTTTTGCTAGCGATATATATTTTATGGCTCTCATTTTTCTAAATATGAAGCATGATAAAGTGATCCAACTTGAGCATATAATGCATATTTGAAAGTATTGTACTTCTATGCAGTATATTATCAAGAATTTGAATATCGTGAAGAATTTGAATTGGGGAAGGATTTTGAGCCACAACCAGGAATGATTTGAACTTTCACGGGGAAGGATTTTGTGGCTTTTTTATAAAAAAATAGTAAAAAAAAAAAATTATAAAAATACTGCACTATTCACAAATTTCACAATTTTATAGTAAGTTGGAGTCATAGATTGCAACTTTCAACAGTAATGAATAGTTATTGATTTTTTATTTATTTATAAAATTAGTAAAATAAATAAATAAATAAAATGATTGTTTGGGTTATTGTTTTAGGTTTGAAGGGTATATACTTGTGTATTATTTCGCTTGATTGAGGTAAGTTTTTTAATTATGCTAAAATTTAATTATGTTTTAGTTATGTTCATTATGTTTTGGTTAATTATCTCCATTAATTAAAGTTTGATTTATGTTTTAGTTATATGAAATATGTATTATATAATTTGTCTCAATTAGTTAAAATTTATTTATTTTTTAGTTAAATTTTGATTTATGTTTTAGTTTTATGAATTATATTTTATATAATTTGTCTCAATTAGTTAAAACTTAATCATGTTTTAGTGAAATTTGATTTACGTGTTGGTTAAATTCAAATAATAATTTATTATTTTTGGTATAATAATTTGATTTAACAGAAATAATGATTTATGTATTAGTTGAAATTTGGATTACATTTTATGTTAGTTTTATATGTTGTTATATTTGTTAAAGTTATGTTTTTATTTGAATTACAAAGTTTGTTAGAATTATTATTGAGTTAAATTTTGTGGTACTACATATTGAATTGTATTAAAATTTAAATTTTCATTCAGTTTGTGAAATTATGATTTATTAATAAATATGTGTCCATCCTAGTAACATGTGCATAATGATGCAGGCTATCTTGACTTGGTGGAAATCTTTTGTCAGTGTTAATTTTAGTGGAGCATTAATATACTAATAAATATCTTAACTTGGTGGAAAAAATTAGTTTTAGTTAATGATTCCAATCCTCAATTTGTTTGTCATTCACATTAATATACCAATAAATATTTTAGATGTACCTAATCATATTTTTTTATTTATTTTTTCAGCAAATATTTTAGGATGGATATAAGAGATATATATGGTCCACGTGATCCTAGTGTCTTATACATGCAAGATGGCCATCGATCAAAGAGTGTATTAGCTGGAGATATAGATGATACTTTACTTGTTAGACGAGGAGATAGAAGATTTTGGAGAATTATAGGACACCAAGCTCTACACCCTCGTGTATTATCTTTGTTAAATGAGATGGGATTCTATGGTGTCTACAGTTGTAGAAATATTGAGACCGATGTTCATGTGATTACGACTTTGGTCGAGAGGTGTCGCTCAGAGATTCACACATTTCATTTACGTGTGGGAGAGGCTACAATTACGTTGCAAGACATAGCAAAATGCACAAAAAGGCCCTGGAAGACTCAATCCCTAGCTTTTTTGTAGTTAGTAAGTTGTAAGCAGAATATATGAACCAATTTTTGTATGCTCATTCTTTTAGGTCAGGTGGTGTTAGTGATGTGGGAGGTCCTGTTAATAGGCTGCAAAACTTGTTTGCCGACGGCTACGAATGTCAACCACCAGGAGATGCGGAATTAACACCTATACCACCATATATGTCAGCAAGCAGACAGTCAGTATCCGAACTAGTAGCTACTGATCTTGGTTTAGGATGGGGATCAACGGAGTATGATTATTCATCACCAACTCGCCACTCATTTCATATCTCGCCATTACCTTTTTTAAATAGTACGGATCATCGTGATCACCATGGGGCTGGTCCAAGCCATCATCAATCACATGATGCTACACATGATGAAAGGCCACGACGACCACGAAGGCATCGGCAACACCGAGCTCATATATTTGGTTCATATATTTTGCTTACAATTTACTAACTACAAAAAAGCTAGGGATTGAGTCTTCTAGGGCCTTTTTGTGCATTTTGCTATGCCTTGCAACGTAACTGTAGCCTCTCCCATACGTAAATGAAATGTGTGAATCTCTGAGCGACACCTCTCGACCAAAGTCGTAATCACATGAACATTAGTCTCAATATTTCTACAACTACAGACACCATAGAATCTCATCTCATTTAATAAAGATAATACACGAGGGTGTAGAGCTTGGTGTCCTATAATTCTCCAAAATCTTCTATCTCCTCGTCTAACAAGTAAAGTATCATCTATATCTCCAGCTAATACACTCTTTGATCGATGGCCATCTTGCATGTATAAGACACTGGGATCACGTGGACCATGTATATCTCTTATATCCATCCTAAAATATTTGCTGAAAAAATAAATAAAAAAATATGATTAGGTACATCCAAAATATTTATTGGTATATTAATGTGAATGACAAACAACTTGAGGATTGAAATCATTAACTAAAACTAATTTTTTCCACCAAGTTAAGATATTTATTGGTATATTAATGCTCCACTAAAATTAACACTGACAAAAGATTTCCACCAAGTCAAGATAGCCTGCATCATTATGCACATGTTACTAGGATGGACACATATTTATTAATAAATCATAATTTCACAAACTGAATGAAAATTTAAATTTTAATACAATTCAATATGTAGTACCACAAAATTTAACTCAATAATAATTCTAACAAAATTTGTAATTCAAATAAAAACATAACTCTAACAAATATAACAACATATAAAACTAACATAAAATGTAATCCAAATTTCAACTAATACATAAATCATTATTTCTGTTAAATCAAATTATTATACCAAAAATAATAAATTATTATTTGAATTTAACCAACACGTAAATCAAATTTCAACTAAAACATGATTAAGTTTTAACTAATTGAGACAAATTATATAAAATATAATTCATAAAACTAAAACATAAATCAAAATTTAACTAAAAAATAAATAAATTTTAACTAATTGAGACAAATTATATAATACATATTTCATATAACTAAAACATAAATCAAACTTTAATTAATGGAGATAATTAACCAAAACATAATGAACATAACTAAAACATAATTAAATTTTAGCATAATTAAAAAACTTACCTCAATCAAGCGAAATAATACACAAGTATACACCCTTCAAACCTAAAACAATAACCCAAACAATCATTTATTTATTTATTTTACTAATTTTATAAAAAAAAAAAATAAAAAAAATCAGTAACTATTCATTACTGTTGAAAGTTGCACTCTGTGACTGCAACTTACTTTAAAATTGTGAAACTTGTGAATAGTGTTGTATTTTTGTAATTTTGTTTTTTTTTACTATTTTTTTTTATAAAAAAGCCGGATTTTGTCTTACATTACAGATTTCACATAAACTTGGATTTAATGTATTAGCTTTAAATTCCCTTGTTTGGAAAACATAACGAGTTTGCATGATAAAGTTTCACATATGACGTTAGTAAATCATATGATTTACCAACAAATTTGCCAATAGTGAAATTATCATGTCTTCATTATCATCTATAATTAAATTATGTACATGTTCAATTCGAATATTGAAACACGATTTAATCGAGCAAAATAAAATCATTCATTTCATGATACTAATATTTTTTTGTTGGTATTATTGCATCTCACCATATTGATCAATCTCTAAATTCTAATAATTCTAAATATAAAATTAATATTAATATTAATATTAATATGAATTATTTGAAGAAATTAAAATACATTAATTGTTTTGCAACAAACATAATTTGTTGGCATTTGACAAAATCAATTGAGTAGAACCCTAGAAAGCTCGATGAAGTGGAACCCTGCATGTTTTTTGGCAGGATTTAAATTCTATATTTTTATGTTTTGCTAAAAAACGTCATATAAATTATAAGGACATCCGATAAAAAACACAACGTTTCAATTCTGAAACACACTAAGGTACTACTCACTGAAAATTAATCGATTTGCACATTGCCTTAATACATATATACGTGCAAGTACTAAGGCATTTTTTGAGAGTACATGAAAAGCAATAGTGGAACTAATTAAGTAAAACAGCTTCTTTCATTGCCAAATACCACTGAGAATGAAATGAAAACAGTAGTGATGAAACAATTAACAGAAGTAGCCACTGGATTGACATTTGACAACAGTACAGATACAAATCTCACAAAAGGAAATTATTATACATAATGTTCTGAAGCATATATAGATATATAGGGTTGAATTTCTTCAGATCTTTAGGGATTAATACTGAATTACTGATCATGAAGAAGAGCTCCATCCCATAAATCAAAATAAAGACCATCAATTGTTTGGAATGGCAGCCCTTCTCATTTGATGCTTCTCAGACCCCTGCGCCGCCGATATATAAAACAAATGCAACAACTCAGATAGTGCTGGCCTGTAATTATAAGCAATTTTCACTTACATATACATATTTAACAGGATAATACTGGCCAGGTGTTATAAGTTAGCTTTCTTAAAGGATGCTCAACAGTCCAGAATTTAAGCTAGTCATACGAATTTGTCTGAAATTTCATTAGAATATTTTAGCTATATAACTAGGAAATAGAGAGAGAATTGCTGCAACTGCCTAATTCCGGCGCATATGAAGTAAAATTCAGAGCTCCAATTTCAGCACTCATTTTCAAGAAAATAGAGCTAACCAGTGATAAGAAATGCTAATAATATCATTTTATTTTATTTTTCTGGTCCTAATCCTAGCTAGGTGAAGGCTTGGCATGAACCCTTACAAGGTTATTACAAAACTAAAAAAATGTTATACAAGGGAGCAACTAATATATATAATGAGCAGTTCTACTGAGTAGAAGACCTTAAATTAAGTAAAGCTTGAACGTAACTTACCTCATTAAGTTTAGCTTGGTTATTCTCCAACATAAGCCCAAAATGGATGTGAGGAAAGTGTGCCCACTATAGCAAAGAAAGACCACAAGTTATTACCCAAACAATTGTACTGGAAATTGCTATGAGCCATGCATCAATAGCTGTATTTTTTTTTTCCTGACACTTTTCCCACTTGGTTTTAGGTGTCCAAATTTGTTAACACGCCCACTTACATTTTTTGCAGCAGTACTAAAAGCTTCCCTGTGACTGATCTCTGGATTATTCGCCTTGATTCTTTGAATTTCCTCCCTAGATATGATAATTCACGCTTAGAAACATTCAAAGAAGTTAGAGATATTAATGAGAGTTAGTTCGCTGGAGGGCTGCATTATTACTTTATGAACTGGTTGTATGCAGATGGGACTCGTTGCCTCTTCTCCGGGGCTGTAGAAATGAAATAAAAGATATAAATGACATATAAGGAGAGGAAAAAAAATAAAATTGTAACAGATAGAGAGATGGTTATGGAAAATAACAGAAAAAATGTCGCACGTCGATTTACGATTCTCTGCTCTGGTTTGTTTGTGATGGAAGGTTGGATTGCCATCTTGTTGTTCCATTTTGAAGAGGAACCTAAGTCAACTTTATACTCAGTTGAAGTGTTGGTAGAAGCCTGAAGTTAAGCATTCGTTAAAGCAAATATATGAGCAAGCAATTCAACAGAGATACCAAATTAAAATCCGTAAGTAAAAGAAATAAAAAACTCTAATAACAAGTCTTGATTGTAACTCATAGTGAAAATCCCCTGGATGGCTAAATCTTTAAATTAAACAAAAAGGAAACTTTAGAGGGATATATGTTGTTTGATTTTTTATACTGTATCATAGCTTTTGTAGCTAAAACAATTTTTTTTTTTTAATCAAGAATAGCTAAAACAATTGACTCAATGTGAGAATGATATCATTAAAGAAAAAAGAGAGATCTTTGGGCAAAAGGGCTGGGCTGAAAAGATAATTTTTCTCAGGAAAAAGAAGAATAAAATAACGACATTGAAGCGACTGAATCAGTTAGGAATGATAGAGAAAATGGCAGCTGGATTGACAGTTGCTAGATCTAAGAGATAAAAAAAGAAAGAAAAAAAAAAAAAACCGTGTTTCCATAGCAGCAGACAGCTCCTGATTATGTAAAGAAATGCCTCAATTTTTTTTAATTTTTTATTATAAAAAAATAACTTAAGATCCCAACTTCAAACCCAAAAGAGAAAAAAAGAAACAAAACAGCACATCAATCAAATCATCTAATCATTAAAAAAAGACTAAAAAGTAGTTCCTCATTAATTTCAAAGAATTTATGGAGAAAAAGTTTTTCAAGAAAAAATGGGTAAATGTGCACTGCAAAAATACATTCAACAGAAAAGCAGAAGCGTAGGTAGGTACTTAGATGTTGGCGGCTGCTACCTAACTAGGGTTCTGAGATGTAAGATCTTGGAAAAAATTAAAGGTCCTCTTTATTTTAACGAATATGTTTATAATTAAAAGACTTTGATTCCCTCAAAAGAAGCAAAATCAGAAGCCCTAGATTTCAGAAGGCTACGAGTTAATTTAGATGATCGCCCATAAATTGAGCTGAAATGTTTGTTGGGAGAGACCTGGACATCTTGCCAGGAGGGCTGCACCTGCACGCATTGGAATGCAGCTGCCATATTAACAGTCCAAAGATTGGTACAGTGCCCACATCGAACTGTCACAACATCAAACAAGCTGTTGCATGGAACACTCACCTGCAGATTATTTAAAAAAACAAAAACGAAAGAAACCCAATTAATACAAAGAACAAAGCCCACCCCACCCCTTTTCCCACTTCGAGATCCACAATTACAGAGAGAGAGAGAGAGAGAGAGAGAGAGAGAACAAAAAGAAAGAAAATGATGATGAAGAAAGCAGAAGATATCAAATTAGGAAGAACCCAGAAATGGATTTCTTGAAAACTAACAGGTTGCTGGAAGCAGAACCCTAAAAACCCGCTGGAAAGAGAACCCTAAAATCCTTTGGGAGAAATTTCACATGGGTTTTCTTCTACCTAGTAGTGTAGCTATTCAAGAAAATGGTCCAGCTCCAGGGAGCTGGAGTTCTAATTCAAAGCAACAAGCCGGAAGAAAAAGAGAAAAAAATAAAAGAAAAAGAAAAGCTTAATTTTTGACAGCACTCCACACTTGGGATGTAGTGAAATCTTTTCAGCAATGAAAAAAGCTACAGCACATAGATGAGGAAATCCACTGCTCAAGGACTTGTCTTCATCAGCTTAAATAAACCTACTACTTTTAGATAATCAACACAAAATATATAATATCTGAAGCTTCTCTCTCTCAGAATAGGTGATTCTCACTAGCTTCAGACTCTTGAGGTATGACTTTTTTTCTCTTTGACTGTAAAAGAAGAGGAGAAAAAGAAAAGTCTAGACGATGTAGACATGACTGTATCAGAGAAAAAAAAAACAAGAAAACCCTGGTGGGAAATTAATTGTATTTCAGCACGATAGCACCAAAACCTGATCTCTGAAGCAAAGATCAGCTTTAATCATCATGGAAATTGTTCTCTTTTTCTTTAAAGAAACACACGAGAAAGAAAGAAGAAAGCAAGCCCACAAGCACAAAAAAAGAAAAAATGTGCACATATAGGAATGAATAGCTCCATGCATAATTAATTAATTGCTGGGAATTTATGGGATTTTCGGGGTATATTAAAAGTAGATCCCAGTAGAGAATGATTTATTTCTACCGCAAGAACAATATTGCAGAAGTTGCAAGGAATGTAACAGAGCTGCTCCGGCACCTCCATTTATGCAAAACAATTTGTGGAGAAAAACAAATACAAGAAGAAGAAGAAGAAGTGGAAATGAAGTCTAAGGAAAAGGCCTATATATATATATATATATTCTCTCTCTCTCTCTCTCTCTCTCTAGATTGCTTTCAAGATGAGTTTTGCATCAGAGCAGCAAAACTGCTGCTTCTATATAAAGAATTCTAAGGGCTAAAAGAAAAAACTAAACTTTTCCAGAGACCCCCCTCGAAAAAGATAATGAAATTTGTGCAGAAGGTGAAGGGAAGTAAAAAGAAAAGGCTAGGGATCAATCCCTCAAGGGTAGTGGTAAATAAAAGGTGAAGGGCTAGGGTTTCGATGAGCGAGGGGAAGAGAGTGTTTGGAAGCATTCGCAAAAACAGTCCATATGGGGGGTTATTGTCGCAATTATTTGTGAGAAACAAAGTGTTGACCACTCCCTTTCGCTATCTCTGATACACCACCGCGGACGAGGGGGGCGAATTTTCCATCGTAAACTAATTATATACTTTGTTTGTAAATATTTTTTAGGCTATTAAAACGTACCAAAAATGTATAAATATGGAGCTTTTTTATGTGTATGTATAAATATTCAAATAGTGCCTGTGCATCCATGGAAGGTTAGGTGGACCCCTACTAAATATTGGCAAAGCTTAAATAAATAATATACTAAACATTCCCTCACAATTATTTAATTTGTAAAGGGAAAAAAAAAAAAAAAACTAAATCTAAGAATTCCTACTAATTTGCCATATCATATCCTTTGGAGCATAGGTCCCTGCAATTGAAATCTTCATATATCCTTGATTAGCAAGATTGTTGGCTGCTAAATTCCCTTCTCAAAAGAAGTGGAAGAAAGTGCTTTCCACGGTCCGCATAAGAATTATGATCCCGAGAAGGGTGTATTTGTCAGTCCAATGTGATTTCTTTGCCTCGGCCATAAGTTTTAATGCAATATACGGATTACAGTGTATACATACATACATACACACACGCACATATATATATATATATATATATTAGTATTGCTAGTAGGGTTTGAGAGGAGAGCATATTTGGTATTCATGGAAGGATGTAGAGAGGATTTAATCGAGAAGATACTCAAATTCCTATAATCCTTTTTATATATTAAGGGCCCTTTTACTCGTCAATATTATAATTGAATGTTTGATTCTCACATTTAAAATTCATAATTAATAAAAAGTTCAGCATTTTATTTTAAAGTATTAGATTATCTATCCCACCCTTTACTGTGATTAATAATCTTAGGATTAGAAGCATTAGGATTAATATATCAAATGACGAAGTATGTAGCCTAAATACAAACTTAATTTAAACAAATATGTATGTATAACTAAAACTTGATTTTCATAACTGAGTTTTTAAGAAAAGACTAAATTATTTGCACAATCAAACTTATTTTTATAAGATTTTTTTATACAATATTTATCAAAGTAATATAATTTTTTAATATAAGAATTATTTCTTCCATGATAATAAGAACTCATAGCTAAATTTTTTTTCTTTAAATTAAAAAAATGAATAATATTTTTCAAATGTAAATCTACACTTAAACCCTTTCAATGAAGATAATTCAATTCTAAAAATAGAGATTTACTCACTACAATACAACTATATATTAAACTCTTTTAATGATGGTAATTCAATTATTAAAAATGATGGAGGATGAAATTGATACTTCACACTTATCATAAGTTACAATCCAAACTATCATCGTATCCAAACAACCGAGTGCATTAAGTTATGATATTCAAACTAATAATCCAAACAAGTAAACAAAGTATTATATGGTAATGATAAATAGTGAATCATATATTTATTAATCACATCCAATCCTATGATTGCATGCAAATGTACCCTAAAGGGATAATTAAAAAACTATCCATAAGGCTTGGGGTATTAATAAAAACTTCCCCTATATATAGTTTGCAAGATTGCAATTAATTACCTCCCTTGGGGTTTAGTGTTGTTTAAAAATTAGGTCCTAAAGTTAGTTTAACTAATGGATTTTGCTGACATCATCATCGAATTTTTTTTGAAATTTCAATTTTACCCTTCAGTTGACTAATCTAGGAGCTCGAGTTTTTGTTGAACAAAAATGCTCTTGTGCTATTTTTTCATGTTCCATATATGCATAGACCTGGAAAAATAATACCATACCCACGGGTACCCTAAAATTTACGGGTAATGGGCCTCATATTTCCCACCCAATAAAATATAGGTAATTTTACTCACTCACCATTTTTTAGCCCAACCCATGGGTACCCATCGGTTACTTGTATATATATTTATGTTTTTAAAAATTTTAATCCAACTTTTAATTTTTGAATTTTACAAATAAAAAATTTTACAACAAACTAATACCCTAAATACAAAAGAGTGTATAACCAAAAACCCTTCTCAAATAGCGACCACCTATGTAGTCAAGTGATAAATAATTTGTTGCGCATATTTTCATAGATGTAACATCTTCTTCTACAAAGACAACAATGTTTGAGTGATATTTAAAGTTTTAATTAAAAAAACTTTTGGCATGTAATGAGATTTAAATTTGAACTTTTAAATGTAATGTACTTTAAATTTGATGGATTTTGAATACTTAAGCTGTAAGTATTAAACTACAACGTTATTAATGTGCTTTAAATAATTATTCAATTTAATAAATTTGTTGTTTTTTTAATTTTATTTAAATAATATTTTAATAACATTATGTAAGTTGCAAGGTAGACATTAATTTACCTTTTAAATATTAAAAAAATAAAAATTATTACGGGTACCTGTGAGTTACCCATTATCCATCATCATGGGTAATGGGTCCATTATCTCGAACCCAATAAAAAATGAGTAAATTTACCCAACCCGTCATTACCCACTATTGGGCTACCCATGGGTACCCAATTACTAGGTTTATCAGCATGTACAAGTGTAATTGTAACATAATAAGTGTAATAGCTAGGGTGAATAATATAACAAATTAAAATAATGCTTAATGTTGCTGTTGGAAATATAATTTAGTAATTATTTTAATTTAATTAATAAAACCATTTTTAATTAACTAATTAATTTTAAAAAGAAATTATTTGATTAAAAATATTATTTATTTTTGTTGTTATATTAATTTCAAGTTTAGTCACAATTAACCCTTGCAATAAATTTCAACATGACATATCACTGCTATATACTTAGCTATCTGACATAAAAAAATCTTTATTTTCTTAAGAGCCTACAAGCACATCCGCTATAGAGCAAAATAGACATTCCAAATGCACAAAACAGCAAACCAAAATTACACCAAAGTTGCAGGCATTCAAGCATTTACACTAAAATGTATAAAGTAACATGCCAAAATTACATCAAAAAGATACAATATCAATATTCCAAATAATTACATGTGTTAGTTGCAGCCGAAATAATTGTTTAAATCTAAAAAAAAAAAAAAAATAGTTATTTAATTCTTCACATGATCTTCACAAAGATACTGGCTAGTTTGAATCTAAAAACTAAGAACAATCTTTAGTTTTCTCCATCAGTAGCCCTCAATCAATAGCACCTCTACTAGCAACACCTCCACCAGTAACCCCAACGTCTGTAGTACTTCCATCCTCACAACCTCAAGTTTTATCACAACCTCCTCTTTTTATTTTCTACATGACAAAGTTGCACTCTTGCACATTGTTGGCTCTGGCAACAACTCAAAATATTTCCTTAGCAATACTCCAGAGAATTAAAGTTTGAAATTTGAAATATGTGCCTACAACATTTTTGATCGATTGATTGAATGAGGTACCAATTCAGTAAAGTAATTGTCTCCACCAGGCTCTACATTTAAACAAAAACAGTAAATATACATGGTTAGAATCATTTTCCAATAATTATATATAATCAAAACCATGTAAACTTTAAAACATTACAATTAGCCTCCTGAGTACATAGAACTATTATAGAATGAACCTTAAACATCTCCAAACATATGCATAACTTAGATTCCAATAGCAACAAACTTTAAAACACGACAATTGGCCTTATGTGTACTAAAAACCATTACAGAAAAAACCTTAAATATTTTCAGATATTACACAAAAAACTGTAGACTTTGAAATTACAAAGAATAAATAAATAAATAAATAAATAAAAAATGAAACCATAAACTAGGGTTTTATAATCTAACATTTGGGGTGTTTTGGAGATACAGCAAAATCAAACCAAATAACCTGCCATATTCATTAAATCATTATACAAAAATTATATTTCAAACAAAATTCTAACATAATGCATTCTTATAAAATCCTAGGCATTTGAATAATAACAATAAGAAAATAATTTTTATAGATTATATCAATATTTTAAACAGAATTAACCAAGAAAATGAAAAATTGGATCAAGTATTACCTTTTGTATCCATTTTACTCAAACTCGAAAAATAGCTGCCCCCAAAATTCGACGACCAACAAACTCGGCCTTCTTCAGTATACTAGCAAACAAGATTTTCGGTGGGTGATCAGAATTCTTCACTATTCATGCAATGGACGGGTGTTTGTTAGAGAGAGAGACGAACGTGTGTGAATGTGTGTTGCAGCGCAAATAAACACCCCATGTTTCTTTGTTTTATTCATTTTAGGGCATTGCTATTTTTTCAGTTTTTAGATATTTTGAGATTTCTTTTTGAAAACTGAAGCATGTAATGGTCTTTTGACAATTTCCGTCACAGGTTTTGGACGACAATTTTCTATAGGGATTTTTGTAATTTCACAAACCATAGAGGAAATTTATGTTATTACCCCAATCTTTAGGGATTAATTTTTGTAATTATCCCTATATTAAACTTGTTGTTTTTTCTTGTAGACGTGGACTTTTGAATTGAGCCAAACCAAGTAGATGTTTATTTGTTTATTTTTTATTTTTTGGCATAGCTTTTCATAACTTTTCCACATTGTAATCAAAATTTGAGATCTATTTATTAGAATTCATGAATCATGCAAAAATTTTGAATTTAAAGAAAAGTACCTCACAAATATAATGTAGATATGTGCATATTATGTGACTCAGGAAAATTCAAATATATTTATAAGATTATCGTTCTTTTATTATGAAAAGATTTATCGATACAAGATACACTTATGAATTTGATAACTGAAAAATGAAAAAAATATTTACAATCATTCTCAAAGTTGCTAAATAAGTCTCTCTCAATCCCTTTGTATTGTTCAATCCTAACTCAAAACAAGACTCTCACAAGTTTCATAAGTATTTCGAAGTAATCAAAAAACATTCTTACCAATATGAGCAAAGGAAATATTGCCAAAATGGCCACGTAACTAGAGGTTATTGGTGTTTTAGGACACTTGAAAGATGGACCTGTGATTTGACCAAGTATCCCTAAAAACATAGTAATTTAATTTTTGGGAGCCTGGATCCAAGTGGTTGCCGATTTGGCACATCGCCCGCAATTCTTTGGTGCAAAATCCAACTTAGATGCCATTGTGTCGTCGACTTTAGTAATCTCAAGCCACATATGAAAATTTTTTACGTGGACGAAAACAAACAAATTCTAATTCAACATCTTAACCCTAAAACACCAAATTAATGTAAAATTACAACAATAACAAAATATCATATTCACCTTAATCATAATCTCCATTTAAATTTCTCTAGTTTAATCGAAGGCACTACAAGAAAACATATTTTTTGCTACAAAATGTTTTACTTCACTAAAAATACTGTAATAAAAAAGGACTATCTGCTATAATTTTTCTATTGTAGTATAAAATTTCAAATGTGTAGTAAAACTCACATTAAATACTACACTTCATCTTATCGTAGTATAAGATATATTTATTTACTACAATTTTTATACGTGGTGAATAATATATTATATTTACTACAATTTTACATAAACCATGGTAAAAAGATGATAATTTACCCCACTTTTTCATTAATGAAGTAAACATAACAGAAGTTATGAAAGTTTGATAGAAAAAATTAACATCTTAAATACAAATTTTTTACTAAAAAAGAAGAATGTAAAATATATTGAATTCTATGTTTAATCAATAATATTTAAGGTAAAAAAAATTGTTTCTAATTTTTATTATTAAAAAATTCTTTATTTAAATTAATTGAATTCTAAATTAACAAATAAAACCCTCCGAAAAATTCTTAATTACTCATGATTTTAATTAATACAATTAGAGGTAAAATAAAATTTTTACTGCAACTATTATTAAAAAATACTTGATTAATCAATCAGATACTTAATTTACTTAGTTAGAAAGGTCGTTTAAAATAGTAGGAAAACCCAAGTTTGGAAGTAAAATAATTTTTACTATAAAAAAATTGGTAAATTAATAAAATATATTTAAATCAGCTAATTAGCAACAAAGTGACCAATGACCTAGTGGCATCATCTTCAAATACATAGGTGTAAGGTCAAGAGTTTGAGCCTTAATGAACTCATGGTGCGTGTGTAGATAAAAAACGTAGTTCATTGTTAAAATTCTTCAAAAGCCCCTAAAATCATTCTATTTTTACTACATTTGATTGTGTTATTTACTACGCTTTTCAAAGTATGGTGATTAACTACCATATACTACACTTTTTAATTGTGGTGAAAGATAGTGGTGTATTTGATAACTTTTTACCACACATTCAATTTGTAGTAATTGAAGAGAATTTCGTAGCTAAAGATAATTGCTACGGTTGAAAAAGTGTAGCTAAGCTTTTACATTGCTTGCAATGGCTACGGCTAGAAAAGTGTAGCACAAGCATAGTTAATAGCTTTTTACTACACTTAATTACTATTTACTACACATATTTAACTGTAGTAAAAAGCATATCTTTTTGTAGTGAGGAGAGGAAAAATGATAGAGGGAATGGAGGCAAAGATTTGCCAAATGGTGGTTGCACCAACTCTACCAATACTTAGTAAGGTTATATTTGTGTAAGCTCAAGAAGATAGGAAAATTGCAATTTTCATCTTATATCTTTATCCATTTTAGTTTTCAGTCCTATAACTTACAAAATTACAATTTTAGTCTTATAAGTATTAAAATTGTCATATTCAGTCCTTTTTTCGCTAGAGATCAAAAAAGCCTCCATAAAAATTGACGTGGCATGGCAGGAGTGTGCCCATTTTGGAAATTTTGTCTTGTTGGCAAAAACCCAGTTGACATATTTAAGTGGACCTCCTAGTAGGCATTTTTTATCTTTTCTCCTACTTAGTTGACAACATGACTTTGAATTGATAAGTGGATTGAAATCTTTAAATTTGAACAATTTATTTATATATAATTTATGCTTATTTACAAATTAAGAAAAAGAAAAGTTTGATCTGCCATATTGACAATATAACTTTAACGGCATACCTAAAATAATTTAATTAAATTTATATATACAAGTGAAGAAAAATACATTAAAAGTGAAAATCAAAAAGAAGGGAAAAAGTTGAAATAAAATTCCTCCCCCACACCCATGGTGGGAAATGGGCTAGCCATAGCAAGCTGGTCCATTTGGCCAACAGCTACCTGGTCGCCCATGGCTGCCATGACTAGGGCTAGGTGCTTGGGGGTGAAGGACAATGTAGTAGTATAGGGCTAGGGAATAGGGGCAGTAGCAATAGGGGGTTGGAGAGCATAGATAGGGGTGTTAGGGGCTATGACAGCTTAGTTGCTTTGGGCGAGGGGTGAAGAGTATAGGTGTACATATAATATATATATGTATGTGCATATATATAAATATATGTTTACATAAATATATGTGTGTATATCACTCTTGTCATGCCACGTCATATTTTTTGGTTAATTTTTTTCGATCTTTGATAGAAAAGGACTAAATGTGATAATTTTTAATATACATAGAACCAAAATTGTAATTCTACAAGTTATAGGACAAAAAATGCAATTTTTCCTCAAGAAGACGTTCTCCCAATTGTTTGAGAGGATCTATAGATGGCATGCTACTTGTAATAGATGGTCCACCTAAGTGAAGCAAGTCTAGAGGTGATTGGGATGTTTTTATAGCAGTAATACTGAAGGTTGTAACCTTGGCCATACTGAAAATTGCAAAAGATAGGACCATAAATAATGTCGTTTTGCAAAAAAGGATTGGAATTAAGGCCCATACAGAATTTGGATCATAACTATAAAAAAGATTAAAAAAAGAATAAGGCTCGCTGAAAAGCACAGTCCACATCGAAATAGTACTTGGTTGGCACATCTCCATGCCTTGTCATGTGCCACATATATTTTGACAAAGGAAGAATTGCAAAAGTATAACCATAAGTAAGGCCATATTGTGAAAGAGGATCAAAATTAAGGATAATCAAAACGTTGGTATCATTTTAGTTTACGACGTCGGAACGCCACGAATTCGCTCATTTCATCTTAAATGACTAATAATGCGAAATTAGGTGAAAAATAATGACATCGAAGTGCTACAAAGTTTGCCTAGTTTATACAAAATGACTATTAATGAAAAATTGAACGAAAATTTAAGACATCAAAATGCTATAAAATTCGATTGATTCATCCAAAACAATTAATGATGCAAAATTAGGTGACAATTATTGATGCTGGAATGCTACAAAATTCACCCAGTCCGTTCGAAACAGCTAAAGATGCAAAATTGTGTAAAAACTAACAATGTTGGAGTGCTACAAAATTCTTTGGTTTATCCGAAATGACTGATGATACAAAATTGGGTGATAATTGATGATGTTGCTCCTTATTTCATTTTTATCTGGTTATTTTTTTTGTTACTCCTTAGTCTTATGCACTTTAAGTGTTTTTTTTAGTATTTTTTTTGCTACTCCTTATTTTGGTCCTATTTCACAAAAATGACCTTACTTATGGTTATATTTTTGCAATTTTTTCTTCATCAAAATATACATTTCAAATGACAAGGCACGAAGTTGTGCCAACCAAGCGCCACACTAGCATATTTAGTGTTGATTGTGCTTTTCAGAGAGCCTTATTCTTTTTTTTATTTTTTTTATAATTATTGTCCTAATTTTGTCATGGCCTTAATTTCGGCCATCTTTGACAAAATAGCTTTACCTGCGGTCCTATTTTTGCAGTTTTAGCCGATGATATCTATTTATGGTGTGATTATGAGTTTTGAAAAATCTTCTAGCTAGAAAAAAAATTCTTCTCTCAAATTTTAATGCATTCCCAAAGCAACATTTTTTTTTTTGAGTGAAAATTTTTATTGCTACTTTTTTTAGTCATAAGATACTTTTGGTACTTTTGAGCTTCAACTTCCTATTGAATCGCAATTCATGGGTTACCTTATTTTGAATATGCATTTAGTGATTTGTGGTTTTCAATTTTGATTTATGATTTTAGGTTTTATTTACTTTTGTCAAGGTGGAATTTTTTACACATGTGGTATGAGGATGCTACAGTGGATGACACAATACCATCCAAGTTGGATCTTGTACTAAAAATTGCATGCCATTTTTTGTTGGAATAGTACCCCGCAAGCCAATTAGATTGGCATTGTAAACTATTTCAATTGTGATACAATCTTGATTGAATGATATTCTTTAAATGGCCATCTTCATCTTACGCACATATTTACTTCACTGGCATTTGATTGAAGCCCTTAGATTATACAAGACTACGGGACTTGGTCACACACTAGGTGGTGAATATGAAACAAGTCATACACGGTCGAGATCTTTAATACTTCCAAGTTGTAAGATCTTATGAGACCAATGGCATCTAAGGTCCGGATAGACTTGCACTAATGATGCATTAATCTAAGGAGTTGGATATTGGTTCGTTTCATGAACAATGCCATATAAGATTTGGGTGCATGTTATTGGGTGTTTGTTAGAGACAAGGTACCGAAGACCCGCCTGAAAATCCACTAGATAGTTGTAGTAGCAAGTTGGTAGTGGCAAGTTCTCTAGCTTATGCTAGTGTATATAATTAGTTCTTTGACCTAAGGATCCATTGTAACTTTGTGTTTAGGTCCTCATGCTTTGACTCTTTTATGGCCACGTAGCGTCGTTTGGGTGGAGATTGGGAATAAGTTACTTAGACATGGAGGTTTGTGAGATCCACGATGGGATCCGACTCTTCATCGTTGTGAAGGGCGAGTACATCTCCTATATATTCTATAATGATCGATTCCATGAAATTCTTGTACAAGGTAGTATGACAATTTTGAAAATGAGTTTTTCAAAGATAAGGTCATAAAGGGAATCGAACATTGAGAATCGAGACATAGTATCGAGGCTATGAAGCAGCCGACAAATATCTTGCCCTAAGTCTCTTTCGAGAGATAGGAGATGGAAGGACCATATTTGCATGGCACGCATAGAGCTAGAATGATTCTTTGAAAGCATTCATTTTGCCCAACTAGTTGGATTCCATGGGCTTGAGGTTGGACATCGACTATGGGGATTGAGTACTCTTCAATTAATGAAGATTAATTGAATTGACTTGATTAGTTTAAATGAGTTTAAACTAAAGTGAATGATTGGTATTCTATAGTCACAAATAATTGTGAGCCCATGTCCAATGAATGGTAAAACCTAACAGGTCACTCATAAAATCCAATTGCGTATCCTAGGCGATGAAGGAGAATTTTCTAAGAGTTAGAAAAATTCCTACATGAATGATTCGGAGGTGACTTGTTGACATAATTGTTGTGGTCATTTTTGGCTTGATCAATTTAATTGCTAAATCAATCTAATTAATTTAAGGAGTTAAATTAAGATCAATAATTAAGGAGTTAATTATTTGGTGTCACATGACTATCAATTGGTCAAGTTAATTTAAGGGGCTAAGTTAACTATTGCTAGCTTAAAGTGTTAAGCTGCCAATATAATTGATTAAATTAAAGGAGTTTAATTTAATTAAAATGGAGAATTAATTTTAGAGAAAAAATTCAAATGAAATGTTCAATTGGTGTGAATTAGAATTTATTTGGATGACATTTCATGAGATGGAAGCGCCTCTCCTTAAGGAAGGTGTGATGCTAACTTACTTGGCATCACTCTATTTTTCCTCTATATATAGATATAAAGAGGGGTGGCCAAGCATATGCTTACATTACATTCTATGTGAATTAAGATCTAAGAAGGAAGAATTAAATTCTCTCCATATTTTCCCTCCAATCTTCAAGTGCTGCATCATGTGTTGAAGCTTCACTTTCCTTTCTCGTCCTACATCCGAATCAAGCCTTCACCATTGTGTATCTTCTCTATATTCTCTATCTAATATAGAAGAAGATAGATGATTGCATTGGTGTGTGGATCTTAATGTTAGAGGCAAGACGATTGGATTGCTCGCCTTTGGAGATCCCGTTTTTGGTAGCAACTTGGAGGCAGTTCTGGGTAAACTTTTCGAGTTCTAATTGAGCTGATTTTTGGATAGTAGATCCATCATGGTGTTATGAAGTTCCTATAAATTTTCAGGTCAAACAAAAGTTTTTTGGTTGGGAAAATCTAGTCGTTACTCTACTGCACCGCTAGAAGATAGTTTTTGAGAGCCAAAGGCTTTCTTTTGCTTCCTTGATTTTTGAGCAAAACAAGGTAATTCTGCATCTAAATCTGAATCAATGGCATGTTTAGATTCTTGTTATCATGTGTAGCCTAGCTAATTTTCATTTTTGATGTTTTGACTATGGTTACATGTGATTTCAAGTGGTATTGAAGCCTAATTCATGCTATGATTTGGATTTTTGATTGATTGATTCATGTGCTAAATTGATCAAAATCACCAAATACTTGATCCTTGCTATGGATTGGAGTGTTTTGATGATGTTTTATGTGGATCCTTGATTGATGAATTGAAATTATGCTAATATGTGTTTTAATGTATTAATTCGTATGTTGAGCATGTTTTAATTTATAGATTCTAATGTTGAATATTGATTTGGCATTAGTTTTTTTATATGTTAATATAGCATGTTGTTAATGGCCTTAAGGTGTTTTGGTCATTTTTAGAGGTCATTTTTAGATCCAATATGATTGGAGTTTGTTGGAGATTTTTGAAGGAATATGATTCTTACTGAAACTTGTTTTTGAAAGCATGATTGAGCACTTGAAATTCCATTTTTAAAGGTGTTTTGAATCTAGAATTTCATCTATATTGTGTGATTTAATGTTTAGAATGAGTTCTAAATTTTTTAATGCACAAAAGTTGAGCCAAAATCCACTTGATCCATGCAAAATCAAGAAACAGGGCAGCTGCCGCCCATGGTCGGGCGCTGGTCAGGCAATGGGCACGCCAGGTGCACGCCTACTGTGTGGCTGTGCGCCTAGGCTAGGCAGTAGCTTGGCAATTTCAGTTTTGAGTGTTGACTTTTGGTTCCTTAAGTGACCAAAAGTGTTTTGCATCACACATAATAGATGCACAAATGCTGTGTATGCTCTCAAAATTATGTTTGACATTTTTGATTGCTTTTAAAAATTTGTTAAAGTTAATCTTCAACAATGTGGCATAATTGCTATGCTTCATCTTGCTTGGCTAGTTAAATGTTTATGAGATAAGCATTTAATTGCTAGAATTGAATGTCAATTCTTGATTTATTTATTATTCATTTAAGTGTTGAATGGATGATGAATGAATGGGGATGATTATGAGCATTTAATATTGATTTTATTTGTTTCAAGTTGTTGAAATGGGTCGTATTAAATTAGGGCTTGCATGCCTCTTTATTTCTATTTTGTAAATGTTATGAGAGTAAAATCACCAGGAGTGAAGATTTTTTTCTCATGTAAATGTTACAAGGAGAAAAGAAGACCATTGGAGGCATGCAGACCCATGAATGTATGGGGATACACTCATGTAATTGCTAGATTTAATCAACCCACTTAAAATCAATTAGGTGATGCACCGCTTGGTTAAGCTCATGGTCATCCCACATTTGGAGCATGCTAGGGGCATTTACTTATTTATGATTTCCATATCTTATTGATGTATGTGATGTATGGATTAGGATGTAGAAAACTTAAACAAAAGGATAAAAATGATGAGACCTTTGCAAATAAGAAAAACCCTCCACTTAGAATGTCTAAGTGCTTTCAACATTAAGTCAAAATGGATATAAATTAAAAAGTGTTTTAATTAATCAATGCCTTTTACCAATAGTATATGTCATGATGACGCTACCGATTTTGTGTGATGGCACTTGGTCATAGGGGTCACACTTAGGAGGAAAGCTGTAGGCATATACTTAGTATACAGTACACCTTTGATTGGAGAACGCTCACGCATTGGCACTCGATCAGGGGGTATGTCGTGATGCTATTTCAAGTTAAAGTTTGATTGGTAGGTTCGACTTAACACCTAGTAATGTAGATGGCACACAGTCACATGGGTCTACACAAAAAGTGGGACAAAATATATCAACCATTGCCTAGAGATGCAATTAGCAAAGGTTGCTTACCCTTCGATTGGGTGTGGATGGCAGTCAGACATGGGGGTCCGCTTCCAAGTCCTTGGGATCTTGATTCTCACTGGAAAATATGATTTTTTGAATTTTTCTAGGGGGTGAAGGATTTGATAAAATAGTGAGAGGAAAACATATTTGAAAGATCATGAAAATGTTTTTTCAAATATGAATATTTAATCATATGCTTATACTCTTATTTTTGCCTCTTGTAGATTTTTGAAATCTTCAAAACAAAATGGCTAAGAATCCACTATACACTACTTTAGAAAATAATAAACTTATTGGGCTTCCATGATTGGTTGAGAAATCTCAAAATCATTCTTGACTCTGAAAAGAGGACCTATGTACTTGATCAAAGACTATTAGACACAATCGGTGATGAAGCCACAAAAGAAGAGCGTGAATTGTTCACTAAGTTTGTAGATGATGATCTATAAGCAAGATACCTTATGATGGCTTCCATGACCAATGAGCTTTAAAAGACTCATGAGCATATGAAGCATGCAAGTGAGATCTTTGTGCACCTACAAGAGTTGTATGGTGTACAATCTAGGCATGAAATGTTCGCTTTATCTAGAGAGCTCTTTAGGTCAAGGATGGTTGAGGTTTCAAGATTCCATGATCACTGGCTTAAGATAATAGGACTCATCGAAAAGCTTAGGCAACTTAATGTTGCAATGGACAATGACCTCTACATAGATTTGATTCTACAATCATTATTCTTTTCGTTCAATGAATTCATTATGAACTTTAATATGTCCATGCAAGAGGTAGCAATCAAAAAATTGGTGAACATGCTTGTGACCACCGAGGCGATTATGAAAAACGAAAAACCTGTTAGGCTTGCTCCTCCTCAAAGTCGAAGGGCCTTAGGGGTCATAAGAAAAGAGGCAAGAGGAAGAAAGGTTCTTCCTCCATAGGGAAGCAACCCTTGAAAAGTTCAAAGGGAGTAAAGAAGAAAAAAAAGAATAAAACTGATACGAGTTGTTTCCATTATGGTGAAAAGGGGCATTGGAGAAGGAATTGCAAAACTTACCTTGTAACCCTTGAGGGTATGTACTTTATTGAAGTGCACTTAACGACTAA
Source organism: Jacaranda mimosifolia (assembly GCA_018894105.1). Classification (NCBI taxonomy): domain Eukaryota; kingdom Viridiplantae; phylum Streptophyta; class Magnoliopsida; order Lamiales; family Bignoniaceae; genus Jacaranda; species Jacaranda mimosifolia. The sequence goes on from CM032126.1 coordinate 23,166,802, forward strand.
TTCTTCTTCATGGGTATTTGATACTGTATGTGGTTTTCACCTATGTAATTCATTACAAGGTGTGGAAAGAAGAAAGAGTCTTCATGAAGGGGATATGATCCTCCACCTCAAAAATGGAGGAAAGTTGCCGCCATGGTCCAAAGTGTAATCAAGTTAGACCCCACCTTGTGAAAAATATTATTTCTATTCCTATTCTTGATAATGAAGGATATGATTTTTCTATATTGAATGTGATGTTAAAGGCATTAAAGAATGATTCTTTAATTGCACAAGGTACATTATATAACTGATTATACATACTTGATTCTCAACCTTCACTTATGCACATTCAATCAAGTAAAAGAAATTAGATAATCAAGAAGATGCCATAATTTAGCATGCCTGGCTTAGACATATTTCTAAAAAAAGGATGAACAGACACTCTCAAAGCACTAAATGTTAGTGGCATTGAGGACCTTCCTACTTGTGAATCTTATTTAAAGGGAAAAATAACCAATGCTCATTTTGTAGGACAAACGGAGTGCACCACAAGTCCTTTGGATTTGATCCATACAAATGTTTGTCACTCACTAAGAGTTTGTGCGAGAGGAGGCTATTTATACTACATCACCTTTACCGATGATTATAGCCAGTTCGAACATGTGTATCTTATGAAGTACAAGTCCAAATCCTTTGAAAAGTCAAAGAGTATATTAATGAAGTAGAAAAGAAAAACGGACTTAGTATTAAAGCTTTTCAATTAGATCGAGGGGGAGAATACTTAAGTACCAAGTTCTTGGGTTATTTAAAGGAGAATGGGATTCTCTCCCAATAGACTCCACCGAGCATACCCCAACATAATGGAGTAGCCAAGAGGAGAACTATACCTTGTTGGATACGGTATATTCTATGATGAACTTTTTCGATGTGCCTATATTCTTTTGGGGATATACCTTCGAAATGGCGGTGAGACTACTAAACATAATACTTTCAAAGTTAGTGCCAAAAACACCGCATGAGATGTGGTATGGCAAAGCACCCTCTTACCATTATCTTAAGGTTTGGGGGTCTCCCACTTACGTGAAGCAGTTAGTGGGAGACAAGTTGGATAGTAGATCTACATTGTGCAAGTTTGTGGGATACCCAAGAGAGTCTTTAGGTTATTACTTTTGTGAGCCTTCGGAACAAAAGGTGTTTGTCTCGAGGAACGCCCACTTTTTGAAAAAGGAATTTATATTAAATAGAAATGGCGTTACTACTGAACTCGATGAAGTTCAAGATGATCAACAAATCCCATAAATGGTGGAAATAAAGGAGCAACAAGAACTTAACACACAACCTCTGAGAAGGTCAGACTGAATCAAGAAGCAACTCAAAAGGTTTGAATTTTTTCATGAGACGGGCTAATCGGATAGTGATTCGAAGACCTATGAGGAAGCTATGTTGGACATAGACTCAGGACATTGGCTTGATGCCACGAAATTCGAAATGAACTCCATGTACTCCAATAAAGTATGGACTTTGGTAGATCCATCAGAGGGAATTGTTTTCGTTGGTTGTAAGTGGATTTATAAGTGAAAGCTAGGAGTCGACGGAGAGGTTATGACCTTTAAGGTGCGACTAGTGGCAAAAGCTTACACTCAAAGACTCGGTATCGATTTCAAGAAAGCCTTTTCAGCTGTTGTAATGCCTAAGCTTATTCGGATTTTACTTGCCACAGTCGTATACTATAACTATGGGGTATGGCAAATGGATGTGAAAAGCTTCTTTCCTCAATGAAAACAGTGAAGAAGAAATCTATATGGAAAAACCACAAGGTTTTACATCCAAGAAGAGTGAGCAAAAGGTTTGCAAACTCTAGAGATCTATTTATGGACTCAAACAGACGTCCCAAAGTTGGAACTTACATTTTAATAAGACAGTCAAATTGTTTGGCTTTGTCAAAAATGTGTATGAACCTTGTGTGTATAAAAGGCTGGTGGGAGTAGCATACAATTTATGTGCTTTACATCAATGACATTCTTCTTATTGGAAATGAGATAGAAATGTCAGAGTGTACTAAAGCGTGGTTATCTACTCAATTCTCCATGAAGGATTTGGGAGAAACATCCTATGTATTAGAAATACGTATCTATAGAGATAGATTGATGAGGATGCTAGGGCTTTTCCAAACCCCGCACATTGACAAGATACTAAAGAGGTTTAATTTGGAAGAATCTAAGAGGGGATTCCTCCCTTTAGGATATGACATTCGTCTCTCCAAGTCTATGGCTCCTAAGACTGTTGAAGAGAGGCAAAGAATATCCCACATCCCTTATGCATCCGCTATAAGGAGCATAATATATGATGTTCAAAGTACGAGATTGGATGTGGCATATGCTCTAAGTGTTATGAGTTGTTTCCAATCCAACCCTGGTGAATATCACTTGATGGTTGTAAAAATGATCTTTAAGTACTTGAGAAAGACTAAGAAGTTGTTCTTGGTATATGAAAAACAAGAATTGAAACTTGATGGGTTTTTGAATTCCAGTTTCCAATTCGATGTAGACCTAAAATCTACTTCTGGATTTATATTTTGCCTTAATGGCGGCACGGTGAGTTGCAAAAGTTCCAAACAAGACACCACAGTTGATTCAACCATTGAGACAGAATATATTACGACTTCAGAAGCTGCAAGGAAAGGTGTTTGGATGAAAAACTTCATCCAAGAGTTAGATGTAGTGCCTAGCATTCTTGAGCTAGTCATTGTTTTTGTAACAACAATGGGGCGATAGTGCAAGCTAAAGAGCCAAGATCTCATCAACAGTCTAAGCACATTTTGAGGCGATATCATTTGATTTGGGAGATCATTGATAGAAGCGACATCTGAGTGGAAAAAGTTACCTCGGAAGAGAATATAGCAGATCCACTAACAAAATCCCTACCGCAAAAGGTCTTTCAAGGGCATCTTGAGAAGATAGGTTGTAAGACTATGGAGAATTAGCTTTTAGGGCAAGTAGGAAATTGTTGGAATAGTGCCCCGCAAGCCAATTAGATTGGCGTTGTAAACTATTTCACTTGTGCAATTTTGATTGAATGATATTCTTTAAATGACCATTTTCATTAGGGGTGTCAATTCGAGCGGGTTGCGTTGAGGTAGGGGTATAACATAAAAATACCAAACCCAAATCCAAGCCAACCCGATGTTAAACCTAAAATGCTCAACCCTAACCTGACCCACAAAATTTCGTGTCAGCTTCGGGTTGACCTAATTTTTAGTCAGGTCACCCAATAATTTGATAAACCTGACCCGACCCAACCTAATCTATTTATTTTATTTTTCATATTTATAAATTCTGACATCATAATTGAGTAAAAATTTAATCTACAATAAAATCTAAAACTTGGCATAATAATTGAGGTCTAAGAAACATAATAACTTGTCTTGTCCAAATACGAAAAAATAACAAACCATTGTTTAATTAACAACTTTTATTACAAGAATCAAATGATCAAAATGCATAATTAACTATAAAATAGTGGAAATTAAAGCTAAAAGACAAAAGCATATCGAATTCTTCATGAAAATTCGAAATCTTCTTTGCACTGGTAGCTAGTTTCCTCCATAATTCAAATCTCAAAACTCCACAAACTAACGAAAGAAACCTTGAAACAACATTAAGAAAGAAAATAAATTAGTAACAAACTAAATAATCATAGGGCTAAAAATTAGAAAACTTTTTAAACGTTTGGTGTGACCTGTGACGAACAACAAATGACTTACTTTTCATTTCAATGTCAAATATTGATAATGTTAGTAGAAGCATCAGTTGTAGTGTTGGAATGGTCATCATTGACACTTCCTAACATATCTATTACATTCTCAGTCAAGTCATCCAATCTCACATCATTTGTTCCTACAAAAAAGAATACAAAGGTTAAAAATAACTAAATATTAGTAAAATAAATCATAAACAATGAAATCAATAAATCATTTACCTTTTTGCCCAAATAACCAATCTCTACAACATATCAATGCCTCAACAACATCAGGCTTCATTGCACTACGATATTGGTCAGGTATCCTACCATCTATGCCAAAAGCTGACTCAGAGCTAACTGTAGAAATCGAAACAACCAAGATATCTCTTGCCATTTGTGCAAGCTCAGGATACCTAAACTGATGAGTCTTCCAATATGCAAGAATGTCAAATTTAGCCAACCTATCAAGCTTTGGTTATTCCAAATAGAGCTCTAATTGATTCTTTTGCGGAACAAACTCTGAACTTGAAAAGAAGTCAAACTCCTAAATCATAAATAAAATGTACGGGTGAACTTCTAAAAGCTAATAACAAATATTATGTTAAATCTAAAAAATAAGCTAAAAAGAACTTAAATATATTAAAAAATATATAATTTGAATATAAAAATAATAAAATAATGTATTTACCTTCAAAACATTCATAGAAAGTGTACCTCCAGTAGAACAAGCATTATCATCAAATGTATAATGAGAACTTGAAGATGCACATGCACTACTAGTACCCATCTTGCAAGCATTGCGCATGTATTCCTCAAACAAATAATTCAATTTGCTCTTTACCTCCCTTAACTCATTATTGTTAGGCCCGTAGAGTTTATTGTAACTCCCTCAACAAACTGCATCTTATTCCTCGGATCAAATATCACGGCAATAGCAAATAAAGTATTATAATCCTTCCAATATTTGTCAAATTTCTCAAACATTTGAGTCACCATTGATCTCATGAAAACATCATCACTTCTCAACTCTTGACTTAATGTAAACTCAACTATAAAGACTGCTAGAAAGTATAAGTTTGTAGTGGGATATTTCACTCCAGAAAATAGATTAGTGGTCTCATAGAAAACCTCAAAGAATTTGCAAATTTTCTCAACTTTTCCCCACTCTTCAGTAGATGGACAATGCGTGAAATTGGAACCAGTCAATCTCAAATGATTAAAAGCACGACGGTAGTACATAGCACTTGAAAGCATTAAATAGGTAGAATTCCATTTGGTAGGAACATCTTGCCGTAAACCTTTTTTAGGATCAAGTGAAGTGCTGGCAACAAATTCTAGGAACTTTTGCTTTCTTACTTGACGACCTTTAACATATTTCACACATTCACGAACTTTCTCAACAAAGCTATCAATATTTTTCAAACCTTCTTGCACAATTAAATTAAGAACATGTGCACAACAACGAACATGTAAAAATTGACCTCCACCCACCAATGAACATTTTATAGCAAGTTGATCTCTCAAATAATCAACAAATACATCATTTGTAGCAGCATTGTCTGAAGTGATTGTGAAAACCTTTTGTCAATGCCCCAACTAGCTAACAAACCACTAATTTTATCCTACAATGCAATCCCATAGTGAGGTAGGGGCATATAAGAAAAATTAATTATCCTATTTTGCAGCAACCAATCAGAATCAATAAAGTGTGTAGTCAAACAAACATAACCATCAGTCATAATAGATGTCTGTAAATTTGAAGTGAAACAAATTTTTCCTGGGCATGAACGCAACTCATGAGCAAACCTATTTATTTAATTTTTATGCATCTTAAGAATATCTGCTCTAGTTGTATTCCTAGTGAAGTGGCACACTTGTGGTTCCAAATAAGTGAAGATAGATCTGATAGCCTCATATTCCACAAATTGAAACGGCAATTCATGCTTCACAATAGCTAAGACTAGTAACTCCCTAAATTTTTCTTGGTTAAACTTTTGTGATCGGATAGTAAGGGCTTTATCATTTTATTCTATTAAGCACTGAGCAACATCACGGGTTTTTTGCCTAGGGCATTGTTTTTGTATGTGATGTTGCAAGTTACATGTACCCATTCTACTATCAGCACAATAAGTTGTTCCACATGCTTTACACTTACAACGTTGTACCTCATCATTTTTACGAGGAAGCAAATCAAAATATTGCCACCACTTTGATTTGAGTTGCCTTTTACGCTTGCCATGTCCCAAGGGCTCATCATGAGAAAAAACAACTAAATTAGCTCTTACAACTGAGGGTAACTCATCACCATCCCCTTTGTGTTCTTCATCTTCAATATCAATATCAATAGGTTCCGAACTCATCCTACTAAGCAAAATTAAATAAACATAAAAGAAAATTAGTTTAGATCAATAATGCAACCATAAGCAGTCTTCGGACAAGAAAAAGTCATTAGTAAGAAGCTTAAAGTTGCAACAAATCTTTGCACATACCAAAGGAATCAATGGTGGCTACCATGACAGTTAATTAAGCAGAAGGCTTAATTTTTGTCTGTTTGACAAAATCTTCATATTCCAATTGCATACTTAGGAGATACAACTTCTGAATCTTGATTTGAAAATACTAAAAAGAATTAATTCTTTGTGCCTACACATCATTATTTATAAACATGTTGGATGTTGCTCTTTTTTACCATTTAATCTAATATATAGTAAGAAGAGTTGTTTTTTCTTATCAATCTTACTTAGAGAAACCAAAATTACCCATTCATGCTATAACTTAGCATGTCATATTAACGATGTCAAAAGAAAATCACAAGAAGAAGTTGGGATTCTGATTGACCACATAATACAAATTAAGAGTTGAACTGAAGAAAATAATGATCAAACCGGCTGCAAAGGGTACCCTATTTCGTAATTACTTAAAAAGTCATGTGGGATGCACATGTTTTGTTTGCCAACTAATGTATGAAAAGCATTAGCCCATTTCGTCAAGTAATTTACATGCAAATCAACACAAGATCATGCATAACTTTCTGCTTAAGTCTAATTTCAATGTTTTATTTTTTAAATTGAAAGAAATTCTAAATGGAAAAGACTTTCTTCTTCATTTGGTGAACAAATTAAAAAGATGAAAGGAAAATAAGAGGTTCATATAAAAATAGAGAAAAGTCAAGGGAAAAAGGAAAGGAATAAATGCTACTAGGCTAAGATAATAAGGCCATAAAAAGCACATGTATGCAACAATAACTTTACATACACATGAATGTTATATATAAATAAATTTTCCTTATCTTTTTCCTTCAAAAAGTTTAACTAAAATAATAATTCGATGCTTATTAATGAAAAGTAGAAAACAATAACAACAAGAGGGCCTTCATACAAGAGCAACCAACGGTAATAGCAGAACTCCACGATCTGAATGTCTCTCCTAATTATTTGGGTATCTTATTTAGTGGTAAATGGTAATTATAACCAAATAGATTCTTTTGAATGTGGGGATGGCTGCTGAAATTGACAAATGGTTTTTTAAGTTTTCATTAAGTATAAGTTAAAATGCTATAGGCCCTTGGAGTTTACCTCAACAGACAACAAGGTGTTGTGCGGCACGGCAGTGGCGCGATGGGAACTAGGACGCACGACGATGGTGCAAGGGGGACGCACGGCGGTGGGGTGACTGGGATGCATGGTAGTGGCACAAGGGGAACGCATGGCGGCGATGAGGCCAGCATACAAGGGTTTTCACTTTCTCTTTGTTTTTTGGAGCAAGGGTGAAGAGAGTTATGTTTGGAGATTTGGTCAATGTCTTTGGAAGAGTGGAAGTGATGTTAATAATGTTATTGTAAATGTAAAATGTAAATTTAAAATTTGTAATTGAATTTCTAAAATTTAGATTTTTGTATTATTTATATTTTATTTTATTTTAATTAGTTAATTTTTCATGTGGGTCGGGTTAGATTTATTGGGCTGTTGGGTCACCTACTTATTTTTTTTCAGGTTACGCGGGTTGACCCGAAAATAACTCGACCTTTTTTTTTTCTCAGGTCATTTTCGGGCCTGACCCGATTTGATCCGAACCAAAAAATATCAAACCCAAACCCAAATTTTTTCAGGTGGGTCATTGTCGGGTCATCGGGTTGGGTTTGATTTTGACACCCCTAATTTTCATCTTATGCATATATTTACTTCATTGCCATTTGGTTGAAGCCCTTAGATCACATAAGACTACGAGACTTGGTCACGCACTGGGTGGTGATTATGAAACAAGTCATACACGGTCGAGATCTTCAACACTTCCAAGTTGTAAGATCTTATGAGACCAATGGCATCTAAGGTCCGGATAGACTTGCACTAATGATGCATTAATCTAAGGAGTTGGATATTGCTTCGTTTCATGAGCAATGCCATATAAGATATGGGTACATGTTGTTGGGTGCTTATTAGAGAACAAGGTATTGAAGACCATCCTAGAGAATCCACTAGATAGGCGTAGTGGTAAGTCGGCAGTGGCAAGTTCTCCAACTTACGCTAGTGCATATAATTAGTCATTTAACTTGAGGATCCATTGTAACCTTGTGTTTAGATCCTCATGCTTTGACTATTTCTTGGCCACGTAGCGTCATTTGGGTAGAGATTTGGTATGGGTTACTTAGACATAGAGGTTTATGAGATCTAAGATGAGATCTGACTCCTCGTTCTTATGAATGGCGAGTACATCTCCTATGTATTCTATAATGATCGATTCCATAAAATTCTTGTAAAAGGTAGTATGACAATTTGGAAAAAGAGTTTTCCAAAGATGAGGTCGTAAAGGGAATCAAACACTAAGTATCGAGACATAGTATGGAGGCTATTAGAGAGCCGACAAATATCTTGCCCTAGGCCTCTCTCTCGAGATAGGAGACGGAAGCACCATATTTGCATGGCACGCATAGAGCTAGAATGGTTCTCCAAAAGCGTTCATTTTGGCCAACTAGTTGGGCTCAATGGGCTTGAGGTTGGACATCGACCATGGGGATTGGGTACTCTTCAATTAATAAAGATTAATTGAATTGAGTCAATTAGTTTAAATGAGTTTAAACTAAAGTGAATGTTTGATATTCTATAGTCACAAATAATTGTGAGCCCATGTCTAATGAATGGTAGAACCTAACGGGTCACACACAAAAGCCAATTGCTATCCTAGGCGATGAAGGAGAATTTTCTAAGAGTTAGAAAAATTCCTACATGACCGATTCGGAGGTGACCTATTGACACAATTATTGTGGTCATTTTTATCTTGATCAATTTAATTATTAAATCAATCTAATTAATTTAAGGAGTTAAATTAAGATCAATAATTAAGGAGTTAATTATTTCGTGCCACATGACTATCAATTGGTTAAGTTAACTTAAGGGGTTAAGTTAACTATTGCCCGCTTAAAGTGTTAAAGCTAATTGACTGAAAAAGCTAAGTCAATATAAGTAATTAAATTAAAGGAGTTTAATTTAATTAAAATAAAAAACTAATTTTGGAGGAAAATTCAAATGAAATGTTCATTTGGTGTGAATTAAAATTTATTTGGATGACATTACAAGAAATGAAATGAAGATTCCAAATGAAATGCAAATTCACACAAAATTCAAATTCACATGCCAACTTACATGCTAGTTGGCACCACCCCTTGAAGAAGGTGTGATGCCAACTTGGCATCACACCATCATCCCACTGTATATTGATGTAGAGAGGGGTGGCCGAGCATATATGCTTGCATTATATTCCATTTGAATTAAGAGCTAAGAAGGAAGAATTAAATTCTCTCCATATTTTCCTTTCAATCTTTAAGTGTTGCATCATGTGTTGAAACTTCACTTTCCTTTCTCCTCTTACCTCCAAATCAAGCCTTCATCATTGTGTATCTTCTCTATATTCTCCAGCTAATATAGAAGAAGATAGGTTATTGCATTTGTGTGTGGATCTTAATGTTTGAGGCAAGATGATTGGATTGCTCGCCTTTGGAGATCCAGTTTGTGGCTGTAAATTGAAGGCAAGACGATTGGATTGCACGCCTTCAGAAAATTATTTCTAATGAGAAGGCTCGCCAATTTTTTTTTCAAATTTAGATTGATTGTTTTATCGAAACTTCCATAAGCTTTTAATGGACTTCTAGCGACTATTCTGTGAAAAATTTTCTAAAACGGTTCACCATAATATATATATTTTTTATATTTTTTCATTTGAGGCTATTATTGAGGAAATTCTATTAGTAATTGATAGAGTTTTGAAACTACTATGATTGGCTCTAAGACAATTAGTGAATTAACTAAAAATGGCTCAATAACTTAAAATTAATTAACCAAGTAAAAGGGTCGGAGAGCCCAAAAGGCAAGTTAAGCCCATAAAGAAAAGCAGAAAAATCCTAATATGTCTAAGCTCATCAAAGCTAAAATCTCTTAATACTAAGTTCTAGAAATAATTTGGGTGTAAGAAATCATTCGCAGAAAACCACTAACTCAAAAAACATTTGAGAAGAAAAAAATTTCCTGCACGCGTTCCAAAGGAAAAGAACCAACAACAATTGCCATTTACCGAAAAGAACCCTGTTCCATTTTCATGCAGTATCATTATGGTGCCGTTTGCGGAAACTTAAGAAAGAAGTAGGAGTGTTGAGAATGCAAATGAGGTCCATAGCAAAAGTCCCTAGTGATCACACAACATTCTAACATGAAAAAGAGAGTAATAGCTGCCAAGACCCGACTCGTCCCTAATAATGAAAAAAGACGCCAGCATCAATAACCTCGCATCCATTGAACTTCAAAGTAGGAAGAAAAAGGCTGTGAATTGGAATTTTGGGCATAAGATGAGCTTAAGAGCGTGGAGATACCCCATCGTTCCCTTGAGGACCTTATATCTAAATAATCTTGTTTTTTTGAATATGAAGAAAATCAAGAAGTCATTGCAATTTCCAAAAATACTAGGCCTACTAAAGGCACAAAAATAGAGGAAAAACTGAAACTAAGAGTGGAGCCCTCTTAGACCCAAATTTCAGATGGTGCTGGTACGCTTTTTGAGAAATAACCACAGCGTGTTTGCTTGGAGCGTGATGGATCTACAGGGGATTTCTCTCGATATCATTGTGCACCATTTCAAAATGAACACGACACACAATCGGTACATCAAAAGAGAAGGAAATTAATAAGTGAAACACAATCAAATAATCAAGGAGGAGGTGGATAAGATGTTGCAAGTGAAGTACATTCAACTAGTCCAATAATCAAAGTGACTGGCTAATGTAGTACTAGTGCCCAAGTCCAAGGGGAAGTGGAGAATGTGCATTAACTTCACCACCCTCAACAAGGCATATGCAAAGAACCTAGTCCTACTTCCATGTACCTATGGATTGGTAGACTCCAATATAGAATCCGCGATGCTGAGTTTCTTTGATGCTTATGAAGGATACAACTAGATCTACTGGGTCGTGGAACATCTGGAGAAAATGAGGTTCATAACCACCTATGGAATCTATGGCTACATCGTGATGTCATTCGAATTTATGAATAAAGGTGCTCCATACCACAAATTGGTTAACCATGTGTTTGAACGTATGATTAGAAGAAAGATGGAAGTTTACATGAACGACATGTTAGTTGAAAGCCGCAAGAAAGGTAATCACTTTCCCAACCTTGGAGAATGCTTCGACATATTGAGGAGATTCAACTTGGTACTCAACCCAACGAAATGCATTTTTAGGGTGCTTGGAGGCAAATTTCTAGGATACATGGTGTCCAAGCATGGGATTGAAGTTAATTCCAACAAGATCAAAGTAGTATTAAAGATGCCACCCCTACACAAAATGAAAAAGGAATAGATGTTAGTAGGATGCTTAGTCGTATTGAACTATTTCATCTCTTAGTTTGTTGAGAAAGGACTGGCCTTTTTTAAGATCCTAAGGGCAGCCAAAGCCTTTGAATGGATTACTAAATGTGATAAGAGCCTTCTTGCAGTTAAAGAAGTACCTAATATCGCCAATATTGGTGAGAAAGCCTAGAATGGAAAAAACCTTATACTTATATCTAGCCACCACAAATGTCACAGATAATGCTGTCTTAGTGCGTGAGCAAGAAAGAGCACAACCAATGTATTACGTAAGACACCTTCTACAAGGTTCTGAAACACATAATGCCCCCATCAAGAAACTGGCTTTAGGAGTGGTGATGGTCTCTCGAAAGCTCCATCTGTACTTTCAAGCACACTCAATTGTTGTACTTACCAATTGCTTTTTAAGATCAGTAATCCAAATAGATTAGGGAAGCTTGTTAAGTGGGCAGTAAAGTTAAGTCAGTATGAGATCGAGTACGACACTTGACCGTATCAAAGCACAAGTCTTAGCATATTTCCTAGTAGATATAATTAGAGAAGATGTAAAGAGCTCCCTCCCTACTTGGGTCCTTTGCATAGAGGGATCGACCACAGGAGTTGGCAGTAGAGCAGGAATAGTCTTGGAGAGCCCCCATAGCGAGAGAGTGGTGTATGCAGTAAGACTTACTTTTTCTACCTCTAATAATGAACTTAAATACGAAACACTAATGATAGGGATAAAAATGGCTCATGCAGCCGCAGTGCAAAACTTAGCCATTTATAGTGACTCCCAACTGCTGATAAATCAAGTCACTAGAAGCTATGAAGTTAAAGAAAACAACTTGACTGATTACCTCAATTGAGTGAAAACTATACAATAGATGTTTGAAGACTTCGCCCTCACTCGAATCTCGTGCGAAGGAAATAAGGATGTTGATTAATTAGCTAAAATTACAAGTTACTGACCATTGTAAAAAGCCGATGAATCAAGTTCTTAACTGTAAGTGCCTTGGACCAATAGCTTCTTGAAGACGGGACTGGCCTTGCCACTGAGATAATGGATATAGATATTAGTGTTAATACTTGGATAACTTATATTATGGGGGATAACCATCTCCCAATGACCCAAAGGAGACATGTCAAATAAACCTAGGAGTATTCTAAATTTTTCTATTTTTTTTTTATAGGGACTTGTGCAAAAGAGGCTTCTTGGGGCCTTAGTTGAAATAGCTACAGCCTAGAAGGACAACGTATGTGCTAAGGGAGATTTACGAAGGGTTATGCAAAAATTACTCTGTTGCTAGATCACCATCCATAAAGACCATTCTGTAAGGGTACTTCTAACTAGATCATGCTGAAGGATGTCTAAGTATTAGTGAGGAGCCGTAAACTTTGCAAAGATCACACTATTCAGAGTCACCAACCTATCACCTTTCTATACCCATAAGCAATCCTTGCCACATCACTCAATAAGGAATGGACATCATGGGACCTTCTCTGAAGCCCTAGGCCAAAGGAAGTTCCACATCATGGTATGGAACACTTTTCAAAGTAGGTGGAAATAGAGTTTTTAGTGTGAATATTCTAAAAAACTGTGATACAGTTCCTCTAGAGGATTATTATTTGAGAATTTGGAATACCGCAAGCACTAGTTTCCAACAAAGGGACCCAATTTACTGGAGCAAAACTCAGGGAGTGGTGCCAAGGGTTTTCTATCGAATAATTTTTGCATCAGTTGCTAATCCTGAGCTAATGGGCAGGTAGAGGTCACAAATAGGACTATCTTGCAACACCTCATGAAAGGGTACGGGTAGATGAACTACCCTCAATACTATAGGCATATTAGACTACTCCACGAGCATCCACCAGAGAATCCCCATTGAACTTCATATATGAAATAAAATTGGTGAGTAGCACAAGTAAGAGAAGTTAGCTAGAGGGTTAAAATTTACGTTGTCTCCATAAATTCTAAGAAATTGAGAGCCAACCTAAACCTATTACCCAAAAGGAGAGAAGCAACACATGTCCATGCTAAAAGATACAAAACCAAGATGGCCAAGATAATACCAAAGTACATCCTAAAAGCTTCCAAATCAGTGACTTAGTGATGAGAAGAGCATAGGCATCTGGACCTATTGGTGAACTAGACGCCAAATGGAAAGGCCCCTATAAAGTAACTGATATTGTTAACCTGTGACCATACAAAATGCAGACAATGGAAGGTAAAGAAGTGCCTAGGACTTGGGATTTCTCTTCCTGACCTATTACGGCCACTACTAATGCTACCTAAACACGCCACATTTGCACTGCTTGAGTATCACTCATTTTTTTGTAATTTATGCTTTAAATTTACTTATTTGCCTTGAATATTATCTTTTGTCAAATATGAAGTCAATTCTAATAGCACTTCTCTTTGCTATTAATATTCACTTGAATAAATACACATTCTTCATATTATAATGTTTTATCTTATAACTTTGATCTTTTCACTGACTGCACGCCATCATCAGAAATGCTCTGTGAAGATCTTTTTGCATAAACCTACCATAGGCCCCTTGGGAGGCACATGGTAGCACCTAGTGTAATCCACTATATGACCCTATGAAGGCATATGTTTGTAGGTGCAATCCTACTATAGACCTTCCGAAACGTACGTGGTAGACACTTTGAAAAAGCCCACCAAAGGCCCCCTAAAGGCACGTGGCAACTCTTATCAAAAAGCGCCCTAAAGGACCCCTGGGAGGCACGTATCAACTCCTCTTATAAAACCCACTAAAGGCCTTTTTTGAGCCAAATGGTATTTTTTTTTAAAAAAGATCCATTACACTACCCTTCGAAAGGCACCTATACAATTAAGCAAAAATTCCATCTTAGGTCCTTGCAAAGAGGAAGGTGGCAATATCTCGATACTTAGAAAAATAAAAAATTCTTTAAGTGAAATGACTCTAAATTATCACACGCTCATTATGAAACATCGCAGGGGCCTATGAATATGCCCTCGTCACCTCAGCACTTCAACTTCAATATGATCGACCGCTCGACTTAGGCCCAATATCAACTCTTCACCTACCCTTGCAAGAGCAATAAGGCCCCTCTTAAAAGGCAACCAACAAAGTTTGATTAATAAAGGCTTCCCGCTTCCTCAGAATAATTTTGTCGTGCATCATGTTTGCACTGACAACAATTGATTGAAACTTACTAAGTGCATAAACGATCCCATTGTAAATTTTACCAAGTCCGCAAGCAAGTGCTAAAAACTTAGCACCCCCAATAAATATGGGAAAGTCCTAGGCATTTTGAAAAAGAAGAAAAAAAATAAAGAGGAAGAAATTTTTTTTCGATAATAGATATCTTAGCAAGCACTCAAGAAGAAGAGCACCTGAGTCAGGCACCCAAGTTGGTGATAAGATAGGCGCCCAACACAAGAATCTAAAAATGGTGCCTAGTGTGGGAGCCCAAGAAGAAGGGCACCTAATGCATGTATTCTAGATGGGCATCCCCATGTGCACCCAAGAAAATGATAGAAAGGCACCCCGTACAGGTGCTTCAGATAGGTGCTCAAAGCAAGCACCCAAGAATGATGCCCTCCCATAGGTGTTAGCACCCCAAATTCCATGAATAGGCAATCAATCACAGACACCCTCTCGAAAATTTTTCCTTTCTCCCTTTCTACCTCCCTTCCTTGACCGCATGACCAAAGGACAGACAATATGTGACCAAGTGTTTCATGCAAACAAATTCTAGGAAAGAGCTCAAAAGTTCTAAAACACATTAATTAAAAATAATAAACTTCAGACGAAGTAAATTTAGAATGTAATAAAAAATGCACAATTTTTGAAAACTAATTGATACATATTTTCATAATTACTATTTTTTAAAGAAATAAATGAGTGAAATCAAATCTCAACCTTGAATGTGTCTTCAATCATATATACAAGTATGGAATGCTAATTTTTATATGTATTAGATATCACAATTTTTTTCTTATTTATAATTGATCAATAATTTCCCAAATGTATAGCTATGAAAATTACTCCTGATGAAAAACAAAAAAGTTAGTTGATATTTATTCTCATTATGCATAAATAATAAAAAATAATTAAAAGATTAAAAACAAGTTTATGAAATCTTTACCAAAATAAGAAATATAAATCCACTACAACAATAGAGGTAAATTGTGGCGAAAAAACTATTGCAGTTAGCTTTAAACCGCCAATAACTTGATAATAAAAATAAGCAAGATATATTTTTAAAATTCAAAATTCTAAATAATATGTTAGAACAAATTATGAGGTCTTGTTCAAAACGTTGGAAAATTGATTTAAAAGGTTGAGTAGATTAAGTTTCACCAATTAATTAAGTGATTTTTACTTATTGCAATGGAAGTAATTCAAATTATTGTAATCTAAATCATTGGTAGATGTCAATCATGTTTATAATTACTCAAAATTAAGTTTGGATTAATGAGAAATTAATTTTAAAAGTTGATTAGTTAAATGATTAAATTATAAAATGAAAGTTGGAAGACAAAAGCCATCAATCCCAAGTGAAATTAGAAATGAAATATTTGACTGTACGGAAAGTTGTAAAAGGATATAATTGTTTGTCAGCATATCTTTATATGTAGTGATGCAGCTAGTGCAAATTTATCTCAAAGACAAAGAGCACGGTTCTTGCCCATGCTGAATTTTGAAGGACATAATCTATTACCAGCAACAAGTTAAGATGAATTTATTATAAAGTGTGATCCATGGTGTCAACAGTAGCATGAGCATTAGCCTCTGTCCATGAATATAAATTGGTGAAATTATGTGAGTGATTTTGTCTCACAGCATTGAACATACGAAGGTTCCTAATAGAAGCTACTCCAACTCTGCCAGAAAGAGGACCAATGTTTGGAAAAGAGATCTGCACGATACATGGAGCCATAACGATTCACGTTCAAAAACTACATATTGAATAGGGTATCCAAAACATTGTACAAGGTACATATTTGATGAAGATAGCTAAAGAGTTATGGAAGTCATTAGAGAAGAAATGCCAACTTGAAGAAGTTTGTAGTTATAATTTCTTAGACTTTAAAGGGCTTGACCTAAAATATGTAATGAGTAAAGTCCAAAAGTTAAAAATTTTACAAAATATACATTTAGAGAAAATGAATCTCTGTAAATCCCTCCGAATAGCTCCATTGTTTGAAGTTAGGGTTGTCGCTAAAAGACTTCAAGAACTATCTAAAGCATAAGTAAAAGAAAATGGGACTTGAAGACTTGATCTTCAAACTAAGTATTGGAAAGTATAGTCAAAAGTCTGAGGTTAAATTTGAAATGGTTCGAATGGAAGCTAAGGCCAGCTTTATGGAGTCAAGCTCATGCAGTAGCAAAAAGAAAAGCTCCTAAGGAATGGTCAAAGTAGTGAAGCTAAGAAGGCTAAAAGTTCAAAAGGAAATGCCACAACTTTGGAAAGCCAAAACACCTTTCACTCAATTGAAAGGATGATGATAACTCTAGAATTAATTCATTGTGACGTCTATGATTTGAAGTTTATGCAAGCTAGAGGTGAGAAAAAGTATATTTACAAATCCAACAAATTAAGTCCACCAAGATGGAACCCCAAATCTAAGTAGGCTAAAGCCCATCAAATACCTAATCAATACAAATACGAACTCCCAAAGTTAAAAGGTATCTAAGCAATCATTTGCAAACTTGAACTCTAGCTTTACACAAGTGCATTCTAGGAGCAGAACCTCAACTCAACTTATTGATTTTCGAAAATAACCCCATTCCAATTTCATATAGCATTATTTGGTGCTGTCTATGAGAGCTCTTTTTTGAAGTAAGGAATATTCAGGATGCGAACAAGTCTAGAGCTGCTTGAGATTCGAATTCCCAGTTAGCACCACAATGTGAGAATGAATAGAACAATCTTCCATAAGCTTAATCTCTATTAGTAATGGTGTCAGCACTTCATGCGCACCCCCCATCTGAGGCATGCCAACTAAGCAAACTCCATTCCCTAAAGGACCAACACTACAAATAACTCAAGAAGCCTTGCTGGCAACAGTAGAGAAAAACTTTTCACAACTTGCAACTAAAGTGGTAGACTAGTACGCTTATGAATACTATTCTCAAGAGCAAACTTAATTCTCTCGCTAGCGCTAGGAAGCATCATCATCCTAAGAGAGGACATAAGAAGGGATGAATGAAAAATAGGGCACTACCCTTCTACCACCTCAGCAAAAGTTGATGTCTTCCTTTGAGCTAACCAATCATGTCGATTACCTACCACAACTAGAGTCTAACTTACTTGGCCATTCCTTGACGCTCAATAGGAGTAGAAAGTAAATGCTTTTTGTTGGATGTCGTTCTCCCTCTAGATGCAACCTTTCCTACCCAGCAATCTTGGTGGAGTAACTATCCCTAGCACAAAGATTACCAACCTTCCAGAGTTTGATGGCATAATTGACCCAACACCTTGAGAACTTTCTGGATCAAATAGAGCTCTACAAAGCCGTTTATTACAAGATATTCCAAACTACTCTTGCCAAATACACTCTGACATGGTTTAATTAGATACTGGTTGGATCTATTATTGGTTAGGAGCAATAGGTGCAACACTTCCCTATAACTTCTCCATCAATCAGAAGTACCAACCTATTCATATTCAATCAAAATGATGGAGAGACTTTAAGAGACTACATCAACCGGTTCATTTAAATAGTGCATGAAATCCTGTATATCACTCAAGAGCTCCTACCTAGCATTATCCAACAAAACCTGAAGTACTAGAGGTTCCAAGAGCTTATAATAGAGATGTCGCCCGCCATTTTAGAGGAACTCCTTATCCAGGTAAAGAAATGCATTTGAATCGATGAGGGAAAGGCCCCTCTGGATGCCAACAAGTGCAGAGTACAAGAAGGAGGCAATACTAATAAGAAACCAAAAGTTTGCCAATGCAGTCTCCCAACCATCAAGATACATTCTCCTAACTGTATTAATGATGGACATACTGATCATTGCTGAATGGCAAGGCTTAATCCAGCACCCCTAAAGGATGGTAGAAAATCTTAAGAGGTAAAAGTCTAAAAACTAGTATCATTTCCACTATGACCGATGACATATTATGAAAAGTTTCAGAATTCAAAAAATGAGATTGAAAAATTGATCCAATGTAGATATTTGAAGGAATATATAGCTAAAAGGCAGAACAATCTAAAGAAGCAATCTGGCTAGGAATAATGGAGACCGCCAATGCTTATTCGATGAATGATTGGAGTCAATAGAGAGGTAGCATTAGCATAAAATAGAAAACTTGCCCATTGTAGCTATTATTACAGTAATCTTAGGAGGACTCACAAAAGGTGACTCCTTTAATGTAAGGAAGGTGCTCACAGAAGTAGCTAAATATAATCATGCTCACATTCTGGAGCCAACACTATGTATATACATTCCTTTGCTTCCCAACATCATCTTTAGGGGAAAAAGAAATAGGGATCAAGTGAGGCAAGCATAATGACTCTTTAGTGATCTCAGCCTCTATTCCTGACTTCTGGGTGAAGAAAATAATGGTGGATGGCAAAATGCTCAGCGAACATCATCTTTCATGGCACCTTTCACTAGCTTGGCATAGACAATGGCCAATTGCAAAAAATTAACACCTCTTTAGTAGGATTCCCTAGTGAGACTATAGAAGCTCTTTGAGAGATCTCTTTTCCCTTTTTCTTAAGCACTCATTTCCAAAAGGTCACAAAGATGGTGAAATTTCTAGTAGTCAAAACCCCGTTAACTTATAATGTTATATTATGGAGATCTACTTGGAACTTTTTTCAAGCAACAATGATAACCTACAACATAAAGATGAAGTTCCCTACTCTCAATAGAATTGGAAAACTGTTGGTGACTAGTGCACTATCAGGAAATGCTATGTTAATATCCTAAGAGCAGAGGAACTCCCTATTGTAAACCCTAACTACTCCAAGGGCACTACAAAGGTAGCTTAGGAGACATGGGCAAAAGCTTGACCCTAGAAACGAACATTTTTACAATAGTCCTATAGGAGATTGCTCCCTAATAGGAGAAATTAGAGCAACACAAGATCGCACTTGAAGATGACCTTAAGAAAGAGGATATAATTGTCAACAACTAAGCCAACACAATAGAGATAGAGAAAGCCCCCAACCTCAATAAATGCACCCCTTGAGTTGCAGTAAATGTACTTTCAAAATAAGTTATCTATTTTAGTAAACTAGATTTCTCTTTTTATGATTGAATCTCAATTTAGTAACATAAGTTTTTGCTTGTCATGAACAAAAGACAATAAAAATTTGGGAGACGACAACTTTTTTTTTAACTGCTTCAATAAAATATTCTATTGTTCCTATACATTCTTGTTATTTCACTACACGATCAATACTTATAGGAACAATACATTTGCAGTAAGACCCAAGGTGCATCATGCAAATAAAAAGAAGAAAACAACAACACCTCTATAGGAGTCCCTAAGTGGCTTCCTCTACAAAACATCTCCCCTAGGGACTCCAAGCGGGTCCCTGCATGGAACTTTATTTCATGTGGAAGACCCCAAGTGGCTCTCTCCACGAAACATCTCTATAGGAGACACCAAATGGCACCGTCTACAAAACACCTCCATGAACCCTAAGTGACTTGTTCTATGGAAAAATAAAGTCCTATAATACTCCCGAAAGGGTGCAACATCAAGGATTGTTATAAGGCCTATAAGAGATGAGCAGTTACGACAACTGCATCAACACTCCACTAAGACCCTAATGGGGGTACAAATCAACAACATCATGCTAAGGTCCCTATGGGGCGCATAGTTATGATGGCTAGATCAACACTCCTAAGAGGAATGCACAGTAATAACACAACACTAAGACCTCAATTAAGGGAGCAAATCAACAGATCCCCAAGGGGGCTTATTGTAGGAGTGCTACTTAAAGAAGCCCAACAATGAACATAAAAAACAAACACTAAAGTAAAACCCCCAAAGGGGCTTATCAATGGTAACAACATTACAATGAACCCTTTCAAGAGAGGCTCCAAAAAAGGAAAAAACTTCTCTACATCTTTTGTGAAACCTCTAAGGGGACTCACAACCATTTTCATTGCAACAAGCCCAACAATGTGCAAACAATATGAAAAGGCCTAAAAACAAATGGAGTATAAAATCATCCAAATGGTCAAGTATGAAAAGGAGAGTAAATTGCTCAAATCTCAATAACAAAGGCACAAAGTCTAACATTATTGGAGTGTGCAAATATCAATTGACGTTCGACCAACACTTGACTATGAAAAAAGAAACTAACTAGCATGCTACTGAAAGAAAATGGAAATATTGTAGTTCTAAATAAGTAGGAAAAGAAAAAGACTTAACTCTTATGGTATGATTAGTATACAGGAATGAGGTGAGAATGAAATGGGCATTCCCAAATCCATTCTTAAACCAATGATTGGTATAATTTAGAGATGAAAATGTCTATTCTTGTCGGAATTCCCATTCCTAAAAGGATGGGTTTAGCCATTCCCTCCCTTCCCCACAGGTTTAGCCATTTTCAATCCATCGGGAATAAACTTATATTTAAAAAAAAAATAAAATTACACTCCAAAATTCAACAAAATAATTTATATTTAAGAAAAGAAATCTCCACTTTATAACATTTGATATTATATTCCAACTTATTTGATTGCTACATGTTTCTATTCAATTATATATTTATTCATATATTTTTTAGTAATATTATAAAAATTATTAAATTATTATAAAAATAAAAAAATAAATAATAAAAAAAGAATATTTATGTGCATCTCAATTTTTATCATAAAAAAGTAGAAGTATCATCGACTTGGTCCATGCTAATAAAATATATATATAGTTTAAAATATTATTTATCTCCGCTTTTCTTCAAATTATTAAAAGATGTTACTAATAAATGAAGAGTTGTCCATTCTATCAACAAGTCTTCAAATTAAACTTATAAAAAAGGAAGATAAATCATTCTAACATTATCACAAAAAAATTAAGCATTCTAGATATAAAGTATTTTATAATTTTTTTATTTATCAAAAAATTCAAAAGAGCTTGCGAAATTATAGTTTTAAAAATAATAATTTTAAAGGAATTATGTTTATACTTTTTTGCGTAAAAGTATATAACTTGTTGATAACATATAAACTGCATATATTTATTGATGTAGTTTGAATAACATCAAAAGTAATAATAAAACTGCATAATTATAGACTTGCTCAAAATTTTTTTTTACTAATAATTACTTTTATTTTAATAATTTCTTACAAAAGGATAATTTGGTCATATAAAAAATTCATTCCATTTCTACCGGTCATTCCTATTTACAAATCATTAGAATGAAATCAAGAAGGGAATGTCAATTCCATTCCTTTCTCATTCTTTGTACGTACTAATCATAAGATAAAATATGCCAACACTATTTCTTTCCCAACTTCATTCCATTCCTAAAGTCATTCCATTCTCACCTAATTCCATTCTTACATACCAATCACCACCTTAGTCTATACCCTACTCTATTAACTACAGAGCCACGATAGTTGGATCCTCCACGATGGCCTCATCAACAACCTCCAATGATTCGCCAATCGCCCAATAGGGAAGTTAATGGGAATAGTGGGGTCAAGTGGCAGTAAGTACTCTGTAGGGTTTCACTAAGCACGTGGCATTAATCCCGAATAATTTGCTTGTATATGAGGGTAACCTTCGTGTTGACTACTTCAAAGAACTCATTGGATCTATTGAACTCCTTCAACGCCTCCTTAGGCCTACTAAACACAAGTGCCTTCCCAATAGAAGACTACAAGAACTTTTTTCTAGTCTTCAACTCTCTAATGTATCACTCATTCAATTGTTTATGCTCCTTCAATAGCTTTCTAAACTATTCACTCTTCTGAACATTCTATTAAGCAAGTTCCGCTGCTTCTTCCTTAAGTTTGGCTATTGTGGCCATAGTCCCATCCCAATGGGACATATATCTGCGCTACTAAGTTCTAGACATGTTTCAAAAACAATAAACAAATCGCTAACCAACTATACACAACAATAAATACAATATGCAAGTGAAAAAAGCTAAATAAAAGAGAAAAGTGCTTACCTAGTGCTAAGTCCCCAACATCCAACCCCATCAACTATCAAGATGAGAATATATCTAATTTTCCTTGATTGTACCCTCTAACTCTAGTCTATAGATTGTCAACCCTAAAAGTAGTCTCATCAACATTCTAGTGAGAGTCAATATCGCAACTTCTGTGCAATCTATAGTGGAACAACTCTTTGCCTTTACCAATGTGAAAGGGACAAGAGGATTGCGAGCAAGTAGCCTGAGCAGCAGACTCCTAAACGCGTTTCTTAGTTGGTCTTAAAACACTAGCTCAGAATTGTTGCCTACGTCACCATAGGAGGAGTTGGAATTTAAGGCTATCTAGATTACCTCTGCAAGGGTCTCAAATGTTATCTCACCACAGACGATTCCCCACGACACTTCTCTATTGCATGCCTCTTGCAAGAATCTCCATTCGCCTTCTTAGCACGAATCTTTGCCAAATCTATCTTCTTTCTTCCAAGGAGTAAACTGATTGAGTTAAGTCCAACATTGCAAGAAACAATCAAGAAAGATAATACAAGTGTTAATGAGAAGGCATAAATGAAGTAACACACACAAAAACAGATAACAAGCCAGAAAAACAACTAAATATCGACAGAAACATATATGTGACATCAAAAGGAGATACTAAACCTCCACTAAACACTTGCCAAGGTCACGATAAACTCTTTATAAACACATCAACAAAGGCAAACTACTCTAAGAAAGGAGCCTCTAAATCTCATCTCTCACAAAGAAAAATGAAACTTTAAAGGCCCTCTAGAGGATGGCAACATCCACTTAAAAATTTGCAATTTCACCTTGAAAAAAAAAGTGAAAAAGGCCTCATTCAGAACTTCCATACCATAAAAGATAGTGAAAATATTTAAGGAAAGGGAAATTCAAATCCCTAAAAATGTTGAAACCCCATAAAATACACAAAGGAGTTTAGAGTGAAATGGCTCAAACACATCCTATAACTCCTAACTGTCTTTAACAACAAAAAATTAGGAGGAACGGAGAAACCATTGCTAAAGTACCCACAAAATGGTAAAGTACCCTAGAGGAGGCAACACAATGCGATCCTCCAATGAAGAAAGAACAACAAACTCAAACTCATCGGAGCTACAAACCTTACATCTCAATATCTCTTACTCCTAAAGAAAAGGGAATAAGATAAATTAGTAATGCCAGTATTACTAACAATATGATCATCCTTAAACTCCTTCTTAGAGGAGTCCTACTCTCCAAACTTAGAATCAGAATGAAACCCTAACTCTAATGAAAAAGATGACTTAACAACTAAAGATTGACAAATGTGCTCTTGACATGCAACTCTATGATCCAAGACTAGACTAGACGATGTGTCCAAGAAGGGCCTCATGAACTTAGAAAACACAACAACTTTGCATGGAGGACAACCCCACAAATATGAATCAACTTAGCATAACCATGGCCCCCTAAAGCTACTGCCCTTTACATCATAGAGACAGGTAACCCCTACTGCTAGCTGTCATCGGCTCTTACCAAAATTTCAAGCTCTAACTCAAACTAGTCCTACTACCAAATATTTCACTTTCAAAGCTTGACATATCTTACTCTTAAGCTAGAACTCCCCACCAAAATTACTGACTCAAAAGAGCTAGAAAACAAAAGGAGGAAAAGCAAAAGGAAAGGTAAAAAAAATT
Organism: Jacaranda mimosifolia; assembly: GCA_018894105.1. Taxonomy (NCBI): domain Eukaryota; kingdom Viridiplantae; phylum Streptophyta; class Magnoliopsida; order Lamiales; family Bignoniaceae; genus Jacaranda; species Jacaranda mimosifolia. The sequence goes on from CM032126.1 coordinate 23,191,168, forward strand.
ACCTTATGAGCTCATCTTGGTCTAAAATGGTTACTTTCGAAGTTAAGGAATTATCAAATTTGCTAAGTTCATTAGAAGACGCAAATCACTAAACAACACATTAGTTCGTGAAGGCAACAAGTAAAAAATAATTAAGAGTCTCCAAGTTGTTAAACTATTAAACTATTTGAATTATTCCAAAAGTAAATTAATATGAAAGATAAATATAATTATTAAGGTAAAATAAGGTTAACTTTTATGGTATACTTTTAATATGAAAATAAATTTACAAGTTGAAAGTAAAGGAACTTGATGACATGGAGAAGTAAAGCCCTAGGAGTAAGAAAGTCAAAAGCAAATAAGAGGTTTAATTAAATAAATAAATAAAGGGGCTAATGAGTCTAATAAATTGATCCCACCAAGATGAACATCCCAAATCCAAGTGTGACGAGCCCACCAAGGATCTAATAAATATAACTACCAACTATTAAAGCCAAAAAGGCTTCTAAGCAACTATTAGCAAATTGAGCTCCAGTCTTATGCAAGCACATTCCAGAAGCAGAAATCCAACTTAATTTGCTGATTTTTGGAAATGACACTTACTCTATTTTCGTCCACCAAATATAACTGGCTAAAGTTTAGACACAAGCCAAATATGGTCTAAGATTGTTGATTGTGTATTTATTTAAATGCCACCAACAATAGTATTTATTAGTTCTTATCGAACAAATCATTTTTCCTAAAGTATACGAAGGAATGTTGTATTTTCTTTTATAAAAAAAAAGAAATGAACTTAGTTCTTTTGATAGAATTGGTGAATTTGTAAGTAGTTTCATCAAGATGATGAAGAACCAAGATGCTGTAAAAGGATTAAAGTAGCTAAAATATTTGCTTGAGATTTTCTAACTGATGTGTTAGAAAAGATATTGTACGAATTCACAAGTAATTCTAGTAATGATCAAAGCATTGATGAGGGTTCGTAGATGCCTGAAGTATGTTAAAATATTTAGCTTTACTGAAATGATACAATATGCAAGTTTGATATCAAATACAAAAGACACCAAGTAGACAAATAGTTAAATGTTTAGCTTAAGTGAAGCTGCTATGTTTCTGAAGTCCTCAAGATAAACTTGTATAGCTTGACCCACAATGGAGACAAAGTTTATAGTTTTAGATAAAGCTGGAGAAGAAGTAAAATGGCTTTGTAATTTTTGGACCTTTCTTCTCAACCTAAGCTAATGCTTACTGTTATGCTATATGATGATAGTCAATTAGCTATTAGAAAGGCACAAAATAAAGTACACAATGGCAAGTCTCAAATCTAGGACAAAGCGATAATACTGCAAGGTAATTGATCTCTACTGGTGAATTTAGTGGACTCCAAAGGCTTACCTAGAGATCAAATAAATGTAAAACCCATGAATTATGAACCTTCATGGAAGACACCCAACCATGATGAATCAAGATACCAAGAACTTAGTCCAATAGGGCAACCAAGTTATGAGGGTTTATACAAGCGCTTACACGTTCGCTCCTATTTCTTCATAGGATAAAGAAAAGTGTTGCCTGCTGAAGAGTATAAGATCAAGTATTAACTTTTAGTAATTTAAGCAACTGTAAAAGTAGAGTAAGGTAGGATGTTATTGATGAGAGTCACCTATATAAATGTGAACATGGGTTGCTTCCATCGTAAACACTTATGAATCTGGAGTTGTGTCCATGGCAAACAGATACAACTGTGAGAATCCAAAAGCTCAAGGAAAGTTGTGTGGATATTATTATTTTGGTTTACACAAAACTTGATTAGCTCAAGATATCATATTCGTTGAGTGGGCACCTCAGCGACCTATCCTGATGCAACAGCTTTTCGTTTGAATTCTCTCTTGCATTTATATAGCCACATGCATTACTTATTGTCAATGGAAGTATTCCAATCAACACTATAGATAGATGTTGATAATAGGTTTAATTACTCCAAATTATTTTTGTGTGAATGAAAAATTAATGCTAAAAGTAAACCATTTAAATAATTAAATTGTGAGATGCAAATGGGAAGATAAAAGGTTATCAATCACAAGTAAAATTAGAAAGGATGTATATGATTGTATGGAAAGTTGTAAAAAGATAAACTTGTTTCTTAGCTTACCTCTATGAGTTGTGAATGCCAATACAATCGTGCTAAGTGCTGACTGACATATCTATTCAACTTGTATTATTCTAAAAAGACATGTCAACTTGACGTGGAAATGTTAATTGTCATATCCATTCAAGAGCAACATTCCAATAGCTACAAGTATAGCCCTTTAATTAGTTTGTTCAATTCATTTAGTCATTCAAATTTTCATAAAAAACGTATAGTATTCTTAGCATTATAACATTCTTAGCTCTAGTATATTTTGAGAAGAAAGAGTCCCTTAGTTCAATAGTTTGAAATATTTGAAATACTTTTATCTTCCAAATGTTGGTCATTATATTTTAGGAGATGAAATTGCCATCAAATGTGAGCATCGGTGTAGGGAAAATTTATCTTACAGATAAAGAGCAAAACTCTTGCACCAACTATACTGAATTTGAAGGATCACAATCCATTACTGCCAATAAGACTTATAATATGTAATTATGTATGGGAAATGATAAATTTGAAAATGGTTCCCATTTAATTTTTTTAAGAAATTACAATCCTGTTGACTATATTACATAAGATGGCGTTTGGCAATGAACTTAGTTTGCTCACCGCATTTTGAAGAAAATTATGATCCATTTATAACTATGCAAGTTATGATTATTTTCATATGTAGAAATTTAGTGTATTTCGAATACTTTTTGTATCATAAAAGAGATCTGACAACTTAAAATTTGGTCTCAAAAACTTCTTTTAATAATAAAAAAATAAATCTGTAGTATGAAAAATAACTATAAATTAATCTTTGAAAGCCATCTCTAGTTTTATATGTACTATAGGGATGTAATATTTTGGTAGCATCTTTAATCAAGTACTATTAGAAGAGCGCTAGTCAAGAGAGGTAAATGGAAGAAGTTCATGAAAAAAAAAATTATTTTCTTAATAACAAGATGTTAAATATTGATTTAAATATTGACAATGTTGTATATATTAAATGAAATTTTTTTTATTGGTACATATCTATTAGTTGTGGCCATCTTACTGGTAGCAAATATTGTTCTTTATGTTGTCTATAAATACATTTCTTGGTATATTGGGTTTGAGTTCTATAGAAAATAATAGGGGAACCAACAAAATTCTCTTTGTTAGAAGAAAAATAAAACATTAACATATACATACGCATAATAGTCAATTCTAATTCCGGCTTCGGACTCTGACTTTGTTTAAGGCCTTCTACTATGGTTGTTACTTCATATATTAAAGTTCTCATATTAGCTTGCTTTCATTCTCCTTCTAATCTTATGCACAAATGTAATCCAGTTAGTTAGGGTTAGTTTGTGATTAATTAGTTTGTCATTTTGTGAGTTGGCTAGCAAATTAATTAGCTTTCTTTTTGGCCAGCCAGTCATGTATATAAATAGGCATACATTAATGCCTTGCAAAGTATGTTATAGAAATCAATACTCACTTTCTCTCATTTTCCTAGCTAAAGCACAATTTTTATGGCAAGTTTGTTCTCTAATATAGTATCAGCAGTTATCTTCCCAATTGGTTCTACCAACATATAACTTCTTTTCCTTCTGATCATTCTCCCCTTCTCCGATCAAATTTCGATTTGATTTTCTCCCATGGATTTTCCTCAATCCTCAAACTTCAACTCTTTTAATGGCCAATCCACCATTGATGACTCCTCTAATCCTTTCTTCCTCCACCACAAAGACAATCCCAGTCTGGTACTAGTTTCTCAACTGCTTACATGTGATAATTAGTTTCCGTGGAGCAAATCTATTGAAATTGCCTTATCCATGAGGAATAAACTTGAATTTGTGGATGACACAATCTGGAAGTTGAATTCAAATGATGAATAACTTTTAAGCGCATGGACTCAAAATTCTGGAAGTTGAATTTTGATGATGAATCACTTTTGAGCGCATGGACTCAAAATAACAACATTGTTATTTCATAGCTTCTCAAGAAATCTCGACTAGCATCATCTTTTCTGATTTTGCAAAGGATATTTCGGATGATTTGAAAGAGCGATTCCAATAGAGCAATGGACAGTGGATTTTCTAGCTTCACTATGCACTAATCACTCTCACACAAGGATTGACTTCTGTTGTAGTATATTTTACAAAAATTGAAAGCTGTATGGGAAGAGCTAAGCAACTACAGGCTGAATAGCAATTGCAGGCAATGTTCATGTGGAGGTTTAAAGGAAATACAAGAATACTATCATCGTGAATATGTACTGATATTTCTCATAGGCCCCAATGAATCCTTCCCTCAAATTCGAGGTCTAATACTACTTCAGGATCCTCTGTCATCTATCACTGAGGTATTCTCTCTAATTTCACAAGATGAAAGACAATGCTCCATTACTGTTCTACCTTCCGGTGATCTCAACAATTATACAGCCTTTATTGTGAAAAGTGATCATGCAAAACCAGCAGCTAAGGTGTCTGAAAAACCCATACATGGAAATTCTCCTACATATAAAGATCCTTGCCATGATCGGCTGTTTTGTACTCAATATAATTACATTGGACATATAGTTCATACTTGTTACAAAATCCACGGTTATCCGCCAAGATTCAAGTTCTAGTCGCGAAACAGTCCCGCACCTCAGTCTTCTTAGTCAATCTTGTTCTGTTAACCAAGTATTTGATCAAGTTTCGCATTCCAACATTGATAACTTCATTTAGACACTCAATCCATCTCAATGTGCTCAATTGGTAAATAAGCTTTCCTTACATGTTAATCCTGCTATCAAATCCAGAGAATCAGATCCTCAATCTATATCACACTTCCCAAGTATATGCTTCAATGTCAAATCTATCTCTTAACCTTTCTAATAATGGATTATTGATTCCAGTGCATCTTCACATAGATGCTCCAACATCAATCTATTTTCTCGTCATGATCTTATACATAACTCTACTGTCTCTCTGCCCAATAGTACTCAAATTTATATCTTCTATGTCGGCTCTATTAGATTAAGCCCTAGCTTAATCATTCGCAATGTCCTATAAATGCCTCAATTTAAATAATATTTGTTTTCTGTTAGTACCTTGATTAAAGACCTAGTTCTCACTATCATCTTCTCTCCTGGTCATGGTACGGTGCAAGATCCTAAGAATTCGACCCTAATTCGCAAGGGTGAGCACAATGGTAGTCAAATTTATATCCTCTATATCCACTCTATTAGATTAACCCTTAGGCCTCACAGTCATCTTCTCTCCTAGCCATGTTACGATGCAGGACCCCAAGAATTTAACTCTGGTTGGCAAGTGTGAACATAATGGTACTCAAATTTATATCCTCTATATCAGCTCTATTACATTAATCCATAGCTTAATCATTCGCAATATCCTATTTACCACAATTTAAATACCATTTTTCGTCTGTTAGTGGCTTGATTAAAGATCTTCGCCATGATTAGCTATTTTGTACTCAATATAAATACTATGGCCATACAGTTCATACTTGTTACAAAATTCGTAGCCATCCGCTAGGATTCAAGTTTTGGTCTCGAAACAGTCTTGCACCTCAGTCTTCTTAGTCAATCTGGTTCTATTAACCAAGTATCTGATCAAGTTTTGCACTCCAACATTGATAACTTCATTTAGACACTAAATCCATCTCAATGTGCTTAGTTGCTAAATAAGCTTTCCTCACACGTTCTTCCTTCTATCAAATCCAGTGAATCAGATCCTCCATCTATATGACACTTCCCGAGTATATACTTAAATGTCAAATCTATCTCTTAACCTTTCTAGTCATGGATTACTGACACCAGTGCATCTTCACATATATGCTCCAACATCAATCTATTCTCTCGTCATGATCTTATACACAACTCTACTGTCTCTTTGCCCAATAGTACTCAAATTTATATCTTCTGTGTCGGCTCTATTAGATTATACCCTAGCATAATCATTCGCAATGTCCAATATATGCCTCAATTTAAGTAATATTTGTTCTCTGTTAGTACCTTGATTAAAGACCTAGGTCTCACTCTCAACATCTCTCCTGGTCATGGTACGGTGCAGGACCCCAAGAATTCGACTCTAATTCGCAAGGGTGAGCACAATGGTAGTCAAATTTATATCCTTTATATCGGCTCTATTAGATTAACCCCAAGCTTAATCATTTCCAATGTCCTATATATGCCACAATTAAAATACCATTTGCTGTCTGTTAGTGCATTGATAAAAGACCTAGGTCTCGCTGTCTCTTTTCTCCTAGCTATGTTACGATGCAGGACCCCAAGAATTTGACTCTGGTTGGCAAGTGCGAGCACAACGGTACTCAAATTTATATCCTCTATATCGGCTTTACTAGATTAACCCCTGGCTTAATTTTTCACAATGTCCTATATATGCCGCAATTTAAATATCATTTGCCATCTGTTAGTGCCTTGATTAAAGATCCTCGCCATGATCGACTATTTTGTAATCAATATAATTACTATGGCCATATAGTTCATACTTGTTACAAAATCCATGGCTATCTTCCAAGATTCAAGTTCTGGCCGCGTAACAGTCCTACACCTTAGTCTTCTCAGTCAGTCTGATCCTGTTAACCAAGTATCTGATCAAGTTTCCCATTCCACCGTTGATAACTTCATTTAGACACTCAATCTATCTCAATGTGCTTAGTTGCTAAATATGGTTTCCTCACACGTTCCTCCTACTATCAAATCAAATGAATCAGATCCTCTATCTATATCTCACTTCCCAAGTTCATGCTTCAATGTCAACTATATCTCTTAACCTATCTAGTCATGGATTATTGACTCCAGTGCATCTTCACATATATGCTCCAACATCAATCTATTCTCTCGTCAGGATTTTATACACAACTCTATTATCTCTTGGCCCAATAGTACTCAAATGTATATCCTCTATGTCGGCTCTATTAGATTTACCCCTAGCTTGATCATTCGCAATGTCCTATATATGCCTCAATTTAAATATTATATGTTTTCTGTTAGTACCTTGATTAAAGACCTAGGCCTCACTATCATCTTCTCTTCTATCCATAGTACGATGTAGGACCCCAAGAATTTGACTCCAATTGGCAATGGTGAGCACAATGGTACTCAAATTTATATCCTCTATATCGGCTCTATTAGATTAACCCCTAGCTTAATCATTCGCAATGTCCCATATATGCCACAATTCAATTACCATTTGCTGTCTGTTAGTGCATTGATAAAAGACCTAGGTCTCACTGTCTCTTTTCTCCTAGCCATGTTACGATGCAGGACCCCAAGAATTTGACTCTGGTTGGCAAGTGCGAGCACAACGGTACTCAAATTTATATCCTCTATATCGGCTCTATTTGATTAACCCCTAGCTTAATCTTTCGCAATATCCTATATATGCCGCAATTTAAATACCATTTGTCATCTGTTAGTGCCTTGATTAAAGATCCTCGCCATGATCGACTGTTTTGTACTCAATATAATTACTATGGCCATATAGTTAATACTTGTTACAAAATCCAAAGCTATCCGCCAAGATTCAAGTTCTGGCCGTGAAATAGTCATGCAGCTCAGTCTTCTCAGTCAATTTGGTCCTGTTAACCAAGTATCTGATCAAGTTTCCCTTTCCAGCGTTGATAACTTCATTTAGACACTCAATCCATCCCAATGTGCTCAGTTGCTAAATGAGCTTTTCGCACACGTTCCTCCTTCTATCAAATCCAGTGAATCAGATTCTCCATCAATATGACACTTCCCGAGTGTATACTTCAATGTCAAATCTATCTCTTAACCTTTATAGTCAAGGATTATTGGCACCAGTGCATCTTCACATATATGCTCCAACATCAACCTATTATCTCGTCATGATCTTATACACAACTCTACTATCTCTTTGCCCAATAGTACTCAAATTTATATCTTCTATGCCGGCTCTATTAGATTAAGCTTTAGCCCAATCATTCGCAATGTCCTATATATGCCTCAATTTAAGTAATATTTTGTTGTCTATTAGTACCTTGATTAAAGACCTAGGTCTCACTCTCATCTTCTCTCATGTTCATGGTACGGAGCACGACCCCAAGAATTCGACTCTAATTCGCAAGGGTGAGCACAATGGTAGTAAAATTTATATCCTCTGTATCGGCTCTATTAGATTAACCCCAAGCTTAATCATTTGCAATGTCCTCTATATGCCACAATTAAAATACCATTTGCTGTCTGTTAGTGCATTGATAAAAGACCTAGGTCTCGCTGTCTCTTTTCTCCTAGCTATGTTACGATGCAGGACCCCGAGAATTTGACTCTGGTTGGCAAGTGCGAGCATAAAGGTACTCAAATTTATATCCACTATATCGGTTCTATTAGATTAACCCTTAGCTTAATCTTTCACAATGTCCTACAGATGCCGCAATTTTAATATCATTTGCCGTCTGTTAATGCCTTGATTAAAGATCCTCGCCATGATCAACTGTTTTCTACTCAATATAATTACTATTGCCATATATTTCATACTTGTTACAAAATCCATGGCTATCCACCAAGATTCAAGTTCTGGCCGAGAAAACAGTCCTGCACCTCAGTCTTCTCAGTCAGTGTGGTCCTGTTAACCAAGTATCTGATCAAGTTTTCCTTTCCACCGTTAATAACTTCATTTCGACACCCAATCTATCTCAATGTGGTTAGTTGCTAAATATGCTTTCCTCATACGTTCCTCCTGCTATCAAATCCAGTGAATCAGATCATCCATCTATATCTCATTTCCCAAGTATATGCTTCAATGTCAACTATATCTCTTAACCTTTCTAGTCATGGATTATTGAATCCAGTGCATCTTCACATATATGCTCCAACATCAATCTATTATCTCGTCAAGATTTTATACACAACTCTACTATCTCGTTGCCCAATATTACTCAAATTTATATCCTCTATGTCGGCTCTATTAGATTAACCCCTAGCTCGATCATTCGCAATGCCTATATATGCCTCAATTTAAATATAATTTGTTTTCTGTTAGTACCTTTATTAAAGACCTAGGTCTCACTATCATCCTCTCTTCTGTCCATAGTACGATGTAGGACCCCAAGAATTTGACTCCAATTGGCAATGGTGAGCAGAACGGTACTCAAATTTATATCCTCTATATCGGCTCTATTAGATTAACCCCTAGCTTAATCATTCACAATGTCCCGTATATGCCACAATTCAAATACCATTTGCTGTCTGTTAGTACATTGATAAAAGACCTAGGTCTCGCTATCTCTTTTCTCCTATCCATGTTACGATGCAGGACCCCAAGAATTTGACTCTGGTTGGCAAGTGCGAGCACAACGGTACTCAAATTTATATACTCTATATCGGCTCTATAAGATTAACCCCTAGCTTAATCTTTTGCAATGTCCTATATATGCCGCAATTTAAATACCATTTGTCATCTGTTAGTGCCTTGATTAAAGATCCTCGCCATGATCGACTGTTTTGTACTCAATATAAATACTTTCGCCATATGGTTCATACTTGTTACAAAATCCATAGCTATCCGCCAAGATTCAAGTTCTGGCCGCGAAACAGTCCTGCACCTCAGTCTTCTCAGTCAATCTGGTCCTGTTAACCATGTATCTGATCAAGTTTCCCATTCTAGCGTTGATAACTTCATTTAGACACTCAATCCATCTCAATGTGCTCAGTTTCTAAATAAGCTTTTCGCACACGTTCCTCCTTCTATCAAATCTAGTGAATCAGATCCTCCACCTATATGACACTTCCCGAGTATATGCTTCAATGTCAAATCTATCTCTTAACCTTTCTAGGCATGGATTATTGACACCAGCGCATCTTCACATATTTGCTCAAACATCAATCTATTATCTCGTCATGATCCTATACACAACTCTACTGTCTCTTGGCCCAATAGTACTCAAATGTATATCCTCTATGTCGGCTCTATTAGATTAACCGCTAGCTTGATCATTCGCAATGTCCTATATATGCCTCAATTTAAATATTATTTGTTTTCTGTTAGTACCTTGATTAAAGACCTAGGTCTCACTATCATCTTCTCTTCTGTCCATAGTACGATGCAGGACCCCAAGAATTTGACTCCAATTGGCAATGGTGAGCGCAATGGTACTCAAATTTATATCCTCTACATCGGCTCTATTAGATTAACCCCTAGCTTAATCATTCGCATTGTCTTATATATGCCACAATTCAAATACCATTTGCTGTCTGTTAGTGCATTGATAAAAGACCGTGGTCTCGCTGTCACTTTTCTCCTAGCCATGTTACGATGCAGGACCCCAAGAATTTGACTTTAGTTGGCAAGTGCGAGCACAATGGTACTCAAATTTATATCCTCTATATCGGTTCTATTAGATTAACCCATAGCTTAATCTTTCGGAATGTCCTACAGAGGCCGCAATTTTAATATCATTTGTCGTCTGTTAATACCTTGATTAAAGATCCTCGCCATGATCAACTGTTTTCTATTCAATATAATTACTATAGCCATATAGTTCATACTTGTTACAAAATCCATGGCTATCTGCCAAGATTCAAGTTCTGGCCGCGAAAACAGTCCTCACCTCAGTGTTCTCAGTCAGTCTGGTCCTGTTAACCAAGTATCTGATCAAGTTTTCCATTCCACCGTTAATAACTTCATTTCGACACTCAATCTATCTCAATGTGCTTAGTTGCTAAATATGCTTTCCTCACACATTCCTCCTGCTATCAAATCCAGTGAATCAGATCCTCCATCTATATCTCATTTCCCAAGTATATGCTTCAATGTCAACTATCTCTTAACCTTTCTAGTCATAGATTATTAACTCCAGTGAATCTTCACATATATGCTCCAACATCAATCTATTATCTCATCAGGATTTTATACACAACTCTACTATCTCTTTGCCCAATGGTACTCAAATTTATATCCTCTATGTCGGCTCTATTAGATTAACCCCTAGCTCGATCATTCGCAATGTCCTATATATGCCTCAATTTAAATATTATTTGTTTTCTGTTAGTACCTTGATTGAAGACCTAGGTCTCACTATCATCTTTTCTTCTGTCCATAGTATGATGCAGGACCCCAAGAATATGACTCCAATTGGCAATGGTGAGCACAACGGTACTCAAATTTATATCCTCTATATCGGTTCTATTAGATTAACCCATAGCTTAATCATTCGCAATGTCCCATATATGCCACAATTCAAATACCATTTGCTGTCTGTTAATGCATTGATAAAAGACCTAGGTCTCCCTGTCTCTTTTCTCCTAGCCATGTTACGATGCAGGACCCCAAGAATTTGACTCTGCTTGACAAGTACGAGCACAACGGTACTCAAATTTATATACTCTATATCGGCTCTATAAGATTAACCCCAAACTTAATCTTTCGCAATGTCCTATATATGCCGCAATTTAAATACCATTTGTCGTCTGTTAGTGCCTTGATTAAAGATCCTCGCCATGATCGACTGTTTTGTACTCAATATAATTACTTTGGCCATATAGTTCATACTTGTTACAAAATCCATGGCTATCCGCCAAGATTCAAGTTCTGGCCGCGAAACAGTCCTGCACCTCAGTCTTCTCAGTCAATCGGGTCCTGTTAACCAAGTATCTGATCAAATTTCCCATTCCAGCGTTGATAACTTCATTTAGACACTCAATCCATCTCAATGTGCTCAGTTGCTAAATAAGCTTTTCGCACACGTTCCTCCTTCTATCAAATGTAGTGAATCAGATCCTCCATCTATATGACACTTCCCGAGTATATACTTCAATGTCAAATCTATCTCTTAACCTTTCTAGGCATAGATTATTGACACCAGTGCATCTTCACATATATGCTCGAACATCAATCTGTTATCTCATCATGATCTTATACACAACTCTACAATCCTATTGCCCAATAGTGCTCAAATGTATATCCTCTGTGTCGGCTCTATTAGATTAACCATTAGCTTGATCATTTGCAATATGCCTATATATGCCTCAATTTAAATATAAATTGTTTTCTGTTAGTACCTTTATTAAAGACCTAGGTCTCAATATCATTTCCTCTTCTGTCCGCAGTACGATGCAGGACCGCAGGAATTTGACTCCAATTGGCAATGGTGAGCACAACGGTACTCAAATTTATATACTCTATATCGGCTCTATTAGATTAACCCCTAGCTTAATCATTCGCAATGTCCCATATATGCCGCAATTCAAATACCATTTTCTGTCTGTTAGTGCATTGATAAAAGGCATAGGTCTCGCTGTCTTTTTTCTCCTAGCCATGTTACGATGCAGGACCCCAAGAATTTGACTCTAGTTGGCAAGTGCGAGCACAACGGTACTCAAATTTATATCCTCTATATCGGTTCTATAAGATTAACCGCTAGCTTAATCTTTCGCAATGTCCTATATATGTCGCAATTTAAATACCATTTGCCGTCTGTTAGTACCTTGATTAAAGATCCTCGCCATGATCGACTGTTTTGTACTCAATATAATTACATTGGCCATATAGTTCGTACTTGTTACAAAATCCATGGCTATCCGCCAAGATTCAAGTTCTGGCCGCGAAATAGTCCTACAGCTCAGTCTTCTCAGTCAATCTGGTCCTGTTAACCAAGTATCTGATCAAATTTCCCATTCCAGCGTTGATAACTTAATTTAGACACTCAATCTATCTCAATGTGCTTAGTTGCTAAATATGCTTTCCTCACACGTTCCTCCTGCTATCAAATCCAGTGAATCAGATCCTCCATCTATATCTCATTTCCCAAGTATTTGCTTCATTGTTAACTATATCTCTTAACCTTTCCAGTCATAGATTATTAACTCCAGTGCATCTTTACATATATGCTCCAACATGAATCTATTATCTCGTCAGGATTTTATACACAAATCTACTATCTCTTTGCCCAATAGTACTCAAATTTATATCCTCTATGTCGGCTCTATTAGATTAACACCAAGTTCAATCATTCGCAAAGTCCTATATATGCCTCAATTTAAATATTATTTGTTTTTTGTTAGTACCTTTATTAAGGACCTAGGTCTCACTATCATCTTCTCTTCTGTCCATAGTATGATGCAGGACCCCAAGAATTTGACTCCAATTGGCAATGGTGAGCACAACAGTACTCAAATTTATATCCTCTATATCGGCTCTATTAGATTAACTCCTAGCTTAATCATTCGCAATGTCCCATATATGCCGCAATTCAAATACCATTTGCTGTCTGTTAGTGCATTGATAAAAGACCTAGGTCTCGCTATCTCTTTTCTCCTAGCCATGTTACGATGCAGGACCCCAAGAATTTGACTCTGGTTAGCAAGTGCGAGCACAACGGTACTCAAATTTATATCCTCTATATCGGTTCTATAAGATTAACCCCTAGCTTAATCTTTCGCAATGTCCTATATATGTCGCAATTTAAATACCATTTGCCGTCTGTTAGTACCTTGATTAAAGATCCTCGCCATGATCGACTGTTTTGTACTCAATATAATTACTTTGGCCATATAGTTCGTAGTTGTTACAAAATCCATGGCTATCCGCCAAGATTCAAGTTCTGGCCGCGAAACAGTCCTGCAGCTCAGTCTTCTCAGTCAATTTGGTCCTGTTAACCAAGTATCTGATCAAATTTCCTATTCCAGTGTTGATAACTTAATTTAGACACTCAATCTATCTCAATGTGCTTAGTTGCTAAATATGCTTTCCTCACACGTTTCTCCTGCTATCAAATCCAGTGAATCAGATCCTCCATCTATATCTCATTTCCCAAGTATTTGCTTCAATGTCAACTATATCTCTTAACCTTTCTAGTCAGGGATTATTGACTCTAGTGCATCTTCACATATATGCTCCAACATCAATCTATTATCTCGTCAGGATTTTATACACAAATCTACTATCTCTTTGCCCAATAGTACTCAAATTTATATCCTCTATGTCGGCTCTATTAGATTAACCCCTAGCTCGATCATTCGCAATGTCCTATATATGCCTCAATTTAAATATTATTTGTTTTCTGTTAGTACCTTGATTAAAGACCTAGGTCTCACTATCATCTTCTCTTCTGTCCATAGTACGATGCAGGACCCCAAGAATTTGACTCCAATTGGCAATGGTGAGCACAATAGTACTCAAATTTATATCCTCCATATCGGCTCTATTAGATTAACCCTTAGCTTAATCATTCGCAATGTCCTATATATGCCACAATTGAAATACCATTTGTTGTCTGTTAGTGCATTGATTAAAGACCTAGGCCTCATTGTTATCTTCTCTCCTAGCCATGTTGCGATGCATGATCCCAAGAATTTGACTTTGGTTGGCAAGTGTGAGCACAATGGTACTCAAATTTGTATCCTCTATATCGGCTCTATTAGATTAACCAGTAGCTTAATCATTCGCAATGTCCTATTTATGCCACAATTTAAATACCATTTGCTGTCTGTTAGTGCATTGATTAAAGACCTAGGCCTCATTGTCATATTCTCTCCTAGCCATGTTGCGATGCAGGATCCCAAGAATTTGACTCTGGTTGGCAAGTGTGAGCACAATGGTACTTAAATTTGTATCCTCTATATCGACTCTATTAGATTAACCCCTACCTTAATCATTCTCAATGTCCTATACATGCCACAATTTAAATACCATTTGTCGTCTGTTAGTGCTTCGATTAAAGATCCTCGCCATGATCAGCTATTTTGTACTCAATATAATTACTATGGCCATACAGTTCATACTTGTTACAAAATCCATGGCTATCCACAAAGATTAAAGTTATGGCCGCGAAATAGTCCTGCACCTTAGTCTTCTTAGTCAATCTGGTCCTGTTAACCAATTATCTGAACAAGTTTCCCGTTCCAGCATTGATAACTTAATTTAGATACTTAATCCATCTCAATGTGCTCAGTTGCTAAATATGCTTCCCTCACACGTTCCTCCTGCTATCAAATCCAGTGAATCAGATCCTCTATCTGTATCTCACTTCCCAAGTATATGCTTCATTGTCAATTTGATCTCTTAACCTTTCTAATCATGGATTATTGACTCCAGTGCATCTTCACATATATGCTCCAACATCAATCTATTCTCTCGCCATGATCTTATACACAACTCTACTATGTCTTTGCCCAATAGTACTCAAATTTATATCTTCTATGTCGGCTCTATTAGATTAACCCCTAGCTTAATCATTCGCAATGTCCTATATATGCCACAATTTAAATACCATTTGCTGTCTGTTAGTGCCTTGTTAAAGACCTAGGCCTCACTGTCATCTTCTCTTTTAGCCATGTTACGATGCAAGACCCCAAGAATTCGACTCTAATTCGCAAGGGTGAGCACAATGGTACTCAAATTTATATCATCTATATCGGCTCTATTAGATTAACCCCTAGCTTAATCATTCGCAATGTCCTATATGTGCCGCAATTTAAATACAATTTGTCGTCTATTAGTGCCTTGATTAAAGATCCTCACCATGGTTGGCTGTTTTGTACTCAATATAATTACTATGGCCATACAGTTCATACTTGTTACAAAATCCATGGCTATCTGCCAGGATTCAAGTCTGGCTGCAAAATAGTCCTAAACCTCAGTCGTCTCAGGCAATCTGGTCCTGTTAACCAAGTATCTAATTAAGTTTTGCATTCCAACATTGATAACTTCATTTAGACACTTAATCCATCTCAATGTGCTCAGTGCTAAATATGCTTTCCTTACACGTTTCTTCTGCTATCAAATCCAGTGAATCAGATCCTCCATTTATATCTCACTTCCCAAGTATATGCTTCAATGTTAATTCTATCTCTTAACTTTTGTAATCATGGATTATTGACTCCAGTTGTAATGCCCCACAATTTTATTTCGTATTTAAGCGATTACTTTACCTTATTTTATTTTATTTATTATTTAAATTAAAAAAATTGTAATGCCTTAGAATATTTTTTAAATTAATTAATTATTTTATCCTATGTTGTTTTATTTTCGCTTAGTCTTGGTTTCTTATTATATCAGTTCGTAAAATAATATATATATATATATTTCTCTTGCATTAGATTTACCTCTAGATTTAATAGTAAGACTTAGTATTTAAGACCACAAATATATATACATATATATGATATCGCAATTCTTGAGAAAAAGTTATAATTTTCAGAAACTAGTATTATATTATTACTAGAAATTAGTAATTGAGACCTTATGAATTTATAATAGAGTGGTCAGATTTATTAAAGGGTTATCCTATTCCTAGGTGATTAATAATTAGAGTTCTAGTTGAGGCAAATCACTTACTCTTTACGAAATATTAGACCTACACCCTAAAACCCTAGATACACATTTAGTTTTAAGAAAAATAAAAGAAAAGAAAAGAAGAGAGAAAAAAAAAGAGAAAAGAAAAACAACGGAGAGCAACGGGAAAAGGGGAAAGAAAGGAGAAGTCGGAGAACAAAGGTGTCCAGAAACATCAGACGGTAGCAGGGAGTAGGAAAGGTAATTCAAGATTGCACTTACTTCAATTGATTCTCCTATTTCATATATGCATGAAGAAAACCGAGGGTACAAGATAGAAATTATAAAGGAAATTAATTTGTGTGTTCTTTGTAGCTATCAATTTTGACCAAAAATAGGCTAATTTTGAATTTGAATTCACCTTTTTTCAGCTACAAGTGTTGGTTTATGATTTACAAAGCCACAATTGTTTACTTGTTATATAAGTAGAAGAAAAAAAAATAAAAGAAGAAAAATAGAGAGAACCGTGAGGGCCGAGGGGGAAGCAACCTTTGGGCATGTGGGTTTTTATTTCTGATGGGTTAAATTAGCAGCTGTATAATTTGATGTATGCATGTACACATACATGTGTGGGATATGACAGATTAGTAAATCGATTTTGGTAAATTGATTGAAGGTAATGACTTTTATAAATTGGAATTTTGGGTTTTTGAAGACGAAACTTAACTTGATTGTTGGTTTTTGGTTATGTTAGTTGATTGTATTGGGTTGAAGTTCCATAGAGTAAAATTATCTAGTATCAAATAAGGTTGTTAGGTCTTAAGACACTACAGGCTTTTAGTACCCATAAGGTTAGTCTTAGTGAGTTTTGTCTTATTAATCAGTTAAATTGATGATTGAAGTGTTTAATAAATAAATCAGGTGACTCAGCGATTGATTCTGAGATAAGAGATTGACGTATAGGATTAATCTCAAAGGTGAGTGTCTAAACCTATAAATACTATATATTGTATGTTTCAAAACCCAGAAGGATATATGCTATTATAAAATTGTTCGTGACTTGTTTTCAACTTACACTACACTATATACGTACTCCACTGTGCACAAAAAAGAAATATTTTTTCTCGCTTTATTTCTGATGCTTCTAGACTAGCAAATTAAACTTGATGATCAACTGATTACTGTTACTATTACTGCTATTGTTACTGTTAGTTGGATCTAACTTGGTCTGGGGTGTGAGGGACTTCACTGGGCAGTAACGGGCTAGCCAGTTGAATACCAAGCCCCCATGGCCTAATCCCCCTAGCGCACAACAGAAGCTATTTGTGGCTGAGATGCGTCGTAGGAATTCCCGCAGAAGCTCGAACACTGTTTTGCTAAGGTCACACCTTGCTCGGAGCGATAAGGGACTGTTATGATAGGAGTCATAAGGTTGACTGGCTACAACAAAACTGACTGATCATCGTATTTAAGTTGATAGTCTAGGAAATCGTTTAATGAAATTTTGATTGGTTACTGCTTGATCGTTCATAAATTTCTCGATTGTTACTGTTAGACTATTTTATGAATCCCACTTATATTACTCAAAAATTCCGATTGTACAAAATAATTTTAATTCAAGAATTCACTTTACACACACTTGGCACTCACTGAGTCTTTTACTCACACTCATTTCTTTTTTTTAACTTCCTTATCACATACATCAATTCTAGTCCTAGTGAGGAGGTAGATCCTGCATATGATGAGAATAAAGGGTGAAGACGTAGTTTTTGGAATTTTCTGTAGACTAGTATATTTTCTATTAAGTTCGTTAGTTTTGTTTTATTTGTTATGGATTTTATTGTGTTTAGTTTCAGAAACATTTTGATACTTTGAGTTTTATGTTGTGAGTTTGCTAGGAATTGGATGAGTTCTTATTTAACCTTATGTTTTTTGATTGTTAGTTTCATTTATTTGAGATTAAATTTCACGCTCAATTCTAGTATAAATATGGTTTAATTTTAGGGCGTGACAGCAGTGCATCTTCACATATATGCTCCAACATCAATCTATTCTCTCGTCATGATCTTATACACAACTAAACTATCTCTTTGCCTAATAGTACTTAAATTTATATCCTCTATATCAGCTCTATTAGATTAACCCCTAGCTTAATCATTCGTAATGTCCTATATATGCCACAATTTAAATACCATTTGTTGTCTGTTAGTACCTTGATTAAAGACCTAGGCCTCACTGTCATCTTCTCTCCTAGCCATGTTACGATGCAGAACCCCAAGAATTTGACTCTGGTTGGCAAGTGTGAGCACAATGGTACTCAAATTTATATCCTCTATATCGACTCTATTAGATTAACCCCTAGCTTAATCATTCGCAATGTTCTATATGTGCCACAATTTAAATACCATTTGTCGTCTATTAGTGCCTTGATTAAAGACCTAGGTCTCACTGTCTCTTCTCTCCTAGCCATGTTACGATGTAGGACCCCAAGAATTTGACTCTGATTGGCAAGTGTGAGCACAATGGTACTCAAATTTATATCCTCTATATTGGCTCTATTAGATTAACCCCTAGCTTAATCATTCGCAATGTCCTATATATGCCACAATTTAAATACCGTTTGTTGTCTATTAGAGCCTTGATTAAAGACCTAGGACTCACTATCATCTTCTCTCCTGACCATGTTATGATGCAGAACCCCAAGAATTTGACTCTAATTGGCAAGGGTGAGCAAGTAGCTGGCCTATATATCCTTAACCTGCTTTCTATCAAACAACATGTAAGCATTTATCATGCCAACACCTATCACCACACACACGACACTTTAATGCACCTTTGGTACAGTAGCTTAGGACACCCATCTCATAAGGTCCTTAACAGCTTGAAACACCTTTTTAACATAAATAAGTCTACTATACTTTCCTATTGTAACATCTGTCCTCTTGCAAAACAAAGAAATTTGCCTTTTATATCTCACAATAACTTTGCAAAAGCTCATTTTGATCTTCTACATGGGGACATTTGGGGACCTTTTCACTACACTTCATACAATGGTTACAAACATTTCTTATCTTTAGTTGATGATAATACATGGTTCACTTGGATATTTTTATTAAAACAAAAGTTTGACATAAGCTCAATTCTTTATAAGTTTTTCAAAATGATTTCCACCCAGTGCAACTGTTCCATAAAACAATTCCTATCCGATAATGGCAAAGAATTTGCTTTAACCGAACTATTTCACAAATATAGCACTCTCCACCAACTTACATGTGTTGAGACCCCCCAACAAAACTATGTGTAGAGCGTAAGCACCAACATCTATTAAACATCACTACAACATTATTCTTTCAAACTAAAATTCCTATCTATTTTTTATCCGAATGTGTTCTTACTGTTGCTTATCTAATCAATAGGACTCATTCACAGCTGTTACCACAAAAATCACCATATGAAATTCTCTACAAAACACCTCCAGACTACTCCACTTAAGAAACTTGGGTTGCTTAGCTTACGCGTCTACATTATCCACTCATAAGACAAAGTTCAAACCTAGAGCTACATTATGTGTCTTTCCTGGTTACGCTACTGGTACCAAGGGATATAAGCTCCTTAATCTTTACTCTAAGAACATACTCATATCTAAAAATGTCAAATTCTGTGACACTATCTTTCCATTCCAAAATAAACCAACTCTTGACAGCAATATTAATTCATTCCCGGATGTTGGTCTTCATAATCTTCTTAATATTTGTTTAGCTGACATTCCAAATTCTCCTTTATAGCATGATCATCTCCCTACCCAGGATCACCGACTCCTCCACCACAGCCTTTTATTCAACTCAGACGATCTTCCCGTATAAGCAAACCCCCATCTTATCTCACTGACTATTACTATTGTCTCCTCCAAAAGTTTGCCTAGTAAAGTCACTCTACTTACCTTATTTCCATATACATCTCCTAGTCATCATTATATCTCCATCACAAACACTTTCTCCTCTGCATCTCATCCCATATTGAACCCCAAACATTTAAACAAGTTACAAAATACCCTGAGTGACAACTATGAAGAGTGAACTCAATGTTATGGAAAATAACCACACATGGTCTGTCATCCCTCTCTTGTATGGAAAACAACCCATTGGCTATAAATGGTATATAAATTAAAGTTCAAAAATAATGGTAGCATAGATAGATACAAGGCCCACCTTGTAGCTAAGGGATATACCCAACAAGAGGGTGTTGACTTCATTGATATTTTTTCCCTAGTAGCTAAACTAACCACCATCAAATTGCTCTTTACTACTGTTGTAATCAAGAGATGGCATTTACATCAACTGGATGTTAGTAACGCTTTTCTGAATGGGGACTTGTTTATGGAAATCTACATAGAATTTCCCCATGATGACACTCTTCCTGTCACACATTGCACACCACCACAAAAATTTACTTGTAGGTTACATAAGTCCATTTATGAATTGAAGTAGGCTTCCCGTCAATTACATTCTAAAGTCACTAAGGTGCTCTTTCACTTAGAATTTACATAGTTGAAATCTTAGTACAGTTTGTTCATCTATGGTTCTAGCTCATCCTTGGTTGTGGTACTTGTATATGTTGATGATATAATTTTGGTCAGTCCCTCCGAAGCTTCCGTAAATAACTTCAAATTGGCTCTTCAACAAAAATTTAAGTTGCAAGCCTTGGAATATTAAAATATTTTCTCAACCTCGAGATCAATCGTTCTTCCACAGATATCACTATGACCCTACACCTATATGCTCTTCCGTTGCTCAAAGATACAAGTTTCCTTGCCGCTAAACCTAACACCACCCCTATAGATCTGAAGTCTCTACTAAGTGCTGATAATGGTGATATCTTGAGAAATCTATCACAATATAATAGTCTAATTGGTCAACTGTTATACCTCACTGTATCCCGTCCGGACATCACATTCACCATTCGTATACCCAGCCAGTTTGTGTCTCAACCTCGCCAACCATGTCTACAAGTAGTGCACCACCTTTTTTGCTAAATCAATAGTATTCCAAGTCAGGGGCTATTTTTCTCGTCTACATCATCTATCCAACTTAATGCCTTTTCATACGCCGACTGGGCCTCTTGTATGGATGGACTCCCACAAATCGACAACCAATTTCTGTGTATTTCTCAATCACTCATTTATATCTTGAAAATTGAAGAAGCAATCCACCATAGCCCGATCATCTACTAAAGCAGAATATCAAGCCCTCGCCATGGCTTCCTATGAAATTCTTTAGCTTCAACAACTCCTTGGTGATCTCCATCTCTTTTCTACAGTTCCCGCCCTCATTTCCTATAATAATGATGTTGCTCTTCACATCGCATCCAACCCGATTTCTACTAAAGGACAAAACGCATAGAGGTTAACTGTTATTTTATATGTGACAAGGTGTCTGTTGGTCGGATCAAGTTCACGCCTGTTCGATCCTCAAGACAACTCATTGACATCTTTACCAAGCCTCTACCGGTAGCTAGCTATCACCTCTACTCTTCAAGTTGGCAGTCAAAGATCTCCATTGTCCACCTTGACCTAGGGGGTAGAGAGGTATTAGAGTTCTCATATTAGCTTGTTGTCATTCTCCTTTATAATCTCAAGCACAAATGTAATCCATTAAGTTAGGGATAGTTTGTAATTAATTAGTTCGTTAGTTGGTTAGCAGATTAATTAGCTTTCTTTTCGGCCAACTGGTCATGTATATAAATACGCATACATTAATGCCTTGTAAAGTGTATTATAGAAATCAATACTCACTTTCTCTCATTTTCCTGGCCTAAGCACACTTTTCATGGCAAGTTTGCTCTCTAATATCATATCTCACTCTGGAGCTTAGACATCTCTGTTGAGTGGGATAACTCTTCTGAAAGGATAATTTCTCAAATGTGACTTCTCCCAAAGTGTTGGTCAACTTGAGAAAAACCTAAATACTTGAGCAATAAATCATTACCAAGATTCACGAAGAGTGCAAATTGCTAATTAAGCTCAACCTCCTGAAATAATGAGTAGACAAAATTACAACTTCATCAATTATTTTATTAATTAATTATTAAAATTCAATTAAATGTAAGCTAGAACAAAATAATAATGAAATTAAATACGGTGGTAAGATAAAGTCAAATTAATCATTAAATTATACTTTCATTCGGAAGGGTATATTTCTTATTGAAAGTATGTGATCTAATGATATGATAAATTAACACCCTAAGGAAAAAAAAAAATTAAACAAATTAATTAAATAAAAAAGGGTCAATACTCCATTTCTGTATACATCAATTAGGATTCAGTTAGAGAATATTATTAGATACATCTATATTTATACATCAAACTCTTTACACAATTGAGCACTCTATACGTAGACTAATTAGAGATTGTTATGGTCTCCTCTCTTACTCATTCTCGCCTTTATGTTGCATTATTTCAAGAAGCATTTTAATTGCAATCTTCATACATATTCTCCCTTTCTCTCCTTTTCTTTTGTTTGCATACTCTATAGGTATGTTTCTAATGTGACAATAGGGACACACCTTGTGTGGGCTTGAGTATGTAGACTTTGTAGAGGAAAAGTATTTGATTTCTAGTGTGTAATTTGTAATATTCATCCTTGGAGCAAGAGAGAAAGTATTGCATCATCATTTTGATGTAGTCCTAGTTGATGACCGCTTTGGAGAGGAAATCATCAAGAACTTAATAGCTGGTTTTGGAACCCACTTAATCTTCATCAGCTAGAACTGAGAAGGTAAAAATAGCCCTTCTAAAATCTAAATTAAAAGGCAGGAAGATACCTTGGTTGACATTGGGAGAATTGGGGTTATTTATTGAAAGTTTTCTATGTAAATACCAAGTTAATTGGAATTAGTTTTGCATTCCGCTGCATTTTTGTTTGTTCCTCCCTTTCTCAACGTGACCAACAAAAAGGCCACTAAGAATAATAGCGTAAGGGGGAACTAACTGCCAAATCCCAGCTCTAGAAATAGACTCAATAAGTCAAGTAGAAGCATCGAATGAAACCATACACTTGTTAGTCACTTACTTCGATTTGATTTTCTCCTTTTACGTTTCTAGACATTATATATATATATATATATATATATTGATTTTCAGTTTCCTTTAATGCAAATTTCATAAGATTTACCTTCTTTTATAAGCTTTCTTGAAGGAGCTTTCTTTACTTCTCCTCAGTGTTGCGTACATATTGCATTAGATTTCATAAGTATAGTTAAAACTCCTCATAACCAGCAGCATTCTTACGTGAGTTTGGGAACACATTTGTTAAAGAGAAAAATCTTCTTTTTAGAGTAATCGTTTGATATTCATGAGGAATTAATTGAGTAAAATGACTAATTCCATTAGTTCATATAATTAAGTTGTAGTTCAAACAAATTTTCTCGTCAACCCTAACTCACTCATTTTTAGTTAATTAATATATATAGCTTTAAACTTTTTCTTTTTCCTCCTTTTTTTTTTTTTTGGTAGAGAGAGAAGGTGGAACCGATGTGGATTAGGTGAAGATGACTTTTTGTCTAAAGTTTTAATCAGTCCAAATCAATGCAAACCGGTTCGAATTAACATCAATGTCCGAACATCATATAACTGCGGAAATAAATAAATAAATAAAAGGAGCAAATTAAGTATGTAGAAAAACAGTGAGAAGGAAACATTAAATATCAAAGGTAAATGGTATGTTGGGTGGAGAAGGTTGTTATTGGAAGGGACAGAGCTGTTAATCTTAAGTCGTTTTCCTTGTCTGCTGCAATAAATTTTCATACAACGGATGCATCTATAACTCATGGACCTCCTCAATCCACTGTCCACACACACACACAAGTTGATCAAATTCATGAGCCGCTAGCTGCATCCATCGTCCATGTAATAAGTCGTCCAGATGGTATTATTAATAACTGTCAATTGTATAATTCCTATTGAAATATATATTTTGACATAAGAATCTGTATATATGTTTCAAAATATGTAAACCTAAATTCCCATTTTGAAAATTAGTACGAGAATTGATGGGAATGATATGGAATTCAATTGAAATAAAGTTATTACAAAATTACGTACTTCCTTTGGAGAAAACTTGACACCATGTGTAATTTTAGATGAGATCAGAAAAATCATAAATTTTATGCAATAATTTTATCCATATTATCTTTAAAAGCGCGTAATTGAGAATTTATTAAAAAAA
Organism: Jacaranda mimosifolia; assembly: GCA_018894105.1. Taxonomy (NCBI): domain Eukaryota; kingdom Viridiplantae; phylum Streptophyta; class Magnoliopsida; order Lamiales; family Bignoniaceae; genus Jacaranda; species Jacaranda mimosifolia. Next base: position 23,215,725 of record CM032126.1, read on the forward strand.
CAAAATAATAATAAATTTGTAATAGAATGAAGATTTTATTTGATAAACAGAATAGTAATAGATATTTTCGTTGAACATTGATTCGGAATTTTCTTTTCTTTTCTTTTCTTTTTTCTGAGTTCGATAATTAAGTCTTTTTAATTTATTTGGTAAAGCAACTATCGTTAGACCAACTTTATGATGAATTTGATGAAATGAAAATATTGCTGATATTTTCTTAATGGAGTGATCTTTTTTGGTCTTTTGCATTTTGTTTTATTAATTTTTTTCTATAACTTTCTTTGTCCGGAATAATACAAGTGCATACCATGAATCAAATAGGTTAGATATTTATTCATTTCAAAAGAATAATTACTTTTAGAAGAATGTATGTTGGCAATAAGTGAGGAGAGAGATTGTACCAAGGGGGGAAGGAAAGAGCAAAAGTACATATATACTACATATGAAGCTGCCTCTTTGTAATGCATTTTGAATTTTTTATTCTAATTTATATTTTAACTTTTTATGGATAAATACTAAGTATATGTGACGATTCATGGTCAACTATTTTTTTTGGAAAAAAGAAATATTTTATTATACACTAGATATGTAATTATGATGCAAAATAGAGAATGATACATTGAGCGAAATACATGCACTAAACTATTTATAGTACACTAGGGTATAAATTTATTTAAATTTCATGTGTTTTCTTAAGGCTTTGCAACAATTATTATTGGTTAGTGATTGAATTTTTGGACACATATGCTAGTAAATAATTTAAAAGAGAGAAAGCTATTGCATATTTATGTTATTAGATAATCATGATTCAAATTTAATTTACTCATGGTTGAGACGATATGCGGGAGGTTTAGAATTTAAATTTTAATGAAGTCTTGATATACATGCGTGTATAAATATAAAAAGAAAAGTGAATTTACTCATGAAACATAAATCAATTATAAAGACATAGATTTATAGTTTTTTTAACATATAAATTTATAGTCTTTTTTATTTATACACACGCACATAAAAAATTGACTAAATTTGAATTTTAAAATTTATACTTTATATATGAGGTATATGTCACGCTAAATACCAGTAGGCACATATAGATTTATAGTTTAAACGCAATTGTTGCGCCCCTAAAGGATATTGATGAATTAAAAGGCGAATGCAATTATGCTTTTGATATATTGGTTGGAATAAGACTATCTGGGTGCGGCTGGCATATGAATTAAAATTTTCTTACATGTTAATTGCAACACAAGTCCGCGCGCCCTATAGATACCATCCAAAATCGATCGATCGAGTCATCGGCTATTAGATATTCCAAAGGCAGCTCGGGGGCATATAGCACTAATTCACACACTTTTTTCACTCATCATTTAAGTTTTGGTGCTCTGTGTCCCTCCAAAGTTATATTCCGCTCCACTATAAAAGATAAGTACAAGTTATAATTAACTCACACTCTCGATGCCAATTGTGTTTTTTGCCAGTCTTTTGACCAAGTATATATATTTGAAAGGGAGAATTTCTTAGGTGCCAAATAATTAATTATAACGTCGGCTAAAACTAAAATCCTACAAAAATGTATTTACTTGTAAAGATTTCTACATCTCATAAGATATATATTTTTAAAATTTATAAGATATTGAAATGGTAATTGCTTAAACTAGCTTCTTTAATAGATTTTATAAGTTTATATATTTTATAAGATTCAAATATTTTATTTTGTGAGCTTGTCTTTTAAAAATTTTATGAAACACTTCACAACACTTTATAAAATATTTTAATAAATTTACAAACTCACCCAAACATTCTCTTAAAGTAACTAGCTAAGCATTTTAGATCAATGATATTCTTTTTCTAGTGAAGTGATCAAAACATCGTAGATTAAGATTTTAATCAACAACTAATTTATTTGGATATACTGTAATAAAGGGTGAAATATTTTTGCGACAAAGGGACAATAAATTTCACATTAAAGTTAAAAAAAAAAATTGAAGAAAAAAGTTCATAGAGAACCATATAAAGAACCGCATAACCACACTACTTAGTGGGACTTGAGATAATATATAGCTTTGCTTGGCAGAAAATGTGTGACACCTAAGATTTTATTCCTTAAAGAGCTCTATGAACTTCGTTAAAACTGTCTTTCGATATTCCTAGCATGTGAGTGGGACTCATTTGGGCGGACAGAATATTACTAATAGAAAACAATGGAATAGAAAAGGTAACAAATGGGAATCCAGGAAAACGAATAAGCTTGACTAGCAAAGCCTCTTAATTTGTTTGCATTAATATCGAGGAATTAAACACGGTTTGTGCCGTACAAGGAAGTATACTTATGAATTTTCAAGACATAACCTCTTAATTTGTTTGCATTAATATTGAGGGTAAACATGGTTTCTGCCATACATTAACGGTTTGTTTGCTTCATTGGATAAGTTTGATAGATCCATTTTCAAGCTTTATCTCTTGTTTGCTTCATATTTTTATGGCTCATGATACATTTGCAACCCGACATAGTATCATGGGCCAGGCTGGTTTATGGATCAAGCCATCTTGGCCTAATCCATTTTTCATCCTTTCAAATTTGACATGATAAAAAATAAAAATGACATTCTTACCCTCATAAAAATCCTATCCTCAACGCCTTCTGCCAAATTTTGAAAATTTACCTTCTTAGAAGTTAGGACATTTTGGACATCATAAAGTGTAATTATATTGAGCAATCTTGCCAACCAAACAATATATAGTGTCAAGTGTGGGATATCACCAATTTCTAAAATCACAGCAAACAATAAATTACATAGTATTGGATACCTTTTCTAGCTTATGTGTCATTAGTATATGAATCTCGCCTAATCCTATATGCCCAAGCAAATAGGCCCTAAGTATACTTTTCAACTTTCAAGATCATCATTTATAATGGAATCCTATTGCTTACAATTATTGGAAATTTTCATGGAAAACTCTCTTAACATTCAAATTAAATATTGAAATAAAATGGGAATAAAACAAAGGTACTACAAAGGAAGTAAGCAGAGAGTTCTAGTGTTGATTATAAGCGGGTATTGTTGATTTTGCCTTAAAATTTGGGTTGAATTGACAAGAATTGGAAGAAGAACGGAGCGAAACAGGGCAAAGTGGTCGAAATGGGCTTGAGAACACACCCGGCGCGTGTTGGCAAGATGCCGAGCACCAGGGCACGAGGCAAGGTGCACCAAAGCATGGACATGGGCGGAAAAGGCATGAAAACACGCATCGTGTGCCCCAGCGTGCAATGAATAGTAAGTTTGCACCTGGGCGCAAGTTTTTTGCGCCCCAGCGCAAAGTTTCTGCCATACTACATGAAAAGCGAGCTAAGGCGCAAAAACAAATTGCGCCCCAGCTCACGACGCAAGCCCACGGGCCTTGGCCTCGATTTTTGGGTATAAATATCAGTTTTTTCTTTCGAAAAAAGGATCACGAACATAACACAAGAGCTTCTTTATTGCTTTTGAGTAATTCTCTCAAGACGGAGTTTAGAACAAGGGTGTTATGTGTTTTTATGAGATTTGTGGGATTCAAATTTGTACTTACACTTTGATTTGAGATTAATAAAATTCCTTTTCTTTGTTGGGTGGATTAGGCACATCGCCGAACTACGTTAAATCTTGTTGTCATATTCCATCGAATTACTTTACTGTTACTTCATTATTTCCGCAATAAATCCTCCTAGGTTCCAACCAATTAGTATCGGAGCAAGTTGGATCAGATGTCAGGCATGAAGTATGAGGAAGAGAAGTTTGATGGGAAGAACGACTTTGGGCTGTGAAAGATGAAGGTTCATTCCCTCATGTGTCAACAAGGTTTACAAAAAGCGTTAAAGGGTAGAGATTCCTTACCGGAGATGCTGAAAGATGAGGAGAAAGACGAGTTCATGGCAAAGGCTTACGGTACTCTGGTGTTATCATTGGCGGATAACGTACTAAGAGAGGTCGCCACGAAAAGTACGCTAGCGAATTTATGTAAGAAGCTAGAGAGTCCATATATGACAAAGTCCTTGACAAATTGGTTGTATTTGAAACAACGATTATACATATTAAGGATAAAGAAAGGTGCATCTATTACTCAGCATATTGATTTTTTCAATAAGGTGATTCTGGATCTCGCTAGTATAGATGTCAAAATTGATGATGAGGATCAAGCTTTAATTCTCTTGTGTTCTCTCCCAGAATCTTTTGAGCACTTGGTTACTACTTTGTTGTACATGAGAGATACAATTTCAATGGAGGATGTGAAGGCCTCATTGAATTCAACGAGTTGAGAAAATATGTTATGGGCAGCAATATGGTGAAAGTGGGGAATGATTGGTGGAAAAAGAGAGACCAAGAGAAAGGGGAAGGAGTAGAGGCCGATCGAAGTCCCAGACCAAGCCTAGAAACGGTGAGAAGTATTTTAAGTGCGGTGGAAAGGGGCATTGGAAATGAAATTATCGGGAACGAAGAAAGGCGAAGGATGCAGGTGAAACTTCTGAAATGGGATGATGTCACAGAAATTGTTGAGGATGAGTCTAATGGTGGGCTTGTTCTTAATGTTGTTGAAACTTTACTAAGCTCTGAATAGATTTTGGATAGTAGTTGTTCCTTCCACATGTGCCCACGAGAAGATTGGTTTACAACATACCAGAAATATGACGGTGGTAAAGTGCTTATGGGAAATGATGGTTCTTACATGGTTGTAGGAATTGGCTCAGTTTGTATCAGAATGCATAATGGGATAGTAAGGACCTTAATAGATGTACATGTTTCAGATTTAAAGAAAAATCTGATATCACTGGGTACTCTGGACAAGAATAGTTGTAAGTACAGAGCTCGAGATAGAGTTCTATAGTTCCCAAAGGCGCATTACTTATCATGAAGGGAGACAAGCGGAACAGCCTTTACATATTGCAGGGAAACATGGTTTCTGGCACTGCCGCGGTTTCTTCATCAGTTAATGATACTACGAGATTATAGCATATGCAACTTGGGCATATGAGTGAGAGAGGGATGTCAAAACTAAGCAAACGAGGATCGCTTGGTGGAGAGAAGATTGGAGAGCTAGATTTCTGCAAAAAGTGTGTGCTGGGCAAGCAACATAAGGTGAAATCCGGCACTGCAGTTCACAGGACCAAATGTATCTTTGATTATATTCACTCAGATCTTTGGGGGCCTTCTCAGGTTCCTTCAAAGGAAGGCGCTAGGTACATGCTAACATTCATAGATGATTTCTCACGGAGAGTATAGGTGTATATGCTGAAGCATACGATGAGGTGTCTGTCAACTTCAAGCAATGGAAGACCTTAATTGCGAAGCAGATAGGAAAGGAGATTAAGCGCTCGAGGATTAACAACAGATTGGAGTTCTGCAATAAGGAATTTTAGGAATTCTGCGATAAGGAAGGAATTGTGAGGCATCGCACAGTTGTACATACACCACAGTAGAATGGAGTTGCAGAACGGATGAACATGACTATCTTGGAAAAAGCTAGATACATGCTCTTTAATGCCGGATTATCCAAGGATTTTTAGGCAGAAGCGATTAACACTGTGTGTTATTTGGTGAATAGGTCACCATCAACTACTTTGGACTGCAAGACACCAATGGAAGTTTGGTCCGGGTCTCCTGCTGATTACTCAAATCTTAAAGTATTTGGGTGTCCAGTCTATGCTCATGTCCGGGATGGAAAGCTTAAGCCAAAGGCAAGGAAGTGCATATTTCTAGGCTATGCAGATGGAGTCAAACGTTATCGTTTGTGGTGTAATGATGATAAGTGCTCCAAGATGATTATCAGTAAGGACGTGACATTTGATGAGTCTGTAATGATAAAGAAGGTGGAGCAGCAGGAAAGCAGTCAACAGGGCATTAAAGAGAATGTGGAGATTCATATTGATCCTCCACAAGTTTCAAAAGGGAAACAAAAGGTGGTAGATGAAGCTGACGAGAACACATCATCATCTAATCAATAGTAGGAAAATGAACTACTATAAAATTATCGCTCAGCTCGCGATAGGGAAAAGAGGCAGATCAAATCACCACAGCGGTTTAATTACTCAGATCTGGTAGCTTATGCTTTGAGTTTAGCCAAGGAGTTTGTAGGAGATGATCCAGTTTCATACAAAAAGGCAATTTCCAGGCTAGATTCTAATAGATAGGTTGCTGCTATGAGTGAAGAGATGGAGTCTCTAGACAAGAATAGCACATGGGAGCTGGTTGATGTAACCAAAAGGCAAAAGATTGTAGGTTACAAATGGATCTACAAGAAGAAGAAAGGGATTTCGGTGTTGAAGATGCTAGATACAAGGCACGATTGGATACTAAGGGTTTTACTCAGAGAGAATGAGTTAACTTTTATGAAGTGTTCTCCCCAATTGTAAAACATACTTCCATTCGTGTTTTACTTACCATGGTTGCTCTGTTTGATATGGAGCTAGACTAGATGGATGTGAAAACAGTGTTTCTGCATGGTGAGTTGGAGGAACAAATCTACATGAAGTTAACCAGAAGGATTCGTTGTTCCCGGGAAACAAAATCAATCTTATCTTTTGAAGAGGTCATTATATGGCTTGAAACAGTCTCCCAGACAGTGGTATAAAAGGTTTGATGCTTTTGTTACCAAGATAGGATATACTAGAAGTAAATTTGATTGTTGTGTATATTACAAAATTTGTAGTGATACCCTTCTCGTATATTTGTTGTTGTACATTGATGATATGTTGATTGCCTCTAGAAATATATCTAAGATCAACCAATTAAAAGTTCAATTAAGTGAAGAATTTGAGATGAAGGATTTGGATAGTGTAAAGAAGATTTTGGGCATGGAGATCATTTGGGACAGACACACAGGATTGTTGTACTTATCTCAACAGCATTACATTGAGAAAGTATTTGAGCAATTTGGGATGGATAAGTCCAAGCTAGTTAGTACGCCACTTGCAGCTCATTTCAGACTCTCATCAGATCTATCACCGAGTACTGAGGAGGAGGTGGAGCACATGTCAAATGTGCCATATGCTAGTGCAGTGGGTAGCTTGATGTACGCCATGGTGTGCACTAGGCTAGACATTTCACATGCAATCAGTGTTGTGAGCAAGTATATGCACAAGCCAGGAAAGAGTCATTAGTAGGCTGTGAAATGGATCATAAGGTATCTGAGAGGCTCTGCAGACAGATGTTTGAGGTATAGTCAATTGAATTCTACTACTAGAATAACTGGCTATGTAGATGCGGATTATGCAGGAGATTTGGACAACAGAAGGTCCATGACGGGCTATGTGTTTTGTGTATCAAGTTGTACGGTTAGCTGGAAGACAACTTTGTAGTCATCAGTTGCATTATCTACAATAGAAACTGAGTATATGGCTTTGGCTAAAGGCATCAAGGAAGGTATTTGGCTAAAGGGGCTGATTGATGATATGGGTATGACTTCCGAGATCACTAAGGCATTTTGTGACAGTCAGAGTGTCATACACTTGTCAAAGAATCAAGCATTTCATGAGAGAATAAAGCACATAGATGTGAGGTATCACTTTGTCCAGGATATGGTGTCTCAAGGTGTCATGTTGGTTAACAAGGTTAGGACTAAGGATAATTCGGCAGATATGTTGACTAAGGCTATTCCAGGAATCAAACTCTAACATTGCTTTGATTTGGTTAATGTTTGCAGACTCAGATAACAGGCCCTTTTGGGGGCAGGGACAAAGAAGAAGGATGGTGAATTTCTAGCCAAGGTGGAGAATAGTTGATTTTACCTTGAAAATTGGGCTAAATTGACAAGAACTGGAAGAAGAACGAAGCTAAACAAAGCAAAGTGGTCGGAATGGGCTCGAGAACACACCCCGGCACATGTTGGCAGAACGCTACGCGCTGGGGTGCGAGGCAAGGTTCACTAAGGCATGGACATGGACGAAAAAGGCATGAAAACATGCATCGTACGCCCCGGCGCGTAGTGAACATTAACTAAATGAAAGGCGCGCTGGGGTGCAAAAAAAACTTGCGCCCCAGCAAACAGCGTAGGCCCCCACGAGCCTTGGGCTTTAGTTTTTGGGTATAAATATCCATTTTTTCTTCCAGGAAAAGGATCACGAACATAACACAATGGCTTCTTTACTGCTTTTGAGTAATTATCTCAAGACGGAGTTTAGAATGAAGGTGTTAGGTGTTTTCATGAGATTTGTGGGATTCAAGTTTGTACTTACACTTTGATTTGAGATTAATAAAATTCTTTTTCTTTGTTGGGTAGATTAGGCACATTGCCGAACCACGTTAAATCTTGTTGTCATAATTCCATCGAATTACTTTACTGTTATTTCATTATTTCTACAATAGATCCTCCTGGGTTACAACAGGTATAGTGATTATGCCATTTATAGTGTGCTATATCCATGTAATTTATCTGCTCTAATTCGTATTCCCTATATTGGTATGGTATGTTATTTGGTTCTATCTTGAACTTCGAGGCCATAAACAATAGGAAGTGTGGCCCTTTCAGTTATTAAGGGTTCAATAGATATTTTATAGATTTTCATATGTCAAGCTTAGACCATGAAAGCATGATATATACTCTCATCTGTTATCTTCAAAACATTAAAAAAAAGGAAAAAAAATAAATTTAAGATAACAAATGTAAAAAAGCAAATTTGAACCAGAATATATTTATAGGAATAGTAGCTAGAAAAGTTCATATCGAACACAGAGAGTAAATTTCTAGTAATCAAATGAAGTGAAATAAAAAGTAAGAAAAAATAATAAAATTTTCGATAAATTTTGTTAATTTCCTAAGAAAAGGATGATTCTTATAAGTATCTATTATAAGTTTATTATAATAATATGATAAAGTATTTGGCATTATGTGTTATAGTTGGCACTAAATCAACTGGAGTTTTAAGTTAATTTACATTTAAAGAGATGCTTTTGTTCTTTAGATTAGTATCAATTTTGATTGGAATCCATAGACATATAGAGTGTGAAATGGGGGCAAAAGATCAGCACGGATTATGTAAATGGTAGTTATCCCAAATTAGACTAGAGACAAAGATGTGGGGAGATGTAGAAGTATAAAAGGTTATGTCCGAAATACTAATCCCACTTGTCCCACATTGGTAGTTATTCCAGTGGTGACACATTATATGTTATTCAAGGGTTGGTATTTGTTAAAGTATCAACTAAGGGATTAATTAGGTATGCTCACATGATTGGGCTGCTGCTCGGCCCTACTCGACTCTGGTGTTTGAACGAATTATCTTGAGCTAATTTTTTTGTTGAAAATTAAATTATAAAATTAAAGTTGTCTTTATCTGAATTTTTAAATTTTCGTAACTAAAATGTTACAAAACATGTTTGCTCCCCCTCTTGCACTTATAAATAGTCTGTTGAATTGTAGGCTAAATATACACAACTTAGAATCTAATTGTGAAAGCTCTCTCTACTCTCTTCACTCTCACTCTCACTCTCTGTATACAGTGTTGAGCATGATCGAGTAATATTTCAAAGTAAAGTTGGTCTTAAGTTCATCAACCAACTTCTAGACTGTATTTCCTAGAAGAAGAGTTGTGCACCTAGTGCATCAGTGAGTGGGGCAATATTTTCTTCAAGGTTAACTAATCCTGCTAGTGACTTAGTCGATCATTCTATGTACAATAAAAAATGTAACTAAGTACTTTACTTGCTTTCTATTATTCCTGTTGCTTAAATAATTTAATTTAATTTCCATTCCAAGCTGGTTTTTGCTTTTGGTTTTTGTAAATTGAATTGAATCTACTATTGTTTTGCATATCTTGAAACTTTATATTGAAATTGTTTATTGGGCTGCCCCATGATTATCTGCATGTTTGGATAATCTGAAAGTCTGATTTCCAGCAATCTTGAAGAGAACATTAGCATTATAAACTATTTTTATATAAAATACGGCATCAAAGAGCGGTTTCAATATTAGCTCTATGTTATCTACAAAAGTTGAACTACCTGGCTTGCTAGAAAAGCATTTTGGCCAATTTTTCAAATATTGGAAACAAAAAAGGAAAATGGCTCAAGATAAAAGGACTTTTATCAACGATTCCGGTGACTAGGCATGAACTAACTAATAGTGATCCCAAAATAGCTAAAATAGTTGAGTGGACTAAGCGGGATCAGTTAGGTGGGGGGATTAATTTGCTGTCACTATCAAATTCCCTCTCAACATTTATTACTCCAACTCATATATTGTAAATCATTGTGTGATGAGTTAGATTAGAAATATAATACTTAAGAGTAAGGGCTCAAAAAGTATTTTGTTTCCAAGTTCATGAAATATCAGATGGTTGAAGGAAATTTTGTAACTGAAGAGATGCATTAGCTGATTAACCTCGAACATGTCCTTGTTGATGCTGAGATGAAACTTCCAAAAAAGTTTCTATTCATATCCATAGTGGATAAATTTCCTAAATCTTTGAAAAGTTTTAGCATGACACTCAAGCATCAAAAAGGCAAGTTGTCCATAGATGATCTAACGATTGCTATTAGCATCAAAGAGAAAAACTAGAATGAAGTTCATAGGGTTCTTATTTAGTACCATCCAAAGGCGAATATGGTAACAATAGAGAAGATGAAAAATTCTATGATGAAAGTGAACCCAAACTCAAACACCATAAATAAAGGCAAAACTAATTCCAACAAGAAACTAAAAGTAATCAAACCATATTAGAATTGTGGACAGGTAAGCCACTAAGCTAAAAACTTTGCTAAAAACTTGAGTCTGTTGGAGCAGCTCTGATCAACATGGTTGTGGGGGAACCTAGCGAAGCTGGCGCTCAAAAAATAAATGTTGATGCTATGTTCCTTTGAAACCTGAACTTGTTTTGATTTATGAACCCTTTGATTGGTTAATAGTTACTTGGGCAAATGTGCATGTTTGTGCTGATAAGTTGTTATTCTTGTCTTGCCATCCAATCAATGAAAAATCCATGATGACGGGGGACTCAAGTACCACCAAAGTACTTGGGATACAACAGGTGTACCTAAAGTTTTCTTGGGGTGTGTATTATCTCTATTGAGGGTGCACCATGTTCCAATAATTTGTAGGAATATGCTAAGTGGTTTTATAATAGTTAGGGAAGGCAATGAACTTACTTTTAAGTTCAATAAAATTGGAAAATAGGTTATTTGGCTGATAAGTTATTCAAAGTACGAATTGAAAATATAGGTCCATACATGAATAAAATTGAGTATTCTAAATTTTCTTTTGTGGATGCTGTTGAATGTTCCATTCTATGGTATGGTCATTTAGGTCTTTCAAATTTTGGTGTTGTTAAATGGATGATGAACTTGAATTTAATTGTCAAACATGATATTGAACGAAATCACAAGTGTCGAGCATGTAATGAGGCTAAACAAATAAGAAAGCTTTACCATTTGGATGAAAGGCATTGTGAAATGCTTGATTTAGTTCACACAGATATCCATGAGTTTAATGAAATCCTAACTAAGGATCATAAAAGATACTTTATCATTTTTAAGGATGATTATAGTAGATACTGTTATGTTTACTTGTTGAAACATAAAAATAAAGCACTAGAAAAGTTTATCACTTTTAAAAATGAAGCTAAAACTCAATAAGTAACCTAAACGGTTAGGGTCTAACAAAGGAGGAGAATATGAATCTAACCTCTTTTATGAATATTGCCAGAACTTTGGCATCATTCATGAGGTGACTCCTTACTCTCCATCGTCTAATGGAATAGCAAAAGCAAAAGAACATCATACTTAAACACATGATTAATAGTCTATTTTGAATTAAAGATTACCTATGTATATGTGAGGAGACTCTTTGGATACGGCTTGTCATACTCTAAACAGAGTCTCTCTAAAACATAAGAAAAACACTCCATTTGAATTTTTGAAATGTTATAAATCTGGCTTGAATATAGGGTTGCCATTTAAAAGTCTTAGTCCTAGAACACAAATAGAAAAAATTGGATCCCAAAACTATTGATGCAGTTTTTTTAGCTATGTGGAACAAGCTATGCATTGAAATTTATAGTCATTAAGTCTGAAATCCCTGCCATAAATTAACATAATAATGGAATTTCATGATGCTACGTTCTTTAAGGATGTGTTTCCCATGAAGGCTAGAATACCAAAACATGTTTCTTTAGATTCAACCCTAACATCAACTTTTATTCCTAAACATGTGGAAAAGAAGTCAAATGTAAGGGCTAATCCAAGTAGTTTTGGTCAACATCTATAGGATCTAAAGAATCGGATGAACCTAGACAGAGTAAGAGAGCTAGAGTTATCAAGGATTTTGAAAGTGATTCTATCACTTACAATATCGATGGAGGCCCTATTACCTTCACGAATGCTATGACCTCATTGGAAGCCAAGCCCTGAAGGTAGATGTCAAAAGTGAGATAGATTTCGCTGTCTTTAATAGGACAGGGCAATATACTATGATTGGATGTAAATGAATCTTTAAAAAGAAACTAAAATTTGATGGAGCCATAGATGAGTTTATGGATAGATTAGTTGCCAAAGATTTTAGACAGAAAAGGGAATAGATTACCTTTGACACCTGTTTCCCAACTATTCGATTGACTACAATCAATGTGCTCATTATACTGGCTTCCATATATAATTTTTCAATTCACCAAATGGATGTGAAAACAATCTTTGTGTATAGTGATCTCAAGGAAGAAATCTATATAGATCAACCTAAGGGATTTGTAGCTTATAAGCTTTTTAAGACTCTTTATAGATTAATACAAGCACTTAATCAATGTCATGAAAAATTTGATTAAATTATTTTAACATTTGGCTTCAATGTAAATGATAATGATAAGTGTTTCTACTATAGGGTTAAGGGTAATGCTTGTATTGTACTATGCCTATACGTGGATGACATATTAATAAGGTATAACCTTGAGATTATCAATGATACAAAATCATACTTGAAAAGTAAGTTTGAATTGAAGAATATAGGTGAGGCTAGTGTGATTCTTGGACTCAAATTGATTCGATCAACTAAGGGTATACCCATTTCTTAGTCTCATTATACTGCGAAGATTATCAAGAAATTTGGCTATAAGAATCATATAATAGCTAAGACACCGTATGATCCTTTTGTAGTTCTCTTCTAGAATAAGAGTAGTATCCCTATGCCTCAATTGAGGTATTCTTAGATAATTGGGAACTTGTAATATCTTGCAAATGGCCCAAGACCAAATATTCGACTTGATGTTTCAAAGCTAGCTAGGTATAAAAATTGCCCTAATAGAACCTATTGAGAGGCTTTAAATAGGGTCCTTCGGTGTCTTAAGGGCACGACATCAATTACTGTACACTCTGAAAAATTCCTTATAGTACTTGAGAGATATAGTGATGCAAGTTAGATAACCAAAAACTTTGATAGTAATGTGTGTATAGGGTATCCATTTCCCTAAGGTGGGCGCATTGTCTCCTAGAAATCTCTATAAAATAAACTTTGGTAACTCGATCAACATTTGAGCATTGTTATGTGCTTTGGACATGACTGGAACTAAGCTGAGTGGCTGCTTAGGTTAATGATAAAATTACCCATGGTTAGCAAGCCTATTTCTATGATCCCAATGCATTGTGATAGCTATACTACAATTGCAAAGATCGAAATTTCACATTTTTATCAAAAGACTAAAAGACACATTCAACTTAGACTAAACTCTATAAAGGAGCTTGTGTTTAATGGATTGTGGCAGTTGATTTTGTTGGATCTAAAGACTATATAGCTAATCCTTTGACTAAAGGTTGAGTTGTCTTTAGTCCAAAAATCCAAGCTGGGGATGGAACTGAAACCCATCAATGATACACTTGTAGTGGCAACCCAATCTACCAAGTGGAGATCTCACAAGGTAGGTTCAATATGATATAAACAAGCTGCTGGTGTATCAAGTTGCACCTATACTTGACTAATACTTTGTATCTGAGTCTATGCCTAGCATATCTAGAAGGTGTTGTTTACTACTAGAAAAGTAAGAGTAGTAACGGTCAAGTCATTTTGACAAGATGTAAGTAGTGTATCTCTAGAGATGCCCAACTAAGTGAATGTAGTCGTGTGATCGTGACTAGAGAAAAAGGGATAATCCTTGAAGGCATTCATGATATATATAGGATCTGGACACATGGCTGTAATGTGTAAAATCTAAAGATGAATACAGAGTCAATGACTTTTTCTTTCTAATTGACGCCGCTACATCCAAAGGCCAAATTCAAGATTTAGATTAATTTGTCCTTGTGGTGGCATAAGTTGGATAAGTTCGGTAGTGATTCGAATCAGAATGTACCATTACTGAAAATAAGTTACGAGAATCTTGATAGTCCAACACTATAGATTTTGTGGGGGATTATTGTAATTAGCACTAAACTAAGTAGGATTTTAAGTTAATTACATTTTAAAGAGATAATTTTGTTCTTTAGATTATAGTTTGGTTGGAATTCATAGATGTTTAAAATGTGACGTGGGGGTACAAGATAAGCATAGATTATGTAAGTGGGAGTTATCAGACATTGAACTAGAGACAAAGATATGGGGACTATTGGAAATGTAAAGATTTTGTGCCAAATACTAGTCCACTTATCCTATACTGGTAGTTTTACCAACCGTGATACACCTTATATGTAATCCAATTGTTGGTGCTTGTTAAAGTATCAACTAAGGAATTCATATGGTGTGCCTACACATGCACCACCGCCACCCGCCTATCCTGGCCTAGCCCAACTCTAGCTATAGCATTTGGCGAATTATCTTGGGTATTAGGTTAATCTTTTTGCTGGAAGTTCCAATTTTCACTTGAAACTTGAATTATAAAATTAGATTTTATTTTATCTCATTTCTAAATTTTTTGTGACTAAAAAGTTACATAAACATTTTTCCTATTACAAAAAAGTTTTGTAGTATTTCTGTTGTTACATGTTGTTACAAATATATTGTACTTGTTCCAAAATGAATCAAGATGTGTTTGCTCCCTCTCTTGCACATATAAATAGTCTATTGAATTGCAGCCTAAATATACACAACTCAAAATCTAACTCTGAAAGCTTTCTATATTATCTCCACTCTCACTCTCTATATAATGTTGAGTTATCTAGTTCCAATGACTGAGTAATGTTTCCAAGTGAAGTTGGTTTGAAGTGCATCAGCCAAATTTTAGACTGTTATATTTTTGTCAAAGTAAACTAGTCTTCCTGGTGATTTAGTTGGTCGTTACAATACCAAATGTAGATAAGTATTTTACATGTTCTCTATTCTTTTTGTTGATTAATTGATTAATTTATATTGCTATTTCAAATTGGTTTATTGCTTTTGGTTTCTATAAATTGAATTGAATTTGTTGTTGTTTTGCATGCCTTGAAACTTTATATTTAAACTATTTATTGCACTATCTCATAATTATTTGTTTATATTCACATTATCTACTATTTAAAAATTGAAACATATCACTTTATATATATTTTCACATGATATATTTTATTTTTATTCTCAAAATACATTCCCCAATAACATATATATCTTTACTTAATAATCTATATATGTCTAATTGCTATTGTTATTATTACTATCTCTCTCCACCTATATCCTATTAAATTCAATATAATTATTACTTTTCCAATAATTTATCAAAATACAAACTTATTTTCAACTCATTTTCACTAACTATCTTTTTAAATTTTAATAATACAAAAATAAAAAATGAGAACTAAAATAAAACCAAACGGTCACTTAGATTTCCAACATTATGTCCAAATAAATTCAGTAGATACTAAAGTTGTTTAGCCGCTGGTTTCTGATTGTTGTATGTTATGTAAATAAATTAATTACCATTATAAAACAATTTAAAATGCACAAAAGCATTCAATTCAATGTATTCAAGTTTTATTTCAAAATTTGTTAAATATTTAGAACTAATTTCATTAAAATTCTAGTTTTATAAGTTATTGTTCCTTGAATGCACACTAATCATGCTAAGTTGTGGCAATGGCATCACTTTTCCCGTACATCTTTGACAACGTTGAGCAGCCTTCTCATTTGCTCGAACTAATTATTTACTACGATGACACTATAAATATATATATATATAATATTATTGACAAAATAATAAGTTATAAACTAAAAATTATTAGTAATAACATGCATTAAGTGACAATAGCTTTTATTTTGTCATTAATGATACTTTTGAGTGACGATAAATTCAATTTTGTCACAATATGGCTTAATAGTAAAAACAACTAATGTTTTAAGTCATAACTATTGATAATTAATGAAACCTATATGGTGACAACTTAATAACAATAAAAAATTATCACTATAACTTCTCACAAGATTTTTACTGTCACTAAGTTGTCAGTATAGGTATGTCACTAATTGTCATTGTTGATAACTAAAACACTATTCTAGTTATTATTTAGTTTGTAAAAGCCATTAAGGTAACAAAATAAAATATTTTGTCATCTAATACATATATATAATTAGTGAGAACTTTTGCATTTCGACTTACTATTTTGTCACTAACTTATTTTTTTTCTTGTAGTGTGGACTAATGTACTGTATATGTTGAAATGTAGATAAATCTAATCCAAATAATTTTCTGCCAAAACAAAAATTTAGATAAAATTAAGGAAAAAGTTTAGTTTTGAATTTATTTTTTTAACTTTGATTCAAATTTTAATGCTCATGGGGCAATTGATTAGAGTGCCAGAATTGATGGTTTTAATTTTATAATGAGACAGATGTGCTTTTTTCTAGTAAAATTTAGCTATTAAGTATCAGGGAAGTAATTGAAAATGTTGAAAGCTCGCTAGAGCAATTGATGTAGGAAGTGTACTGTAGGGGTGCAAACTATATCTAATCGATCCTAATATATGTTTAATGGGGGATCCTAATATATATTTAATGGGGGTTAGGGTGCATTTGGTCAATTTTCAAAATTGATTATCAAATTTGGAAATCTTCACAACACCTTTTGTGAAAACGGATTGGAGAGAAATCCACAAGAGAAGAAGGAATCAGCCTTTCAGATAAAATTAATTATATAGTTAGAAAGCATTTTAAAGAAATTTGATCTCTTTTAGTTTTAATTATATAGTTGGAGAACATTTTAAAGAAAAATTATATCCCTCATTTAACTAAAAGAAATTCTGAGTTTTCTTTTATAAGTAATCTCTGGAAAAATATATATATATATATATATGTGTGTGAAAAAATACCCAGCAAGAACAGGAAGAAGAACAATAATTTGGGGAAAATTGTTAGTGCGACTCATCACCAACATCATCTTAGTTGGTTTTAATTTCCCCGTTTTTTCGTTGCTGCTTTCCACGCATGCAAATCATTCAACCTAATTTTGCCAAATAAAGTTAAAAATGAGTAGCCATTTAGATTTAGTATTTGATGCCACGTTGAGATGTGGACAGCTAGGGTGCGAATTAGCTGCCAAGAAAATAATGCTGCAATATGAAAGTTTCATAAATTAGGAGGAAATTAAAACAAGTGACTCTGAGGTGCCATCACCGTAAATAATATTCAATGGCCGACATAACTGTGGCAGAGATATTTTCAAATGCGAGTACTGTTGTGTTGACCGCAATGTATAATTTTAGTCTTGGATTAGTTAGTAGTTAGTACTAGAAAGTATAATTTTAGTTCGGTGGGCAAACTGATGGTTAGTGATTAGATTAGCCCAATCACAAAATGTTCGGGCCCTGTTTTCCAGCATTTTTCAAAAATATTTTTTAATTCCCAAAAAAAAATTAAAAATGAAGGCAGATTCTCTAAATTTTTTCCCAAAATACTCAAATTTTATTCCCAAAAAACCCTTTTCAATTTACCCAAAATACCCTACACTCTAAAAACCACACATACTCCCTCATTTTCTCACTTTACCTATCACATCACTCATTCAATTATCATTCTCTCATTTCACTCATCCATATATATATATGAAAATATTAAAATTTTACTAGTTAAAAAATTCTAAAACTTATGTTTACAAATTTAATTAAATTAATTATCGAAAAAATGAATTAAATTTAATTAAATATTATTTATGTTATTACTAAATAATTCATTTATTGAATAACATATTAAACTAATTAAATTTACTTATTAATTAAATAATGTAACTCCCTAACCGGGAGGCGTCTGCTCTCATACGAGGCGCTACCTACTTTATACTGCAAGTCTTCTAAATAACGAAAAAATACCTTTTTCAAAATTCAAAGTATTTAATATCTACACGCAGCATGCATGTTGAATCGAAATATCATGACTCATACTTAGCACTACTAGCATCCTCATTACCTTATGTATCACCTGAATTAGACTATCTTGGTCACTCGTTTTTATCTAAGGTAAAGAATAGAAGATAACAAACAGAATAACGTAGCTCCGAATGACTTAGTGAGCTAATTTAGCAATAACAATAGAGTAACAAATTTCACATATATCACGTAGAAAATAAGTAGAAACAGTGAAATTCTCAGAAGTTGTGAGATAAGATTTTAGTCAAAACTTTATATGATAAATCTCACCACCGTCCCATACCAATGATGCGATTTCACAAAATTCAGTGTCTCTCACAAAAGATTAAATCTTAACTATGATAAAAAGGGATCGATATGCCATTTGAGCAACAACTGGTTTTGTCAAATATTCAAGTTTTAAAGCAAAGTATTAGGCATATCAGATAAACTAAATATGATTTAACAACCATTTTCACTGTCAAGCTATTGGTAGTTCTCCTACCTTGTCACTCCACTTTCGAAAACATAAAAATCCTTATCCCTCCAAAGTACCGAGTGATCAGCTCGGATACTTAAATATTCACTAGACATGGCTAACCGCATGCCTGATCCTGCTCATAGGTGGCTACCTCTAGCTAGCCTACTGAGTAGGGATTATATGTGCATTGTGCACGGATATCAGTCGAAAGATCTGTCACCGTCAGTCCGTCCCGCTCATCCGTCTTTCGTAACTAATCCCAGGGCCCAACCCCAAGGGTATTGTGCATAATCACTGATATCACCTAATATGTTCAACAACATGTCACTTAATATGTCACTTTGCCATGTGAAGTATGTAATCACTAATTCAGCCCAAGCTGCTTTTAAGCTAGACATGGCGAATAAAATATATATATATATATATTTCGAAATCACTTTTCAACTTCCTCAACACAATCGCCAAATGTCAAATAAAGCAATATCAATCAATATCAACAGAAGCACTAAATATAAAAGGGTGATGTAGAGTACTATTTTCAACATAGAAATTAAAAGGAAGTAAACAACCAACATATATTAACAAATATATATTCTTTTCCCAGCAAAGGAATCTCATACTGTTGAGTATAAATTCACCTAGCAAATGCAGAGGAATTCCTAGTTGTACGAACACTCAAGCCCTCACTTCTTAATTGAATCGAGATCTGTAATAAGATAGCCCAAGTTATTATCCTATTAATCCTCTGAGTCTTAAGTATAAGTATAGTTAATGTCTTTTATCAAACTTACGGTTATTCTACTACCATTCCTATAATTTGGATTTATATCCAATGCTTAAGACAATCGAATGTGGTAGTCTTTAGTTGTTTGGACTGAGCATGATCTTCTTTTTGGGTCAATTCAAGAACTTATATAAGGCCCCCGATCTATGAACGGTTTAACTCTTAATAACTTATATACATAAATACATTGAGCTTTCTCATTAAACTGTAAGGTGTAATTTATTCTATTCTGGCTTATTCTTTCGATCTCTACTTCATACTCAAATACTTACGGCAACTAAACGCAGTAATCCTTAATTAATCAATCGATAAATATATTACTGGGATGACAGAATTTAGCTCGTTACATCACTGAGGTCTCATCTAGGATCCCAAGATTTAATAGGCATTCGTGGTTCCAACTTCAAGTTTAATTATGTCTAAATCTTAGAAAATCCCAATTTCTAAATTACATGGCATTCTTCGTATCACAAGCCCAAACATTCTTACTTTCATTGTTTAAAGTTCCAAACTTAGGATTAGAATCAATTTTGTTCAACAATGACAAAATTAATCATCATCCCAACTGAAATTACATTTATTAATCTTAATTCAATAAGCATTGAATTAGAATTGTAAAAATCAATCGAATTAATATTCGATATGAAATTTACCCCAATTGGATCTAATCATGATCCAATTTCAAGCTGAAAACAACATAAACGAGTCCGAAACTTCGTTATGGATAAACTGGTCCAAAACTGCCGCCACCGGATAGGGGACCGTCACCACCAGCTGGTGCGTCTTGTCGAGGCGAGCAAAACCCATTAAACAATTTTTAGTTTTGATGTTGGGAAGCCACTCAATTTTTCGTTCAAAGTTGCGGCAACCCTAACTTGCCACCATCCGCCACTATCTTCAACTCCACTACCACCGCTAACCGAAGCCCCAAATTAACACCACCACCACCTTGCCCATGTCGCCATGACCAAAACGCAATTAGTCCTCATCCATTTCCGCCACCGGAAGTGGCGGAACCACCAAACTTGCCGCTTGTAACCATCAACCTCCTTTTTTCGGCCGTTTTCTTGGTCGATTTTGGTCAAATTTGGTATGATTGTGTTCCTCTCAGCTAGACAAACCTTTTTATCGAAATGGTTTCATGTTTTCCAGTGGTTTTCAGGTGTTTTGTAACACCCTAAACTTTTATAATTAATAGCATTTAAAATTTTATCATTTTAAAATTTATGAAAATTGGGGCCAATTTATAAATAAAAAAGAGTTGATGTCCTAGAATTCTAGAGTTTCGGGGTCAAATTGAAATTTTTTTTAAAACCTAATTGAACTAGAATTGAAAACTTAAGGGTTTGCATGCAACCTTTTTAGTCAACTAAGGTCAAGACATCATTTTAATCAATTAAAAGACTTAATTGAATAACTTATTAAAAATTGAGGGCTAAATTGCAAATACAAAAAATTTAATTTTTATAAAAACATTTTTCTTTATTTTTTCATTTCATTTTTCTCTTCCATTTTCTTATCTTCACTGTGTCATCTTCTCACCATTTTCACCACCCTCACCGACAGCCAACACCGGCAACAATCTCCACCATCCAACACCACCAACTACCTCTCCCCACCTTTAGCTATGCCTTCCCTACACATGCTCACATCATCGCCGGGGAGTCACCTCAATTTTTGAAAACCCAAAAACTTAGCCACGGAGAAAAGGTAGTAATTCACGGCAGTGCGGCGTCAGAGGGGTCTTGGGGGCTGTGTTTCTAAAAGCCCTTGGTTCAGGGAGTGAGCTTGTGGCCTTGCATGAAGGAGTAGCGCGGCAGATGGCGGCAGAACCAGGAGTTACAGATGCGGTGGCGAGAAGTAAGAATTGAGGTTGTGACCAACGGTTGAAGATCATCCAAGCCTCAAAATTGAAAACCAATTGGACCGTTGGACTCAAGAGGACGAGACGCAGCCAACGGTGGTGATTTTGCATTTTTCTAGCAACGCAGCTATTGTCCCTAGATAGAATCTTATCCTCATTATGGCGGTGCTGGTGGTGCATTCGGTTCGGTGTTTTAAGGTCTCGATTATGCCTTTCGGGGTAAAGATCGTTTGAGATTAGGGTTTCTATACATTTTCACTCGTTTAAACTTCTTGTACCTTTGAATAATTGATTTTGAACTGTATGAGGTAGTAAATATTCATGCATGATTGATGTTGTATTTGTTTTACCCAAAAATTGTATCAAATGTGATAATTGGGGAATTATTAAGTTGATTGAGTTAGAAAAACCCTAAATTTGAAAAATTGGGCTCTAAATGACAATACTTAGGTTATTGAACTAATTAGCTTATTATTACTACTTAGGACATTGATATGGGATTGAATTGATTATAATTATTGCTCGTATCATTAAGAATCCTGTAACTGATGGTAAATTAGCGACATTATTAAGAGTAATTCTTAACAATAATTTCAAACGAATTCTTATACCAAATTAATTGGGTAATTATTGATTTTAGACAGTTAATAGTTAAATTTTATTTATTGGATGCTATTCAAGTCGAATGTGAGCTTTGATAAATAAATAATTATTTTGGTTAGGTGACAAGGAGTAGGAAACTGCAGATCAATAGACTATAACCGCATTTCTAAGGCTTTTGAGGTGAGGGTCTGCCAATCTGGCACTTCTCATACTATCTGTTTTGTGATGAACCCCCATGTAGGTTTCCTATATATATTTCTATACTGTACTTTGATTTATTTGAAATCTGGACATTGTTTAAATTCCAATTGTTATCTGTTATCTGATATGAATGCCCCTGTGAGGGTTATCATTTGTAATTAATTTCGATTTCTATCTATTCTGGTGTCTAGAACTTTTATCATATTATTCGATTCTGTCCCTTGGACCCTACAACCTTGTTGGCTGAACCTATACTATTTGTTCCTTTCATATAAACATGTTGATTATTCAAGAAATCTTGTTGGTATCTTTAAGTTCATTCTTTATATCAGTTATTTAGCTTTGACGGCATACTTGATTATAAGTTGTATTGGCCGAGTGCCAATTCCAGCAGAATGCTTGGATTATTATTCCAGAACGGCCTTGCTGGCCAGTATATTAGATGTTCTGATTGTATCTCATTATATTCATGTTATTGTCTAAAGATTAAAATTGTATCTGTTGGCATTATATTATTTTAACCCATGGGATGCCATGGGCGGTTTCCACTCGAAGGGATGCCACGAGGGTTTGGGCCCAGGGGTTAGGTTCGAAAGACAGTCGGGCGGAACGAACCGACGGATACAGGTCTTAAGCTAGTACCCACCTATGATCTTGACTTATAGGTAACTGGAGGTAACGAACTGTGAGTGAAGGGATCCGGCATGCAGTCGACCATGCCATATAAACTAATTATTACTTGCCGAGCTGAGTGCTCGAGCAATGGAGTGATAAGGAAATCTTATTTATACTGTACCGATGCCCGGCACTTGCAATTATAATTTGTTTCAGGAGTAATAAGGGCGGAATGACCAACAACATGTTAATTTGATATCATATGTGTCATGTACGCTATTGATTCATATCAAAAACTCTTGTTTGTTATTGAACTGTTCATTTATTATTGTATTCTAATGGTTTTTCTTTCAGCCATGTCATTTTCTTTTTCTCACTGAGACCTTAGGACTTACCTTCCTATTATTTCGACTTTCTCAAATAGGTATAGATGACAAACGAGGTCCTCAGGCTTAAATGCAATTGTAATAGACTAGATTCTAAATATATATGGAATTCCATGTATGTTAAGTTTGGATTTGTATGTTGGGATATGTCATGAGTGATCACGAAGACCTGAGGCTTGTATATATTTTGTTAATGTTATGTATTTGTATATTTTGCCCAGGGTATGTCAAGTTTAAATTTTGTGTAGCTTTGGAGGATTGTGAAGAAAACTTTCTTATAGGCCTATTACTTGTTATGATTTAAGATTAAGATTGAATTGGTGGCACCTCCGCTAGGGGTCATCGAGAGTGGGGGTGCTGCACGTTTCGTTGGTGAGGTGGAGTTCGGGTAATTTTTGTCAATTTGATTAATTTTCATCCTTCTTTCTATATATATAATTGTATTTTCGATCCTTTTCATTTTGGCCCCAACACTTCTTGACTGTCTCAAATCTCATCTCAAAACTTTTAATTGCCTTCACTTTGGTCCCTAGATTTCAATTAAGTCCCCCAACTTTTATTTCTTTCACATTGACCCCTAAGATTTCTAATTCTGGGCAATCTGGTCCAAATTTAATTATTCTAAAGTCCTCATACTTTTAATTACTCACATTGATCCCCTAAATTTTATAATTTTAAACAATCAAATCCTTCTCTTCTTTAGAATTTAATCCTTCGATTGTAATAATTTAATTTCTAGATTGTTAACTAACTTTAACCCAAAATTAATTTAGTCCAGCTTATTGATTTCACATTTTATTATATTTTAGGATTTCAAAACTCAGGGTGTTACAAATAATATATTAGTTATATTTAACATTTAATGTATTAATGAAATCTTACATTTATTCATTTAATAAATAACTTAACATGTTTTAATTTGATATAATAAATAAATTAATCCTCTTCAAATAATATTCTTCATTAAATATTAATCTTCACATTAATTTAAAATTATAACAAAAAATTTGATTATAGGATGATATTTATTTAATAATCTATTAAGTTTAATAAAATTAATATTGATATGCTTAAAGTAATTGTTGAGAGAATTAATTAAATTTAAGTAAAATTGTTTGATTATTACTAAGTAATTTATTTACGAAATGATGTGTTAATTAAATAATGAGTTAAAGCAATTAAATAACTTATTAAATTAATTAAATTAATTTATTTAAATAAATTATTATTTATATATTAATTACTTTACGTATAATTAAATATTAAGTTTATTTATTTAATAAATAATTTAAGATGATATAATTTCATATAATATAATATTATTTTTTTTTTTATTTGATGAATCATTATTAACTCTTATATATAAATTATTAAAAAGTTATTTTATTTAAATAAACAACTAAATTTTATTTACATTTAAATCATAAGTAATAAATAGTTAAATAATTATATTTTAATTAATAAACAGTAATTAGTTTATAATTAATGTATAGTAATTAATTTTTTTATAAGTTGATATTAAAAACTATGATATAAGCTGATTTTTTTATAATTAAGGTATAATTATGATTTCATGAATAATTAATATTTTTAATATATATTTTATTTCCAATAATACATCATTTACTAGTGTTAAATTTATAAAAATATAAATTTTAAAATAAATAACCAATTAAATTAATAACACTCATATTTTAATCATTACAAATATATAGATACACACACATCATCCAGCTATAAATATACATATTATTATACGTAAAAAGAAAAAAAATCAATTTCACCCTACAAATCCAACAAAAAAAATAATTGATTTGATATCTACAGTAAAGTTTGTCTCTTCCCAAAATATAAAGAAACAAACAACTGGTCATTCTCAAATTATTTTTCATATTTTTCCAAAACAAAAAGAAACACTTGGCACATTCTCCAAATTTTCCCCTAAAAATTCATTGTCCCAAATGTTTTTTTAGAAAATGACCAAAACATAAAAGAATAGACGCTTAGTAAATATTGTGAAGGGTGATGCATGCAAAAGTTAGGTGGAGACTCGAGACATGAGTAGTTGGATTTATTTAAAGATGACATTGCCACACATTGATATTTAAATTGTTAATGGATTTTTAATAATTTGTCTTCAAAGATACAATAATTTTTATTTATTTTAAGATAATAGTATTACAAATTTCAAGAACAAGAAATCAAATTTTTGGTTTTTTAAATCTCGTCTGCAATAATAAAAAGCGGAAAGAGAATCGAACATTAATTAAAATAAACGATGTAAACTAAATGAATCCAAATTTTCAAACGTGAAAATCTATTTATAATTGTTGAAAGTTTATATCAACTGAAGATAAATAACTATTGAAAACATCGTGCAAAAGTAAATAGGCGTTGATTGTAATTGTATGCTAATTAAATAGATATTGTGTTTGTGAGTTTGTTTGTTATTGTTAATGTTAATTGAACAAATATATCATCATTGATCCTTCGCGAAGCTGATGTACAGTTGATTGAATAGACATGAGGCATATTTTTGCAAATCTTTTCATTAATGGTTGCCGACCGATTGCGTATGCGAGTGGGTGTGTGCCTTCGGCTCTAAAAAACGGGTTTTTAGTTTTAGATCCTCCCGTACCCGTTTTTAGAGAGTGTTAGTCTGTATATGTGAGCTCAGCTACTCTTAAATCTTGTCAAGTGGTTTAAAACCTTTGTAATTTCTAAAGATGGATTATTTTACATTTTAACAATGTGTACTATTTTAAGTAACTTACTTTTTTACTTTAATGGCTAATTCACTGGATATTGATTTTGAATGATTAATTATACTATTATCATCTACTTACAGACTACACTAACTTAAGCTAAAGCACTTTTATAATTATAAAACATGGCTTACCTAAATAATTGGTTAGATTCTAATTAAAACGAAAAAATTAAGTTATTTTCCAAATATAAATAGTTGCAATATTGTTGCAAAACTCACAACCTCATAATAATATCAAGCACTCGAATTTTGGGACCAAACACTCTTCAAACCATTTTCTCTTAATTACTAATACTTTGTTTGGTTCAAGGATTTTGATGGGGAAAAGAAAAGAAAATGTCAAGAAATATATTTTTGATTGTTTGGTTAGTAAGAAAAATGATAAAGAAAAAGAAAAGAAAATTTAAGGAAAAATATGATATGTTTGAGGAAAGTGGATTTTCCTCACAAAACGGTAAGGAAAATGAGGGAAAAGCCCATTTAAGCTCTCTCTTCTTCTCCAACACATTTGTACTTCATATTTTCTTTTACAATCAAACAAATTTAAGAATTTATATTTCTTTAAATTTGTTTTCCTTTCCCCTCATATTTTCCTTAATTTCCTTGTCAAATTCCTTGAACCAAACATAGTGTAACAAACAAAAAAAAAAAAAAAAGGAAGAAAGGGCACTGCATATATAGGATAGGTGGATGTTGAGAAATTGATTCTAAGAAATTACGATCGGATAAGACTTGCAGACTCTACTGTGGCTTCTGCAACACATATTTTAGCAATGACAATATGTATGCCAAAAGGGATTCTAAGTTAAATTGTGGAAATTATCATAAAAGTAGGAAATTGAGTTTCATGTCCAATATCGATCCACAAACTTAAAGCCCTGCAATTGCAATTTGGTACACATAAGAATACTAACCAACAAAGAGCCAGCAAACATGCATAGTGGCTTGTGGAGCCTGCTGTCTAAGAATAGTGGGAAACAAATGTGTACAACATATAGAAGGAAAGATGTGGACGAAAAAGAGCTAACTTATTTGGCGGGCACCACTATTGTAATTGTTGCCTCACCTATTCATGCATATATATCTTCATTATTTCACTCATATTATTGTAGCCCTCCATCAGTTGATTCATTTCTCAGCAACAAACAAGGAATCTTCGATATCTGTAAAAAGAAAAATCAAAAAGCAAAGCATAAATCTTGCAATATATAGTCTAAAAGTAATTTTAACTTTTTCTGTGAGCACAAACGATTTTAAAGAAACAAAGCAAGGGTGTATAAATGCAAGGAACCCCACATTTTTTATTTTTTATTTTTTGAGAAAAAGAAAAAGAAAACATTTCGCATAACTATTCGCTGTTTTATTTAACTTTCACATGGGAGACGTACGCTAAAAATTTTATAGAGGAGTTTACAAGTTATACAAATAAACTATTGATCATTATATTAAAACAGCTCTTGAAGGGGGAAAACAAGGGGCGCCTCGTTTAATTTTAATTAACATCTTAAAACCTCATAGAATTTAGATAGGTATCATAGTGATACCTTGCCTAAGCATCATATGGAAACAATTTTAAATAAGCTCTTACAATTTATTTTATCGAATAGTTTATAAGTTATTAGTCAAATTGTTATAAAAGTTTTATAAAATCAATAACTAAGTGGAAGTTGTGAAAGATTTCTAATCAAATATTACGGTCGAAAAAACTCCTCGTCACTATTCTCATCAATGACTAATTTCTAGTTCGATCACACATCAGTGATTGAAAACTCGATCATAACTTTCAGTCACAATTTTATGACTAGTTTGTAACTATTTGATTCTTTAGATGATATTGATCTTGTATTAATTTAGTCACAAATTGGTCAAAATAATGGTCGATTTTTTATAATCATTTTGCGATTATTTCTGAAAATGAAAGTATGTTTTGAAACAGTCACTATATTTGTAATTTGGTTTAGGCACTAATCAACTGCAAATTAATAGAAATAGGAAAATAGATTTCACTTTATATATAATACATGTTCATTATTCAAATTCAAAATTAATGAATAAAATAGTATCATAAATCACATAAAGAACAAGTTAACCCGATGATGGATATATCCGTTACCACACTAAATATATTAATCAAATTCAACAAAAGAAGTAAATGAACAAATTTCAAAAAATATACATAAAACACACAAGTGCATAAATTTCCCATGGAGGCCCTCCTCATTTTCCCAATAAAGAAGCTTATTACAAGTAGGCCACCCATCAAAATAATTTCTCAATATCTTGTTCTCCTATGTTTTGATCATTTTCTAGAAAATATTTTGGGAGAATAGGTTTTTGGGAAAAAATTTGGAGAAAGTGTGAAGCATTTCTTTTTATTATGGAAAAACAGGAAAAAGATTTAACAATGAGTTGTTTGTTTTTTTATATTTTGGAGGGAGACAAACTTTACTGTAAATGTCAAATCAGTTGCTTTTTTGTTAAATTTGTAAAGTAAAATTAATTTTTTTTATGTAATAAATGTATTTATAGTTAGATGATGTGTATGTGTATATATGTAATGATTGATATATGATTGTAATAAAATGATATGTAATTAATTCAAATATTTTTTTTATATTTATAATTTTATAAATTTAACATTAGCAAATGATGTAATATTTATTAATAAATATTAATTTTTTATGAATCATAAATATATAATAATTGTTAACATCGGCTTATATAAAAAATTTAATTATTATACATTAATTACAAAATAATTATTGTTTATCACTTAAAATGTAATTATTTAACTATTTTATTATTTACAATTTATATATGTATAAATAAACTTAATTATTTATTTAAATAAAATAATTATGCAAGACTTAAGAACGATCCATCAAATTAAAAAAGTAAATAATTTCATATTATTATGAAATTAAATCAACTTAAATTATTTATTAAGTAAATAAACATAATATTTAATTATACCTGAAATATGAAACATAATTAATATATAAATAATAAACTATTTAAATAATTAAATTAATTAATTAAATTAATTTAATAAGAACTCATTATTTAACTAAAACATAATTTAATAAATAAATTACTTACCAATAATCAAAATAATTTCTACTTAAATTTAATTAATTTTCTCAGTAATTACTTTAATTATATCAATTTTAATTTATTAAAATTAATAGATTATTAAATAAATATAACACCATAATTAAATTTTTTATTATAATATTAAATAAAATATGAAGATTAAATTTAATGAAAATTAATTTTTTAAAACAAGATTAATTTATTTATTATGTCAAATTAAAACATCTTAAAATTATTTATTAAATAAAAAATATAATATTTAATTAATACAATAAATATTGAGTACAACTAATACATTATTTCACTAATAAGTAATTTAATTAACTAATTTAATACATTTATTTAGTAAATAAATTATTAATTAAATTTAATTAATTCTTTTGATAATTAGTTTAATTAAATTTGTAAATATAAGTTTAAATTTTTTTTAACTAGTACAAATTTTTATATTTTTATACATGTAAATATATATATATATAGGACTGTCAATGGATCAGATTTTAATTCAAATTCGATCTGAATTTTAGAATTTTTATCTAATTAAAATATCCAACGTACTAGATCTGATTATATATATTTGTAATCCAGAATAAATGGATCAAATATAGAATTAAGCAACCCGATCTTGTTAAAAGATTCGAATCCAAACTTTAACAATATTTTATTAAATTAATACTCTTATATAATATTAATAAAATTTTTAAATAAAATCTATAGTGATCTAATATCTATATTAACGTCTATATTATACTATTATTGTTGAGTCTTTAGCCTAAAAAATAAGAGGGATACTGATAAAATGTCAAATATAATAATGTATAATTCCTGTATACATTAATATAATGTGAAATTGAAATTTAGTATTTAAATATTTAATTTTTGGACTAATATTGTGGCACCCCACTCGGGATAACCCCTAAGCTGAGATGTTATCAGTTCAATCCTAAATCTAATCGAATAGATAGTTAACAGGCCTAGCAGAAATTTTTTCAAAATTTATCAGAGACAACAACTTATTTCAATCTTAAGCAAACTTCTACAAAAGTGCTATTTACATGCCATAGCTGATCCCATAATATTCGACATAATATACACATACCGTGTATATCTAATTCAAGCCAAACATATCATAACATCTCTAAGTTAAAACTTAACATACAAGCACACCCATATACACAAGAATGCCTGTTCTTTTACAAAGCATTTTCTCCAGTCTAAGCCTGGAGTTCGTCTTTAACACCTACTCTTGTCTGAGAAAATCAATGATAATATGGGAGGGTAAGTCCAAAGGACTTAGTAAGGGATAACTTTAATAACAACAGTAAGGTTCTGCCAATGAAGAATCTACTCAGTAGAACAAAAT
The DNA here is from genome assembly GCA_018894105.1 of Jacaranda mimosifolia. Taxonomy (NCBI): domain Eukaryota; kingdom Viridiplantae; phylum Streptophyta; class Magnoliopsida; order Lamiales; family Bignoniaceae; genus Jacaranda; species Jacaranda mimosifolia. Next base: position 23,246,133 of record CM032126.1, read on the forward strand.
CAACAATCATAACATAAACATATTACAATACAGGCAGTAATAGGTGTAGCAAATAGGAATATCTCCTGTCTTATTACTCTAGGAACATATTACAAACAGTCAGGATATAGTTACAGTAAAACAATCTCGAATACATACGCATTTCAATCAAATCAGAACAGGACAGTCATAATAGCCTCATCTTATTCCAGTCAGTCTTACTAAAGCGTGACAAATTAGTACATGGTAGATGCCCATAAGCACCGTATGGAACATCGCTGATGCCTGGGGGGATATCCCTAGCGCATCGCAAATACAGTCAAGTAAAATGGGCCCAATTAATCGATACAATTCAATAGATCATAACAGAATATGTGTACCAGACACTCCTTATTCTAGTTAGCCAAACTTACCTAAGCATGACAGCTTGGTACATGATAGATGATGATGCCTAGGGAATAGCCTCGACTCATCGCTGATGCCCAAGGAATAGCCCCTAGCAGTATTGCAGAAACCTAGGGAACGACCCCTAGCGTATTACTGACACCTAGGGAATAGCCTCTAACATATCCTATACATCCAAGCATTTCGCTAGGATCGGCACTCAGCCTAACAAATCTCCACACATATATCACTTGACAAGTAACAGATTGCTGACAAAGAGAGACAGTAAAACAAATAGATTCAGAACAGATATGCCGGCAAGGCAACAAATAACAGTGCATAACAGTAATGGATAACAAGACAGTAACAAATAACAAAATGGTGACAGATAACATAATGGTAACTGATAACAGCAGTAATAGATAACAGATGAGAGTTCTAGGCGCCAGAACAAATATGGTAAGATCTCATCAGAAGCATAGTTAATGAAACAACCCTTATAGGGGTACATGATAACAAACGAGATCTCAATCAATTCACAGATTTCAATAATCAAGATGTAGTTACAGTATAGAAACTAGTCTAACCCTCTCAGGGGTTTATCACAATGACAGATAGGTATAAGAAAGTGTCAGGTTAGCAGACTCTCACCTCCGTAGTCTCAAAAAATTGGAGTCATCAACTATTGGTCCGCGAGACCCACTTCTTCGTCATCTAACCAAAAAATCCACAATTAAAACCCTTATTTCACCTTAATAACCTCCAATGATTACAATCTTACTATTAATGGTCTAAAATCAACAACTACTTGATTAATGCAGTAATTAAGGTTCGATCGGTACTTTCGTTATGGAATGTACTAATTACGTCTATTGCGGAAATATTTATAAGGTTCATATCATTTTCGGTAAAAAGATACAATCGGGTCCTTAGTTACAGATTTAATCGCGTAATATTACTCAAAATCAATATTAATGGTCCAATCATCTTAAATAACCTAATTATTGCTACTTAGGTTTCAAATCCATAAAATCCTCAAATTAGGGTTTTCATCTTCCAATTAACTCAGGTAACCCAAAATGATCATATAATGATGCAAATTCAAGTCCACTAAGTTATACAATTACTCATTTATAATCTGTATCTTAATTCTCATATCAATTGCTTACATCTTTTCAACAATACATAAGTTGCGGTAAGAAAAATAAACGGTACAAAGCCTTAAACCCAAATCCCATCATTACCCAAGATTTCCTAATCAAAACTCTAGAATCACAAATAAGGACACGCTTTCGATTGTCGCAACGAGACAAAGATTCTGCCTCAACACGGCTATCGCGCTACTACCACCTAAGATGGTCATCATCGCCACCAATCGACACCTTTCAATGAGAGCAACCCAACGCCCTAATCAATTTCACTGTTCACCATCAGGAAGGCCTTCAATTTCACCTCTAATCACCCAGGCCACCACTCGCTGCCGAAACTGATTTTCTTCAATTCTGTCAGCTCCGGTGGTCGAAGGCAGCAACTGATGGTACCCTAATGCTTCTTAAGCTGAGGGCTTCCAAACCCACTACCCAGATGCAAGCTTCCACCACTGGTAAAGTCGCGACCACCACCTCCATCGTGGTTGAGTTTTCTTGGATGATTTTCGGCCACTCCACCAATTAGTTTTGAGAGATATTGGCACCAATGAGTTCCTTGTGCTGAGAGAAAGAGAAGGGTAGGTAGTTTGCAATGTTTCACCGCTCGCTGGAGGGGTTGATGGGGGGCTGCATGTGGGAGAATAAAGAAAACATGGGGTGGAAATGCTATATATAGGGTTATTTCCTAAAATCATAGATTGACCCCCAAAACTTCTGCCCAGCTGCCAATTGAGTCCTCCAAGGTGTTGAAACTCTTCAATTCAGTCCCCTAACTCCTCAGTGGCTCATATTCACCTAGTTGACCAAACGAAATCTCACTTTGACCCACAAAACTTCCAAACATTGGTCAATCAAGTTTTCCTCAAATTGCAATTCGACCTAAAAACTTTCAATTTTCATGCAATTAAATCCTTCTTATTTGTTTATCGAACCCTAAAATTTTACCAATCAATATCTTGATTTCTAAATCCTTACTTTCCAAAATACCAAATTTTAGGTGTGTTACATTCTCCCTATTTAAAAGAATCTGGTCCCCAGATTCTTATCTAAGTACTGTTCTAACTGGTAGAAAATGAGCAAACTCGATAAATTGGTCTACATTCTCTTTTCAATGAATTCTACCAGAATTGCTCGTATATCTTAACTTGTGTGCCTCACCTAACAATCTTTCTTTCATTTCTTCCGGCACGCATAGTTTCTTACAGAACAGAAGAATACATTGATTATCAACGTTGAACTTCCGACCTTTTCCTTTTGTTTCATTATCCATATATCATTGACTTGGGGCTTGTCCCATTTCTTCTTGTAATTTGGACTGCACTTCTCTGAAATCCCATTTGATGTATTAATTTCAACACAACAGCCATTCTCAGGCTTTTTGATTCTTCTGCTGCCAACAAATGAGCCATTCCAGCCCTTCGGCTCATGGCATTAGCCATTACATTTGCCTTTTTAGGTGATAGGTGCTGAAAGAATCACAGTCTTCTAGAATTTCCATCCATCAGCGTTGTTTCATGTTCAGATCCTCATTCCAGTTAAATGGTTGATATTTCTAAGTTAATTTAGTCAACATGTCAACTATTTCAAAAACGTTTTGCACAAATCTTCGTTAAATAGCCAACAAGACCTAGAAAACTACAAATTTTTATCATGTTTTCCGGTCTCTTCCAATTGACTACTACCTCTATCTGGATCAACCTCTACCCCATTCTAGGATATGATATGCTCAAGAAAAAGCCACTTTCTTTATTCAAAATCTGCACTTGCTAAAATTTGCATAGAACTGATGTTTTCTCAAGGATACGAGAACCATGCATAAGTTCTTTTTGTGGTCTTTTCTAGTCTTCAGTTGGTAGTACCCTTACTTCAACTCCAGCTTTGAGAAGATTCTTGTCTCCACAAAAGGTCAAACGATTCTTCTACGAGGGATATGGGTAATGAACTCAATTCTTTCGAAAATACCTTCGAGTATTTAGCCTCCACTTCTATTTCCTCAATTTTAATCTGTGTTTTGAGGTTTGTTGATAGGATACACCAAGAATCATCGCTCGTTTTCTCTCAAAATCTTTTTGATCTCTAGCGCAAATATAACTAGCATTGGGGAGGCATTATCTGCAAAAGGGCATTGTTGGTTTTGGTATTTTATCTCCGAGAGTGATGCATTTGATGCAACAATTCACCTATGCCGATGATTATACAACCAGTCCCTTTCAAGTATCACATCGTATTCTTGGATGGGTATCTGTATGAGGATGGCTGGATATACTACATACCCGATTGTCATCTTGGCAAATTTTGATACATGGTATCTGAACTTCTTCTATCACCTCATTAGGATTCGATGCTTCTTCTCCTGTCAGAGCATAGGCATGAGCTCGTATTATCTGCTTTTTGCTAGCTCTTGCTACCTGCTCTTCTTTCCCTATAGGTGTTGGGTCTTTTCTTTTAGGGTAATCTTTCAGGAAATGTCGGTCACTTCCACAACCCAAGCACCTACCCTATTTCTTCTAGCATTTTAACTCCTCATGGTTAAGTGATCTACAAAATCCGCACTACATTTATGCCTTCTTTTGAGTTAAATTTATCATCTCGTTGGACTGAAGGACTCATTGGGCAGTGCTTCCAACTTGAAGCTTCAGCTGTTTTCTTCCGACATTACTCTACCCATCGAGGTGCATCTTTTCCTTTTGGCCATTGTCCTTGATTTTTCAATTTTTTTGCAACTTTGACTCAAGTTGTAGTGCCTTGCTTACTGCTTAGTTGAAGTTCGGAGCTCGCAAGTGGCCAGACCCCTTCTCAATTTTGACCGCAACCCTTGTACAAATCGTTAGGCCTGTCAACCTTCATCATCTTACATGTAAGGAGCATATTATATCAATCGGCTATACGTAGCCTTATACTAACTTACAGACTGTACCCCCTGTATAAGGTCCATCAACTCTCTCTCCCTTGCCTGCTTCACCACTTTTGGAAAATATTTATTCATGAAGTCTCGGGTGAAATTCTCCCAAGTGCAGTAGGTTTCTTCAACCGTCCACCTACTATCAATCATCTTCCACCAACTTCGAACGGAGCCTTTCAGAAGGAACGCGGTAAATTGAATCCTCTACTCATTTGAATAACATAGTGTCTCAAAAGTATTCTCTAAACTTCCAAGAATAAAAGAAGGAAAAGTATTAGATGAAAGTAAACCAAACTTATAGATATACAAGTCTCAATCATCCTACGATATACGACAAGATCCCATAGACATCCTGTAGTACTCAAACTCATCTTACTAACATCAACTAATCAAATTCATCGTAAATCCTTGAATCACATAAGAGATTCCCAATATGCAAAATACCCAAAATTCATACTCAAACTAAACTAAACAAGAGGTCAATCACAAATCCTAATAATATCCAACACCAAGGTCCTCGACGAACCTAGGCTGATACCACCTCTGTGGCACCCTACCTAGGATAACCCCTAAGCTAAGATGTCACCACTTTAGTCCTAAATCTAACCAAGTAGACAGTTAATAGGCTTATTAGAAAAATTTTCAAAATTTATCAAAGACAGTAATGAATTTCAATCTTAAGAAAACTTCTATAAAAGTGTTAGTACATCCCATTGCTAATCCCATATTATTCGACATAATATACACATATCATGGATATCTAATTCAAACCTGACATATCACAACATCTCTAAGTTAAAATTTAACATACAAGCAAACCTATATACACAAATGAACTCTTGTTCTATTACAAAGCATTTTCTCTAGTCCAAGCCTGGAGTTCGTCTCTAACACCTACTCCTATATGAGAAAATCAATGATAATACAGGAGGGTAAGTCCAAAAGACTTAGTGAGGGATAACTTTAATAACAATAGTAGGGTTCTACCAAGGAAGAATCAACTCAATAGAACAAAATCAATAATTAGAACATGAACATATTATAATACAAGCAGTAACAGATGTAGCAAACAGGAATCTCTCATACCTTATTGCTCTAAGACCAGATTACAAACAATCAGGATACAATTATAGTAAAACAATCCTGAATACAAATGTATTTCAAATAGATCAGAATAGGACTAGCATAACAGACTCCTCTTATTCCAGTTAGTCAGTCAGTTAGTCTTACCAAAGCATGATAGCTTAGTACATGGCAGATGCCTATACGGACTGTATGGCACATCGCCGATGCCCATGGGGAGATCCCTAGCGCATCGCTGATGCCTAGGGAAAATTCCTAACACATCGTAGATACAGTCAAGTAAAACAGGCCTCATTAGTCGATACAATTCAACAAATCATAATAGAACATGTATACCAGACACTCTTTATTCTAGTCAGTCAAACTTACCCAAGCATCACAATTCAATACATGACAATGCTAATGCCCAAGGAATAGCCCGCGGCTCATCACTGATACCCAGGGAATAGCCCTTAGCATATCGCTGACACAAGATCGGCACTCGGCCTAACAAATCTTTATACATATATCACGTGACAATTAACAGATTGCTGACAAGGCGAGACTATCAGACAAACAGATTTAGATAAGCCAACAAGGCTATATAATGCTGTAACGAAACAACATATGTGCCAGCAAGGCAACAGATAATAGTATAGAACGGTAACAGATAACATGATAGTAACAGATAACAGAACGATGACAAATAATAGGATGGTTACAAATAATAAATAGTAATAGATAACAAAAGAGAGTTCTGGGTGCCAGAACAGATATGCCAAGATCTCATCATAAGCAGAGTTAATGAAACAACCCTCACAGGGATACATGATAACAAACGAGATCTCAATCAATTCACAGATTTCAGCGATCAAGATGCAGTTACAGTATAGAAACCAGTCTAACCCTCTCACCTCCGTAGCCTCAGAAAACTGCAGTCATCGATTACTGGTTCGTGGGACCCACTTCTTCATCACCTAACCAAAAGAATAAATCCACAATGAAAAATTCTTATTTCACCTTAATAACCTCCAATGATTACAATCGTACTATTAACGGTCCAAAATCAACAACTGCTTTATTAATATGGTAATTAAGGTTCGTACGATACTATCGTTATGGAATGTGTGGATTACGTTGATTACAAAAATATTTATGGGGTTTATATCATTTTAGGTAAAAAGATACAGTCGGGTCCTTAGTTACATACTTAACCTCGCAATATTATGCCAAATCAATATTAACAGTCCAATCATCTTAAATAACCCAATTATTGCTACTTAGGTTTCAAATCCATAAAATCCTCAAATTAGGCTTTTCATCTTCCAATTAACTCAGACAACCCAAAATGATCATATCATGATGCAAATTCGGGTCCACTAAGTTATACAATTACTCATGCATAATCTGTATCTTAATTCCCATATCAAATGCTTACATCTTTTCAACACTACAAAAGTTGCGGTAAGAAAAATAAACGGTACAAAGCCTTAAACCCAAATCCAGTGATTACCCAAGATTTCCCATTCAAAACTCCAGAGTTACAAACCAAGGACATGCTACCAATTATCGCGACAAGGTAAAGATTCTGCCTCAGCACCGCCGCTGTGCCACCATCGCCTGAGATGGTCAACACCACCACCAATCGACGTCTTTCAAAGAAAGCAACCTAACACCCCATCCAATTTCACGGTTCACCATCGGGAAGGCCTTCGATTTCACCTCTGATCACCCAGGCCATCATTCTCCACCGTGACTGATTTTCTTCAATTCTGCTGGCTTCGGTGGTCGAAGGCAGCAATTGATGGTACCCCATGCTCCTTTAGCTGAGGGCTTCCATACGTACTACCCAAATGCAAGCCTCTACTCTTGGTGAAGTCACGACCACCACCTCTGTCGTGGCTGAGTTTTCTTGCTCAATTTTTGGCCGCTCTACCATTTAGTTTTGAGAGATATTAGCACCAATGAGTTCCTTGTGCTGAGAGGAAGAGAACAATAGGTAGTTTGCAAGGTTTCACCGCTTGCCAGAGGGAGTTCGTCGAAGGGGTTGACGGGGGTGCATGTGGGAAAATGAAGAAAATCTAGGGTTATTTCCTAAAATCACAGATTGACCCCCAAAACTTCTGCCCAGCTTCAGATTGAGTCCTCTAAGGTGTTGAGACTCTTCAATTCAGTCCCCCAACTCCTTAGTGCCTCGCATTCACCTAGTTGACCTAAAGAAATCTCACTTTGACCACAAAACTTCCAACTATTGGTCAATCAAATTTTCCTCAAGTTATGATTCGACCCCAAAACTTTCAATTTCCATGCAAATAAATCCTTCTTATTTATTTTTTGTGCCCTAAAAGTTCACCAACCAATATCTTGATTTCTAAATCCTTACTTTCCAAAATACCAAATTTTAGTGGTGTTACAAATATATAATAAAAAATTATTAAAAATTCAAATATGATGTTAACTTACTTTATAAATACAATATTTTTATACAATCCAAAAGAAAAAAAAAGAAAAAAGAAAAAAGAAAAAATATTAAATCATTTTATCGAATTTCGAATATCCATTGGATTTGAATAGGGTACTAACTAACAAAGATCTTATAGGATATTAGGCTGGATTTGGATATGAATTTTAGTAATCAAATTTGGATTCAGATTTAGATATGGCTGATCCGATTCGAATCTGACCCGTTGATAGCCCTATATATAAATGTATATATAAATGAAGTGAGACAGTGATAAATGAACGAGTGGTATGAAAGGTAGAGTGACAAATGACGGGGTACGTGTGGTTTTTAGAGTATAGGGTATTTTGAAATTATTTTGGGAGGGGATTTTTGGATATAAAAATTTTGTATTTTGGGAAAAGGATTGGAGAATGTGTGCACATTATGGAATTGTTCTAAAATTTAGAAAATATTATGGGATAACCCAACAGAACAAGCCCTCTATTTTATTGTGCAAAGTAATATTTGAAATAGAAATATAAAATAAATAAAAAAATAATGCGTTATAGAGGTATTGTTGCTAATAGTGAAAATAATAATGAGATGAACTTTTTAAGTTGTAGTTCTTGTCCTTATTTGTTCACATCATTAAGCATGCTAGATGGTTCACCCACTGACATTACTACCCAAACTGGCAACAATCTGATTAATTTTGCTAAGTTTACTCCTTTAATCATTTTGGTATTTTTTGTAGTTAAATAAATTTCTTTCCTCCAAGCATCTTGATAAAATTTCACTGATAGAGTGGTGCTGCCCATCAGCTAACGTATATAGTCTATAGCGTGTTTAAGGCTACTACATTTGGGCCTAGACTCTCGAATGGCGTATACTCACATTATCCAACTTCTACCTAAACAAATATGAAAGTTGTAGCTTCCTTTATTGTAATTACTTCATTATTGAATTAATATTAAAAAAGTTTAAATTTCTTATGGAGAAAATTGAAGTGGAGACACTTTAACTCGTGTAAATTATTATATTATTATCTAGTTAAATAAACTCCATATACTTACACTAAAGTTTTGAAAAAATGGACTGATCATCGAATCAAAAAAAATTAGTGGTATACGATTTATATATTCACAATTGGTTGGATAGTAATTCAACCTTAATACCATAATTACATATATATATATTCTATATATTATTTAAAAATTAATAAAAATTAAAAAGTAAAATATAAAGAACCAAACTATTAATTTTTACTTTTATTATGCAAGTGGGTAACAAAAATACAAATAATAATTATTTATTCAAAATAAATATAAATATGAAGAGCCTTATATTGTTTAAGTTCATTAGTCACAACTTCAAAACTTCAATTCTGGGGCTTTTTTTAGGGTACTTTCACATTTATACTTTGTAACTTGTACCTTATTTTATTTGTAGTTTGAACTTTAAGTAGAAAACCAAATAAAATTTTAGTTGTTACAAGGGATGGTAATGCAGTAAGTTAAGAGGTAGATTTGTCAAAATTGGAGACTAGCATGCCCGCCCCAAACCCAAATTTTGGCAGTTGGACTCATTAAACCTGTTTTGTATGTATAAAAAAGTCAAAAAAAAAATTAAAAAGATAATATCATCATGACTTTTTAAATATATGATAAGATAATATCAGTGACAAATAATTAATTATTTAAAAAATTATATATGCATATTTTAGTTTTTAAAAATTATAAATCACAAATATTATTGTACTTATATATACATATTTAATGCATAAAATAGTTGTTACACAAACATTCGCCTTTTTGATACACATATGAATGCACATTACAATAAAATATTTACAATAAATAAATATTATAGATATAAAATATTATAATGGGATGAATTTAGGGTAGATCAAGGTTTACAAACTATATCCCCAAGACCCACCTCCAAGACACTTGATTGTACTTTTAAATCCACCCCAAGCGGGCTAAGTCTGAGGTTAGTCTGGGTTGTGTCCAACTTAGGTCTAGGTTCATTTCCATCCCTACTTGTTATATTAATAAGAGGGATAAGAAAATAAAAAATAAATTGATTTTGTTCTGTTACAAATTGGGTCAGATTTTGGACCCTTGACCTAATAGGAATCCATAATTGAATGGATCTTATTTATATCTAGCTGTAATTAGTTCTTATTGGATTAAAACTCTTTGTATAGGAAGACCATATTCCAATCTAGCTAGATTGATAAGCCTCCTTATGGGATTAGAAGTATTCCTTTGTATACAGGATATTCATCCATACTTAGGTGGATAATTATGAGGGAGAATAATTATCCATATCCCTATTGATACTACTAGTTGGCTTAGACTCTTGGAAGACTTACCTATAAAAGAGAACTCTCATTAGGAGTTTAAAATACATAGCTTCAATACACTTTCTACATACTCTCTTCACATCCATGAGTTTTCTCTCTCAATCTTTCTTGAAACGTTACCAAATTGTCTCCAACAATTAAAGTGTGTGAGCTTAGGTAGCCCTAGTAACAACCTCATGAGGTGAGTATAGGTTCAAGGTTAAAGAACTTGGAGCTTATAACCATTCAAGACTTGTATGCAAGTTTCATTCCAAGGTGGTATTCGTGAAATTTTTGTTGATCAAACGGTAACATTAGACCATTCATTTTGTTATTACTTTATCTTAATATTAATTATGTTTATGCAATAATTTTCAATATGCTCGAATAGACCACAAGCAATATGACGGTTCAATCAGTAGATTATTTATTAAATAAAAAATATAATTAATATTGATGTATTTATTTTGATATTTAGAATGATATTTACAAAAATATAAGTTTGCTTCTCAATTCAATCTTATCGAATAAATACTGCACGGCGCATAAAATACATATCTTTTTCTTTATATGTATTTTGAAATGATCACAAACTATATTGATATTGGATAAAAAAAATTCAGAACATAGAAGAAATTACAACTTGCTTATCGAAAAATTAGAACCTTAATATATTCTCTTATCATTTTCTAGGATATCCCACATATTCTCCATAACTGTGCACGCACACATACGCTAAAGAAAATCACACAAGTTTCCTTGCGCAAACACACGAAACACAACTAGTTTCCCATGAAGCCAACGCGAGCACAACCAATGAACTAATTGCCACGCACACGTCAAATGCGAAGAAGGATCCCAAAATTCCATCAATGCTTAGAGAAAGAAAGACCTAAAAAAGCATCAATGAATTTCAATTAGCCCTAAAGAGAATAGGAGGGAAGAAAAGTCTTTCAATTAACTCTTCCTCACACTACTAGGTAAACTTTTAATTTTGTTTTTCTTTTTGTTTATATGTTCTAGATATATATTCATTATTAATTTCATATATTCAATTTTGGATGATTTAATTGAATTTTATTAGAAATTAGAGTAGTTAGTCTTTTTGATTCGATGAGAAATTAGGGTTCTATGTATAACAAAAAGACGCCCGTTTTGAGTTAGTCAATTAAAAACAAAATAGTTTACAAATTAAAATTACTTTGACCTAAACATCTCATCATCAGGGAAGCAAGTCTAATTTTAGAAATTTGGGTATTAGAAGTGACGAATTCCACATAAAACTTAGAGGATTTATTGCCTTAGTCGATTCATGTAAATAATGAATCCCAGCCAAGTGCATGCATAAAGTTTTAGTGTGAGTGTGTGTGTGTATATATATATATAGTTGATTGAATTTTTGCATACATTGGCATAAGCTATACTCCATTTTCGCTTGTTAGTCTTTCCTTCTCATACTTCATGTAAAATTTTCTTGTTAATAATATAAGAATCACATCACAATCATTGATGTCTGATGATGCCACACAATACTTTAACTATAGAAGCATCAATATTAATGATGAGAGTTGAAGTCCACCTAAACACATTAATTAGATGAGACTAATTGTTGGAAGAAAGATGTGTCCACTTTGACCATGACCATGGAGTACGAAGTACATGCATTAAATGGGAATTATATATAATAGGTATATGGTTGAAGATGGAAATTTGTAGTTGAGACTTGCACAAAATCATTCTTTTTCTCTTCTTATTCTTTAGAAATTAATTTTATGTATAATAGGCCTAATATTCAACATGGTGATATATTGTCATGTTAGTACTCTATAAGGAATTTGTCCTTATTAAAAATCATCTCAGTTGGTGAGAGAATATAGCAATTTATAAATTATTTCAAAGTCCTTAACTTTTTCAATGTGGACAAAAATGATTTCGTTCAAAGTCCACCAATTAAGGGATATATGGATTCATTAGTTTCCACAAAAAATACTATTTAATAATGTTTGAGTCATTGTCAAATATGAAAAACTTACCTTTATGAGATATTATCTAGCTAAATAGGATGTTTTACGCTTATATATATAGAGACCCTTCAATAAATGATAGGACAATCAAAGCTTTTAACTCCTCAAACTTGTACAAGATTTAATATCTTAAGGCCAAACTCGCATACTAAATGCTGAAATCCAAAAACTGAATAACTGTCCAAAATATTAACCATGTGTGATAAAAATAAGTCTTAGCCTAATTTCATACCTAATTATAAAATATCTGTATACGACAGTCATGCCAACTTGTACGATTTTGTTGTTGGACTTGGCATTTTGATATAATTAAGTAAAGAGTTTAGTAGTAAAGCATTTTTTTTGGGACTTTGTGGTCAACTAATTTTATATAGAGATTATATTTGGTTGTTCTATAAGATAATAACCAACTATATCTTTAGGCTTTCAATGATTATAGTAAAGACATTTAAAATTTGGCTAAGCCTAAACTTAGAGTTTGCTAAAAGCCTATTGCTTTACCATAAATATAAACGAATCTAGATGTGCTTTATTCTTCACTTTGGGGGGTCAAGTTTTGTAAATGGTTGATTGATAATTTATTGGATTTGCTCATATTACTCTAAATGAAGATATTCAAATGTTTTAGGTTGTTTTGGATGAAAGACTTTTCTACATCATTCCTTATTAGCTTATATATGCCCATGGTGATAACAGAAATTAAAAAGGGTTTAAGGACTGATAAAAAAATTTGTTATTAAAGTAAGAAACTACTAATGGTATATCATATGTTATTGTTAGTGACAAATAATTGACCATCTCTATGGTCTAAAACAAAAAAATTAGGGAGAGTACTTGTGTAGTAGGTGTAAGCTATTACTACTCCATCTAACAAATACTTTTTAGCTTTCCAGAAAGTTGAGTAAATTGAAAATTTCCAACTTTTAATGATAAATCCTTTTCTTTTCCATTTTTATTCTTTCATTTATACTATTTACCCCTTCTATATTTTTGTTTGATGGTTAGCTTTCTTTAGTTAAACTTCTAGCATTCAAGCATTTTATTTTTAAATCATTCATATGAAACTGTACATTGTATATGATGGAATAGGCTGTAGATAATGGATAAAAGTTGGATGAACATAGTAAGATTTTCTAGTGAGTATATAAATGAAGATAAATCATTTATGAAGTTTGTGGAAGAACACATTGGCCAAGAACGTGACATTAAGTGTCCTTTTACACATTGATTGAACTCATATGTTATGAACTAGAAAATAGTGCTTGATCATCTACTTATACAAGGGATATACACTAAATACACTAGGTGGATTTATCATGGTGAGCGCTCTAACTATCAAATTCCTAGTGATGATTGTGATAAAGATGATGTGGACGAGGATGAAAACTATACATATGGGGTGAAGACTTGTTAGCTGACCTTGGAAAGTTTTATGACAATGTTGGTGATTTTGACAAAGTCCACAATAACATAAATGAAAAAGAATGTCAAGACGTACCTGTGACCTTTACTGAGCTACTGAAAAAGGCAAAACAAGATCTATATCCAGGTTGCTCAGAGTTCTCAACTCTATCTTTCATTTTGCACTAGCTCTACTTAAAGGTGTATAATAAATGAAGTGTCATTTGACATGATGTTAGGACTACTTAGGAAAGCTCTACCTTATGGAGAAACTCTTCTAAAATCATACTATGATACTTTGAGTACACTTGATTTGATAGGAAAGGATTCTTGGACTATAAGTACAGGAGCTTCAAGCCATATGTGTACCAAACTTGATCTTTTAACTCAATTTAATGCTGCCACTATACCAACGCTCCTTTATTTACCTGATGGAACTACAAAGATGGTTTATCATATAGGTCAAGTCTAATTAACAACTGAGTTGAGCCTTCAAGCCACCCTACACATTTTTTTATTTCAAATCTAACCTTTGATCAGTTAATAAGCTAGCCAATGCCCAATTTAGATTCATTTTTTACCTAGACCACTTTATCTTGTAGGACCTGTATAATGAAGAGATAATTGCTATTAGGAAAGTCATAAAGAGACTCTATATTCTAGACAAATCTTATCTTTCAGTTGAGAGAATTAATACTTGCAATAAGTGTTTGGTTGCTAGCTTACTTGCTCTTAAAGATATTGGTCCTTCTGGTTATTTCTATGTAAATATTATCTCTATTCCTAGTGGCTCACTTTGGATAACAAGTTGGGACATGCATCTTTTAGTGTTTTGCAATACATTCCAAATGTTATAAATAAAAGTTTAGACTCTTGTTTTGCTTGCAATATATGTCCCTTAACTGAACAAGCCAGATTTCCTTGCCTTTCTAGTGTTACATCCACTACAAAAATCTTTGAATTAGTTCATATGGATCTCTGGAGACCATATAAAGTCTCCTCCTTGATAGGTGCTCACTAGATTCTTACCATTGGTGATAAATATAGTAGAGCACTGTGGACTTTTCTCTTGCAAAATAAGCATCAAACATATACATTGTTGTCTCAATTTCTTGAAATGATCAAAACTCAATTTCAAACTTGTTAAAATAATTAAAATTGACAATGGAACTAAGTTTCTCAACAATGATGTTTTCACTCTTTTTAGATAGCTTGGTATTGTCCATCAAAGAACATGTACCTACACTCCACAACAAAATGGTGTTGCGGAAAGAAAACATAGACACCTTCTTAAAATAGCTAGGTCTCTCATGTTTCAATCTCGGCTACCATAAAAATTATGGGCTGAGTCTATCTTAATGGCTACCTATATCATAACTAGATTACCTACTTATCTTGTCTACTGGAAATGCCCCTTTGAGAAACTCCACAATAAAAGTACATATTATCAATCCTTGAGAGTTTTTGGATTCCTATGCTTTGCTATCAACATATTTCCCCATGAAGATAAGTTTCCTCCTTGAGCTTTGAAACATATCTTCCTTGGTTATAACAATGGACAAAAGGCTTTCAAAATGTATGATTTAGACAACAATATGATCTATTCCTCCGAGGATGTTGTATTTCATGAGACAGAGTTCCCATTCCTATAAAATCAATCAATTAAAAACTCAAAGCTTTCACTACTTGCTCCAATTTCATTTGAAAAAACTTATATAGATTCTACTACTGTCCCTAGTTACTCTACAACTTCTTAGAATACTTCACTAATATTTCCATCATCTCAAGCAGAATGGTTTCAATTATGAAAAAGGAAATTAAAGCTCTTGAATCAAATAAAACCTAGGAACTAACCACTCTACCAGTTGGAAAGAAAGTCATTAGCTCAAAATGGGTGTACAAGGTAAAGTTTAACCTGATGGCACTCTAGATAGATATAAAGCCAGGTTAGTGGCAAATGGATACCACTAGGTTCTTGGCATAGACTAGATTGAGAGATTATCTCCTGTTGCCAAGTTCATAACAATTAGAGTGCTCTTAGCTCTGGCTACTGCAAACTATTGGCCTCTACATCGATTGTACTTAAATAATGCATTCTTACATGACTTCTTTCAAGAAGAAGTATACATATTGCCTCTAGATGGTTATGATAAAGCTCAACCAGGCCAAATTTGTAAACTATTAAGGTCTTTCTATAGGTTAAAACAAGCACCAAGACAGTGGAATATGGAGTTTACCACTCAACTATAGCAATATGGTTTTTAGCAATCATCTCATGACCATTTTTTATTCATCGAATAGCCTCCAACCTCTTTCTTGGCCCTATTGATTCATGTAGATGATGTTTTCTACATGTTCAAGTCACTAGTAGCAATGAAAATCAAATTATTTGTGATAAAAAGTTTTTAGATTCAAAGTTCACCATCAAGGATCTTGGCCATGCTAAGTATTTCCTTGGAGTTGAGATAGCAAGATCTTTCATGATAGACCTTATTGGGATTTGAATCAGCATCACACCTTTTCCTAAGAACTTCAAACTTACAGTAGATGGGATTCCATATTTTAATCATGTATAATATAAGATTGGTTGGCAGATAACTTTATCTCAATCTCACCATATTTGATCTAATGTATAATGTCCAACAACTGAGTCAATTTGTTAATGCTCCTATTAATGATAATTGGAAAGTTGTTATTCATGTCTTGAGCATCTTGGAAGGATGTCCTTCAAAGGGTCTTTTCTTTGCAACCCAGAATCTTTTGCAATTGAAGGCCTATCGTGATGTTGACTGGGCTTCATGCATTAAAACAAGAAGATCTGTCATTGGCTACTGTATTTTTCTAGGAAAATTGTTAATTTCATGGAAGATAAGGAAGCAATCCACAATCTCCTATTCTTTGTGGGGGCTGAATACAAAAGCATAGCCTCAACTACATGTGAATTTCAATGGATCTCCTACCTACCTAAGGACTTCCGAATCTCTCTCCTTATTCCCTTGCTCTACGATAATTAAGTAGCTATTCATATAACAAAAAACATAATCTTTAATGAAAGGACTAAACAGTTGGATGTTGATTGTCACCTCTTCCCCAATCAATTTAAGCAAGGGCAATGTAACACCTCTAAAATTTGGTATTTTGGAAAGTAAGGATTTAGAAATCAAGATATTGGTTGGTCAAATTTTAGGGCTCAAAAAATAAATAAGAAGGATTTTTAGTTACATAAAAATTGAAAGTTTTAGAGTCGAATCGCAATTTATTTGGAAGTTTTGTGGATAAAAGTGAGATTTCTTTTGGTCAACTAGGTGAATGTGAGGCACTAAGGAGTTAGGGGACTGAATTGAAGAGTTTCAACACCTTGGAGGACTCAATTGGAAGCTGGGCAGAAGTTTTGGAGGTCAATTTGTGATTTCAGGAAATAACCCTATATATAGCATTTCCACGCCAGATTTTCTTCATTCTCCCACATGCACCCCCCGTCAACCCCTCTAGCAAACTCCCTCTGACGAGCAATGAAACCTTGAAAACTATCTACCGTTCTCTTCCTTTCAACACAAGGAACTTCTTGTTGGTGAAGTAGCCAAAAATCGAGCAAGAAAACTTGACCACGATAGAGGTGGTGATTGTGACTTCACCGATAGTGAAAGCTTACTTATGGGTAGTAGGTTTGAAAGCCCTCAGCTCAAGGAGCATTAGGGTACCATCAATTGTTGCTCTCGACCACCAAAGTGGCAGAATTGAAGAAAATTAGTCAGGGTGGCGAGTGGTGGCCTAGGTGATCGGAGATGAAATTGAAGGCCTTCCCAATAGCGAACTTTGAAATTGATTGAGGCGTTGGGTTGCTGTCATTGAAAGGTATCGATTGGTGGTAGTGTTAACCATCTCAGGAGGCGACGGTGCAGCACAGTGCTAAGGCAGAATCTTTGCCCCGTCGCGGCAATCGGGAGTGTGTCTTTGGGTTGTGTTTCCTGGGTTTTGATTGGGAAATCTTGGGTAATGACCGGATTTGGGTTTAAGGCTTTGTATCGTTTGTTTTTCTTACTGGAACATGTGTATTGTTGAGAAGATGTAAGAATTTGACATGGGAATTAAGATATGATATATGCATGTGTAATTGTAGTAACTTAGTAGACTCGAATTTGCATTATTATATGATAATTTTGGGTTACCTGAGTTAATTGGAAGATGAAAACCAAATTTGAGAAATTTATGGATTTGAAACCTAAGTAGCAATAATTGGATCATTTAAGATTATTGGACCATTAATATTGATTTGACATAATATTGCGAGGTTAAGTATGTAACTAAGGACCCGGTTGTATCTTTTTATCGAAAATGATATGAACCCTGTAACTATTTTTGTAATCGACGTAATTAGCACATTCTATAATAATATTACCAATTGACCCTTAATTACCTTATTAATCAAGCAGTTGTTGATTTTAGATCGTTAATAGTAAGATTATAATCACTGGAGGTTATTAAGGTGAAATAAGGATTTTGATCATTGATTTATTCTTTTGGTTAGGTGACGAAGAAGTAGGTCCTGCAAAATAATAGTCAATGGCTGCAGTTTTTTGAAGCTACAGAGATGAGGGTTTGCCAATCTAGCACTTTCTTATACCTATCTATTATTATGATAAACCCCTGAGAGGGTTAGACTGGTTTCTGTACTTTAACTGCATCTTGATTATTGAAATTTGTGAATTGATTAAGATCTCGTTTGTTATCATGTACCCCTGTGAGGGTTGTTTCGTGAACTATGTTTCTTCTGAGATCTTGGCATATCTGTTATGGCATACAAAACTCTCATATGTTATTTGTTACTATCTATTATCTTTCACCATTCCTTTATCTGTTACTATCATATTATCCGTTACCATTTTGTACTGTTATCTATTACCTTGCCGGCATATTTGTTATTCTGTTGCAGCGTTATGTGGCCTTGTTGGCTTATCTGTTTATCTGACTATCTCGCCTTGTCAGCAATCTGTTAATTATCATGTGATATATGTATGGAGATTTGTTGGGCGGAGTGCCGATCCTAGCGGAATGCTTGGATATAGAAGATATGTCAGGGGCTATTCCCTGGGTGTTTGCAATATGCTAGGGGCTATTCCTTAGGCATCAGTATCTGTCATGTACTATTGTCATGCTTAGGTAAGTTTAACTGACTGGAATAAGGAGTGTCTGGTACACATGTTCTGTTATGATCTGTTGAATTGCATCGGTTAATTGGGCCTGTTTTACTTGACTGTATTGGCAATGCGTTAGAGATTTCTCTCTGGGCATCAAAGATGTGCTAGGGATCTCCCCCGGGCATCGGTGATATGCCGTATAGTCCTTATGCGCATCTGCTATGTAACAAGTTATCACAATTTTGGTAAGACTGACTGACTGGAATAAGAAGAGTCTGTTATGCCTGTCCTGTTCTGATCTGTTTGAAATACATATGTATTCAAGATTATTTTACTATAACTGTATCCAGACTGTTTGTAATCTGTTCCTGGAGTAATAAGGTAGGAGAGATTTATGTTTGCCACACCTATTATTGTTTGTATTGTAATATATTCATGATCTAATTGTTGATTTTGTTCTGTTGAGTTAATTCTTCCTCAGTAGAACCTTACTGTTGTTATAAAAGTTATTCCTCACTAAGTCCTTTGGACTTACCCTCCTGCATTATCATTGATTTTCTCAAACAAAAGTCGGTATTGGAGACAAACTTTAGGCCTGGACTGGAGAAAATGCTTTGTAATAGAATGGACGTTCATTTGTGTATATAGGTGTGCCTGTATGTTAAGTTTTAACTTAGAGATGTTGTGATATGTCAGGCTTGAATTAGACATCCGCAGTATGTATATATTATGTCGAATATTATGGGATCAACTATGCTATGTAAATAGCACTTTTGTAGAAGTTCGCTTAAGATTGAAATCCATTGCTGTCTTAGATAAATTTTGAAAAAAATTTAGATGGCTTATTGACTGTCTATTCGATCATATTTAAGACTGAACTAGTGATGTCTCAGCTTAGGGGTTATCTCGAGTGGGGTGCCACTGATGTGGTATCAAAGCCTAAGTTTGTCGATGACCTAGGTATTGGATATCATTGGATTTGTGACTAACTTTTTGTTTAGGTTAGTTTGAGTATGAATTTTAGGTATTGTGTGTATTGGGAAGCTCTTGTATGATTCAAGGATTTAAGATGAATTTGATCAATTGATATTAGTAAGATGAGTTTGAGTACTGTAGGATCATGTCTATGGATCTTGTCGTATATCGTTGTATGATTAAGATTTGTATATCTATGAGTTTGGTTTACCTTTATCTAATCTTTCTTCTTCTTTTATTCTTGGAAGTTTAGAGAATACTTTTAAGACACTACGTTAGTCAGGTGAGCAGAGGGTTTGATTTGCCATGTTCTTTCTAGAAGGTTTCGACCAAAGTTGGTGGAAGATGATTGATCGTGGGTGGGTAGTTGAAGGAACCTACAACACTTGGGAGAATTTCACCCGAGACCTCATGAATAAATATTTACCAGAAGTGGAGAAGCTGGCAAGGGAGAGAGAGTTCATTGACCTTGCTCAGGGGGTACAGTCTGTAAGTCAATATGAGGCTACTTTTAGCCGACTGATACAATATGCTCCTTACATGCAAGATGACGAAGGTCGACAGACCCGACATTTTATGTAAGGGTTGCGGCCGAAATTGAGAAAGGGTCTAGCCACTTGCGAGCTACTAAACTTCAACCAAGCAGTAAGCAAGGCGTTGCAACTTGAGTCAGAGCAACAAGAAATCTGAAAAATTGAGGACAAAGGCCAAAAGGAAACGATGCACCTCGATGGGCAGAGTAATGTCGGAAGAAAATAGTCGAAGCTTCAGGTTGGAAGCACTGCCCAATGAGCCCCTCAATTCAACTAGATGATAAATTTGACTTAAGAGAAGACATAAACACAGTACGGATTTTGTGGATCACTTAACAATGAGGAGTCAAAATGCTGGAATAAAAAGGATAGGTGCTTGGGCTGTGGAGGCAACCAACATTTCCCAAAAGATTACCCCAGAAAGAGAGACCAACACCTGTGGGGAAAGGAAAATAGGTAGCGAAAGCTAGCGAAAAGTAGACCATACAAACTTGTGCCTATGCTCTGACAGAAGATCGAAGAAACACGTGATCCTAATGAAGTAATAGAAGAAGTTCAGACACCATGTATTAAAATTCGCCCAAATGACAATTGGGGAAGGGTATATCCAACCAACCTCATACATATGCCTATCCAAGAGTATGATGTGATACTCAGAAGGGACTAGTTGTATTGTCATCAGGCATAGGTGAATTGCTCCACCAAATACATCACTCTTGGAGATGAGATATTAATACCAACACGTGCTTTTGCAGATAACGCCTCCCCGATGCCAGTTATATCTGCGCTAGAGACTAGAAAGATTTTGAGAGAAGGCGGGCGAGGATTCTTAGTGTATGTTATCAACAAACCTCGAGACACATATTAAAATTGAGGAAATAGAAATGGAGGCTAAATACTCGATGATATTTTTGGAAGAATTGAGTTCATTACCCCTACCTCTCGTAGAAGAATCGCTTGACCTTTTGTGAGGATAAGAATCTTCTCGAAGCTGGAGTTGAAGCAAGGGTACCACTAGCTGAAGGCTAGAAAAGACCATGTAAAGCACTTATGCATGGTTCTCGAAACCGTGAGAGAGCATTAGTTACATGCAAAATTTAGCTATTGTGGATTTTGAATAAAGAAAGTATCTTTCTCTTGGGCATATTATATCCCAGGATGGGTTAGAGATTGATTCCTCTAAGATAGAGGCAGTAGTCAACTGGAAGAGACTGGAAAACATGACAGAAATTTGTACTTTTCTGGGTCTTGTCGACCATTAATGAAGATTTGTGCAAAATATTTCCGAAATAGCTGACATGTTCACTAAATTAACTTGGAAAGGCCAACTATTTAACTGGAATGAGGATGTGAACAGGAGACAACGCTGATGGATGGAAATTCTAGAAAACTGCAATTTTTCCATCACCTATTGCCCGAAAAGGCAAATGTAGTGGCCAATGCCTTGAGCCGAAGGGATGGAATGACTCTCTTATTAGCAGCAGAAGCATCAGAAAGCCTAAGAATAGGTGTTGTGTTGAAATTAATATTGCAAGTGAGATTGTAGAGATAAATGCAGTTCGATTTACAGGATAAAATACGACGAGCCCCAAATCAATGATATATGGATAATGAAACAAAAGGAAAAGGTTAGAAGTTCTGGAGAGTCTAAGTTCAATACCAATAATCAAGGTATTCTTCTGTTCCATAAGAAAATATATGTGCCAGAAAAAATGGAAGAAATATTGTTAAGTGAGGTACACAGTCAAGATATACAATGTATCCAAGAGGCGCGAAAATGTATCAGGACTTGAAAACGCAATTCTAGCGGAATACATTGAAAGGGGAATGTGGATCGATTGACAGAATCTGCTTATTTTCTGCCATTCGGAACAGTACTAAGATGAGAATCTGGGGACCAGATTCTTTTAAGGGGGAAGAATATAACACCCCTAAAATTTGGTAATTTCGAAAGTAAGTATTTGGAAATCAAGATATTAGTTGGTCAAATTTTAGGGCTCAAAAAATAAATAAGAAGGATTTAATTCCGTGGAAATTGAAAGTTTTGGGGTCGAATCGCAATTTGAGGAAAACTTGATTGACTAATATTTGGAAGTTTTGTGGGTAAAAGTGATGTTTCTTTTGGTCAACTAGGTCAATGTGAGGTACTAAGGAGTTGGGGGTCTAAATTTAAGAGTTTCAACACCTTGGAGAACTCAATTGGAAGCTGGGTGGAAGTTTTAGGGGTCAATATGTGATTTCAAGAAATTACCCTATATATAGCATTTCCACCCCAGATTTTCTTCATTCTCCCAAATGCACCCCTCGTCAACCTCTCCAACGAACTGCCTCTGACGAACGGTGAAACCTTGCAAACTATCTACCATTCTCTTCTTCTCAGCACAATGAACTCATTAGTGCTAATATCTCTCCAAACTAACCAATGGAGCGGCCGAAAACTGAGCAAGAAAACCTGTCATGGTGGAGGTAATGGTCGTGACACCACCGATGATAGAAGCTTGCATCTGGGTAGTAGGTTTGGAGGCTCTTAGCTCAAGAAGCATTAGGGTATTATCAATTGCTGTCTTCGACCACCGGAGCCATTGGAATTAAGGAAAATCAATCACGGTGGCGAGTGGAGGCTTGGGTGATCGGAGGTGAAATTGAGGGTCTTCCCAACGGTGAATTGTGAAATTAATTAGGCTATTGGGTTGCTCACATTAAAAGGCATTGATTGGTGGTGGTGATGTTGTCCATCTTTGGCTGTGGCGGTACTGAGGCAGAATCTTCGCCTTCTCGCGACAATTGAGAGCATGTTCGTGGTTTGTGATTTTGGCGTTTCAATTGGGAAATCTTAGGAAATTACTGAATTTAGGTTTAAGGCTTTGTACTGTTTATTTTTCTGAAGCAACTAGATTGGGAATTAAGATATAGATTATACATGTGTAATTATAGTAATTTAGTGGACCCGAATTTGCATTATTATATGATAATTTTGGGTTACCTGAGTCAATTGATAGATGAAAACCCTAATTTGAGGATTCTATGGATTTGAAACCTAGATAGCAATCATTGGGTTATTTAAGATGATGGGACTTTAAATATTGATTTGACGTAACATTGTGAGGTTAAATATGTAACTAATGACCCAATTGTATTTTTTTACCAAAAAGGATATGAACCCCATAAATATTTTCATAATCGACGTAATTAACACATTCCATATGATAGCACCGATCGAACCTTGATTACCGTATTAATTAAGTAGTTGTTGATTTTAGACTGTTAATAGTAAGATTGTAATCATTAGGGGTTATTAAGGTGATATAAGGACTTTGATCGTGGATTTATTCTTTTGGTCAGGTGACGAAGAAGAGGGTCCCACTGACCAGTAGTCGGTGACTATTGTTTTCTAAAGCTACGGATGTGAGAGTTTGCCAATCTAGCCATTTCTTATACCTGTCTATCATTGTGATAAACCCCTAAGAGGGTTAGACTAGTTTCTGTACTATAACTGCATCTTGATTATTGAAATCTTTGAATTGATTGAGATCTCGTTTGTTATCATATACCCCTGTGAGGGTTATTTCATTAACTATGCTTCTAATGAGATCTTGGCATATTTGTTGTGGCACCAAGAACTATCGTCTATTATATGTTACTGTCTGTTATCTATAACCATTTTGTTATTTGTCACTATTTTGTTATCTGTTGTTGTCCTGTTATCCGTTACCATTCTGTACTGTTATCTGTTGCCTTGTCGGCACATATGTTATTCCGTTACAATGTTATGTGGCGTTGTTGGCTTATTTGAATCTGTCTGTCTGACTGTCTCGCCTTGTTAGCAATCTATTAATTGTCAAGCGATATATGTATGGAGATTTGTTGGGCCGAATGTCGATCCTAGCGGAATGCTCAGATACATAAGATATGTCAGGGGCTATTCCCTGGGTGTTAGCAATACGCTAGGGTCTATTCCCTAGGTATCCGCAATACCGCTAAGGGCTATTCCTTGGGTATCAGCGATGAGTCAAGGGCTCTTCCTTGGGCATCAGCATTTGTCATGTACTGAGATTTCATGCTTGGGTAAGTTTGACTAACTGAAATAAGGAGTGTTTGGTACACATGGGTTGTTACGATCTATTGAATTACATTGGTTAATCGTGCCTGTTTTACTTGACTGTATCTGCGATGCGCTAGGGATTTCCCCATGAGCATCAACGATGCACTAGAAATCTCCCATTGGGCATCAGCGATGTGCTATACGATCCATATGGGCATTTTCCATATACCAAGCTGTCACGTTTTAGCAAGACTGACTGACTTACTGGAATAAGGGGAGTCTATTATGCCTGTCCCATTCCGATCTGTTTGAAATGTATATGTATTTAGGATTATTTTACTATAACTGTATCCTGACTATCTGTAATCTGTTCTTGGAGCAATAAGGCAGGAGAGATTCATGTTTGCTACATCTATTACTGTCGATATTGTAATATGTTCATGTTTTAATTGTTGATTTTGTTCTACTGAGTTGATTCTTTCTCGGTAGAACCCTACTGTTGTTATTAAAGCTATTCCTCACTAAGTCTTTTAGACTTACCCTCCTGTATTGTCATTGATTTTCTCAGACAAGAGTAGGTGTTGGAGACAAACTCCAGGCTTGGACTGGAGAAAATACTTTGTAACATAACATGTGTTCATTTGTGTCTGTGGGTGTGCTTGTATGTTAAGTTTTAACTTAGAGATATTGTGATATGTCATATAACACCCCTAAAATTGGGAATTTGAGAAAATAAGGATATAGAAATCAAAGAAATTGATTGGTTGGATTTTAAGGCTTGAAAAATAAATTAGAAGGACTTAATTGAATGAAAATTGAAAGTTTCAGGGTCGACCTACAAATTGAGAAGACTTGACTGGACCACATTTTTAAGAATTCTTGGGGTCTGCATGGAAATATTTTAGGTCAAATGGGCTGATGTAAGGCACTTACTAAGTCCAAGGGCTGAATTGAAGAGACTCAAAGCCCTGGAGGACTCGATTGAAGCTGGATAGAAGTTTTGTGGGTTGATTTGAGATTTCAAATAGTTGGACTTTTATATACATTCCCCCCCAGTTTTTCTTCATTCTTCCACCAAGTACCTACCTCACCTTCTTCGTTCACCTTTTCCGGTGAGCCCAAAATTTGCCAAACCAAACTAGCCAAAGCCTTCCCCTCACGTCTAGGAACTCAACCATACCATTTTCTCTCTAAACCCACAAATGAGGTGACCGAAATTCGCATTGGAAGTCTCAACCACAATAGCAGTTGATGAACCTGGCAGAGCGACGATGGTAGCTGGATTCTGGATGGAAAAACTTGTTGAGCTCAGCTCAAGAAGTAATTTGGTGTATTGGGTTCTAAAATTAGGCCATCGTCGGTCTTGAAAATTGGGAGATACCGCGACGGCAAATGTGGTGTTGTTGTGAGCTTCAAGGCTTTAATTGAGGGTTGAATTAGCAGCAAAACTCAAATTGATCGGAGCATTGGATTACTGGAGCTGAGATGCTTCAAACGGTGGTGGTGTTGATCTTTTCCGGCGGCAGCGACACGGCAGCAGCTTTGAGATAGGTTCTTCAGCTCGTCGCGACAATTGTGGCGGTGTAGTTGGTTCGTGGTTCCAAAGTTCTAATAAAGATTTTTGGGTAAATGATTGGAGAATTAGGTTTAAGTTATTTCGTACCATTAAATTCTTATAATTCTTGTATTATTGGAAGAATTATTAAGAAATTTGTATGGAATGGTGGAAATAGATATGTATAGATGTATATAAAAGCTTAATAGGTCTGAATTCAAATTTATTACATGATAATTTTGGTTAATTGAGTTAGTTAAAGGATTTAAAGCCCTAATTTTGTAGATTTGGAACTTAAGAATAAAATTGGGATTATTAAGGAATATTAGATCCTTATTATTGATTTAGTATATTATGGCAAGATCAACTGGATGATTGAGGACCTGATATTATCTCGTTCTTGAGACCGGCGTGATTAGCATTATTCCATAATATTTATGTCGAGCAAACCTTAAAACTACCGAATTAACCGAACAATTAGTGATACTGTTAATGGTATAATTTTAATTATTAAGGATTATTAGAGTTGAATGGGGATTTTGACTATGAACCTATTCTTTTGGACTTGGTGATGTGGAATTGGGTCCCACTGACTAGTAGACTGTTGATTGTGGTTGCATTTTCTGAGGCCACGGAGGTGATGATCTAATCTCTTAGGTAATTGCTTGTGTGCCCTGTGAGGGTTTGCCAATTTGGCATTTGAATACACCTATCTGTTATTGTGATAAACCCCTGTGAGGGTTCTTGTTTCTGAATTGTAACTGCATTGTGTTTATTGAAATCTGTGAACAGTTTGAGACTCGCTGATTATCTATCGACTAATATGTACACCCTTGTGATGGTTATTCTCCTGATATTGACTCTGAATTTTGTCTGTTCTGGCGCTTAGAACTCTCGTCTGTTATTCGATCATTCTGCTATGTGATTGTTCTGTTATCTGACTATTCTATTATCCGTTCCTGTTTGGTTATCTATTTATCTGTTAATATTTTACCGTGCTGGCAATCCATTTATTAATTCTGGATATACGCCTAGAAATATGTATGGGCCGAGTGTCAGTCCTAGCTAAATGCTTGTGTATATAGGACATACTAGGGATATTCTTAGGTGTCAGTGATATGCTAGGGATACTTTTAGGTGTCAGTGATATGCTAGGGATGTTCCTAGGTATTAGTGATATGCTAGGGATACTCCTAGGTCTCGATGGTGTGCTAGGGATACTTCTGGGCATTAGCGATGTGTTAGGGATACTCCTAGGTATCTACCATGTATCAAGTTGTCATGCTTGGGTAAGATTGTCTGACTGACTGAAAAGTGGAAAAACTGATATACATGTCATGTTATGTCATGTCCTGATCCGTTGGGTTTCGTATGTTAATCGAGCCTCTTTTATTCTGAGTGCATCCTGACTGCCTATAATCTAATCCACTCTATAATCTCTTGATATGCTCCTGTTTTGATTGTTTATTGTTAATCTATTGAGTTGATTCAATCCTCAACAGATTCCTACTGCTTACTACTATGATTATCCCTCCCTAAGTCCTCTGGACTTATCTCCCATATTATTCATGTTTTCCCATACAAGGATTAAGTAATGAAGATGAACTTTAGGCTTGGATTGAACTATATATGTTTTATAATAGAACATGTGTTTATATCTGTTTATGGGATCACTCGTATGCTAAGTTTTAAACTTAGAGATATTGTGACATGTCATATTTGAACTGAAGGTTTGTAGTATGTATGAAATGATGAATGATGGGATAGGTTATGTATGTAAATTGTACTTTTTAATAAGGTTTGTTTAGGTTGAAGCTAGTTGCTATCTTTGATAATCTAGGTAAAATTTTTGGATGAGCCTATTGTTTAAATTATGGGTTAAGATTTAAGTCTAAATCAAAGTGGCATCTCAGCTTAGGTGTTATCCCGAGAGGGGTGCCTCTTGTCAGGCTTGAATTAGATATCTGTGTTATGTATATATTATGTCGAATATTATGGGATCAGCTATGGGATGTAAATAGCACTTTTATAGAAGTTTGCTTAAAATTATAATCCATTGCTGTCTCTGATAAATTTTGAAATTTTTTTTGATAAGCCTACTGACTATCTATTTGGTTAGATTTATGACTGAAATAGTGACATCTCAGCTTAGGGGTTATCCCGAGTGGGTGCCATAAAGGTGGTATCAGAGCCTAGGTTTGTTGATAACCTAGGTGTTGGATATCATTGGAATTTGTGACTGACTTTTATTTAGGTTAGTTTAAGCATGAATTTTGGGTTTTTGCGTATTGGGAAGCTCCTATGTGATTCAAGGATTTAAGATGAATTTGATAAGTTGATATTAGTAAGATGTGTTTGAGTACTGCAGGATGTCTTTGGGATCTTTTCATTATCATAGAATGATTAAGACTTGTATATATATGAGTTTAGTTTACTTTCATCTAATCCTTCTCCTTCTTTTATTCTTAGAAGTTTTGAGGAGTTAGAGTTAATGGCATCTCAAGGAAGTTTTGGTGCACCCGCTCGGCTTAGAACTAGCAATGGGGAAGACTTCCCCGGCGACGGGTCAATAACCGACAGGCTCCAAGGCGGAGGGCACCTGTTTGCTTTGAAGCCTTGCAAAAAGAAAAGGTTTCGCAAAACCTTTAATAGGTTAGCCAACAAACCCTGTGTATTAGAGGAGACCGGGATTTAGGCCACAGGCTCAACAGCCGGGGTGGTGGAGCAGAAGTTGTTAATTAGATCGTTGAAGATCGGATGTTAGAATGATTCCTTCCCTTTTAGCTACCAAAGTTTTTTGGAGAACCAAATGATCGAAAAGCAAAAGAATTTGTAGACGACCCAGAAGTCATGTTTGAGACCCTACATTACCCAGACAAACAAAAAGTGTGGGTTGTCACGTTTCTCCTAGTGGGATTTGCGATGAGCTAGTGGAAAATAATTAACCGCAGATGGACTTCTATAGGGACTCGTAGGATGTGGGATAACTTTACCAAGGAGTTCATGGATAAATGTATACCCCTCGTGGTCAAATAGTCAGGAGAATAGGAATTCATGAACTTAATTCAAGGAATCTGTCCGTCAGCTAGTATGAGGCGACTTTCGCCGACTAATACAGTATGCACCCTATATCTTGGAGGATGAGAGTTAACAAACTTAATGATTAGTACAACGGCTGTGACCAGAGCTCAAATAAGGTTTAGCCATTTTTTATTTACCAAATGTCAACTTGATAGTGAGCAAGGCACTACAACTTGAGTCAGAGTTGCAAGAGATCCGAAACATTGAGGATAGTGACCAAAAGGAAAAGATGCACCTCGATAGACAAGGTAATGCTAGAAGAAATCAACCGAGGCCTCAAGTCAAAAGCATTGCCCAACAAGCCCCTTAGTTTGGCGAGATAGCAAATCTGATTCAAGAGGGATCACAGAAGCGGTGTCGATTTTGTGGAGCATCTAGCCATGAGGAATCGGAATATTGGAATAAACAAGATAGGTGTTAGGGCTATGGAAGACATCAACACTTCCTGAAGGATTGCCCCAAAATGAGAAGCCTCACATCTTCAAGGAAAGTAAAGCCAAACCCTCATGCTCTTACTCTTGCTTAAAGTCCTTATCATCGTTCCTTAGATATGTCTATCACTAGCAAGCAGTAGGATCTGGTGAGCAATAGAGGAGGTGAGCTCAGGCTTATACCCTAACAGAAAAAAAGTATTAGATCTTAACGAAGTGATAGAAGGTATGGTTTTCATTTTTGAAATCTATGACAATGCCTTATATGATATTGGTGTATTACATTCTTTCATACTTGTTGCATTTCCTCAAACTAAATATGCAATCCAAAACTATGGTTTATCATAAAGAAGTTCAAACACCTTTAGAAATAGGGTTAATTATAGACACCATGTATCAAAATTTGCCCAGATGACGATTGGGGATAGGATATATCCAGCCAACCTCATATAGATGCCTATCCAAGAGTATGATGTGATACTCAGAAGGGATTGGATGTATAGTCATCAAGAACATATGAACTGCCACACCAAATGCATCACACTCGAAGATAAGATACCAATACCAACACGCCCTTCTGCGGATAACGCCTCCCCGATGCTAGTTATATATGTGCTAGAGACTAGATAGATTTTGAGGGAAGGCGAGTGAGAATTCTTGGTGTATCTTAGCAACAAACCCTAAGATATAGTTTAAAATTGAGGAAGTAGAAGTGGTAGCTGAATACCCGAAAGTATTCCCAAAAGAAGTAAGCTCATCACCCCTACCCTATGTAGAAAATTGTTTGACCTTCTGCGGGGATAAGAATATTCTCAAAGCTGAAGTTGAAGCAAGGATACTACCAGCTGAAGGCCAGAAAAAACCACATAAAACACTTACACATGGTTCTCGGAACCTTAAGAAAGCATTGGTTGTATGCAAACTTTGCAAGTGAAAATTCTAGATAAAGAAAGTCGCTTTTCTTGGGCATATTGTCTCCCAAGGTGGAGTAAAAGTTGATTCCTCTAAGAAAGAGGTGGTATGGAAGAGACCAAAAAACATGACAGAAGTTCATAGTTTTCTAGGTCTAGTTAGCTATTAACGAAGACTTGTGCAGAAATTTTCTGAAATAGTTGACACATTAACTAAATTAATTTAGAAAGATCATCCATTGGATTGGAATAAGAATCTGAACATGAGATAGTACTTATGGATAGAAATTCTAGAAGACTACAATTCTTCCATCACCTATCACCCGAAAAGGCAAATACAATAGCCAATACCTTGAGCCGAAGGGTTGGAATAGCTCACTTACTGGAAGCAGAAGCATAAAAAAAAAGGCCTAAGAATGGGTGTTGTGTTAAAATCAATACAATGAATAAGATTGCAGAGATAAGTGTAGTTCAAATCACAGGATGAAATTCGATGAGCCCCAAGTTAATGATATATGGATAATTGAATAGAAGGGAAAGGTCGGAAGTTCTAGAGAGTCTGAGTTTGAAGCTGATAATCAATGTATTCTTCTATTCCGAAAGAAAATATATGTGCCGAAAGAAATAGAAGAGACATTGTTAGATGAGGTACACAAGTCAAGATACATTATGCATCCAAGAGGTACAAAGATGTATTGGGACATGAAGAAGCAATCCCGATAGAATGCAACGAAGAGATAAATAGATCGATTAACCGAATCTACTCATTTTCTGCCAGTCGGAATAGTACTCAAATTAGAATCTAGGGACCAAATTCTTTTAAAGGAGGAGGTATGTAACACCCCTAAAATTGAGAATTTGAGAAAATAAGGAATTAGAAATCAAAGAAATTGGTAGATCATATTTTAGGGCTCGAAAAATAAATTAAAAGGACTTAATTACATAAAAATTGAAAGTTTTAGGGTCGAATTGCAAATTTAAAAGACTTGATTGGACTATATTTTAATAATTATAGGGGTTTGCTTGGAAATATTTTAGGACAAATATGGGCTGATGTTTTTAGCACTCACTAAGTTCAGGGGATAAATTGAAGAGCCTCAAAATCCTGGAGGACTCGATTGAAGGTTGGATAGAAATTTTGGGGGTTGATTTGAGATTTCAAAAAGTTGGACTTATATATATTTCCTCTTCCCCCTCAATTTTTCTTCATTTTTCTACCGAGCAACCACCTCACCTTATCCGTTCACCTTATCCAGTGAGCCCGAAATTTGCCAAACCAAACTAGCCAAAGCCTTCCCCTCACTTTGAGGAACTCAACCATGCCATTTTCTCCCCAAACCCACCAACAAGGCAGCTGCAATCCGTGTCAGAAGTCTTGGCCACGGCAGCAGTTGACAGGCCCGGTAGAGCAACGGTGGAAGCTGGATACTGGGTGGAAAAATTTGTAAAGCTTAGCTCAAGGAGTAATTTGGTGTATTGGGTTCTGAAACTAGGCCACCATCGGCGGCAAAAAATTGGGAGATACCGCTATGGCGGATGTGGTGGTATTGTGAGATTCAAAGCTTTAATTGAGGGTCAAATTG
Organism: Jacaranda mimosifolia; assembly: GCA_018894105.1. Classification (NCBI taxonomy): domain Eukaryota; kingdom Viridiplantae; phylum Streptophyta; class Magnoliopsida; order Lamiales; family Bignoniaceae; genus Jacaranda; species Jacaranda mimosifolia. The sequence goes on from CM032126.1 coordinate 23,278,072, forward strand.
GCAACAAAACTCAAAATTGATCGAGGCATTAGAGTGCTGGAGCTGAGACGCTTTGAACGATAGTGGTGTTGATCTTTTCCAGCGGTGGTGCACAGCAGCGGTGATGCTGAGACAAGATCTTCAGCTCATCACGATGATTGTGATAGTGTAGTTGGTTCGTGGTTTCGAAGTTCTAATAAGGACTTTTATGTAAATGGTTGGAGAATTCAATTTAAGTTATTTTCTAGTGTTAAATTCTTATAATTCTTGTATTATTGGAAGAATTGTTAAGAAATGTGTATGGAATGGTGGAAATAGACATGCGTGGGTGTATATAAAAGCTTAGTGGGCCCAAATTTGAATTTATTATATGATAATTTAGGTTAATTGAGTTAGTTAAAGGATTTAAAACCCTAATTTTGTGGATTTGGAACCTAAAAATAAAATTAGGATTATTACGGAATATTGGATCCTTATTATTGATTTAGTATATTGTGGCAAGATCAACTGGATGATTAAGGATTTGATGTTATCTCGTTCTTGAGACTGGCGTGATTAGCACGATTCTATAATGTTTATGTCAAGCCAACCCTAAAACTGCCATATTAACCGAGCAATTAGTGATTTTAGACTGTTAATGGTATAATTATAATTATTAAGGATTATTAGAGTTGAATAGGGCTTTTGACTGTGAACCTATTCTTTTGGATTAAGTGATATAGAACTGGATCCCGCTGACCAGTAGAATATTGATTGTGGTTGCATTTTTTGAGGCTACGGAGGTGAGGGTCTAACCTCTTTGGTAATTGCTTGTATGTCTTGTAAGGGTCTGCCAATCCGGCATTTGAATACACCTATCTATTATTGTGATAAACCCCCGTGAGGGTTTCTATTTCTGAACTGTAACTATATCATATTTATTGAAATTGTGAACAGCCTAAGATCTCACTGATTATTTGTTAACTAATGTGTACACCTTTGTGAGGGTTATTTTCTTGATATTGACTCTGAATTCTTTCTGTCATCTCACCTAGAACTCTTGTCTGTTATCCGAGCATTCTGTTATGTAACTATTATGTTATCGATTCTTATTCGGTTATCTATTTATTTGTTAATATTTTTTCCGTGCTGGCAATCCATTTATTGATTCTAGATATATGCCTGGAAATATGCATTGGCCGAGTGCTAGGGATACTCCTAGGCATTAGCGATGCGTTGGGGATACTCATAGGCATCTACCGTATATCAAACTATCATGCTTGGGTAAGACTGTTTGACTAATTGAAAAGTGGAAAAACTGATACACCTGTCCTATCATGTCCTGATCTGTTGGGTTTCATATGTTAATCGAGCTTGTTTTATTCTGATTGTACTCTAACTACATGTTATTTGTTCCTAACTGTACTTTCTTGATATACTTCTGTTTTGATTGTTTATTGTTAATCTGTTGAGTTGATTCATTCCTCGATAGATCCCTACATCTCACTATTATGATTATTCCTTACAAAGTCCTTTGGACTTACCTCCCGTATTATTTATGTTTTCCCAGCTAGGGATTTGGTGATGAAGATGAACCTCAGGCTCATATCAAAATATATATGTTTTATAATAGAACAGGTGTTTATATCTGTTTATGGGATCACTCGTATGCTAAGTTTTAAACTTAGAGATATTATGACATGTTAGATTTGAACTCAAGGTTTGTAGTATGCATGAAATGATGAATGATGGGATCTATTATGTATGTAAATTGTACTTTTGTTAAGGTTTGTTTAGGTTGAAGCTCGTTGTTATCTTTGATAATTTTGGTAAAATTTTCTGATGGGCCTATTGTTTAAATTATGAGTTAAGTTTAAGTCTGAATCGGAGTGGCATCTCAGCTTAGGTGTTATCCTGAGAATGGTACCACATGTGAAGCTTGAATTAGATATCCACGGTATATATATATTATGTTGAATATTATGGGATTAGCTATGGCATGTAAATAGCACTCTTGTAGAAGTTTGCTTAAGATTGAAATCCGTTACTATCTCTAATAAATTTTGAAAATTTTTTTGATAGGTCTATTGATTGTCTATTCAGTTAGATTTAAGACTGAACTGGTGACATCTCAGCTTAGGGGTTATCTCGAGTGGGGTGCGACAGAGGTGGTATCAGAGCTTAGGTTTGTCGATGACCTAGGTGTTAGATATCATTAGGATTTGTGACTAATCTTTTGTTTAGGTTAGTTTGAGTATGAATTTTAGGTATTTTGCATATTGGGAAGCTCCTATGTGATTTAAGGATTTAAGATGAATCTGATTAGTTGATATTGGTAAAGATGAGTTTGAGTACTGTAGGATGTCTATTGATCTTGTCGTATATTGTAGGATGATTAAAACTTGTGTGTATATGAGTTTGGTTTACTTTCATCAAATCCTTCTCCTTCTTTTATTCTTGGAAGTTTAGAGAATACTTTTGAGATACTGCGTTATTTAGATGAACAGAGGGTTCGATTTGCCATGTTCCTTCTAGAAGGTTCCGCCCGAAGTTGGTGGAACATGATTGATCGTAAGTGGTTGGTTGAAAGAATCCACCATACTTGGGAGAATTTCACTAAGACTTCATGAATAAGTATGTGCTAGAAGTGGTGAAGCAGGCTTCTAATGAAGTAGGCAAGGGAGAGAGAGTTCATGGACCTTGTTCAAGGGGCACAATCTATAAGTCAGTACAAGGATACTTTTTGCTGACTAATACAATATGCTCCATATATGCAAGATGATAAAGGTCGACAGACTCGATTGTTTGTGCAAGGGTTGCGGCCAAAATTGAGAAGGGGTCTAGCCACTTGTGATCTACAAAACTTCAACCAAGCAGTAAGCAAGGCATTGCAACTTAAGTCAGAGCTACAGGAAATCCAAAAAATCGAGGACAAGGGCCAAAAGGAAAAGATGTACCTCGATGGGCAGAGTAATGTCAGAAGAAAACATCCGAAACTCCAAGTTAGAAACACTACCCAATGAGTCCCTCAGTCAAGCTAGACGATAAATTTGACTTAAAAGAAAGCACAAACGCAGTGCAGATTTTGTGGATCACTTAACTATGAGGAGTTAAAATGATGAAAGAAATAGGGTAGGTGCTTGGGTTGTGGAAGCGACTGACATTTCCTGAAAGATTATCCCAGAAAGAGAGACCCAACACCTACAGGGAAAGGAAAGCGGGTAATGAAAGCTAGAGAAAAGCATACAGCATGAGCTTGTGCCTATGCTCTGATAGGAAAAGACACCAAATCCTAATGAGTTGATAGAAAAAGTTCAGACACCATGTATCAGAATTTGCTTGATGACGATAAGTTCAGACACCATATATCGAAATTCGTCGAGATGATGATCAGGGATGGGGTCTATCCAACCAACCTCATACATATGCCTATCCAAGAATACGATGTGATACTCGAAAAGGATTAGCAGTAAAGTCATCAGGCACAGGTGAATTGTTGCATCACTCTCGGAGATGAGATACCAATACCAACACATTCTTCTATAGATAATGCCTCATCAATGCAAGTTATATCAGAACTAGAGACTAGAAAGATTTTGAGAGAAGGTGGGCGAGGATTCTTGGTGTATCTTATCAAAAACCCCAAAACGCAGATTAAAATTGAGGAAATATAAGTGGGGGCTAAATACTCGAAGGTATTTTCGAAAGAATTGAGTTCATTACCCTTTACCTCTTGTGGAAGAATCATTTTACCTTCTATGGGGACTAGAATCTTCTCAAAGCTGGAGTTGAAGTAAGGGTACTACCAGCTGAAGACTAGAAAAGACCACGCAAAGCACTTACGCATGGTTCTCGAAACCTTGAGAAAGCATCAATAGTATGCAAAATTTAGCAAACGTGTATTTTGAATAAAGAAAGTGGCTTTTTCTTGGGCATATCATATCTTAGGATGGGATAGAGGTTGATCCCTCCAAGATAGAGGCGGTAGTCAACTGGAAGAGACCGAAAAATGTAATAGAAGTTCATAGTTTTATGGGTCATGTCGGCTATTAATGAAGATTTGTGCAAAACTTTTCCGAAATAGCTGGCATGTTGACTAAATTAACTCAGAAAGGTCAACCATTTGGCTAGAATGAGGATCTGAACATGACATAGTGCTGACGAATGGAAATTCTAGAACACTGCGATTATTCCATCACCTATCGCCCGAAAAGGCAAATATAATGGCCTGTATCTTGAGCCGAGGGGCTGGAATAGCTCACTTATTGGCAGCAGAAGCATCAAAAAGCCTAAGAATGGGTGTTGTGTTGAAATTAACACAACAAGTAGGATTGTAAAGATAAGTGCAATCTGAATTGCATGATGAAATGCGGCGAGCCCAAGTCAATGATATATGGATAATGAAACATAAGGAAAAGGTCTGAAGTTCTGGAGAGACTGAGTTCAATGCTGATAATCTAAGTATTCTTCTATTCCATAAGAAAATATGTGTGCTGGAAGAAATAGAAGAAAGATTGTTAGGTGCGGCATACAAGTCAAGATATACGATGCGTCCGAGAGGTACGAAAATATATCGGGACTTGAAGAAGCAATTCTGGAAGAATACATTGAAGGGATAATTAGATCAATTGACGGAATCTGTTTATTTTTTGCCAGTCAAAACAGCACTGAGATGAGAATCTGATGACCATATTCTTTTAAGAATGGAGGAATGTAACACCCCTAAAATTTGGAATTTTGGAAAGTATAGATTTAGAAATCAAGACATTGGTTGGTCAAAATTGAGGGCTCGAAAAATAAATAAGAAGGATTTAATTGCACAGAAATTGAAAGTTTTGGGGTCAAATCGCAAATTGAAGAAAACATGACTGATCAATACTTGGAAGTTTGTAAGTCAAAGTGAGATTTCATTTGGTCAACTAGGTGAATGTGAGGCACTAAGGAGTTGGGGGACTAAATTGAAAAGTTTCAACACCTTGGAGGACTCAATTGGAAGCTGGACAAGTTTTGGGGGTCAATCTGTGATTTAGAGAAATAGCCCTACATAAAGCATTTCCACACCATATTTTCTTCATTCTCCCATATGCACCCCCCGTCAACCCCCCTAGCAAGCGGCGAAACCTTGTAAACTACCTACTATTCTCTTCCTTTCAGCACAAGGAACTCACTGGTGCCAATATCTCTCAAAACTAATCGATGCAGCAACCAAAAACTAAGCAACAAAACTCAGCCATGGTAGTGGCGGTGGTGGCAACTTCACCTATAATGGAAGCTTGCATTTGGGTAGTGGGTTTGGAAGCCCTCAACTCAAGGAGCATTGGGGTACCATCAATTACAGCCTTCGACCACCGAAGTTGGCAGAATTGAAGAAAATCAATCACAGCGATGAGTGGCAGCCTGGGTGGTCGGAGGTGAAATTGAAGGCCTTCCCAACGGCGAACTATGAAATTGATTGGGGTATTGGGTTGCTCTCATTGAAAGGCATCGATTGGTGGTGGTGTTGACCATCTTAAGCAGCGGCGATGCCGCAGCAGAATCTTCGCCTCATCGCGACACTCGAGAACGCGTCCTTGGTTTGTGATTTTGGAGTTTTGATTGGGAAATCTTGGGTAATAACCAGATTTAGGTTTAAGGCTTTATACTATTTATTTTTCTTACTGCAACTTGTGTATTGTTGAGAAGATGTAAGAATTTGATATGGGAATGGAGATATGGATTATGCATGTGTAATTGTAATAACTTAGTGGACCCAAATTTGCATTATTATATGATAATTTTAGGTTACCTATGTTAATTGGAAGATAAAAACCCTAATTTGAGGATTTTACGGATTTGAAACCTAAGTAGCCATAATTAGGTCATTAAGATGATTAGACTATTAATATTGATTTGGCATAATATTGCAAGGTCTAATATGTAACTAAGGACCCGATTGTATCTTTTTATCAAAAATGATATGAACCCAGTAAATATTTTCATAGTCGACGTGATTAGCACGTTCCATATTGATAGTACTGATCGAACCTTAATTGCCATATTAATTGAGTTGTTGTTGATTTTAGATCGTTAATAGTAAGATTGTAATCATTTGAGGTTCTTAAGGTGAAATAAAGATTTTGATTGTAGGTTTATTCTTTCAGTTAGGTGATGAAAAAATGGGTCCTATAGACTAGTAATCGGTGACTGTAGTTTTCTAAGGCTACGGAGGTAAGGGTCTACTAATTTGACACTTTCTTATACCTATATGTCATTAGGATAAACCCCTGAGAGGATTAGATTAGTTTCGACACTGTAACTGCATCTTAATTATTAAAATTTATAAATTGATTGAGATCTCATTTGTTATCATGTACCCCTATGAGAGTTGTTTCATTACTTGTGCCTCTGATAAGATCTTGGCATATCTATTCTGGTGCCCAGAAATCTCGTCTATTATCTATTACCGTATGTTGTTTGTTACTGTTCTGTTATCTACCACCGTTCTATTATCTGTTATTGTCCTATTATCCGTTACCATTTTGTATTGTTATCTATTTCCTTGCCAGCACATCTGTTATTCCATTACAGCATTATGTGGCCTTGTTGGCTTATCTGAATCTGTTTGTCGGCTTGTCTCACCTTGTTAGCAATCTGTTAATTGTCACGTGATATATGTATGGTGATTTGTTGGGCCGAGTGTCAATCCTAGCAGAATGCTTGGATACATAGGATATACAGGGGATATTCCCTAGGTATTAGCGATACGTTAGGGGCTATTCCCTGGGTATCCGCAATGAGCAAGGGTCTATTCCTTGGGCATCAGCATCTATCATATACTGAGTTGTCATGCTTGGGTAAGTTTGACTGATTGAAATAAGGAGTGTCTGGTACACATGTTCTATTATGGTATGTTGAATTGCATCAGTTAATCAGGCTTGTTTTACTTGACAACATCCGTGATGCGCTAAGAATTTCCCCCTGGGCATCAGCAACGTGTCATACGATTCGTATGAGCATCTATCATGCTTTGGTAAGACTGACTGACTAACTGCTGGAATAAAGAGAGTATGTTATGCCTGTCCCGTTCTAATCTATATGAAATGCATATGTATTCAGGATTGTTTTACTATAACTATATCTTGATTGTCTGTAATATGTTCCTGGAGTAATAAGGCCGGAGAGATTCATGTTTGCTACACCTATTAGTGCCTATATTGTAATATGTTCATGTTTTGGTTGTTAATTTTGTTCTGTTTAGTTGCTTGCTCCTCGGCAGAACCCTACTGTTGTTATTAAAGTTATCGCTCACTAAGTCCTCTGGACTTACCCTCTTTTATTGTCATTGATTTTCTCAGGCAGGAGTAGGTGTTGGAGACAAACTTAAGGCTTGGACTGGCGAAAATGCTTTGTAATAGAACAGACGTTCATTTGTGTATATGGGTGTGCTTGCATGTTAAGTTTTAACTTAGAGATGTTGTGATATGTCAGGCTTGAATTAGATATCAATGCTTATGTCGAATATTATGGGATCAACTATAGCATGTAAGTAGCACTTCTATAGAAGTTTACTTAAGATTGAAATCCATTGCTGTCTCTGATAAATTTTGAAAAAAATTAGATGGGCCTATTGACTGTCTATTCAGTTAGATTTAAGACTGAATTGGTGACATCTCAGCTTAGGAGTTATCCCAAGTGAGGTGCCATAGGCAAAGTGCATTTTACCCCCCTTGTAAAGTACCTAATTAGCTGAAAACCACTTATATATTTTTAATTTAGCATAAACCCCCTTGTATTTTTGAATAAGTTGTATAGAAAGGTCCACCAAGCATGTCGGTGATGCACATGTTGAATGTGCGATTTTTTCTTACTTTTGAAGCTTTTTTATGCCATAAAATGACTTATTTGCCCTCTTATTATAATGAAAAGAAATGCCATTTATTTTCCCTCAATTTGACCACTTTTGTGGGGATAATTGATGCAACTCACATTAAAGAACTCTTTGAAGAAATAAGAATGTGCTAGCTATGGTTTTAATTTATTTATGTAAAATTTTATTTAGGCATTAAAATTGATTGTGTTTAGGGGTTGATGAAAGCCACTGTTTTGATTAATTCTCAATTAGAAGTTTGACAATGAGATAAGAGTAATTGGACAATAAATAAAATACTTTGTATCAATACCAAAAAAAAATTCAATAATTAAAACAAAGCAAAAATTCAAACAACACAAAATATCATAATTTCATAGACGACACTTTCCATTTAAACCCAAAAAATTTTAAAATTTTGATTAATTAAATGAAAATACTTTTTGAAAATAAAAATTACAGTAGAAAATAGGATGAAGCAACACATTATGTTCACGATTAAGTTGGGTTTAACATCAATCATTTCAAAACACAAAAATAACTTGACAAATAGTTTGCTTTTGAATGAAATATCCTAGAATCATCCAATTCGCAGTAGAAAACCAAGATTAGGGCTCAAAGTTGGGGTAGATAGGGTTTAGGGTTTTCTCTTCAGTAGAGAGAGAGAGGATGTTTGCCAACATACAATTGGAACAGAGAAAGCATGGCCTTTGACATATAAAGGAGGTTATTTTGGTCTTTTGATAAATCTTAAAATCATTTAAATGAATTGGGGAGAGTTAGCAACTTATTCAGAAATACAAAAGAATTGAAAATATATAGGAGGTTTTCAGCTAATTAGACACTTTAGAAGGGGATAAAATGCATTTTGCCCATTTAAGCAAGGGTTCATCACAACTAAACATATCTCCACCATATTCCAGCTAGCAGACATATTCATTAAGGCTCTCTCAACTCTTTCCTTTCTGCTCACCTTGTCCAAATTAGGCTTGTGTGACATATACCAAGCTTCAAGTTGAGGGGGGAGTTCAAGTGTATATATTTACTTTAGTTAGAGAAATAAAACAAAAAAATTTCTACTCTCTTGCTTCCTCTCAAAATGGTTCTCTCTGCACTTGAATAGTGTCTTAGCTTATTTTACTCAGAGTTGTGGTAATGTTGTTTGTAAAATATTAATACAAATCAGTTCTAATTTTGATAAACTAAGTGGTAATTAATTACTTGCCTAGATTGTGATTTTATCTTAAATATTAAAAAATATCATCTCTTCACATAAGAATATCATAAAGTAGAGGGTATGAATGCATTTAATTTTACTTCTATTAAATTGCATAACAATAAAACTTGATAAATTGAATATATATATATATATATAATAACTTAATTATTTTTTATTTTACATCTTAATTTTTTTAGTGTCCTTACTGCCAAGATATTGTGGGGACTCCAAACTATTAATCCTATACTTTGGTTGAAATATGACGAGGCACAATTATTGTTTGTAACGGAATATAAATTTAAATTAGGCAAGTTAATGCAATAAAAAATTTCAATTGTTTTCTTTTTGAGGACCAAAATATTATTCCAATGTCATAATAGAATAACCAAAAATATTTAAAATTACTGCACTTATTTTAGGGGAAAATACTAATAGCTTTTAGTATATCTGTTTCAGCTCACTATTTATAATTCTCTACCAAATTGTCAATTTTGTAAAATATGAACTTTAGAAGTTTCTTATCTTTAAATACTATCATGTGTCTGATGCAATACATCAAAAATAATTTTAATATTGAAATAATTTATTTTATAATAATTATTATTTTACTTCATGTGATTAAAAATGAACTGTAACTATTTTTAGGATTTAAAGAAATAAAATCTATTGCTAATTAAATTAAATAACGTGACTATTTCAATTTAAAGATATTATGTTTGAAAATAATTTTTACTTAAATAAAAAGGTATGCTTAAAATTATTTCTAAGGATTATAAATGGAAGAGGATAAAAGTTTGAGGTATATCTTAATTCTACCAAAAAACTACTTTATATACTTTGTTTAGTTCTTATCAGTTGAACTGATGTGTTTAGCAAAGTTTAAAAATTGTATGATGGTCCATTTTAAAATAAATTTTATCTGTATTGCATCTATACTATTATATATAACACAATGGTGTGGGACCCATAATTATGCAATTTTGATTCTAATTGTGCGATTTTGGCCAAATGGTAAATTCTTAAAATTTTGAGTTTTTTAATTAAATTAAAAAATATTCATTAATGGTTGGTTATTAAATTTGATATTACTTATTTTGATTTTAAAGATTTTTATTCTTATTTATCTCTAACTAATATAGATGTATTCTATTTGAAAAAAAAAAATCTTCATTAGATAAATGATTTCTTTTTTGAATTTTCAGTTACTGAATCGAATTTGATATTATCTCTTTTATATGACTGATTGCAAGATAATGTCAAAGATGTTTAGATGGGTTAAAATTTTGTGATGCATACACATATATAAAGTGGTGGAGTCCAAATATAATTTGATTAATAAAAGTACATCCAAATTGCAAGTATCCCTCATCAAGTCTTCCAAGCATCTCACGAATAATTTTTTCAAGTATGGAATTATTTAATAGGTAATTTCATTGTCGGAATTCATGTATGTGTTTTACGTAATTTCATTATAAAGTATGAGTTTTTATATTTGTCATACGTCTATGTATGGAGATGATCGATGATCTTATATGGGGGATGTAACACCCCTAGAAACATTTTATTTCAATATTTTATTAAAATATTATTTTGTGAAACTTTAATTTAATTTATTTAATTTTTCAAAAGGTTTTATAGGCTAAAATAGGAATTTGGGAGGACACAATTTCACTATCCTTTAAAATTTGGAAGGTCAAACTCCAATGGTTATAAATTGAGTGAATTATTGTGGAGGACTAAAAACCTAGATGGTTAAATTTAAGTTCAATCAAAACCCCCTAGACTCAATTGAACTAACCAAAAAATTTAGGGTTAATCTGTAAATAAGAAAAGTGCCATTCTATAAATAAGAAAATTTTCAATTTAACCCATAACATCATCTTCATCTCCACCGTACTCTATCTCTCTCTCTCTTAGGTGATTTTCTCCGACCACCCTCAAACTCCACAAAACAACCGAGCATTATCTTCTTCTCCTCACTAGAAACACATTGGAGTGACATGCAGACGGAGCCAACCGGTGGAGCGATGGAAACTCACGGTCGTAGTTGAAACCCCGACAGTGGTGGTGGGTTCCTTAGCTCCAGCGACTGAATCATGGGTATAGCTACTAGGTTTTGAAGCTCTTGATGCAAGGAACACACTAGTACCCCTTCTTCTTGGAGATGACCACCGGCGACAATGGAATTGGAGAAAAATAGCACAATGAATCTCGAGAGGGGTCAGCAGTTTAGACAGAAATTGACATCCAATTCAAATGTGGATGCAGAAATTGATGTACGGGTTGGGTTCATTGAGCTGAGACGCATCTGACGGTAGTGGTGGTGAGTATCTCTAGCAACAGCGGAGGCGGACTGTGGCGACAGACAAACAATTTCTTCATCTCGACACAAGGGACGCATGCATAAAGTCTGATCGTGAAATTGTGATCCGATAGTGAGATATTTGGTAATTAATTGGAAGAAATAAAATTCATATGGCATGCATATATATACGCATTCAAATCATATCAAACCTTGTATAATTGAAAAAAATGAATAGATCGACTAAAAAATATAGCCATGCATGGGAAATCAAACATGCATGCATGTTCTTGAGCTCGGAAAAGCTCAAAATTGTATTATTTCATGTGATCCATGGTTAGATAAGCCTATTAAGTAAAGAAAACCCTAATTTTATGTAACCATAACCTAAGTGACAAAACTTGGATTTTTTTCGATAATTAGGTTGCTATGATTGGCATCATGTAATGTTATAAGGTTAAATATGTAAATTAGGGATCCAATTGTATTACTGTACCGGCATAGGATGAACTCCTAAATATTTTATATATATGGCGCTAATAGCATGTTTATGGCAATAATACCGAAGCAAAAACCCTAACCATCATATTAGGCGGATAACTACCAAAAATTGGATTGTTATTAGTATGATTATGAATGTTAGACATCATTAGGGTTGAACAAGGGTTTTGATGGTAAATTACTCTTTTGAATAGGTGACGAAGGATCGGGCCCCGAAGATCAGTAGAATTTTACTTCATTAACGAGGTTAATAAGGTAAGGGTCCGCCAACTTGGCACCTCTTGTACCTGTCGATTTTCTTGATAAACCCTTGCGAGGGTTGGTATTAACTTGATTACCGTACTCTGTTAATTATTGTTACCTCTGTGATGGATATGCCAATTTGGCTTTTACTTGTATGAGCTTATTCCATATCTATCGTTAAACCCGTTAGGCTCTACTAATTTGATATTTATCTTGATTATCGTTGTTGATTATCGAACACTATGAGGTTATTTCAAATTTGAAACTTATTGTTATTTTATTCATATTTCTTGAAAATGATTGTTTTCAATTGAACTCTATGAAGTTCTCTGAATTTGTATATTCTATCTAAAATGAATTGTACGCCCGAGTGGCTTGTGGTTTTAAAACTGTTCTGATCACAAGTTGATTCATCATTCTAGCGCCATGAACTTTCACAGTGTCATTATATCATTCACACTGAATTGGTATTGTTATTGTCAAATATCGTATTAGTTTTCTTAATTGTTTAATGTCACGTAGATCGCCTTATTGGCATATTTGTTCAGTTGTTCTGCCCTATTGGCAATTGATTGTTGAAAATCTTAACTAAAAATGATATCAAAGAATTGTTGGGCCGAGAGCATTGCCAAGCTATCATGCTTGTGCCACTATTAATTGCCAAGCCATTATGCTTGTGCCACTATTATTGCCAAGCCGTCATGTTTGTCCCACTGTTATTGCCGAGCTGTTGTGCTTATGCTATTGTTATTACTGAACTGTTATTGTTGAACTACTGCACTGTTATGGAGGCATAAGGGTATTCTGATATGCATACTTTGTTTTTTCTTGAAATGCATATTATGTTAGGTTTGTACTTTTATTTGTACTCTGCTCGTGGAGCAATAAAGGTAGAGTGAGTTCCCAGTCTGGATCGGGCTAATATCTCAGGCCAACTGAGCCGTCTGTATTTCCTCCCGAACTGTGATATGTTGAGACGCTCTATATACCTCCGGAACAGCATCGGTTGAGATGATTCTAGGCCTTTTAAGCTGACGGTTACAGCATCCCGACCTAGCTTTCGCTATTTGTTTGAAAACTATCCTTTTTCTTCACTCTGGTATATTATTGTGCTTCCATAGTCCATGTTGTTGAGCTTCACCATGATTTGTTGACTCTTGACAACCATTTATTGCTTTGCCTTACCCCTCATTGAGTCATTCTGACTCACCTTCGTGCCATTTATTTCCTTTCATACAGGTATGAGACGGGAGGCTTGGACTAAAGGTAGGTTTTGACTTAATATTCTATAATAGTGTTTGGGTGAATGTATAGCTATATATGTGAATTCACTAGTGATTATCTTTTGGCATTAGAGATGTAATATGTCAAGATGAATGTAAGACTTTTGGCATGCATGGATTTTTATTACTTATGTCGATATCTTGGTTTTGAATGTTGTTGGGTTATTAGAATGAATTAAAACACTCTGATATTATTGTATTAAATTTGAAGCATGCTGTGAGTTGTTTGATCATTGTGGTTTATTAGAGATTTGTGGGAAAAAAATTATGTCAGATATGATGTCATATGCCATAGGATTAAACTGAGTGGCATTCCGGCTTTTGGGCTATTTCCCAAGTGGGGTGCCACAGGTGTGGTATCAGAGCTTGGGTTTGGATACTCGAGCTACACTGGGATAGTATCTTAGGATACAACCCCTGGGTATTTTACATATGTTGAGAAAATACAATATGATTTGAAGATATAAGATTTAAGTGATTTGCTGATATTAATAAGGGAGTTATGTACTGTCGGATGGCAAATGGACATAGGGAGGGCAAGGAACATGTAGAAGATAATGAGAGCATGAAAACCTTAAAGGAAATAACTAGGGCTGTGGAGGCAGAAAAGGAGAAGCTGAGAGAAATATGCCAAAACCTTGAGGTCAGACTTTATGATTTAAGAAAGGCTTTAAGAGATAGTCAGGCTGAAAACAATTACTTGAAATCAGCAATTGGGGCTAGAAGTTATACGGTAGCAGAGTTAAAAGACGATCTAGAAAGGGAAGAATGACAAGTTAGTATTACTGAAGCCCAAGTTGAGGGACTCTGGGCTATACGAAGTCACATGGAAGAGACCTTTCAGTTGTTAGAAATTAACTCCAGGAGAATCCCAGATATGAACTACATCAATATGAACGAGATCAGGGAGATGACAGCTCATTATGGCAGAGCTATAAATCAGGTTATAGGTGTAGGTAAAGGTATCGATGTCAATGCTAGACCATCTGGAGTCCGCCCCTAAGCCAAGCAAGGACATGGGCCTAGTATACGTATCGATGAGGCACCTGCGAGTGTTTTGAGAGTTGTATCTGCAGCGAACCCAGAAGAGGATCCTGCTGATGAAGAGCTTGAGATGGACCCAGTGCTGGAGTTCTTGGTAGATAAGCCACCTGATGATGATGATGTGGAGATACCAAGAGCTGATGAAGATGTAGAGATACCAATAGCTGATGAGGATGTGGAGATACCGATATTAGATAAGGATATGAAGATACAGATAGATGATGATGAGGGAGATCAGAGTCTGTTATCACGGACGTACAAGATCTGGACTAGATGGTTTTCTGATGTAGATACGAAACCACTATATATATAGAATAGTATAGTTTTAACACTTAGGTCAAAAGTATGGGCTATAGTTACTCAAATGCGATTGGCAACCCCTCGCACTAGCCTTGATATTTTGACATATATATACTATTGTAACTGCTAATCCTAACTTGTTTATAAATGAAATTTTACCACTGGTTACTATATAACTTATATGGTGTAATAAATTACCTTTGTTTCTCTCTTCCTTTTAAATTTTGGAAATTTGAAAGAATTGATTAATGATTGATATTTTATTTACGAATCGATGGTAACAGGCTTAAGTATCAAGGAATCAGAAGAAAATGGCATCCCATGAGAGTAACGATGTTCCCGACCCAGTAAGAGGAGGTCGTAGGGGAAGACCAGTCAGTAGAAGACCCAATGTGCCCTGAAACCCTGACGGGAGGCGCCTGCATACTAGTAACCCTGGCAAAAGAAAGAAATTTCACTGACTAAGCCATTTGACTAGGTGATGACTAATCCAATTGACTAGGTGGTGACTAATCCAATTAACTAGGTGGTGACTATCCAGAGACTGAGGTACCAGCCACATAGCCAAGCAAAAGGTGGTAGGATGAGCCATCAATAAAGTTACTGACAATTGAGCATTAGAGCGATTCTTGAGTTTCCAACCTCCCAAATGTTTTGGAGAACCAGATGATAGAAAAGCTGAGAAATGGATAGACAATTTAGAGAATATATTTGAAGATACTCCACTAGTTGATGAGGAAAAAGTTTGATTAGCTGCATTTTTATTAGCAGGGCCAGGACATAATTGGTGAAAAAGGTTGATAGTAGATGGATGGCAGCTGGGACACAGCAGACCTAGGTAAATTTCACCAGAGAATTTATAGACAAGTACATTTCTCTGGTAGTTAAGCAGGTAAGGGAGATGGAGTTTATGAATCTAATCCAGGGAAGTCAAATAGTTAGCCAGTACAAGGTTGCCTATAGTCGATTGATTCAGTATGCCCCTTATATATTGGAAGATGAAGCCACCAGATCCAGCAATTCATACAAGCATTGCGACCAGAGTTTAGACGGGGATTAGCTCTCTATGATCTGCCAAACTTAACTATGGCTATCAGTAAAGCACTACAGTTGGAGTCAGAACTATAGGATATTCGAAGAATTGAGGATAGAACCCAAAAAGATAGGCCGTACCCAAGAGGGCAGAGTAGTGCAGGGAAGAAATAGCCCCAATTACGGACCAGGAACATAATGCCTCGAACATCCCAGGCTAACAGGACTACAAATCAAACCAAAGGAGAGACACAAAAATAGTGTGGATATTGTAGGAGATCTGGCCATGAAGAAGTAGATTGCTGGATGAAGCAGGGCAAATGTTTGGGTTGCGTCAACAACCAACATTTCTTGAAAGAATGTCCTAGAAAGGAAGGCTCAGTGCCCGCAATAAAGGAAAAGCAAGTGGTGGGAGCTAAAGAGAAACAAAAGGTGCAGGCTCGTGCCTATGCTTTAACGGGAGAAGACGCACCAGATCCAAATGAAGTGGTGGAAGGTATGGTCTCTATAACTAATATCTTTGGTAATGCCTTGTATGACCCTAGTGCATCTCATTCTTTCATATCTTCTACTTTCTCTTAAAAGTTGAGCAAGCAACCCAAAACTATGACCTATCAGGCAAAGGTTCTGACCCCTTTAGGGATAGGGTTAACATCAGATACTATATATCGGGACTGTCCAGTTTTGATAGGGGATGAGATATATCCAGCCAACCTCATATAGATGTCCATTCAAAGGTATGATTGGACTTTTGGGATAGATTGGTTATATAAACATCAGGAGCAGGTGAACTATTTCACCAAGAGTATTACACTTGGGGATAAGGCGTCAATATCAACTCACCAAACCATGGATAATGCTACCTCGTTGTTACTAATATCTGCACTAGAGGACAAGAAGATTCTAAAAGAAGACAGGCAAGGATTTTTTGCATGCCTTATAAATAAGCCACGAGATACAACTAAAATGGAAGAAGTGGATATAGTGATTGAGTATCCTAAAGTATTCCTAGAGGAGTTGGATTCGATACCTCCTAATAGAGAGATAAAGTTTGTTATTCATACTCTACCAGTAGTTGCGCCTGTATCTAAGACTTCTTATAGAATGGCCTCAGCAGAGTTGAAAGAGTTGAAGGACTAACTTCAAGAATTGCTAGGGAAAAAGTTTATAAGACCAAGTATCTCTCATTGGGGAGCCCCAGTGTTGTTCGTTAAAAAGAAAGATGGATCCTTGAGAAAGTGCATTGATTATAGGGAATTGAATAAAGCCACTATAAAAAACAAGTATCCCTTCCGCATGTGAAAGAATTGTTTGATTTCTACAAGGGTATACAATCTTTTCAAAGTTGGATTTAAGGCAGGGATATTACCATTTAAAGATCAGAGAAGAGGATATACCAAAGACTGTCTTTAATTCCTGATATGTCATTTTGAGTTCATAGTAATGCCGTTTGGTTTGACTAACGCCCCGACGGCATTTATAGATCTAATTCATCGAGTGTTTCGACCATATCTGGATCAATTTGTGGTTATCTTTATAGATGACATCCTTGTATACTCAAAATCTCAAGAAGAGCAAGCTGAGCACTTACGCTTAGTACTCAGAACTTTGAAGAAGCATCAGTTATATGCTAAGTTCAGTAAGTGCGAGTTCTGGATAGAACAAGTAGCCTTTCTTGGACATATTATCTCCTAAAATAGGGTAGAAGTTGATCCATTTATGTTAGAGGCGATAGTCAATTGGAAGATACCCGAGAAAATAATAGAAGTTCATAGTTTTCTGGGTCTAGCTGGCTATTATTGGAGGGTTTTACGAGATTTCTCTAAGTTAGTTGGCCCATTGACTAAGCTAACACAAAAGAATCAGCCATTTAACTGGGGTGATGATTGTGAGAGAAACTTCCAAGAACTCAAGAACAGATTAACAACAGCCCCAATCCTGGCCATCTGGAAGATTTTATAGTTTATATACACTTCTAAAGAAGGGCTTGGGTGTGTGCTGATGCAGAGAAGGTGTGTCATCGCCTATGCATCTAGGAAGCTCAAACCACATGAAGAAAACTACCCAACTCATGACTTGGAGTTTGCCGCAGTCATATTCGTGCTATCAAAATGGAGATATTACCTCTATGGAGACACACTTGAGGTATATACGAACCATAAGAGTCTCAAGTATCTGTGCACTCAAAAAGATTTGAATATGAGACAATGCCAATGGGTAGAATTCCTTGAGGATTACAATTTCTCAATTGTGTACCATCTAGGGAAAGTAAATGTGGTAGCAGATGCCCTGAGCCCCAGAGTTGGAATAGCTCACCTGACAGGAACAACAAATATGAAAGTTCCAAATTTAGATGTTGTAATGAAAATGAGACAACTAGAATTGTATGCTAAAATACGACAGGCTCAAGCCAATGAAAAATGGGTATTAGAAAGAAAGAAAGCATTCAAGAAGTTTGGGGAATCTGAATTCAATAGCGATAGGTAAGGTACTCTTTTATTTCGCAAGAGAGTCTGCGTGCCTGAAGAATTAAAAGGGAGATTATTGGATTAGGCACACAAGTCAAGGTTTGCAATATATCCCGAGGGTACAAATATGTATCAAGACTTGAGAAAGCAGTTCTGGTGGAATGGAATGAAGAAAGATGTCGCAGATTATATATGAAAATGTCTAACTTGTTAGTTGGTGAAGGCGGAGCATTAACGACCATCGGGACTACTCCAACCACTCTCAATTTCGAATTGAAAGTGGGAATAAGTCACTATATACTTTGTAACAAGTCTACCGGTGGCCTAAGATGGATATGACAGCATATGGTGATAGTAGATAGACTGACCAAATATGCACACTTTTTATCTATCAAGACACAATACAAGGTCGAGAAGTTGGCCAAGTTATATATCAAGGAAATCGTCAAATTACATGGAACCCCAATCAGTATTATGTCGGATAGAGATCCAAAGTTCACTTTAAGACTTTGGAAAGCTCTACAAGAACATTTGGGCACAAGGTTACAATTCAGTTCCACTGCCCATCCCTAAACAAACAGACAATCGGAGAGAACATATGAAAATTAGAGGATATGTTACGGGCTTATGTTTTGGACTTTGGTGGAAGTTAGGACCGACACTTACCTTTATTTGAATTTACATACAATAACAGCTACCAATCCACGATTCAAATGGCTCAATATGAAGCGCTATGTGGTAGAAAGTGTCAATCTCCATTGCATTGGGATCTTGAGGAGTACAAGAGCAGCAAACATAAGTCCACAGGAACTATAAGACCCGAATTGATCCAGGAGACTATTGAGAAAATGCAGATCATTAAGCAGAGAATGAAAATTGCATAGGACCGACAGAAAGGTTATACAGATAAGAGAATAAGGGATTTAGAATTTGAAGTCAGTGATCAGGTATTTCTTAAGGTCTTTCCGAGGAAAGGTGTTTGAAGGATCAGCAAAGGTAGGAAACTTAACCCAAGATATGTTGGTCCTTATAAGATATGTGAGAAAATCGGACCACTAGCGTACCGCCTAGAGCTGCCCCAAGAAGTGATGGGTATTCATGATGTTTTTCATGTGTCACAACTTCCAAAATATCACCCTGATCCTTCCCATGTTATTCCTCGTGCCAGTATGTCTTTACAAAGCGATCTAACATATGAGGAACAGCCAGTTAGAATTCTAGACCAGAAGTTTCGAGAACTTAGAAACCAAAGGATTCCTCAAGTGAAAATTTTCTTGCGCAACCAAAATGTTGAAGAAGTAACTTGGGAACCAAAAGATCTTATGCGTCAATAGTACCCTGAACTCTTCCACAATTCAGGTGAGAATCTAGGGATCGGATTCTTTTAAGATGGGGGAGTCTGTAACACCCCTAGAAACATTTTGATTTTGATATTTTATTAAAATATTACTTTGTGAAATTTTAATTTATTTTATTTAATTTTTCAATAAGTTTTATGGGCCAAAATGTGATCTTGGGAAGACACAATTTCACTATCCTTTAAAATTTGGAGGGTCAAACTCCAATGGTTATAAATTGAGTAGGTTATTGTAGAGGACTAAAAGCCTGGATGGCTAAATTTAAATTCAATCAAAAACCCCTAAACTCAATTAAGCTAACTAGAAAATTTGGGGTTAATCTGTAAATAAGAAAAGTGCTATTCTATAAATAAGAAAATTTTCAACTTAACCCATAACATCATTATCATCTTCACCATACTCCATTTCTTT
The DNA here is from genome assembly GCA_018894105.1 of Jacaranda mimosifolia. Lineage (NCBI taxonomy): Eukaryota > Viridiplantae > Streptophyta > Magnoliopsida > Lamiales > Bignoniaceae > Jacaranda > Jacaranda mimosifolia. Next base: position 23,298,037 of record CM032126.1, read on the forward strand.
CTCTCTTTGGTGATTTTCTCTGGCCACCCTCAAACTCTACAAAACAGCCAAGCATTATCTTCCTCTCCTCACCGGATAGTAGATAGAGCCAACTAGTGGAGCAATGGAAACTCACGGCCGTAGTTAAAGCGGTGGCAGTGGTGGTGGGTACCTTAGCTCCAATGACTGAATCATAGGTGTAGCTACTGGGTTTCAAAGCTATTGAGGCAAGCAACACACTAGTACCACTTCTTCTCGAAGATGACCACTGGCAACAGTGGAATTAGAGAAAAACAACACGGTGGAGCTTAGTGGGGGTTAGCGGTTTAGACAGAAATTGACATCCAATTCTAAGGAGGATGCAAAAAATTATGTGGGGGTTGGGTTCATTAAGCTGAGGCACATCTGATGGTGGTGGTGGTGAGTATCTCTGGCCGCGGCAGATGGCGACCCACAGCGGCGAACAAACAGTTTCTTCATCTTGACACAAAGGACGCATGCACGAGGTTTGATTGTGGAAATTATGATCTGACAATGAGATATTTGGTACTTAACCGAAAGAAACAAATTTTGTATCGCACGTGTATATATATGCGTTCAAATCGGATCAAACCTTGTATAATCAAAAAGAATGAATGGATTGATTGAAAAATATAGCCATGCATGGAAAATCAAACATGCATGCACGTTCTTAAGCTCAAAAAATCCCAAAATTATATTATTTCATGTGATCTATGGTTAGATAAACCTATTAAGTGAAGAAAACCTTAATTTTATGTAACCATGACCTAAGTGACAAAACTTGGATTTTTATTGATAATTGGTTGCTATAATCGATATCATGTAATGTTATAAGGTTAAATATGTAAATTAGGGATCCAATTGTATTATTTTACCAGTATAGGATGAAAATATTTTATATATCCAGCATGAATAGCATGTTTATGGTAATAATACGGAAACAAAAACCCTAACCATTGTATTAGGTGGATAACTATCAAAAATTAAATTATTATTAGTATGATTATGAATGTTAGATATCGTTAGGGTTGAACAAGGGTTTTGATGGTAAATTACTCTTTTAAATAGGTGACGAAGGATTAGGCCCCAAAGATCAGTAGAATTTGACTTCATTGTCGAGGTTGATAAGGTGAGGGTCCGCTAATCTGGCACCTCTTGTACCTATAGACTTTCTTGATAAACCCCTGTGAGGGATTTGCCAATTGGTTCTTGCTTTGTATGAGCTTATTCTATATCTATCGTTGAACCCGTTAGGTTTTGCTGATTTGATATTTGTCTTGATTACCGTTATTGATTATCGAACCTTGTGAGGTTCTCTTGATTTGAAACCGATTGGTATTTTATTCATTTCTCTTAACAATGACTATTTTCAATCAAACTCTGTGAAGTTCTCTGAATTTGTATATTTTATTTGAAACTGAATTGTACACCCGAGTGGCTTGTGGTTTTAAAACTATTCTCATCACAAACTGATTGACCATTCTGGCGCCATGAACTTTCACAGTTTCATTATATCGTTCACGTTGAATTGGTATTATTATTGTCAAATATCATATTAGTTTCCTTGATTGTTCAGTGTCTCGTAGATTGCATTGTTGGTATATTTGTTCAGTTGTTCTGCCCTGTTGGCAATTGATCATTGAAAATCTTGACTAAAAATGATACTGAAGAATTGTTGGGCCGAGAGCCTTGCCAAGTTGTCATGCTTGTGCTACTATTATTGCCAAGCTGTCGTGCTTGTGCCACTGTTATTGTCGAGCTGTCATGCTCGTGCCACTATTTTTACTAAACTGTTATTGTTGAACTACTATACTGTTATAGAGGCATAAGGATATTTTGATATACATACTTTGTTTTTTCTTGAAATGCAAATTTTTTTGGGTTTGTACTCTTATTTGTACTCTGCTCTTGGAGCAATAAGGCCAGAGTGAGTTCCATGTCTAGATCAGGCTAATATCCCAGGCCAACTGAGTCATCTGTATTTTCTCCCAAACTGTGATCGATTGAGATGCTCTATACCTCCCAAACAGCATCAGTCGAGATATCCCCGGCCTTTTGAGCTAGCAGTTACAACATCCCAACCTAGCTTTTGCTATTTGTTTGAAAACTGTTTTTTTTCTTCACTCTAGCATATTATTGTGCATCTATAGTCCATGTTGTTTTGCTTCACCGTGATTTGTTGACTCCCGATAGCCGTTAATTACTTTGTCTTATCCCTCACTAAGTCCTTATGACTCACCCTCGTGCCATTTATTTCCTTTTAGACAAGTATGAGACGAGAAGCTTAGACTAAAGGCAGGTTTTGACTTAATGTTCTATAATAGCATTTGGGTGAATGTATGGCTATATATATGAATTCGCCAGTGATTATCTTTTGGTATTAGAGATGTTGTAATATGTCAAAATGAATATAAGACTTTTGGCATGTATGGATTTGTATTGCTTATGTCGATATCTTGGTTCTGAATGTTGTTGGGTTATTAGAATGAATTAAAGCACTCTGATATTATTGTATTAAATTTGAAGCATGCTGTGAGTTGTTGATTATTGTGGTTTATTGGAGATTTGTGGAAAAAAATTTATGGACCTTTTGGATATGATGTCAAATGCTATAGAATTGAACTGAGTGGCATTCCGGTTTTTGAGCTATTTCCCAAGTGGGGTGCCACAGGGGAAGACCAGAGGATGGGGGAGACTTGAAGGAAAACAAGTGAAATTAAATATTTATTGCACTAACATTCTAATAAACAAAGGAAAGAAAAAACGAAAGAAAAAAAATACCTTTTATTATGTGTAAGGGAAGGAAATTTTCCAAATGGAATTTAATTATGGCACGACTCCACACACAAGCCCGACTTTGAATTGCCGAAAAAAAGATTAAAAGTATGCAGATTTATATTATGGAATTGTTATTTTTGTGTTTGTTGCATTGGAAATAAATTTGAATTTATCTTAATTTCTTTGTGATTAATTTCTTAATTTTTTTATCTTATAAAATAAATTTTATAATGACTTGAAATTGTATTATTATTCAATATATATGTGTGTATATATATATTCATATTTAATTTTGCAGGCTTTTTGGAATAGATTATTGTTCTCCAATTCAAGTGAGTCATCTACTTAATTTTTTATAATCAACTGGAATTGTATTATTATTCTATATACAGATGTTCTACTAATTTTTGATATATTTAATTTTGTAGGCTTTTTGGAATAGATTAGTGTTCTCAAATTCCGGTAAATCATCATCTTTTAAATTTATAAGATAATATTTTTGTGATTAATTTCTTAATTTTTTTATCTTATAAAATAATTTCTTATAATTAGTTAAGAATTGTATTATTATTTAATATATATATATATATATTGAATTGTTATGTTATTATTTTACATTATTTTGTATGCAAAATATAGTTTTAATAATATGTATAAAATTTGTTTAGCCAAAAGTATGCAGATTTATATTATTGAATTGTTATTTGGTGTTTTTTGAGCTGGAAATAATTTACATAGATAATTTTTTTTGTGATTAATTTCTTAACTTTTTATCTAATAAAATAATTTCCTATAATCAGTTGGATATATATACATATAAATATATTCTACTAATTTTTGCCATATTCAATTTTGTAGGCTTTTCACAATAGATTACTATTCTCGAGTTTAGGTGAGTCATCTACTTAATTTCTTATAATCGTTTGGATTACACTATCACTTGAATAGTATAGATATGTATTTACAATATTATTTATAAAAGTAAATTTCAAATCAATTAATTTACTAAATTTATATTATATTTCAAACTAAGCTGGCACGACAGCTTGGTTTTCTGGCAACCTGTATCGACGGGGACATTGTGAAGGCTCCACTGACGGTCTAGCACCACTGGCAGCCCTTGCAAAAGTATCTAGGCTAATTAACATTGTAATTGTTAAAATAACAAAACTTGATTATTGTTTGTTTGTGATCTCTAGCGCAAAACAACTTCATCCTTGATGAGTTGTTACTTTCTTGGACCTCAGCCATATTAGAGAGAGTGTGTGAGAGAGAGAGATTTATTATGCAGGAATTTTTCATTTGATGAAGAAGTATTATAGGGTGTTGATATCTATACTATTATATATAGTACGACGATGTGAGATTCACAATTATGCAATTTTGATTCTAATTGTGCAATTTTCACCAAAAGCTAAATTTTTAGAATTTAGAGTATTTTACAATTAAAAAATTTTCATTAGTTGTTGATTATTATCTCTAACAACATGATTGTATCTTATCTCTAATTTTCTTTTATCCAAAATTCAAAATATATTTAATAATATTTCTTATTCTTTATTAAAGAGCTAGAAGTTAGAGAAATGAATAATTATTAAAAAGACTAATATGTCAGGGCTCAATTTATTAAAATCTTTAAAATTTAATTATTTTTATAATAATATTTTTTAGATATGTAAAATATTTTTAGATAAAACTAAATATATAGAATATAACAAATAATTTAATTTGAAGAATATTTCAAATATAAAAAGTTACTTCCTACAATAATTATAAACTCAAAACTTTATTTTTATATTATTAAATTAAATCATTTTAGTTTTCTAACAATATAATAGGGAACTCATTTTCAATTATTTAAGATTAGTTCTTTTACATGGGACATATATATAGTTGACATAATTTAAAATTTTCAAAAGCTTGATAAATGACTAGTTAAACACCAAATAATATTAATTTTTATATTTTTAAATATATTTAATTAAACAATTTTATAATTACATCGACTACTTTATTTTAATATTTTTGCTTATAATAATTCTTAAAAAAATTACATGGATTAATGATGTCAAATAAAAAAAATTGACTAAAAAGCAAGTATCTATTTAATTATTTGTACATATTTATATATTTATAAAAGAAACTTATATATGAGAGAGTGAATTTATCTTTGCTAAAGAATGGACATTGGGTCTAACTCAACACCAAAAGTTAGCTCAAGAGGTGAGCATTACCCAAGACCATATATAAAGACCACAACTTATTTACTTCATCGATGTTGGACACTAACAATCATGAATTGAATATTGAAAATTAACTTATTGTTTTAGTCATGTACATAATATATGTCATTTGATAATTCTAAAAATAATAAAAGAACTACATATAAAAATAAATATAAATAAATTTTACTCATCAGAGTTATATGGTATATTAAGAGATATTTTAGTTTATAAATATTACATGTTACAAGCTACATATTGAATTAGTTATCAAATAATAACTTGATGCATGTTATTTTTATAGATAAAGTATAAAGAAGTTTATAGATTTACTCTAACAAAAAACAATTAACATTTAAAAAATCTCATATGTCATGAAAATGTAACTGTAACTTCCACATCATAAGGAAATCATATAAAAAAGCTTTATGTTTTAAAATAAATTATTTTCTTACTTATGATATCAAAATATGTATGTATAAATATATGTCTAATTTAAAAACCATATTTAGTTAAATATTCTGCCCTACTTTTATTTTCTTAATTCTTTCAATATTTTTTAAAATTTTATCATTTTAAATTTTTTTGTTTAAGTTATAAACTTAAAGTTAGCAATTCTCTATACTCCACAACTTATTTAAGTACAAATTATCTTCAAATATAATATCTGTAAATTAAAATATTTATATTATTTTATTTAATTAGTAATATATTTTATTTTTAAAATAATAAAAATAATTATCATTTATTTTTAATCACATGAAATAAAATAAATATTATTATAAAAAATTATTTTAATATTAAAATTCTTTTCGATGCATCGCACTGGGCACATACTAGTATCATATATATATATATATCATAATATTATATTGTCATCCTAATTGAAAGTGAATCTTATTAAATATATAAAAAAAAAGGATGAACATCAATATTCAATTGATAAAAAAAATTATTATTATAATTGAGCAAATTGTCTATTCTAGAAAGCTCATAAATGATATATGTCGAAAGATAATACCTTTAAGTAATAAAAAAAGAAAAGGACAAGCCTCGTGTTTTCAATGCAAATCAATCACAAATATTCAATGTTTTTCTTGATTCTATTATCGTCTCAGTTGTAGCGCCCCCACTTGGGATGACCCCTAAGCGGAAGTGCCACTAATTCAAACTTGAAATATGAATTAGATAATAACTGGAGAATCAAGAATTTAACCAACTCAAGGGGAAAACATAGGCCTGGCAAAATTCAACCCATACCCGAATACGGGTAATGGGCCTTGTTTCTCCAACCCAAAAAATTGCGTGTAATTTTACTCGTACCCAATTTACCCGCCACTTTTTGGTCCGGCCCATGGGTATCCGTGGGTAACCCGTATATATAAATATATTTTTTCATATATATTTATTTACATATAAATATTTTAGCAAATTAAATTAAAAATTATATCCTAAAATAAAACCCTAAATAACAAAAAGTTTGAACTTTTGAATAATTATATTTGGCATGTAATGGAATTTAAGTTTGAATTTTTGAATGTGATGTACTTTAAATTTAGTAGACTTTGAATACTTAAGATGTGAGTTTTAAACTGCAATATTATTAATCTGCTTTAGGTATTTGTTCGATTTAATGTTTGCAATTTGTAGTCTTTTTTTTTTTTTAGTTTTATTTAGTTAATATTTGAATAACATCATGTAAGTTACAAGTTGGATATTAATTTATCTTTAAATATTAAAAACAATTATGGGTACCCACGGGTTACCCATTACCCATGAGGACGGGAAACGGGTCCACTACCTCTTACCCAATAAAAAATGGGTAAATTTATCCAACCCGTTGTTACCCGTCATTGAGTTACCCTTGGGTACCCAATTGCTAGGTCTGGGAAAACAACTCGCACTAACCTAAAAGGGTCGCTTCATTGAGTGAAATGTGTACAACCAAGTGTCTGAGGTTCAAAATAAGCATTCACATAAAATCCCTTAGATAGTTGTCTCGATCAGGTGTAGACTACATGTACAATTAAAACACCTAATCTATTACAAAATAACCTTTCAACCCAAGCATGAGTCCCTACTTCTCACATAGACTTGTCTGATGAAATAAAGAATAACAAGAATGGTAAGTCCTAAGGACTTAGTGAGGGAAAGAAAATGACAGGATTGAAAGAAAAACCATTGAGATACAACAATAAATGAACAATTCAATAACAAGCAAGAGCGTTTGATATGAATCAATAGTGTACATGACACACATGATATCAAATTTAATATGATGTTGGTCATTCCGTCCTTATTACTCCTTAATCAAATTATAATTGCTAGTACGAGGCATCGGTACAGTATAAACAAGATTTCTTTATTGCTCCATTACTCGAGCACTCAGCTCAACAGGTAATAATTAGTTTATATGGCATGGTTGACCGCATGTCGGATCCTGTCACTCACAGTTCGCCACCTCTAGCTACCTGTAAGTCAGGATCATAGGTTGGTACTAGCCATAAAACTTGTATCCGTTGGTCCATTTCACCCGGTCATCTTCCAGATCTAGTCCCTGGGCCCAAACCCCCATGGCATCCCTCCGAGTGCAAACTGCCCATGGCGTCCCATGAGTTAAAATAATATAATGCTAACAGATAAAATTTTAACCTTTAGACAATAACATGAATATAACAAGATACAATTTGAACATCCAATATACTGGCCAGCAAAGCCGTTCTGGAATAATAATCCAAGCATTTCGCTAGGATTGGCACTCGATCGATACAACCGACAATCAAGTATGCCGTCAAGGCCAAATAATTGATATATAGAATGAATTTAAATATGCCGACAAAATTTCTTGAACAATCAACATGTTTATAAGAAGTGAACAAGTAATACGAGGTCAACTGGCAAGGCTATAGGGTACAAGGGACATAATCGAATAATATAATAAGAGTTCTGGACACTAGAACATAAATAAGCAATAACCCTCACAGGGGTGTACACATTATAAACAGATAACAATCGAGACTTCAAATAATATACGGATTTCCAACAAGTACGATACAGAAATGGAAACCCTCATAAGGATTTATCACAACAACAGGTAGGTATGAGAAAGGTACCATATTAGCAGACCCCTACCTCCGAAATCCCAAAAAGAAGTTGTCGCTACTTACTGCTCTGCGTGACCTACATCGTCGTCATCTAACCAAAATAATATTTTCACAATCAAAATCCATATTCAACTCTAATAATCCAATTAAACCATTAATAATATAAATCACCAGTTAACCGATTAATATAATAGCTATAGGACTTAAACGATACTATTAGCCCAAAATAACTAATAAAGTCATTATTGCCAAAGTAATCCTAGTTTTCATATCATTTTAATAACAGAACATAAACTAATCCTCAATTACTTAATCATTCTCATAATATTGTCCTAAATCACAATAATAGCTCAATTCTTTATAATCAGTTCCATCGAATGTCACTTAGGTCTTAAATCCATAAATTAAGGATTAATCAGTTAATAAACTCATTTAGTCCATTCTTAGGCTTGTAACGAGACAAATTCGAGTCCACTGACTACACAATAATCCACGCATGCGGAAATACATATCAATTGTATATATAAATCCTTCATTATCGCATAATACAAGGTTTAACGAGATAGCGATACGTGATGAATATATGTATATACATAAGCAAAAACCTTTTTTCCAATCCTTTACCACAACCCGCTCAACGAGGCCCCAAATTCATGAACCAATTATGCAATTGTGTTCATCGCGTCCAGGGGAAAAAACTACCCTCCCGTCGCCGCTACCGAAGCAAACCAAACTTACCACCAAATTGTTCTTCTTAGCCTCCTGAATTAGAAACCACAACTAGTTTCAAGTTTTGAAGCCAAAATCGCTACCAAATCTCACTTGAAAGTCATAGCCACCAAACCCGCCACTGTCTCCGATCACCTCTGTTCCCCCATCGCCGCCGTGTCTCATATCTGGATAAGGGTACCATGATGATCACTGAGCTGAGGGCTTCAATCTCTACCACCTAGAACTCGCCTCCATCACTGTTACACCACCGTCCATCAACCCCATCATAGGCCAAGCTTCAAGATTCAAAAATCCAATGGTTCCACTATTAAACCGCCATGCATGTGACATCGACAGGTTTTGGGTAAGGATGAGAAGAAAAACTATGGTTTGTTTAATGAAGATTTCGGCTGCCGGAAGAGATCGCCGGCGATGGGAGTGGAGGAGTGTCGCGGAGAAGAAGAAAAGGGAATAGGGAGGAAAATGAAAATATCCAATATATATAGGCTAGTCTGAAAATTTCTAATTGGGCCCCAAACAAAACTGATTAATGCAATTAGGTCCTAACAAATATTTAAAACTCATATTTAACCCAGTTGACCTTAATCTTTCCATGCAAACCCGAAGGCTTTCAAAAAATGTTCAATCAAGTTTTAAAAAATTATGACTTGACCCCAAAACTATTTGAAATGCATAATAATTAAAATTCATGAAAATAAAATTAATGGCAATTAAATTCCACCAATTATGAGATTTCTAGGGGTGTTACATTAGTATTCCCTTTATTTTGCACATAAATTACATCAATATTCGAAGTCAGCCAATTTCATATAATGAACAAAACATAAAATAGTACAATTAAAACTACAGCAATGAAAGCAATGAAAGAATGAAACTAAATGTCAATATCTTTTTCTTTACTCATGAACAAAATTCATATGGAGATATTTGGTGATTTTCTTCCTCAAGGTGTGAAATTTCAAATATAGGTTTCATTCTTTAAATTGGGTTTAGGTATATAAAGTAGAAGAATTTTAGTATACCTATACATCTTTGATGCTATCTCATTAATATATAATATCAAATAGATAATATCAAATCCTTTTGAAATGTTATCAAATTAGCATTATCCCCGTGTTATGCACGGTTTCTTTAAAATTACTGTATATTAATATAAATAATAATATAAAAATAAAAATACTGCAAAAATATCAAGTAATTAGTAAAATTAATTTTAAAATTTTAAAATTTAGTATTTAAAAGTTTGCAAAACATAAAAACATCTCATATACATTATGTCATAAAAAATAAATTTCAAAATTATTCAGTGAGAAGTTAAAAAAAAAATTAAAACATTCAAAAATAAAAATCTATGAATATGATTATGTATTTTATTAAAAAAAAAAAGGAAAATATTATGTGATCAAAAGCTAAAAGATAGTTGCATTAAAAAAATAAAAATATATGAGAATGATATAGAATATAAGATTGATGGCTTGAAAGTTGTTGGAAAAAATTTAAAATTATAATACTTTAAGATTATTTTAGACTTAAAAGAGTATGAGTATATATTAAGTTAAAACTTAAAATATAAAAAATTAAATAATATATTAGTTGCCAAGGATTAGAAATTTTTTATTTAGTTTTAGTTTTTGATTAAAAATCAATTAAGTCAAGACAAAACTATGATAGTAAAGATAAAAAAAATAAAAAATTAAAATAAATATATACAATAATTACAAAGTTAAGATCAATATTAGTATATAAGTTTATAGAAACCTTTTAATTTGACTCATAGCTTAGTTATTGAATTACTAAGTGAAGACAAAAGTTTGATATTAGTAATGCAAAGTTAAAATCATAGTAAATTGATAAAGTAATTATAAGATCAAAATTAATTTTAAATAGGAATTAGTGATGGGATATGAGGATGAAATTAGAATGTAAAAGAAAATATAGAAAAAAATAAATTATTATGTTCATTCTCAATTTTTTTGTATGAATGTAATTGGATCTTTATATTATATTCCACAAATAATGGAAAAAAAGTAAATAACAAAAAATATTGTTAACCTTTCAAACAATCAAAATTTAAAAAAAATAAAATTAAATTATATATATTGATAGACTAAATAATGTCTGAAGTTATAAAATTAAAAAGTTAATAGGTGTATTTTTTTATTGAAATAACCATCTCATAATTTTTTTAAATATATCAAAAATGATCTAAGAATATATATATATATATATATATATTTTGATGTAGTATATAAAATTTTTAAAAAGAGTTCGAATTATACATATTTATACATATATAATTACAAATATATGAATATAAAATAAACTTAAATGACATACTTCTAAAATTATAAATATTCAAAAAAGTGAAATAAATTTTAAAAATATTAAAAAAATAAAATAGATCTCATCCTATAAAACAATAAACTTAGATGAGCAAAAAAAAGAAAATTGAAAAATAAATTATAAATTTTAACGATAAATTAATAACTTGATTGAAAAAATGAGTAAAAGGATGCTAAATGTATAATAATTTAAATAAAATAAAATTAAATGAAAAAATTATCAATAATTAAGGAGAAAAATGTAACTAATAAAAATAAAATTAAATTAAAAATATTAAGCGCAATTAATAAATCTCATAATAAATGAATTAATAACATAAACTAAGTAGTAAACAAAAAAGATATAGAAATTTACAAATTTAATAGTAATAAAAGCAAAATGATAGACTTTACTCAGGTTGAAAAAAAAATTATAGCATTAAAATCCAAAAAATCTCTTCCATCATATAATATTCCTAAACTAAACCAAAAAAAAAAAGAAAAAAAAGAAAACAAAATAAAAAAGGTGAACAATAAAATCAAATAAACAATAAACACTTTGAATAATGAACTAAAGATGCACACAAAGAGATAGAAGAAAAAAAAATGCTAGAAATTAAAGATGATACAAAGAATAAAGAGAAAAAAAATGCTAGAACTTGAGAATATAATGAAATGACTTTTGCAAGACTTTATATATAGTGATATAATATAAATTATTTATTAAATATAAGAGAAAATCATGAAAGACTTATCAAACTATAGAGTTTAAATGATCAAGAAATCTTCCACATATTGAAAGGAGAGATGGAAAAGATTTTGTAGATAAAATGCAATTATTTTATGATATTAGAGATAAATAAAGAATATTGTTCTAATTGAGAAAATGATTTAAAAAAATCTGATATCTTTAAAAGGAATAACAGTAACAATTTTAATAACTAAAATTCAAATTTTAAATTTAATTAAAAAACTAATAATTCTAAGAATTCAAAATTTGGTAAAAATTGCACAATTATGAGTTCCACATCATTGTGCTATATATAATAGTATAGATATAGACAGATAGATATATGTATTTTAAATTTCAAATGAAAGAAATTAGAGATAAGATACAAACATATCGGTTAGAGAAAATAATCAACAAATAATGACAATTTTTAAATGAATTAAAATGCTCAAAATTCTAAGAATTTTCCATTTGGCCAAACTTGCACAATTACAATCAAAATTACATAATTATGGGTTCCACACCATTGTGCTATATAATAGTACTAGCATTGTTCTCGTGCTATGTACGGATTTTTATGAATACTATATATTACTGTTACTATAAATCATAGATATAATTAACAATTAATATAAAAATAAAAATATTACAAAAAATGCTCAATTAATGAGTAAAACAAAATATTACCATAACATATAAAAATTTAGCATTAAAAGTTTGAAACATGTAAAGACATCAAATAATTTGATGTGTTATATACATGATATTATGGGAAAATGAATTTGAAAATTATTTAGTAAGAAGTTAAAAAAACTTAAAACTTCTAAAGATAAAATCATATGAGTAAGATTATAATTTACTCAAAAGATAGAAAATATTACGACAAAAACTACAAGATAGTTGTATTAAAAAATACAAAAATATATAGAACACAAGATTAATGGGCTAAAAAGTCATTGGAAAAGAAAAAAAAAACTTAGAAGTGTAAAATTTAAAGACTACTTCAAACTAAAAAGAAGATGACTATATATTAAGTTGAAAGTTAAAATATATAGAATTAAATAATAGTCTACAAAAAATTTAAAGAAAAGTTAAAAAAAGTTATATCTTATTTTAATTTTTTATTAAATCAACCAAGTCAATACAAAACTATGATAATAAAGATAAAAAAATAAAAAATAGATTAAATTATACCTACCAATATTATAAACTTAAAAATTAATGAGTGTATTTTTTATTGATAATATCATCTCATAATTTTTCATAGAATCAATTAAGTTGAAAGAATATATATAGAAGAAGTAGTATATAGACTTTTCGAAAAGAGTTAGAATTATACATATTATACATATATAATTGCATATATGTGAGAAAAAAATAAAATTAATGGACTTACAAAATTATAATTCAAAAAATCAAAAATTCTAAAAATATTAAACCAAAAATAATAAATTTCATCCTATAAAATAGTAAATTTAGAGAACAAAAAAAATAAAAAGCTTAAAAATAAAAAGAAAATTAACTAATAACTTGATTGAAAGAATGAATGAAAAAAATACTAAATGTAAAATAAGATTTTTCGAAACAATTGGAAAAATAAATAATAGAATTTATCAATGACTAAAGCGAAAATATAGCAATTAAAATTTAATAAATTATAAAATATTAAAAATAGAGAATATACCTCATCTTGCAAAATTACAAAATTAAATTATCAAAAAGTGAAAGATAAAAAATTAAATAAATAAATTGATAACTTAAACTAAGTAATAAACAAAAAAGATATAAAAGGGATAGAATTTTAACAATAAAAGTTAGATAACAGACTTTATTCATAGTTGAAGAGAAAATTATAAGCATTAGAATCCAAAAAGTCTCTTCCATAATATAACATAACAAAATTAAACGAATAAAATAAAATCAAAACACTAAGCAAAGAAAAATCAAGCAATCAATTAATAAGTTGAAGAATAAAAGAATAACACACACAAAGAGGTAGAGAAAAAGAAATGCTAGAGAATTGAGAGTATTAATAAAATGACTTTCAAAATACTCTATTTATAGTGGTATATATATAAATTAGTTATTAGAGATAAGAGAAAAATTATAAAAAATCTATCGAATTGTGGAGTTTGAATGACTAAGGAATCATCTCTATATTGAGAGTAGAGATGAAAAATATTTTGTAGATAGAATGCAATCGTATTCTAGTATTATAGATAAATAAAGAATGATTTGTTTCAATCAAAAAAGGTTTTAAAAATCTTGATACATTTAAATGAAAAAATAATATCATATTAATAACCAATAATAAAATGAAAATTTTTTATTTTAATTAAAAAACTTAGAATTCTAAGAATTTAGAATTTGGTCAAAATTGTACAATTATAGGTCCTACACCATTGTATTATATATAATAGTATAGATAGATAGATAGATAGATATGCACAAAAGAGTTTTAACACACCAAAACATCTATAACATTATCTCATCAATGATATGAAAGAGATAATATCAATTTCGATTCATCAGCTGAAAAGTCAAAAAAGAATTCCTTTCTCTAATGAAGATTTCTCTTTTTAAATATAATACATCCATATCAGTTGGAGATAAATAAAAATAAATATGTTTAAAAACAAAATAAATATTATCAAATTTAATAACGAATAATTAATGAAATTTTGAATTTAATTAAAAAACTCAAAATTTTAAGAATTTGCCACTTGGCCAAAATTGCAATCAAAATTGAGTAATTGTGGATCTCACACTATTGTGCTATATATAATAGTATAGATAGATAGATGTATGTATTTTAAATTTTGAATGAAAGAAAATTAGAGATAAGATACAAACATATCGGTTAGAGATAATAATCAACAACTAATGAAATTTTTTGAATGAATTAAAATGCTCAAAATTCTAAGAATGAGCCATTTGGCCAACATAGCACAATTAGAATCAAAATTACATAATTATGGGTCTCACACTGTTGTGCTATATATAATAGTACTAGCATTGTTCCCGTGCTATCACAGATGTGACACCTCACTCCAGGTAACCCAAAGCTGAGATATGAAAACATTCCAATCAATAATTCTGAACCCAAAATACAAGCAATAGGCCCATAATCAAACATTTCAAGCTCATCAGAAATAGCAGCGGAATATCAAACCCAAACAAGCCTTAACAAAAGTATATCTCACATACTGCAACCTTAAGGTCATCATCTGATATATCAAACATCTCTAAGCTTGGAACTTAACATGCGAGTGGTCCTTTAATAGATAACATAATATTTACATTCCATATGCCAGAATTCAGACTTAATGTGGAAATTTCTAATTTGTTACAAAGCAGTCACCAATCCATGCCTAAAGTCCAAGCTTGGGCCCATTCCCATAGTAGCCTCTTTGTGACTAGCACTCAGTCCTGTCTGAGAAAATCAAGATAAATAGGGGAAATAAATCCAAATGACTTAGTGAGAGATAACTGTAAGCATAACAAAAGAATCTGTTGAGGAAGAATCAACTCAACAGACTGTAAATCAACAGTCAGGCAGAAACATATCAGAATACTGTCGGGCAATCAATAAGCAGTCGAACAATCCAAAAACAATCGAACTGAACTTACCTAAGTGTGACAACCTGGTGCTTAACTTACCCAACATGACAACCTGGTACTTAACTTACCCAAACGTGACAACCTAGTACAAAACTTACCCAAGCATAGCTTGGTACATAACTTACCCAGGCATGCCAGCTTGGAACATAACTTACCTAGGCGTTACAGCTTGGTACATAACTTATTGCTGATAAAACGAATCAATACCAACATACAGACAGATAACAGATAGTCATATAACAAATTGTACAGATAAGATACATTCGGATAACAAATCAAAAACAGATGGTCAGATAACAAATCAAACAGATAACAGACAAAATGTTCATGGCCAGAATGGATAGATAACAAACAGATATGAACAATTAACAGATTTCAATAACATAACTGAGTACGGTACAGAAACAGAAAACCCACACAAGAGTTTATTCCCAATAACAGATAATTGAAAGAAGCGCCAGGTTGGCAGACCCTCACCTCCATAGTCTCAGAATTATTGTCGCCACCTATTGACCTGTGGGACCACTTCGTCGTTACCTAACCAAAAAGTAATATTTATAATCAAAATCCATACTCAACCCCGATAACTTTCAATAATTACAATCTTACTATTAACCTTATATCATATCCTAAATCATCAATAATAGGCCAATTAGCTTAATAACCCCAATTATTGCCAATAGGTCCCAAATTCATAAAATTAGGGTTTCTCTTCCAATTAACCCGATAATTCCCAATATTTCCATAAATAATATAATATAATCCGAATTCACCAAACTTATACTGGCACATGCCTATACCTAGTCTTAGTCCATAATATCTCAAATTACCCAATTATCATTTCTTAAGTTCCAATTTCATCAAATTATAGATTAATCGCTTAATCAACTCCATTAATCCCTAATTATCATATAATAATACGGATCCGGGTTCACTAGCTCATATATAGTCCATGCATGGCCCATGTAGGTATATATAATCCATGATAAACTTAGTCTTGCGAGGGTACAAGGTTCAAACAATTCAATACAACATGTATATATATAAACATATAAATCCAACTCCCTTTACCTATGAATTTGCTTAACCGGACCTCAAAACTTCGAACCAATACCACCGTCACGATCCTTGCGACGAGCCGAAGCTTCTACCCAAAATTTTTCGGACCATCGCTACCGGAAAACTTCAAAACCACCACAAAACGCTACTTTTCAGCTCAAAGAATCCAACCCCCAAGTCAATTTTTCCATTCACCGCCGAATTAAGCTCCAATTTTAGCTTCAATCGGCCAACACCATCACTTCCGCCGCTGAGGTTTTTTCCCAATTCCTCCGTCCACGGTGGTCCAATCGAGAATCTGAAAGCACTGACATGATCCCCGAGTTGATACCGTCAAAACGGCACCCAAGTTTGCCGTGAAAAGTCGCATGAAAGAAAACCCACCAAAAGCTCCACCATGGCCGAAACTTGGAGCTCAAATTCCAGCCAATACGCTGGTTAAAATGAGAAGAAATGGGTATGGTTGTGTTCCTCGTGAGGAGAGGATGAAAATGGTACCAAATTTGAGGTGTTTCCGTCACCGGTTGAGGTCACCGAAAAAGAAAATCGGTGAAGAAGAAAGGAGAAAATGAAGAAGAAAATGGGGAAGAAAAATATGGAAGAAAAAGAAGAAAGTTGGTTGCAATTATAAAATGCAATTCTCAAAAATTGCAATTGCACCCCTAAACCTTTCCTCATCCTTCATTTAGGTCCTCCAGAAAATTGCAAAACTTCAATTCAGCCCTAAAAAATCGATAGTGCATGACTTTGACCCCTTTGACCCAAAGTTGGTTCCATGCAAACCCCCAATACTTTCAAGTTAGTCCAATCAAGTTTCTAAAAATTACAAATTGACCCCAAAACTTTTAAAATCTTTGCAATCAAGTCCTTTGCAATTATTTTCGAGCCCTAAATCCAATTAACCCAAAATCTTGATTTCTAAATGTTGATTTTTTTTAAAATACTGAATTTTAGGGGTGTTACAAAAGATTTTTACGAATACTATATATTAATGTTACTCTAAATCATAAATATAATTAACAATTAATATAAAAATAAA
Source organism: Jacaranda mimosifolia (assembly GCA_018894105.1). Classification (NCBI taxonomy): domain Eukaryota; kingdom Viridiplantae; phylum Streptophyta; class Magnoliopsida; order Lamiales; family Bignoniaceae; genus Jacaranda; species Jacaranda mimosifolia. Next base: position 23,315,643 of record CM032126.1, read on the forward strand.
AATATTATGAAAAATGCTCAATTAATGAGTAAAACAAAATATTACCATAACATATAAAAATTTAGCATTAAAAGTTTGAAACATGTAAAGACATCAAATAATTTGATGTGTTATATACATGATATTATGGGAAAATGAATTTGAAAATTATTCAGTAAGAAGTTAAAAAAAACTTAAAACTTCTAAAGATAAAAGCATATGAGTAAGATTATAATTTACTCAAAAGATAGAAAATATTACGACAAAAACTAAAAGATAGTTGCATTAAAAAATACAAAAATATATAGAACACAAGATTAATGGGCTGAAAAGTCATTGGGAAAAAAAAAACTTAGAAGTGTAACATTTAAAGACTACTTTAAACTAAAAAGAAGATGGCTTTATATTAAGTTGAAAGTTAAAATATATAGAATTAAATAATAGTCTACAAAAAATTTAAAGAAAAGTTAAAAAAAAGTATATCTTATTTTAATTTTTTATTAAATCAACCAAGTCAATACAAAAATATGATAATAAAGATAAAAAAAAAAGATTAAATTATGCCTATCAATATTATAAACTTAAAAAATTAATGAGTATATTTTCTATTGATAATATCATCTCATAATTTTTCATAGAATCAATTAAGTTGAAAGAATATATATAGATGAAGTAGTATATAGACTTTTCGAAAAGAGTTAGAATTATACATATTATACATATATAATTGCATATATATGAGAAAAAATAAAATTAATGGACTTACAAAATTATAATTCAAAAAATCAAAAATTCTAAAAATATTAAACCAAAAATAATAAATTTCATCCTATAAAATAGTAAATTTAGAGAACAAAAAAAATAAAAAGCTTAAAAATAAAAAGAAAATTAACTAATAACTTGATTGAAAGAATGAATGAAAAAATACTAAATGTAAAATAAGATTTTTTGAAACAATTGGAAAAATAAACAAATAAATGAAATAAATAATAGAATTTATCAATGACTAAAGCAAAAAATATAGCAATTAAAATTTAATAAATTATAAAATATTAAAAATAATGAATATACCTCATCTTGCATAATTACAAAATTAAATGATCAAAAAGTGAAAGATAAAAAATTAAATAAATAAATTGATAACTTAAACTAAGTAATAAACAAAAAAGATATAAAAGGGATAGAATTTTAACAATAAAAGTTAGATAACAGACTTTATTCATAGTTGAAGAGAAAATTATAGGCATTAGAATCCAAAAAGTCTCTTCCATAATATAACATAACAAAATTAAACGAATAAAATAAAATCAAAACACTAAGCAAAGAAAAATCAAGCAATCAATTAATAAGTTGAAGAATAAAAGAATAACACACACAAAGAGGTAGAGAAAAAGAAATGCTAGAGAATTGAGAGTATTAATGAAATGACTTTCAAAATACTCTATTTATAGTGGTATATATATAAATTAGTTATTAGAGATAAGAGAAAAATTATAAAAAATCTATCGAATTGTGGAGTTTGAATGATTAAGGAATCATCTCTATATTGAGAGTAGAGATGAAAAATATTTTGTAGATAGAATGCAATCGTATTCTAGTATTATAGATAAATAAAGAATGATTTGTTCCAATCAAAAAAAGATTTTAAAAATCTTGATACATTTAATTGAAAAAATAATATCAAATTAATAACCAATAATAAAATGAATTTTTTTTATTTTAATTAAAAAACTCAGAATTCTAAGAATTTAGAATTTGGTCAAAATTGTACAATTATAGGTCCTACACCATTGTATTATATATAATAGTATAGATAGATAGATAGATAGATATGCATAAAAGAGTTTTAACACGTCTAAACATCTATAACATTATCTCACCAATGATATAAAAGAGATAATATCAATTTCGATTCATCAACTGAAAAGTCAAAAAAGAATTCCTTTCTCTAATGAAGATTTCTCTTTTTAAATATAATACATCCATATCAGTTGGAGATAAATAAAAATAAATATGTTTAAAAACAAAATAAATAATATCAAATTTAATAACGAATAATTAATGAAATTTTTTGAATTTAATTAAAAAACTCAAAATTTTAAGAATTTGCCACTTGGCCAAAATTGCAATCAAAATTGAGTAATTGTGGGTCTCACACCATTGTGCTATTTATAATAGTATAGATAGATAGATGTGTGTATTTTAAATTTTGAATGAAAGAAAATTAGAGATAAGATACAAACATATCGGTTAGAGATAATAATCAACAACTAGTGAAATTTTTTGAATGAATTAAAATGCTCAAAATTCTAAGAATTAGCCATTTGGCCAAAATAGCACAATTAGAATCAAAATTACATAATTATGGGTCCCACATGGTTGTGCTATATATAATAATATAGATAGATACATTTTGAATTTCAAATTAACGAAAATTAGAAATGAGATACAATAATATCGGTTAGAGATAATAATCAAAAACTAATAATTTTTTTTAAGTGAATTAAAATATTCAAAATTTTAAGAATTTGACACTTGGTCAAAATTGCACAATTAAATAAGTACAAAACTGTGCTATATATAATAGTATAGATATAGAGCTTTTCGTGCTATTTATTTTCCGTTGTAGTTGTCAACCTTAAGGAATAACAAATAGTGGAATCCACTTGTCTTTAAATTTGGAGTCAAATATGATTTGGTTTAATGCATAAAATTCCGTTGTGCTCTGGAGAATTTGCCAGTGCTGTAGTTGTCCTTGTACGGTGTATATGTTAACCAAACAATAGAATACGAATTGTTAAAATTACAAAAACAAATATCAAATTTACGTATTTAAGGGATTTACAAATTAAAATAGTAGTATGCGTATAAATACATATATATATATATATGTGGAGCTGCCAATTTTAAATAGAATTGCATTTATATTGGCTATATGTACCACTAAATTCTAGTACCCATTGAATTTACCCCTCTAGTAATATTAAATTTTGTTATACACTATGATCAAATTTACTTGACAAATGATAAGTGCAACATGTAAAGGTCTCAAACTTATCAAGTAATTGACAGGTTAACTTACACTAAGATACTAACTAACTAATGGTCGTAATGATTATAAAAGTGAAGATCATGTTCAGTCATTTAAAATTTGAAATTCAAAAGATAGCACAAAGAAAATGAATGTTTGTATGGAAACAATAATTAATAAATAAAATTCTAAAAGTTCTATTCGTACTAGAATCAAAATAACAACTACCTACCCTACCCTACCCTACCCTACCCTATAATGTATTTTTATATCACCAATGTTTTATCTATTGCATTAATAATAAAGAAAAATGTCTCATCCAATCACATTGTCAATTAAAATTGCAGTTTCACTTAAAAAAGAGAAACTTTACATATGTTATTTTAAAAAATGAAATATTAAAATGTAACTTGATTTTATTTTTGGTTTAGTCAATTTTTTCATGCAATACAAAGAGAAGATTAGGAATCATATATGTTCAAATTCAATTCAATTCAAAATAGTATATAAGTAGCATTAACACTAAAATAACTTTATACAACTTTGTCATTTTAATATTCCTTCTTTCTAAATAGAGATAACAATGAATTGAGCTCGTCCAGACTCAAAACTCGACCTACTAATATTTTTATAGATTGCATTCGTTTCATTATGAGTCAAAGATCTAGAAGAATATCTAGACTAGTTACATGCTAATTTATTATTTTAAAAATACTAAAATGATAACTTTTCAAATATGAGAAAATGTTGTTTATAAAGAACTAGTTTTTTCAAACTTATGTGTACATGTTTTAGTTTTTAAAATTCGGAAGATTTTATATATTAATTTTTTAATTTATACATGTATAATATTGAAGTATAAAATATATTTTAATTCATATTATTACTTTAATTTGTAAGAAGATTATATCTATATTGTACACATAATTTTTTTTCCACAAATATATATATATATGCAATAATTTTATAAGTTAAGCTTGAATTCGAAAAAATGAAATTTGATCATTGCTCTAAGACCAATGTTAAGGTTTGAAATTAATTAGTGTCAAGTAAAGCGAGTTCGAAGTAGGTTTATAATTAATCAAACATAATGAGATTTCTATGCTTAAATATATAATGGTTATTGTACTTTGTATAATTTTATAAACGAAAACTTTTACTCTCCTATTACTAATTTTTCTTTTCATCAAATTATCTTAATGCATAATTTAAGATATATATATATATATATAATAGTATTGGATGAGTTTTGGGAAAGAAAATCCTTTCACCAAAACATTCCTATGTATTGCAGATGTTTTGCCTCCAAAATAGAAAATAATAAACTTTCTATTAACCCTCAAAATGCCAGTCCTTTTACCAAAAAACCCTCAAGCTTTTTATATATTCTTTCATTATATCTACATAGAAATGTTTATTATATATATATATATATTTTTTTTCATATTATAAATATATATAATAAAAAATATTTAATTTAAATTTCTCCACACTTATCAAATAAAAAAAATAATTGATTTGATATCAATATTAAAAAATGCCGTTCATCTCTCCAAAAAAAAGAAAAAGAAATTACTAAACATACAAATACTCCCTAAGACATTTTCTACCTTTTCAAAAAACATAAATAAAAATACAAAAAATTCTCCAATTCCACTAGCACATTCTCTAATCCCAAATCCCAAAATTTTGTTTCCCTAATATATACAAATCAAAACAGCAAAAAATGTAACCAAACATTGCCACAATTTTAAGTAAAAACTACTGCATTTAACATTCTAATATATATCATTATTTTGTTACAATTTCATTATTACTTTACTATATATATTAGTATTAGTAATATATATAAGCGGCTATCACACTGCTATATTAGCAGCTCTTCGAACAGTAGACCTGGGGCTGTAAATGGATATTAAATGGATCGGATAAACTGTGTCCGTATCCGTTTAAGTTTTACAATATCCGTATCCGACGGATATTTTTTAATAACATCCGAATTCGTATCCGCTGGATATTATCTTAATTCGGATATATCTGTATTCGATTATAATTATTTTGAATATCCGTTTATAAATATCTGAATATCCGTTATGAATATCCCAATATCCGAATTCGTTAACTTATAATAAAATGCATATTTTTTTTCTAATAAATTTCATTTAAAAAAAATCAAATAAATAACATAATAAAATCTAGAAAAAAAAACAACAAACAAGCAATAAAATTAGCATACTCCTAAGATCAAACAAACATAAAAATCTCCTCAAGAATAAAAAAGAAATAGCAATCTTCAATACATAATACAATAATACAAAAGGAACAAAATAAAGATTCATTCATACAAGAAAAATCTTCATATAATCCAACAACACGACCATGCTTGAACTTTTCATCTGTTTAACAATGCAAAACATAATAATAAAAAAATATTGCTGATAAAGTTTAAGAGATTATCTATTGGGGGGGGGGGGGAGAACACTCTATAAGAACTTATAACATACTTTACAAATAATCTCAAAATAAAAAAAATAAAAAAAAAAAAGTAAAGAGAAAGTACACCAAAAGCAACCATTGAAGCATCACAATAATTGGCACCATGTACTCCAAAAGTTCAATCAATTATACCTACAAAAAAGTATATATTAGTCTACATTTATATGTTGATGTATAAATAAAAAAAAATTAAATAAATGAAAGAAATACTTATTACTTACAATCATTTTCAATTGTTGGCAATCAATCTTTAACACAAAGTAAACACTCCACCGTTTCAGAATTTAGCGAGGCACAAGTATCATCAATAATTCTACGTGCTTGACTAAAAGTGGACTTAGATGGTACTGTAGTACATGGAATTGCCAAACTATCACAAGCCAATTTTGCAAGATTTGAAAATCTTACTCCATTATGCTTCCATCAACCCAAAATATCAAATGAGACACTTTCTTCATCATTATAGGGGACTAACCCTTCATCCAAATACAACTCAATCTCACTTTTTTTAGCAACACTTGTCATACTAGATTGAGTTGTGAGTACTTTAAACATTGCAATAAGAGAGTTTTGAGACTTTGAAGAATCGACATGACTAGAAGAAGACTCACAAGCATCAGTGACATTGACGCATGAATTTTCCTCATATTCTGAAACTAATTCAACCCAAAAAGTACGAACTTTGCTTATATAAAAATCTGCACTCTCACCATATATATTGTTAAAAGCAAGCTCAACAAATTCCATCTTGTACCTAGGATCAAGAATTCCAGCAATAGTCAACACCATGTTGCATTCATCCCAATACTTATCAAACTTTGTTTGCATCAAAAGTGCCATCATTTGAATATTTTCATCATCACTCTTACTCCACTTCATCAACTCTGCTCTAATCAAACAAACATTAGTAAAGTACACAGGTGCAGTTGGATAGTTACTTCCAGAAAGCTCTAAAGTAGCGTCATTAAATATTTTCAAATGATCACAAATTTTTGCCCCCATTTCCCATTCCTCATTTGAAGGTAAAAATTTATAATCATTATCTAAATCAGCCAAGCGGTTAAATGCTTCTTTAAGATCTAAAGCATTCACAAGCATATCATATGTTGCATTCCATCTAGTTTCACAATCTAAACTAACACGCATCTTAGGATTAAACCGAGTTTGACTCAAAGCTAGAAATTTACTGATTGATTGATGTACTTGACACTATCACGAATTTTTTCAATTAATCCACGAACAACATCAAGTCTACTTTTAACAATCAAGTTCAATATATAGGCTGAACATCGAATATGAAACATGTCACCATTGCGCAAAAGTGATTTCTTATCATTCAACCACTTTCTCATGCCATCCAGCATTCCAGAATTTTGAGATGCATTATCCACAACCACAGCAAATAACTTATTGTCAATATTCCATTCCAAAACATGATTTTTCAACCAATCACATAAAGACAAGCCATCATGTGGATACTGAACAAGATGAAAAGCAATCAATCTTTTGTGCAATTTCCAATCAGAATCAATGTAATGATAAGTCACACAAAAATATCCATAATTCTGATGATCAGATGTCCACCCATCAGTTGTAAGTATGACTCGAGAAGTTAAAATTTCAATTTCTTGATTAACTCTCATTTTCTCCTCATTGTAAACATTCACCAAATCATTTTTCACAGTATTTCTTGATCAATGCTTATATGATGGCACACAATAAGATATCCACAATCTGACTCATACTGAGCCATAAGAAAAGGCAAATTATGCTTCACAATCATTTTAGCAAATAAAGCTCTCTCAACTGTAGAATCAAACTTATGTGTTGTCATCTTAGGGCTAGGGTCAAGACTACTACTAGATTTATCAATAAATGCCAGTCGAATGTCACTTGATTTATTCTTAAGAGGGCAATTTTGAACATGATTTTTCAAATGAATTGTTCCACTTTTACTAGAGCCATCAAATTTTCTTTTGCAATAGATGCAAGTGGCAGTAACATTGCCCTTACTCCCCACTGATTCCCTAGTATAATGCTCCCATACGACATATGTTAATTTTCTACACTTAACTTCAATTTGTTGAGTGTCACATGGTGCAGAATCAACATTATCAAGATGTTTAGTAGTAGGATTTATACCTATACTTGAACTTGTAGTAGATGGTGTAGAAGCACTAGTAACTGGAAGATCCGGAGTATGTGACATAATTCAACAATTTCTTTTTCAAAAACCTGTTGAACAATAAAAAAAATAATCAAACATTGCCCAAAAATAATTTACACTAAAATAACTACATAATCCATAATCACAATTCATATAATTATAACTTTAACACTAAAATAATTTACCTTTGACAATGCCCAAAAATGCAAAATTTCAAACCTGTACAATTAAATAAAACATCATTATAATTTAATTATAAAAAAATAAAAATAAAAAAAGGGGTAGGAGACAAAAATAAATAAAAATGGAAGGGGCGGGGGGAGGGTTAAGAGGCTGGAACCAGAAGTTGTTAGTTCCAGAAGCTGGCCTGGCGAGTGCCCAACTTCTGCTGGTTCCAGATTTGTTGGCCGCCGAGGTTGCTGCTCGCAACCCCGGCGAGCCAACAAATGAAATGGGGCTGGCCGACGAGGAGGCCATCCCCGTTGCCTCCCGGCAAGCTAGCTCACAGCTTTGGGGTTGCGGAGGCCAGCTGGCCTCTGCGACGGGCTTCTCACCGGCGCTTTTGCCTGCGAGAACGGTAACTACATGAAAATTAAAAAAAAAAAAAAGAGAATGGAAGAAGAGAGTACCATGCGGCTGCTGTGAAAGTGAAAGAGGAAAGTGAAATTGAAATGTAAAATGGGAGGTAGGGTTTAGTGAATAGTGATTTGGTTATACTTTTGATTTTTACATTTTTTTTATATTTTATTTTGATAATTTTTATTTTATTGTAGTAATTAATTTTTAAAATTTTAAAATTTAATTATTCATCAATTTGTTATATATGACTTTGATTCATATTTTGATATTTAATATTTTTTCATATTATATTTTAATGTAAATTTAAAAAATTAGTTTTTACGATGGCTATTGAATATTGACATTTAATTTTAGATATGTAGATATAACAATGTTAATCAATAAAATATTCTCTATTATTAATATTTTGGGGTTTAAAATTTATAAAGTTGTGAGATTTTAGGATTTAGAGTTTAAGTTTTATATTTAGATAAATTTTATTACTTTTCTAAATTAATAATAGTACAACTCTACAAAAAATAAAATTATGAAATGATATTTTCATCTTATATTATATGTTTATAGTTAGATATTGTAAAATATTTAAAAGTTGTTTACATGAGTTTATAAGCTCCTCAAAATATTTTATAAGATTTTAGTGTTTCGTAATTTTTTTAAGAAAATAACGTATAAAATTCGTAAAATAAGATGTTAAAAACCTATAAGCACTTTTTAAGAAAGTAAGGAGTTCTTATCTTATTTTTAAAATCTTAACAAGCTCCTTTAATTTTAATCATATTAATTATATAATTGTTATTACTAATACCTTATAAGCTCTAAGATCTTATAATTCAAATACTTTGAGAACTTATTTTTTTTTAAAAATCTAGCATCTTATAAGTTCGAAAAATATCTTATAAAATACAGGAGATAAAAAAACATCTTATAACATACAAGAGCTTATAAGACGTTTTAAATAAGTTTAGCCAAACATCTTCTTAGAGAGTATATACCTAAACTTATATAAAAGATCTTATATAAATTCTTATATCTTATAAGATATTATTCGAGCTTATAAGTTGCTAGTTTTTTTTTTTTTTGAAAATTAGTTCTGAAAGTGTTTAGATAAAATAAAATTTTGCAACCTATAAGGTATTAATAATGGCAATTTTATAATTAATATGTTTAAAGTTAAGGGAGTTTGTTAATATCATAAAAATAAGTTAGGAATTCCTAACTTTTATAAAAAGCTTATAAACTTTTAACATCTTATGTTAAGAGTTTATAAGTTCCATTTAAAAAAATTTACTAAACACTTTTTGATATCTTGTAAGATGCCAAATATATTATAAGATGTTTTAAGAAGTTTATAAGCTTACCCAAACAATCTCTCAAATCTTAATGTCCCCTTAACTAGTTAATAATTTACGTATTTTACTATTTTATTTTAGAATTAAAACGTTAATTATTCTTCATTTAGTTAATTTTTTTTATAATTATTGATTCACTTTATGATTAATTAATATTAATTCAATGACACCAATATAAATTAATTATAAAGTAAAGCAACAATAATTTTATATTTATTAATTTTATCATTTATATATTGATTTTTCAATTTTTTTTGATTTAATATTATTTAATTATCATCATTATCGTCTAATTTCTTTATTAATTTTTTAATTACTAATTTATACATATATATTCATTTATATATAGATTATGTAATTTCATATTGAAAAAATAAAAATAATTTATTATGTATAATAGTATATTATATATGATAATTTTTTAAAATATTATTTATATATTAAAATACATAAAAGTAGAATATATTATATATAATAATTTTTTAAATACTATTTATCGGATATGGATAACAGATTTAATTAAATTACGAATAATCGAATATATAAACTGATATATCCAACGGATATGTATTCGGAGCGGATATTAAACGGTCGGATAGGCATTTATCATATTCGTATCCATTTACAGTCGGATGTCTACTAATCGGATATGGATAATATCCTCTTTAAACGGATATGGATAATAACATTATAAATAGATTCGGATGCAAACGGTAAACAAATTTTTGAACATCCATTTACAGCCCTGTAGACCCCACTCCTCGAATTTTTTTCCATTTCTTTTTTCACCCACTTTTTACTTCCACTTCAACTATTTTTGGTGCCACTGGCTTGTGAAAAGGTAATCCCTGATGTCCACAAACGACGTCGTTAAATTGCATGCCCTTGCTTGATTCAACAGGGACGACCATGTTTCTGCTGGAGCTACAGAGCTGGAGGAGGACGGAGGAGACGGCGGACTTGCAGGAGGCAGTGCAGTTGTCGCCTTCTATGCCTTTCGTCCGCCCAGTTCCCCATTAACCTTAAATACGTCAGCTTCACATTTGATAATAAGGTAACCAGTAAGTATGCGCTGATTAATGTAGAAGCTTTTGTTAGAATACGTATTGTTTTGTATTTGAATTCTGGATGGGCTGGTATTCTTTTAGCCCATTATCAATGTGATTGCATTCTGCCTTAAGAGTCAATTGGCCTTTTCACTTGCTCTGCGATTGATTGAGCTCATAATCTGTTTGGATCGATTATTTTAGTCATTCTTCCCTTGATCACTGAAGTCTTGATTTATAGAAAGTTAACTTGGTTTGGCAAAATCACTATGTTTATATTTGCTATGCGTATAGGTTGATGGGCCATTGATTGAATTCATTACAGGTTTTACAAGTGTTGTTCATATAGCCAAAAATTGGTGTTACTCAATGGGTAAATAGGTTTTGTAACTAATTTTTGTCCTGTATGTGTAACTTATGCTGCCTATTTTCTTGAAGTTTTGGTTTTTGAAACTGCATATATTGGAAATGTTGCCTCGCTGAAGTGCTGACAAATTCCTACTCCTGTATTTTTGCTAGAAGAAGGGTGTGGGTTCGTGCATGTGTAATATTGCTTATGCATCCTTTGCGTGTGAGACTACTCAATTTATGTATAGATATTGTATCTTTCTCTTATTTATGCTGTACTTATAGCATGTCTTTACTTTTTATCCATGTGGATCTATGCCAAAACAATTATGTCTCATGAAATTTATATGAATCAAAAAGTGACCATTTCTTATGTATGAAAAACATACACACAGACTGGAAAAGATAGGGACTTGTGTGCAGTTCAAAATTTTTGTTATAAACTGATCCCTTATTAGTGTAAAAAAAAAAAAAATGATCCCTTGATTTGATCTGTTCTATTTTGGTAATGGCACATTGAGATAGCCAAAAATCTGAGGCGACTCCAACCCAAATGATGAGGAATTTAGAACCCCAGACCCCAGAGCTGCTTCCCCAGATAATATTGTCCAGCTGCTTAACTAGCCGTAGCTTTCCTTATATACAATACGTATTTATCAATGAGCATCTCTCCATATTGTTGCATGTGCAATATGTAAGTGTATCTTTATTTTTGGTTTGACCATCTTTTTCCTTAAATTGAATTCATTTCCGATTGGAATGGGTAATTTGTTTGCTTGGACATAGCTCTAGGCATGTTGTTCTATGGTGCTAAAAACTTAATTATCAGTAATCTCTTGAATGCTGATTAACTACCTTTTCTGTTACGAAGTGGCTGAGGGCACTCTTAATGAAGATGACAAAGGTTTGAATGCTGAGAAGCTGCCCTCTAGAGAGGGGGAAGCTGCAGCAGATGGAGACAAGGAAACTGCTAAAAATGAAGCTGAAGAGAAGGAACCTAAGGATAAGGTGAAAGAATGCATAAGATTGTATATCTTCCTTACAAGTATTCTGATTGAATTCTTATTTGGGCCATGAAATTTCAGTCTTTAATTTGTATTAAGGAAATTTAGTATTCTTGTTTATGCTCTTTCTTAACTGAAACTCCTTTTCTTTCACCTTGGTGAAATAAGTTAATTTAGTAGTTCTAATGCGATAAGCAAAGGGTCGTACTCAACTACATTGCTTGTTGCCATCTCTGATATGAAGTTGAATACTGTGTCACTTGTGTGAATTATAGAGATATGGGGTTGATATATGAATTTCCTTTCATAGCTTAATTTGATGTAGTTAGTGATCAATGGACTCACTGACTAATAGAACTTAAACCTGTGACATCTACTTTTCTGAAAGTTACTTCTTAGCCATTTATTTTAATGTAAAGATTATCTTTGATTTGGAGTTGACTTTGTTGAATAAATGTTTCTTCAAACTGTAGGAGATGACACTAGAATAATATGAGAAGATTATGCAGGAGAAAAGGAAGGCTCTGCAGGTCCTCAAAACTAAAGGAAGGAAGGTTGATGTGGAAGAGTTTGAGTCTATGCAACAATTTTCAAACAAGAAGACTAATGATGGTACATTCATAAAACTGGTGAATCCGCTTATACTTCCTATGGAATGAATTCATGCTTCGCACTCTCTCTCAAGTTTATCTTTTGGCTTTGCTTGGACATATTAGTAAATGTAGCTAACCATTTACGCATTATTTGACAAGATCATTCCTTTCTGTAGGGCTTCCAGAAGGATAAAAAGAAAGAGTTAACTGAGAAAGAAGAGAGAGCCAAAAAGGTAAAATTCATGTACATATATCCTATTGTATATTTATTTGAAATATGTTTTGGTCAAGACCTATACACTTGATGGAGTCTAAATTTTGGTTGTGGTCATCAAACAATGATATAATAACTACGCAATTTTTTACTTTTTTTTTGTAAATTGTCAGCTTTGTAATTAGGCAAGTAATACTCATAAATAAATTTTAATGCAATTGCATATTATAAAAAGATTGATAAAATAAGCATATAATGTGCATTCACCAAAAAATTCACTTTTGATTTTGGTGCACAAAAGATTATTGAGTCATCCTTTTACAAGCACTCTGTTAATAGGTAAAATCTTTGAGAGATTGGCGATTATTATCTATTCCTTTAAAGGTTGAATGTATGTTTTCTAAAATAAAATTAATAGGAATGAATATCTGATAACATAATAATATTTGGGGATAACATGATGTAAATCATGTGATTTTTTAAGAACTTAACATGGCACTAATAAAATATATTTTTGTAATTGTAGGATGGCAAATAATCATCGAGAAGGAAAGGAACCAACAGACGAAAAAGAATCCAACAAAAAGAAAGATGATTTTGATACAGATTATATGATGATGGTCTGGTCGTGTAGGAGGGACAATATACTGATCGAGGTGATGAAGAAAGAGTGAAAGGAGAAAGACGAAGAAACTGCTGGAGCGCGATGAATTCTAGAATAACAAGAAGCAAGAAAATCTCAACTTGACGAAAATCGAATAATTAGAATAGATGGATAAAAGATTACTCAAGAGAGTCTCATAGCCAACTAGAAGTAGGGCACCAGAAAATAAAAGGACAAAATGAGGATGTATACAGGTAAGTGACAAATATCATGATGAATCTTGAATACGTGATAGATAGATTAAGTAAGATAGATTACTATTCTGGACCCTCCGTGGTCGAACCATCAGCAGTATGCCAACAAGAAGAAGCAGAAGAAGGAGGTGATGGAGGAGAAGAAGAAAACGAGGAAAAAGGAGAAAGAAATAAAGGAGGAGACATGGGACAAGAAAACTGGGAAGGAGATGGACAGATGAATGCCAATTTAGACGAGGAGGATATACATTCAGACATTGGTGAAATAGTGGACGCATAAGATAGAATACCGCTTAGAGTTTTGTATACAAATGTGCTACCTTTGAGATGATCTGACAAGTTAGCTTAGCAAAGACTTTGTACATGTAAATCTTAATGTAAATGCTAACAAGTAAAAATAAATATAATTTGCACAAATCATTTTTATTCTTTTTATAGTTTCGTAAACTTCAAAACCCTTTTTATGTTTCTTATGATCTCTTGACATCTTAAATTTTGAAATAACTTTTTTTTAAGTTACACCTCTTTTGCTTTTCTATTAGGAAATTTTTTTTTTTTTAATTCTTAGGGTCTACAAATTCATGCATGTTTCTAAATCTTTTGCTCTAATCTTAGAGACCAAAATTATCATACCAATATTTGACTTTGACACAAGAAATTTGATACAATCAATGAAACAAAAACATTACTGCATAATTCTATCGTCAAGTTGTAATTTTATAGAATGTATTGAGAAGTGTAAAACAGTGTGAACTGGAAGTTTATAACAGTTAGAGAACTATTGAGAAAAGAGAAATAGACATAATGATATAGTGGTTCGGCAAGCTTACTTTACTACCTAAGTGATAACACTTAGGATTTTTAACCTGCAATATTATTAGAATAAAAAAGTAGATACAAGTCACAAATACCAAAAGGCTGGAACTTGTACTGCAACAACAAAGAGCTGAAGAATAACAATAACACAGGCGCTCACTCAACTAAATGAAAGCTATTATGGCTTACGAGTTTATTGTGAAAACGTTAAAAATACATAGTCTCTTTTCTTTGTTAAATAGGCTCCATAATAGATCAAGATGATGGAAGCCGATCTTGGAATCAGCTTCTTTCCTTATTGACACAAGCCAGGATTGCAATCTGCCACTTTCCATGTTCTAGACAGTCATTACTTTCTTTGTACTTCCAACAGTAACTTGCCTTATAAAGCCTGTCAATCATTGTTAATAACATGGAAGTAATTCAAACGGTAACTTGCCAATGTTTAATAGGTAAAGTTTGATTGGTCATTGTCAAAACTAATTAGAGAGGAGATCCTTAACAATCTCCCCCTTTTTGATAATGACCAAGCAAGTGTTTTCTCCCCCTGAAAGGGATAAGAATGAACAATAAAGATTGAATGATCATCAAGTTTAGCAATCGCTCCCCCTAGCATCATGCATAGCTATTTTCCAAAAAAAGGATAAATATGGGATAATAGCACTAACATAAAAAGACTTAGCAAATTAAATATCAGTTGTTTGAAAAAATAAACATCAATTTTTTTAAAGTTTGAATATAAACATTAGTTGTTTGAAAGTTTGTCCAGCATAGTTGGATCCATAGTTGTTTGACAAAATAAACATCAATTTTTTTTAAGTTTGAACATAAACATCAGTTGTTTGAAAGTTTGTTTAGCATAGTTGGTATTGGGTGCCATGGGAACAGAAGAATCTTTACTGTTTTCCATACCAAAATTTCGCAGAAGTTCTTGGGCATATTTTTCTTGGGACAGAAAGATTCCTTCGGGAGTTTGTTTGATTTGTCAACCAAGAAAGAAATTTAATTGCCCCATGAGACTCATTTCAAATTCATTTTTCATGCAAAGGACGAAATTATTGCAAAGTTCAGAAGTTGTTCCTCCAAAGATGATGTTGTCAACATAAATTTGAACTAATAAGAAATCTTTCTTATGATGCTTTGTGAATAAGGTGTTATCAACAGTACCCATGCAAAAACCATTTGTAATGAGAAAAGTGCTTAGCCTTTCATACCAAAATCTAGGAGCTTGTTTTAAACCATAAAGGGCCTTGGATAATTTGAAAATGTGATTTGGAAAATCTTCATTTTTAAAACTAGGTGGTTGTTCAATGAAAACTTCCTCTTTTATAAAACCATTTAAAAACACACTTTTAACATCCATTTGAAATAAGGTAGAGTTTTTGTGAGATGTATATGCCAAAAGCATGCGAATAGACTCAAGTCGTACGATGGGTGCATAAGTTTCATCATAATCACTACCTTCTTGTTGAGAGTATCCTTTGGCAACAAGTCTGGCTTTGTTTTGATAACATTACCTTTTTCGTCAAGCTTGTTTTGGAAGACCCACTTAGTTCCAATCACAGGATGATCGAGTGGTCTTTCTACTAAGTTCCAGACATTATTTTTATCAAACTATATTAATTCCTCTTTCATAGCATGAATCCATGAGTCATCCTTTAAGGCCTCTTTAATGTTCCCTGGTTCTTAAAGGGATAAGAGCACAATATTAGTAGGATTTGTGATTTCTACCCTTACCTTGGACCTTGTGGTAATCCATTCTTGTGGATTTCCAATTATATTGGTAGTAGGATGACTGGATGCATGTTTGAATTTCCTCACGAATTGATTGTCTTCATTGGAATTTTCAATTGTGGTATATGAGATGGTTTCATTTGCTGGAGGTTCCTATTCATCTTCCTTTTCTGGATGAACTGCTTCAATAATTTGATCAATTTCTGAGGATTCAATGCTCAGGGTTTCCTTGGCAGTTTGAGGGTTAGATTCATCAAATACAACATGTATGGTTTCTTTTATTACCTTTTTCCTTTTGTTGTAAACTCGGTAGGCTTTACTATGAATTGAATATCCAACAAAGATGCGATCATCAGATTTAGAATCAAACTTACCTCAATGATCTCTGTCGTTGAGAATGTGACATTTAAAACCGAAAACTTGAAAGTAGAAGACGTTGAGAACTTTTCCATTCCATAGTTCATATGGTTTCTTTTTGATAAAAGGCCTTAAGACTACTCTGTTGATGACATAGCAGGCTGTGTTGATGGCTTCTCCCCAAAAGGATTTTGGGAGATTGTACTCATTCAGCATTGATCATACCATTTCTTGAAGTACCATGTTCTTTCTTTCAACTACCCCATTTTGTTGGGGTGTTCTAGGAGCAAAGAAGTCATGAATATAACCACA
Source organism: Jacaranda mimosifolia (assembly GCA_018894105.1). Classification (NCBI taxonomy): domain Eukaryota; kingdom Viridiplantae; phylum Streptophyta; class Magnoliopsida; order Lamiales; family Bignoniaceae; genus Jacaranda; species Jacaranda mimosifolia. The sequence goes on from CM032126.1 coordinate 23,332,526, forward strand.
TTTATCACAAAAATCGCTAAAATCGGAGTTGTCAAATTCCAGACCATGATCGCTTCTTATAGACTTGATTACCCTTCTCATTTTGAATATTCTTGGTAAGTGAAACAAAGGATTTCAATGCATCATTTTTGTGTGAAAGAAAGCGAACCCAAGTAAAACGAGAGAAGTCATCCACAATTACAAAGACATACTTACTTCCTCCCAGTGATTGAGTTTTCATTGGACCAAAAAGATCTAGGTGAAGAAGTTCCAACATCTTTTATTGGTTTGAAAGAAGTTTTCAATTGTTTATCCTTCACACATGCATCACATACTTTGTTTTTGTCAAAACTTAGTTTGGGAATTCCTTTTACTAGATCCTTTTTGACAATATGATTTAGCAATTTCATGTTCACATGACCTAGACATCTATGCCATGTCCAACTAGGATCTTCCTATGCAACAAGACACTTAACCTTTTAATTAGATAGGTTATTTAGATTGATGCAACAAATGTTTCTATCCCTTGTGGCAGTGAAAATTGTTTCATCATCTTTAGAGACAATGCAAAGAGAAGGTTTGAATTGTACCTGGTATCCGCTGTCACAGAGTTGACTAATGCTTAACAAATTGTGTTTTAGTCCTTCCACTAACCAGATGTTTTCAATGGAAGTTCCAGTGTGTTTCCCCACAGTTCCTTTTCCAATTATTTTACCTTTCGTGTTGTTTGCAAATAATACATTTCCACCGTTTATTTCTTATAGTTTCAAGAAGAAAAACTTATCTCTCGTTATGTGTCTGGAACATCCACTGTCCAGATACCATTTCTCATCTCCTTTCTCCGTTGGTTCCTGTATCATAGCTGATTAAGTTCTTAGGTACCCACATATTACTGGGTCTTGAATCATTAGATTTTTTGACCCAGACATACTTGGTTCCAATATGTCTTCTTATGGGACATCTGTAAGATACGTGACCAACATGGTTACACGAATGACAGGTTCTGAAATTTCTTGGTTTGTTTATATCAACTTGGGGTATTTTACCTTTTAGTTGTCTTTTCAAAGAGTAGTTTTCTTCCAAAAGAATTTTCACTTGTTTCTCTGAATCTACATACTTTCGGACAATTCTATTTCTATCATTCGATGCCTTTCTAATAATATTTTTATAGATATGAACGATTTCAACTTTTTCATTGCAAGTATTTTCCAATTGTTCCTTAAGAGAGTTTAATTCAATTTGTAATGTAGTTATCTAATTATGACATTCAATATGTAAGCTAAAAGAACTGGTACTTTCATGTTCAAAATCAAAAATCTCAGTATCGCTAGATGAATTGAAGGTTACCTGCTTGTCTGCCATCAGACAGTTGTCCTCAACATCAAATTGATCAGAATCAGAGTCCTCCCACGTGATTGTCATGACTTTTGGTTTGGAACTTCGGTCAGGTTTGGGACTTCATTTGAGCTTTGGATAGTCTAGTCTCTTGTGCCCAATTTCATGACATTCATGGCAAATGATTTGATCTGTCTTTTGATATTCATTGTTGTATCTTTTGAAGTTGGATTTTGGATCCTTTCTGAATTTACCCTTTGCTTCAGTAAGTAGCCTTAGTTGTCTTGTGACCATAGCTATTTCTTTGTTTATCATTTCCTCATCAAGTTCGCCTAAATCTTCGTTCTAGTCTCCATTTTCTGCATTGAAGGCGATGCTTTTCTTGCTTTTGCTTTCGGAACTTTCTTCCTTGCTCAAAAGCGTCATCTCATGTGAGGTGAGTGAACCAATGAACTCCCCCATACTCATTTTTCCCAAGTTCTTTGCCTCATGGATAGCTGTAACTTTAAGATTCCATTCTTTTGGTAAGGAGCGTAATATCTTTCTGACTTGTTCATTTTCTCTTATGACCATTCCCATGGAAAATATTGGATTCACAATTTCCATAAACTGAGCATATATTTGACTCACCGATTCACCTATTTTCATTGAGAACATTTCAAATTGGTGAGTGAAAAGAGCAATTCTTTCAAGTCTTACCTGAGAGGTTCCCTCATGAGTGATTTGTAGCATATCCCACATCTCTTTTGCTGAAGAGCAAGTGCTAACACGGTTGTATTCCTCTTTAATGAGAGCACATGATAGAATGTTCTTTGCTTTGGCATTGCTTGAAAAGACTTTCTTATCTTCGGCAGTAAGTTCCAATCTCCCATTTGGTGTCATGTCTGAATTTGTTGGAATGAGGGGCCCATCAATGACAACACTCTAGAGATCGTAATCTAACGTGATAAAGAATTCTTGAATTCCATTTTTCCACGTGGAGTAGTTTATCCCATCGAACAGAGGGGGATGGGTATGAGATTAACCTTCAGCGTAGACATCAAACTGGAAGTTGCCATATAGAGTGGAAACCCGGCTCCGATGCCAATTGTAATTTTATAGAATGTATTGAGAAGTGTAAAACAGTGTGAACTGGAAGTTTATAACAGTTAGAGAACTATTGAGAAAAGAGAAATAGACACAATGATTTATAGTAGTTCGACAAGCCTACTCTACTACCTAAGTGATAACACTTAGGATTTTTAACTTGCAATATTATTAGAATAAAATAGTAGATACAAGTCACAAATACCAAAAGGCTGGAGCTTGTACTGCAACAACAAAGAGCTGAAGAACAGCAATAACACAGGCGCTCACTCAACTAAACGAAAGCTACTATGGCTTATGAGTCTATTGTGAAAATGTTAAAAATACATAGTCTTTTTTCTTTGTTAAATAGGCTCCATAATAGATCAAGATGATGGAAGCCGATCTTGGAATCAACTTCTTTCCTTATTGACACAAGCCAGGATTGCAATCTGCCACTTTCCATGTTCCAGGCAGTTATTTGTTCCTTTCTTTGTACTTCCAATAGTAACTTGCCTTATAAAGCCTGTCAATCATTGTTAATAACATGGAAGTAATTCAAATGGTAACTTGCCAATGTTTAATAGGTAAGTTTGATTGGTCATTGTCAAAACTAATTAAAGAGGAGATCCTTAACACAAGCAAAAAAAATATTATCAAAATCTTGCTATATAGCACATATATAGTAAACTGTTAGGGTAATTCAAAATTGTACATAAAAATTTTTCTATTAGATACAACAAAAAAAACTATCAAAATATGCTACACTACACATCTAGCAGGGTAAAATTTGGTGTGTTACTATATAGTATAAGCATCGATGCGCATGAGATTCTTCTAACCGTGTGTTGGTGTTGTTTTTCTCTATTTTTTGGATGTTTTTTGTTATAAAACGACGTCATTTCACTAAAGTATGCTCCATTGAGTTGTGCATTTTGCTGTGATTGTTGTCCATCGGTTTGTCAGTTTGCATTATGAACAGAAGAAATTATACATTTTCTAAATTTTTTTTTATTTAAAGTAGAAAGAAACGTACTCTGATAGCTATCGAAAAGCCACCCCCGCCTAAAAAGCCTATCGGCTGCCTGGAAAGCCTATCTCCCTACCCCCCGCCATGCCTCATGCTATTGGATGGCTCTTTTACAAGGCAATAGCCCTTTTTTATTTGCTCTCTCTCTCTCGCACACACACACACACACACACACACACAGAGTTAATCGGAGATGGCAACACTGATGCTTGGAGACAACTTCGAGAATGACCAGCTTTCTTTAATGACCACGGATGACATCCTTTGAGTCTCTCGCCTTCTCGATAACGAAATCCATATCTTATAGGTTTGTCGAGTTTCAATTTTTTAATGCCTATGGAAATGATCTGGGAGGAAAGAATTATCATTTCTACTTCCATTTTCCCAAGTTTAATAATCTCTTAGCTAAATCATGGCAAAGAGAGAGAGCAGAAAATCACGATGGTTTCGAGTGTGTAGTTCATGGCTGTGGCAGCCGAAGAGATAGGGAAGGTTGCGGACGTGGCAGCAGCCATCCTTACCATGAAATCGAAGCAGAGAAGTGGGTGCCAGTTACGAAGCTCGGCCGGTTGGTAAAAGATAGTAAAATTAAAACGAAGAGGAAAAGTGGGTTCATTTCAAAACTCAAATGGTTTTGAATTTGCTTTTTGGTTTTGGTTGTTTGTATTTGATTAAAAATCAAATTAGAAATGAGAAGTAATTTAAGATAGGTGTGTGTATGTGTGAGTGTGTTGCGAAGGGTTGAAAACTCATGCAAGAAAATGGAAGAGTGGCAAGTAGTGGTTTAAGAAATTTGTCATGCTCTGTAGTCCACCTGGCATTTCATACACTTTGGGAGCAATTTGCTTTATTATTATTTGTGTTCTCTTACTAGCATAGTACCCTTACATTATCAACAAGGAATGATAATTATTTTATTTTATTATTAGTTAAGATGATGTCTCCCATATTAGCTACTTCTCTCTTCTCTCATAACTTCCTTCTATTGAATGGTTATTGTCTATGACTTTTTAATTATTTCATTGGCTTAAATATTATTAATTCTAGGGTATAAATTTTTTAATTTGTGTTTCCATCTGTAACTGGGTTTGTTTGGCATATAGGAGCTATGCCTAGAATTTTGAACTTCTGTTTAATTTTGTATTTAGCTATGATTACTTCATCAAATGTATCTATTAGTTTTAGTTTTTGGAACTTATGATTGGTTCTTTTCATATAATTTCTCGTGTTTGATATTGTTATTTCTAGTGGTTGATATGATCTCGTGTATGACTGAATTGACTTGTATGAAGAGATGCACTGAGATCTTACATTTTGATGACTTTCATGTAATAACCTATATTGAGTCCATGCTATACTAGCTTTCTTTTTGTTGTCTATGCTCATGAATTTAGTGTATTCGGTCTAAAATGAAGTCTGTGTTAAATCATTTGATATAGTATTTTTTTTTCTTTTCTTTTATTTAAAGGAGGGTCGTCCTAAACTATTTTAAGTATTCCCCGGTGGCCTCGAACTCACCTCCTGTCTAGGACTAAAGTTGGTGCAATCGAGTTTTTTTCGGCCGGAGTCGTCTCTGCTAGGATCACAAGCCGCACAATTGAGCCCAGCACAAATCATCAAATACAGTAAGTCGTATTGCAGTTACTGAAGATTTTTGAGAAAGAGTATTTCATATATTTCTCAATGTATTTTTACATCATATGAACATGCGTATTTATACAGAAGTCCTATGTCTAATAAGGAAAGAATCCTATGTCTAATAAGGAAAGAATCCTATGCCTAATAAGGAAAGAATCAATTACTCTATGGCTAAATCACTTAACAGATATGAGAATCAATTTACAGCCAGAAAAAGATATTTCATTCCAATTATAGCTAGTCAACACTCTCCCTCAAGTTGGTGCAAAGATGTCGCACATGCCCAACTTGCAAACTAGTGTATGAAAAGTTCGTTTGTTGAGACCCTTTGTGAACACATCAGCTAGCTGTTTTTCCGATGACACATGAAACAAGCTTAAGACACCACTTGCAACCTTTTCTTTGATGAAGTGTCGATCAATTTCAATGTGTTTAGTCCGGTCATGCTAAATTGGATTATGAGCTATACTGATGGCGGCCTTGTTGTCACAGTACAAGGAAAGTTTCTCTCTTTCGCATAGTCTCAATTCCTTTAGTAACTTTTGTAGCCAAAGAAGCTCGGAAACACCTTGGGCCATGGCTCTATATTTTGCTTCTGCACTTGATCTAGCGACTACACTTTGTTTTTTGCTTCTCCAAGTAACCAAGTTCCCTCCTACAAGAGTGCAATAACCGGATGTAGATCTCCTGTCATATAGAGATCCAGCCCAATCTGCATCTGTAAAGGCTTTGATTTGGAGGTGACCATGCTTGGCAAAAAGTAGACCTTTCCCTGGAGCAGACTTCAGATACCGCAAAATGCGGAGGACAGCTTTCATATGAGAATCTCGAGGATCATGCATGAACTGACTCACCAAGCTGACTGCATAAGCTATGTCTAGTCTAGTGTGAGAGAGATAAATCAATCTTCCAACCATCTCCTGATATCTCTTCTTATCAACTGACTCTCCGACTCCTGCTTGTAACTTGTGATTGCTTTCAATGGGCGATTCTGCTGGTTTGCAACCTGTCATACCAGTTTCTTTCAAGAGATCTAGAATATACTTCCTTTGAGAAATAAAGATCCCTTTTCTTGACCTGGCAACCTCAATTCCCAAGAAGTACTGCAATTTTCCTAGATCCTTGATCTCAAATTCTTGTGCCAACAACTTCTTTAATCGGGACATCTCCTCTCTGTCGTCTCCTATCACTACTATGTCATCAACATAAACTATGAGAAGAGTGAGTTTACCCTTTTGATGTCTTATGAAGAGGGTATGATCAGCATTGCTTTGTTGATAGCCAAAGGAGATCATGGCTTTGCTGAATTTATCAAACCAAGCTCTGGGGGATTGTTTCAGTCCGTATAAGGCTTTCTTCAGCTTACACACCTTCCCTTGACTCTGTTCATTATCAAAACCAGGAGGAATCTCCATATACACTTCCTCTTCCAGGTCTCCATGAAGAAATGCATTTTTTACATCAAACTGTTGCAAGTCCCAATCAAGGTTAGCTGCACATGATAACAGGACTCTGATAGTATTCATTTTAGCAACTGGAGCAAATGCCTCCTGGTAATCAACTCCATAGGTTTGAGTGAATCCCTTAGACACCAATCTTGCTTTGAGTCTTTCTATTGAACCATCAGCTTTATGTTTCACAGTGAAGACCCACTTGCAGCCAACCAATCTCTTGTCTAGTGGAGAAGGGACAAGTTCCCAAGTCTCATTTTTTGACAAAGCCTTCATTTATTCAATCATAGCTTGCTTCCACTTGGGATCCATGATAGCCTCCTTCCAATCCTGTGGAATAGACACAGAGGAAATAGACAAGGCAAAGGCTCTATAGGAGGGAGACAAGGAATCATAGGAGACAAAGTTAGACAGAGGATGTTTAGTACAAGACCTGACTCCTTTTCTATGAGCAATGGGCAAATCTAATTCATTAGGAAATGTAGATAACTCACCAGTAGAGGAGGACTCAGTAGATTGCATGATGGCTTCTTCTGCCTTATTTCTCCTTGAATACCTTATCAAATCAGGTCTATCTAAACGCCCAATAGTCTCCCCCTGAACTCTGTCTCCAATTTCACTCTCCCCTGTGGCAATATCATCAATGGAACTAGGAAAAAACACCTCTTCTGCCTTATTGTTCTCCCCCTGAAGAGGTGATGAGGTAAGGTTGAAGTAGGGCTCAGATTCTCGAAAGGTAACATCCATACTGACAAAAGATCTCCGGGAAGGAGGATGATAACATTTGTAACCTTTTTGTGTAGGAGAATATCCAAAGAAAACACATTTCAGGGCTCTAGGGTCAAGTTTTCCAGCATTCCTAGTGTGAACAAAACATATACACCCAAAAACTTTTAGAGGAATAGTGTATTCATTCTTACCCTTTAAAGCTTCTAGAGGACTCTGAAAATCAAGGCTTTTGAGTGGCATTCTGTTGATAAGGTAGGCAGCTACTAGAATGGCATCCCCCCAGTAAGGTTTTGGTAGATTCATGATGAACATAAGAGATCGAGCTACCTCTAACATATGCCTATTTTTCCTTTCAACTACCCCATTTTGTGCACTAGTGTAAGGACAACTAGTTTGATGGATTATCCCATTAAACTCCAAATAAGCACCAAAGCTTTTATCCATGTATTCTGTGCCATTGTCAGTTCTAAGGATTTTTATCTTAGCATCAAATTGGGTACAAATCATCTTATGAAATGACCGAAAGCAAGAAAATACCTCACTTTTGGCCTTTAACAAATATACCCAAGTCATCCTAGTGCAACAATCAATAAAAGTAACAAACCATCGACCACCAGATAAAGAAACTGTTTGAGTAGGACCCCATACATCAGAATGAATAGTCTCAAAAGCAATAATACTTCTATTATTACTCAAAGGATAAGAGTTTCTCATATGCTAAGCATACTCACAAGCATCACAAAACAATGATTCAAACTGAGTCCTCGAAAATAAACTAGGGTATAACTTCTTTAAAACAAAGAAAGATGGATGCCCCAACCGTCTATGCCACTGTAAAATTTCGCGGTTAACATCCTTATTATCTCCAAAAAAGGCTTGGCCAGAGTCACAAGTTTCATCAATCTTGTATAAGCCATCATGCAATCTACCACTGCCAATCCTCTTCCCTATTTGAAGATCCTGAAAAACACAATGATGAGGGAAGAACTCAATTTTACAGTTTAGAGCTTTGGTGATGGATCTAACAGATAAAAGATTAACAGGAAACTCAGGCACATGGAGAACAGATGAAAGTTGAATATTGGGTGTACAAGCAACAGAACCTGTTCCAGAGACAGGGGTTAAAGAGCCATTGGCTATTCTGACATTATCCCCTTGAAGACAGGGAGAGTAGTTTTGAAAGCCTTTAGAAGAGCTTGTCATGTGTCTATTCGCACCAGAATCAATAATCCAGGAATTAAGATGTGTAGTAAAGGCAGTACCTGATTGCACATAATTTGATGTGGCAACAGTGGAAGAGTCAAGCTTGGTCAGAAGTCGGCGAAGATGCTGAATTTCATCAGAAGACAAAGTTGCACCAGAGCCCGTCTCCTTGGGTGTATCCCTAGTTTCGGCCAGGTTTGCTTGAGGCCTAGATGAACTGACTCATTTTCCCCCACGACCTCTGGTTGGTCGACCATGTAGCTTTCAGCAAGTCTCCTTAGTATGCCTTGGTTTCCCATAATAGTCACAATGCAAGTGATTTTTATCAGAAGAATTCGCCTTTGGTTGCTCATGAGAGACAGTTAACCTAGATTTCTCAGTTGGTGCTGGGTAAAGCATAACACCACGGCGGCTTTCCTCCTGTTGGACATGGGAATAGGCATCCTCAAGAGAAGGAAAAGGAACCTTACCAAGGACTTGAACCCTGATTTGATCATACTCTGGATTCAAACCAGCTAAAAAATCATAGACCCGCTCTTTTTCAACCAATTTTTGAAATAAAACTGCATCTTCAGTACAATGTGCTTGGAGATCCTGATAATAGTCTATCTCCTACCATAGCCCACTTAATTCAGAAAAATAATCAGTAATGGTCAACTCACATTGTTTTATGCCATGGATTTTATTCCGTATTTCGAAGATCTGGGCATCATTCCCTTTGCGAGAGTACGTGTGTTTGGTTGAATTCCAGATTTTCTCAGCAGTATCAAGCAATAAATACTATTTGGAAATGCGAGGGTGCATAGTATTCAAAAGCAATATCATAACAAGTGAATTATCAGAGTCCCATTGACTATAGGCAGGATCAGAAATATTGGGTGAGCTTTTCTCTCCAGTGATATAACCTAGTAGTTTTCGAGATTTAATAAACAACAAACAAGCCCGAGACCAAGCAAGATACGTACCAGCCCCATCCAACTTAACAGCACTGATTTGTGAAAGAGAAGTATTGTCTACTGCCTTAGTGTCCCCCATTTTAAACACTTGAACAAATAACAAATTAAAGCAGAAACACCCTTAGAAAGACCAGAAACAGAACCTGATGGCATTGAATCTGGAAAGGGCAAACCCAAAGTGTGCAAAGAGACCAAAAAGGGGCCTGGATAGAGCCGGACAGAGGGGGGATCTGATCGGAGCAAGGTGCGACGGCGAAAGGCGGCCATAGGTGTTCCCACGCGCCGGCGCGTGAAAGACAGTCCACAACTTCGATCGGCGCGTGAGTCCACGTGCGGCGGCAGATGGCGGCCGGATTTCGGGAGATGGCCGATCGGAGGATGGGTTTTCTGTCTGTAGGGGTGGTGACAAAAGAAGAGGGAGGAAACTCAACCTCTTTGAGGACAGTAAACCAAAAAAAAAAAATTTCAAGAAAGGAACCCTGGTGCTGCAGAGGGAGAAAACTCACCTCAAAAGGCAGCAATGGCTCTGATACCATGAAGATTTTTGAGAAAGAGTATTTCATATATTTCTCAATGTATTTTTACATCATATGAACATGGGTATTTATACAGAAGTCCTATGTCTAATAAGAAAAGAATCCTATGCCTAATAAGGAAAGAATCAATTACTCTATGGCTAAATCACTTAACAGATATGAGAATCAATTTACAGCCAGAAAAAGATATTTCATTCCAATTATAGCTAGTCAACAGTTACTAATTAAAAAATATTCTTTACAGGCAACTTTTGAATGCTTGAAGACCTAGTTTTTCTTGACTCCAAACTTTTGGAAGGAGACTAGATTCACAAAACTACCTTTCTAATAATACACTGATCAATCGGTGAAGCCCATTGGCGAGATCCTTTATGTTGTTGATGAAGTCAAGGCCTGAGCTTGAGGACTCAACTGTTTTGTTAGGATGTCTTGTTACAGGTACAAGTTTTAAATTTTATTTGGTTTGTTGGATGTATGTTTTGTTAAATTCACCTTTATTGTAAACGGGTCTATTTATTTTGAATTGGATTGGATACTTGCCTTCATTTTGTTTGTAATGCAATGGACTTTTTTGGCCAAAAAAAAGCTTAAGCCTAAGTTTTCTATAGTTGTGTGATGAGTTCTCTTCCTTTATCTTTTTGCCTTTTGACAGGAAGAGTTGCACAGAGCAAAATCTAGAGTTAGATTTATTCAAGGAGAAGCTAAAAAAGAATCAAGAAAAAATCAAGTTGAACAAGCAACTCCCTTTCTTGGTCAGCAACATTATTGAGGTATTTATCTTTAATTAGTGCTAGTCTTTTGCTCCCAAGTTGAAGCTTCAGATATTTTGGTTTGTTTTCCTTGGCACTCGCATACATAGTACTAGATGCAATGTTTAGATATATGGGAACTTTTTGAATGGGGCTGAGCATGTGTTATTATTTTTGGGACTTCTTGCTGCTTCTTTTAATATCTGCTGCTAATTCCTGTATTGGAATGCTTTGGTCAGAAATTTTTTTGATAGAATTTTAATAGTTGGTATTTTTTTGGATTACTGTTGCGATGATTCACATTTTTGAAAGTTGTATATTGGGAATAGGGCAACTAGATGTGGTTTCAGTTGTATATTGGTCTCTGGAAATTACTTTTGCTGCTTTAGAGAGCCTATAATGCATAGAGTTGCTGGTTGGAAATGGTAGACATGCTGCTAGTTTGGAAGCTTCAAAGCTTCATTTGGATTTTTGCTTGATTAAATTGTTTGGAAATTTTGAGTGCATAAAGAGATTTAATATTGGTATAATTGATAGGAAAAGAGTGGCTTGTTTGTTAAATTTGTGACCGAGTGTACATTACTATCAATAGAAAGATTTTATTTTAAACACCTATGAATGGGTACACATGGTTGTTCGGAGTATGAGTATAGTTAATTTTTTGACTGAATTTGGGTCAAGTTGAGTTGGAATTGAAAATGATATTTGCATGCCACACAAGGGAATTGTGAATAATTCCTTCTTTAGTGCATTGTTGATCATTTATTTGCAGCAGATATGGAGTTACTGATTGGGATTGGCTTTTTGATCTTTTGATGCAATGTATGGGCATGGTTTGCTAAGCATGGAGGCTGCCATAATTTCTTATTTCATACATTTGCAGGAATGAGGATTTGACCTACCATTTGAAAAATTCTAGCTGGATTTAGAAGAGATTCAATTGTGTATTTTGTAAAAGATTTCATATAAGTCTGAAAATAGTACTACCTAATGTAATTCTTTTGGATGATTAATATATACAACTCTGCCTCCGACTCAAAAAGTATTGAAAGTAGAGTTGGTTTTATTTGATTTGTGATATTTGATATTAGTCTCATAATTCTATCTTTGATTCATTTATTATTATGTAAAATTTTATCTTCTGTTTTTTTTTTTAATTTACTTATACATCATTTATAAATTGTTTTACATTGCCTACTTGAGTTTATTTTACAATACGTCTCTTTTATTAGTAACTTCAAATTAATTACAGTTTTATTTAATTATGTATGTATTAATACCCAAATGAGTGTGGGCCATACGTTTTTCAATATGGACCAAATTCAATTCGAAAAGGAAGTTTTAAATTTAAATAATTGCCAACTCACAAGAATTATATCATTAGCAAGCATAATTTATTTATTTATTTATTTTATATTTTTATGACTATGGGTATGATTGCAATGCAAGGTGAGTATGCTATGTATGCCTTAAACAAATTGCTATATGCATAATTTTGAGCTGCAATGCTATATTATCTGCAAATATTTTGTTTTCTTTTGATGATAATTTATGTATCTCTTATTCTTTAATTTTTTTTATTTCATGAAAAATTATTAAAATACACTTTATAATTTTCTTATGAAATAATTTGATAGGATTGCATAACAATAAACTCTACATAAAAAAATATTATCATACTATATTTTTTTGGCATATCTAAAATTTTAAAAAATACTATTAATAAAAATAAGTATTAGTCATTTAATAGAATGGACACCGTACCGTGCATCGCGAGGTGTTCTTCTTTGTAATGTGTGTGTATATATATAATATATCTTTCCCTCCCAAGCTTTTGGAAGAGTTGAAAACGTGCGGCAATTGTTCATAGAATTTTCAACAAATTAAAGTTATGATTTTGAGGAAAGTTAACCAAATAACATACCAGCACATTGAGTTTTTAGATTCTCTCTTTGATTGTTATACATATATATATATATATAAACTATTCAATTCTATTTTTTTTTTATAAAAAAATAGAATTGTTGTTCAAAAACTTTGAAACGAATTTACTCTTCCCAAATAATTTGACTTTAAAATTTTAAGTGTACAATGTACTTGATTTTTTCTTTTTTCTTTTGCAAGAATATCCTTCTAACTCATTTGATCAAAAGATTTAGTGTTGAAAGACTCTCATACCTATATATAGCTACGAAAAAGGCGTCATTAATTTCTTTTTAAAAGGAAAAAAGATTAGTTCTCATGATGCATACTTTATTTAAAGAATAAGTGAAATCAAAATTCATATTTCAAATTATTTGATAAAACTATTTTTGATGTGATTAAAATTGGACTTAAGGACATTTTGATAATTTTACTAAAAATAACGAATAAACTCTAAAATTAGTTAATTAAGCAAATGGGCCAAAGAGCTCAAAGGACAAGTCAAGCATATAAGGAGGGTAGAAAAATCTTAATGGATCTAAACGTATCAAAACTAAAATCTATAAATACTAAGTCTCGGAGAGAAACGGGATACAAGAAATTATTTACAAAATTTTTCTAAATGGAAGAATTCTTGAGACAAACCTATCTCTCTACGTGCATTATTGAGAAGACGAATCAACACTCTGCCATTTTTTGAAAATGTCATTGCTCCATTTCCGAGCAGCATCAATTTTCATTTCATTGTATTTAAAATGTAGGAAGTAACATGTTGGAATTTTAGCATATATAAAATGTGCATTTGTTTATCCATGGTGACTAAATGTTATAAAATAAATTGGTATTTAATAGAATATTTTTTTCATAATTTCATAAAGAATTTTAAAATTAATAAAACTAATGAATTAGTAAAATTTTTGAAATTATTTAAGACAATATTTAATAGCCTAAAATTTGATTAGTATTTTTTATTAAACCCATAATTAATACTACACTTGTAACACCATAAAAATTTGGTATTTTAAATATAAGGATTTAGAAATCAAGATTTTGATTGGTCGGATTTCAGGGCTCGAAAATTAGATGAAAAGGACTTAATTGCAAATTTTTTGAAAGTTTTGGGGGTTAAAATGAAATTTAGAAAGACTTGATTGGACCATAATTTTGAAGTTTTGTGGGTTTGCATGGAATTAATTTAGGTCAAAGGGGTCAAAATAAGGCACTAAATAATTTTAGGGCCGAAGTGAAGAATTTCTAAAATTCGGAGGACGCAATTATAAGTCTGCCATAAGTTTAAGGACCAAATTAGAATTTCTAAAAAGTCCCCCTATAAGTATTGGATTTTTCATTCCCCCCTATTTCTCCTTTTTTCTTCCCCCATGTCCAACCACCCTTCTCTCTGGCGATTTTATTTTTGGCGAGCCCTTTCCCCAAAAACAATAGGTCATCTTCTTCCTCTTACCTTCAGCAACCACTCGACACCACGCACGCAATGTTCCGGGTAGCGGGTCATCGGAGCCAAGAAGCTTGAAGAAACCCACCTCGACGGACGACGGTAGAGCAGCGGCCAAATGAGCTTTTAGGTAGCTTTTTTGAAAGCCCTCAGCTCGGGGATCACGGTGGTGTTACTGCATGACCGATCCACACGGCGGTGAAGGCAAAAATCAACGAAAACTTCACGACAAAGCAAGGCAATTTTTGGGTGTTTAGGGTGGAGCATGAGGCTTTTTTTGGCAGAGGAACTGAGCATTGGAAAGCTCTCGGTGAGAACCATCTCTGGATGGTGGCGTTGAGTTTTCCAATGATGGCGGACAGCGGCCAACGGTAGCTGCAGTAAGACAGTTTTGTCTCCTCGATGCGACGATCACACTCATGTGCTTGGTTGTGATTTTGGATATTCCATAATCGCATCTTATGTTGGAAGTGGAATGCTATTTGGATTATATATGTATATATATACATGTATATTGTATCTTGTTTATTATTTGAATTGTATCAAGAATGGAAGGATACATGTGATTTGGTACATATATACATCCCATGCTTGGACTATTGTATATAGCTGGTGGACGGATGCAACATATTATATACTAACTTGGATTAGTTAAGTTCATTTAAGAATGTAAACTCCAACTTAAGGATTTTCAAATAATTTGGACCAATATATTGACATTGAGGATAATCTTGTTAAATGGACTGTTATTGTTGATTGAGATAATGTAATAGGAATTATGATTCAAGGACTAGATTTGATTCTATTATTGAATCGAAATAATTTTGTAATTATTTCTGTAGTAATCGTCTTAATTAGCGTACATTGTACGGATAAGTTTGATTAGATCCTGATTACTGTATTAGTTGGTTAATTAGAGGTTTTGGGAACTGTTAATAGTTTAATTATACGTATTAAGAATCAAAGAAGGATTTTAATGGTAAAAATACCTTTTTGTTTAGGTGGCAAAGAAGTAGGTCCTGTCGACCAATAAGATTGCTGATTGTGGTCGCTTTATCTGAGAACTACAAAGGTGAAGGTCTAACCTCCTGAGTGTTTATTTTTGTATGCCCTATGAGGGTCTGCCAACCCGACACTTCTTTCACTTATCTGTTATTGTGATAAACCCATGTGAGGGTTTCTTGTTTATATACCATATTGAATCGTGTGTCTTGAAATTTTTGAATTTGTTTAGAATTTATTTATTCTCTATTAGTTGACTTGTATACCTATGTGAGGGTTATTTCTTGATCATACTCTGATTGATTCTGTTATCTGTTCGTTTTGGTGCCCAAAACCTTCGATTGTGATCTGTTATCTATCCGTACTGTTGTCTGACCGTCCTGTATTGTTATTTATTGCCTTGCTAGTATTGTTTACTGTCTGACATTGTCTCCTAGAACATCCCGTCGGTTATCTGTTCGATTTGTTATCTGATTGTTCGTTATCTATTCGATTTGTTATCCGACTGCCCATTATCTGTTCAATCTATTATTTGATTGTATGTTATTTGTCTATACTGTTATTTTGGGATGTTAATCCCAGCTGCATGCCTGGGATAAGCCGTAAGTCTTGGGACGTTAATCCCTGCTAGATGCATGGGATAAGCCGTAAGCCCTGGGACGTTAATCCCTACTAGATGCATGGGATAAGCCGTAAGCCCTGGGACATTAATCCTTGCTAGGTGCATAGGACAAGTTGTAAGCCCAAAACTCATGATAAGGAAAATTTGATAAGCGTGTTTTGTTTCGTATTCTAACTGCATTCTGATTGTTTGTATTTCGCTTATGGAAGGTTGCGAAAGTTTCTTGGTCTAGATCGGGTTGTTGTCCAGGCCGAACGAGCCATCTGTATTTCCTCCCAAACTGTTTTAGTTGAGATGGACCATTCCTCCCAAACCGATCCGATTGAGACGATCCCAGGTCGTTCAATTCGATAGCTATTCCTCGACTGTATTTTGATTGCCAATTTGATCTGTTTGTGTGTTTGTATCCGATCCGCCTATAATCTGATCTGTTTTGCCTGATTGTATCCTAACTGTAATCACTTGATATGCTATTGTATTGATTGTTAAATGTTAATCTGTTGAGTTGAGTTGATTCTTCCTCGACAGATCCCTATTGCTTACTATTACGATTATCCCTCACTAAGTCCTTTGGACTTACTCCCTCGTATTTCATTGATTCTCTCAGACATGAGTAGGTGATGAAGATGAACTTCAGGCTTGGATTAAAGTATGTATGTTTTGTAATAGATCAGATGTTTATATCTGTGTACGGGATCACTCATATGTTAAGTTTTAAACTTAGAGATATTGTGATATGTCACATTTGATCTTAAGGTTATTAGTATGTATGAAATGATGAATGATAGGATCTGTTGTGCCATGTAAATTGTACTTTTGTCAAGGTTTGCTTATGTTGAAGCTTGACGCTACTCTATAATTTAAAAAAAAAACTTTTTTTCTGATGGGCCTATTATTTGAATTATAGGTTGAGATTTAAGTTTGAATTGAGTGGCGCCTCAGCTCAGGTGTTGTCCAAAGTGGGGGCCTTACAAAGGTGGTATCAGAGTCTAGGTTTGTCGATGACCTAGGCATTGGATATTATTAGGATTCATGACTGACCTTTTGATTAGGTTAGTTTGAGCGTGAATTTTAGGTACCTTGCGTATTAGGAAGTTCCTAGGTGATTCAAGGATTTAGGATGAAATCGATTAGTGGATCTTAGGAAGATGAGTTTGAATATTACAGGGTGTCTTTGAGATCTTGTCATTTATCATAGATTGATTAGAACTCGCGTAACTGTGAGTCTGATTTGATTTTATCTAATTCTTCTTCTTCTTCTCTTATCTTAGAAGTTTAGTGGAGTTAGAGTTGATGGCATCTCAAGGAACTTCTGGTGCACCCGTTCCGCTTTGATAGGGAAAACCTCCTAGGTGATGGGTCTCTAAGACGAGGGGTACCTATTTAAGCCATGCAAGAAGAAAAGGTTTTGCAAACCTCTTCAGTGGGTCTGCTACTAGAGGGAATTAGGATTCAGGCAACAAGGTCAACAACTAGGTGGTGGAACAGAAGTCATTTATGAGATGGCTGAAGATCGGGCATTGAAACAATTCATTCGCTTTCAGCCCCCAAGATATTTAGGGAGCTAGATGACAGAAAAGCAGAAGACTGGGTAGAGAATTTATAAGTCATATTCGAGACCCTGCGCTACCCAGACAATCAGAAAGTACGATTTGCCACGTTTCTCCTAGAGGGATCTACGAGGAGCTGGTGGAAAATGATTCACCGCAGATGGACTTCTACTGGAGCCCGCCAGACATGGGAGAATTTTACTCGGGAATTCATGGACAAATATATACCCTTGGTGGTCAAACAGGCAAGAGAGCGATAATTCATGAATTTAATTCATGGAAGTCAGTTCATTAGCCAGTATGAGGCAACTTTCAGCCGACTTATACAGTATGTGCCCTATATCCTAAAGGATGAGAGTCGACAGATTCAATGATTTGCACAAGGGCTGCAGCCAAAGCTCGATGGGGTTTGGCCATTTTCAATTTACCAAATTTCAACTTGGCAGTCAGCAAAGCACTGCAACTTGAGTTCGAGCTGCAAAAGATTCGAAAAATCGAAGATAGGAGTCGGAAAGGAAAGTTACACCTTAAAGAATAAAGTGATTCTGAAATAAAACAATCGAGGCTACAGATTGGAAGCACCACCCAATTAGCCCCTTATTTTGGTGAGAAGGCAAATTTGACTCGAGAAAGGACGCCCAAACAATGTGAATTCTGTAGGGGATTTTGCCATGAAAAGTTTGGTTGTTGGAGAAAACAGGGCAGATGTGTAGGTTGTGGTAGTGACCAGCACTTTGTGAGAGATTGCCCTAAATGGAAAGGGCAAACACCTGCAGGAAAAGAAAAACAGGTAGCAAGAGCTAGAGGGAGACATAATGTACAAGCTCGCGCATATGCCCTAACAAGAGAAGAAGCACCGGATCCTACAGTGATAATTCCTTATATGATCCTAGAGTTCTATATTCTTTTATACCTATCGTATTTCCTCGAACTATATATGCAATTCGAGACTATGGTTTATCATAAAAAAGTTAAAATGCTTTTAGAAATAGGGTTAATAATAGACACCATAAATCGAAATTTGCCCAGATGATGATTAAAGATGGAGTATATCTAATCAACCTTATACAGATGCTTATCGAAGAGTACAAAGTGATACTCGAAAGGATTGGCTGTATAATCATTAGGCACTAGTGAACTGTGGAACTAAATCAACATCTCGGAGATGAGATACCAATACCAACATGCCCTTCTACAGATAATGCCTTCCAATGCTGGTCATATCTACACTAGAGAGATTTTTAGAAAAGGCGGGTGAGAATTCTTGGTGTATCTTATCAACAAATCCCGAGATACAGTTTAGAATCGAGGAAATGGAAGTGGAGGCTAAATACTCGAAAGTATTCCCAAAGGAAGTAGCATCAACCCCTACCCCACGTAGTCCCAAAATGGGCTAGAAGTTGATCCCCCTAAGAAAGAGGTGGTAGTCAATTGGAAGAGACCGAAAAAATGTGAGAGAAGTTTGTAGCTTTCTAAGTCTTATTGGCTATCAAGAAGATTGTGCAAAGCTTTTCTAAAATAGCTGACCCGTTGACTAGATTAACTCAGAAAAGTCAACCCTTTTGCTGGAATGAGAAAGAGAAAGGAACAACAGTGATAGAATCTTTGTTAGAGTTGCAGATTACTAAAGATTTTGTGTGTATATATATATCTTGAACCTTCTGCAATAAGAGCTAATACTGGTTAGATATCAACTAATAGAATGTTCCGTTTAATTGATATAGGTAAGTGCAGTTTACCACTGGAAGTTTCCCACCTACCGAATAGCATCACCAAAACGTACCACAACGCATTCTCCTAGTCAAGGAAATCTGGAAGAGGATACCTCAGAACGGAGACACCTAATAAATGTTGAGGAAAGGACACGAAAACTACCAGTGTATTAGCAGCAAGGTCAGATGGATAACACTGAGGGAAGCAAAGAACCTCAAAAATTTAAAACTATAGCATATCTCCTTGAGTTTCACCCCCAACGTTTATGGGTGAATTAGACCACCAAAAAGTCGAAGCTTGGATCATGGAGATTAAAGATATCTTTCAAATGATAGATTACTCAAATGACCTCAAACTCATATCCGTTGTTTATCTGTTGGAAGGAACTGCAGGTCAATGGTGGACCTTAGTGAGTCAACGATGGGAACATAGGAAGGTCCCTCGTACCTGGGATAATTTCATGTAGGAATTTATGGATAGATTCATACCACGAGAGGTAAGTGATGCCCAAAAACAGGGATTTGATAATCTTACCCAAGAAGATATTACCGTGTGGCAGTATGAAGCAAGTTTTAGTAGGTTGTTGCGGTATGCGCTGCAGATATAGAGGAAAGAAAAGTATAAGACTGAGAAGTTTGTTAAGGGATTGAGATCGGAGATACGACAAATCCTCATGCCTTGCGAGCAATCTAACTCTGAAGAAGTCGTAGCGAAAGCCTTGCACGTGGAACAAAAACTTCTTGAAGTATCTACCAATGAGAAGAAGGGCAAGCGAGAAAAAGTTTTAGAACTGGAAATTACTATGAATAAGGAGAGTGAATCAAATAGGAAACAGTTGAAAGTCCGATCTGGGACACCAAGAAAGAAATGTGGATTTTGTGGAGCATCTAGCCATGAGAAATTAGAATGCTGGAAGAAACAGGGCAGATGCATGGGTTGTGGAAGCGATTGACATCTCCTGAAAAATTGCCTTAGAAGGAGAGGCCAAAATCAGTGGGAAAAGGAAAATAGGTAACTGAAGGTTCTATCTAAGTTCTTGAATAGCGGATGAGAATTTGATACTGTATATTTTGGCTTCATACCCCAGATGCAGTTTAAGGAGCAGCAGGCATATGTGTTATGTCTATATCCTGTGTGTTTAAGTTTTTGTGAATCTGTATCTAGCTGTTGGGAATATATGACTTGTTTTGAAGGCTAACATGTTAAGTTTGAACTAGACTACTTTTTAATGCAAATATTTTGTAAGTGTGAACTTATGATGTTGTTAGTTGTTTACTGTTGTAATGTTTTTACTATCTTTTATATAAAGGTATGCACTCTATCAGAACTAAAGTGGAGAATATTTTAAGTACTAAGATGACAGGTGATTGAGGCAATGAGGATTAAGAATGTTGTGTGTATCAGTGTTAATTCAAGTTTATCTAATCGAAGATGAGAATTTGTGGACTAGATTCTTTTAAGGGGGGAGGATTGTAACACCCCAAAAAATTGGTTTTTTAAAAATAAGGATTTAGAAATCAAGATTTTGATTGATTGGATTTCAGGCCTCGAAAATTAGATGAAAAAGGACTTAATTGCAAAAAATTTAAAAGTTTTGGTGGTCAAAATGGAATTTATGAAGATTTGATTGGACCATAATTTTGAAGTTTTGTGGGTTTGCATGGAATTATTTTAGGTCAAAGGGGTCAAAATAAGGCATTAAATAATTTTAGGGCTGAAGTGAAGAATTTCTAAAATTTGGAGGACTCAATTGTAAGTCAGCTATAAGTTTAAGTGCCAAATTAGAATTTCTAAAAAGTCCCCCTATAAATATTGGATTTTTCATTCCCTCAATTTCTTCTTTTTTTTCCCCCGCGTCCATCCACCCTTCTCTTCGGTGATTTTTTTCTCGGCGAGCCCTTTCCCCAAAAACAACTGATCATCTTCTTCCCCTTACCTCCGGCAATCACCTGACGCCATGCATGTAGCGTTCCGAGCAGTGGGTCATTGGAGCCAAGAAGCTTGAAGAAACCCACTTTAGTGGACGATGGCGGAGCAGTGGCCAAACGAGCTTCTAGGAAGCTTTTCTGAAAGCCCTCAACTCGGGGATTATAGTGGTGCTACTGTATGAAGATCTACGCAGCAGCGAAGGCGAAAATTTGCGAAAACTTCACGATAGAGCAATGCATTTTTTGGGTTTTCGATGCGGTGATTGAGGCTTTTTTCGGTGGAGGAACTGAAAATGGAGTTGAGCATTGTAAAGCTCTCGGTGAGAGGCATATCTGGGTGGTGGCATTGAGTTTTCCGGTGGCGGCTGACGGCAGGGGTGGCAGTAAGATAGTTGTCTCTTGGACGCGACGATCGCACTCATGTGCTTGGTTTGTGATTCCAAATATTCCATAATCGCATCTTATGTTGGAAGTGGAATGCTATTTGGATTATATATGTATATATATATGTATATTGTATCTTATTTATTATTTGAATTGTATTAAGAGTGGAAGGATACATGTAATTTGGTACATATATACATCCCATGCTTGGACTATTGTATATAGCTAGTGGACGGATGTAACATATTATATACTAACTTGGATTAGTTAAGTTCATTTAAGAATGTAAACCCCAACTTGAGGGTTTTCAAATACTTTGGACCGAAATATTGACATTGTGGATCATCTTGTTAAACGGACTATTGTTGTTAATTGCGACGATGCATTGGAAATTATGATTCAAGGACTAGATTTGATTCTATTATTGAATCGAAACAATTTCGTAATTATTTTTGTAGTCATTGTCTTAATTAGCGTACATCGTACGGATAAGTTTGATCGGATCCTGATTACTGTATTAGTTGGTTAATTAGAGGTTTTAGGGACTGTTAATAGTTTAATTATGCGTATTAACAATCAAAGGAGGATTTTAATGGTAAAAATACCCTTTTATTTAGGTGACGAAGAAGTAGGTCCTGCCGACTAGTAAGATTGCTGACTGTGGTTGCTTTATCTGAGAACTACAAAGGTGAGGGTCTAACCTTCTGGGTGTTTATTTTTTTATGCCATGTGAGGGTCTACCAACTTGGCACTTCTTTCACTTATATGTTATTGTGATGAACCCTTGTGAGGGTTTCTTATTTCTGTACCATACTGAATTGTGTTTCTTAAAATCTCTGAATTTGTTTAGGATTTGTTTGTTCTCTGTTAATTGACCTATATACCCCTATAAGGGTTATTTCTTGATCATGCTTTGATTTATTTTGTTATCTGTTCATTCTAGCGGTTAGAGCCTTTGATTGTTATCTATTATCTGTCTGTATTGTTGTCTGACCGTCCTGTATTGTTATTTGTTGCCTTGCCGTTATTGTTTATCGTCTGAAATTGTTGCCTAGAACATCCTGTTTGTTATCTATTTGATCTGTTAGCTGACTATCTGTTATCTGTTTAATCTATTATCCGACTGTCTGTTATCTATTCGATATGTTATTTAGCTGTATGTTATCTGTCTGTACTGTTATTTTGGGACGTTAATTCTAGCTATGTGCCTGGGATAAGCCGTAAGCCCTAAGATGTTAATCCCTACTAGGTGCATGGGATAAGCCGTAACCTTGAATTCATGTTTAAGTAATGGGATGTTAATCCTTACTATGTGCATGGGATAAGCCGTAAGCCTTGTGACGTTAATCCCTGCTAAGTGCGTAGGATAAGTTGCAAGCCCAAAACTCGTGATAAGGAAAATCTGATAGGTGTGTTCTGTTTTGTATTCTGACTGCATTTTGATTGTTTGTATTCCGCTCATGGAGCAACAAGGTTGCCAAAGTCTCTTGGTCTAGATTGGGTTGTTGTCCAGGCCGGACGAGCCGTTTGCATTTCCTCCCGAACTAATTTGGTTGAGATAGACCATTCATCTCGAACTGATCCGGTTGAGATGATCCCTGGCCATCCGAGCCAATAACCACAACTCCTGAGCTAGTTCCTACTGATAATCTTGGAATTTGAAAATGTCTATTTTGCCTGACTGTATTCTGATTGCCTAATCTGATCTGTTTGTCTGTTTGTATCCGATCCGCCTATAATCTGATATGTTTTGCCTAATTTTATCCTAATTGTAATCACTTGATATGCTATTGTTCTGATTGTTAAATGTTAATCGTTGAGTTGATTTTTCCTCGATAGATCCCTACTGCTTACTATTACGATTATCCCTCACTAAGTCCTTTGGACTTACCCCTTCGTATTTCATTGATTCTCTCAGACATGAATAGATGATGAAGATGAACTTCAGGCCTGGATTAAAGTATGTATGTTTTGTAATAGATCAAGTGTTTATATCTGTGTATGGGATCACTCGTACGTTAAGTTTTCAACTTAGAGATATTGTGATACGTCAGATTTGATCTTAAGATTTGTAGTATGTATGAAATGATGAATGATGGGATCTGTTGTGGAATGTAAATTGTACTTTTGTTAAGGTTTGTTTAGGTTGAAGCTCGACGCTACTCTCTGATAATTTTGAAAAAAAAAAAAATTCTGATGGGTCTATTGTTTGAAATATGGGTTGAGATTTAAGTCTAAATTGAGTGGCACCTCAGCTTAGGTGTTGTCCTGAGTAGGGGCGTGACAATACTTATATAGTTCAATATCCATTTGGTTGTCGACATACTTTATTTCAATAAATAATATCTAACTAGCTAATTTTACCATATAAATTAATTAATTACCAAATGAATATATATGCTTCTCTTAATTCAAGTATGAGATCATATAAATTTTTTGGTGTCATAATTAAAACAAAAATCATAATACTATATCACATTATTGATAAAATATGCAAAAGAAAACATAAGCAGAAAGTGGAAATATAGGCTTCCAATTTCTGTAAATTTTTACTTTCAAATTTCTCAATTCTTAAAAATTCTATTTTCTCAAGTTTAATATTTGTATAGTTAAATTATATTCTAAGAATGACATAAATATAATTTTTCAAGTGTTTGAAAAACACAAATGTTGCAAAAAAATTTACACTATAAAAAACTTGATAATTCCTGTGGAATTCATCAGAAATCCACTAGAAGAACAAATTTTAGTGGATATTCAACAAAATAATGTATGTTGCAAAAATTCTTGTGGCAAAATATGTTTTCGTAGATTTTTTGATGCAAAAGAATGTTTTCAAATTACGAATGAATTAGAGATGGAGTTTATCATTTTTCATCATCACATAATCGAATCATTTTCCAACGAAACTCCAATGAAAATTCTCTTGAACAATTTTGGGCAGAATTTTTCTTGATCTAGAGTCGCAATTTGTCTTGATAAACTCCAACCAAATTTGAGGGACATCGCGTGAATTTTTTTTTCCAATTAGAATTCCCTTTATTTTTTTATTTTTATTTTATTATTTAATATTATTTTCAATGTACATCTTCTTGAAAATTCAACAATTGTTTTAAAAGAATTTTTACTTTATTTTATTTAAATTTATTAAACCTAGAATCTGTTCATCTCAATCTTATATCCAATAATACACAAAAAATATAAATAATAAATCTACAATTATATCAAAAAATATAAAATTAAATAATATAATTTTATAAGTACATAAAGTAAAAAATATTCAAAATACAAACAAAATATAAAATAAATGTTCTAACTATTGGTCCTCATCGATTTCAACATCTATGAAGTAGTCGTCAATATCATCATCTTCATGATGTTGCTGCTTGGGGCCATACGAATATAAAGACCCAAAGGATGAGTAACCCTGAGCATGGATGACGTGCCCTAAAATTAAATTAATGCTGCTAGATCAGCGTCATCACTCATCCTATTGAAGTAACAATTTTAATTTTTTTCTTCAATCAATTGACGCAATAATTGTTCGTATGGCTTCAATATATTTTATAGAATAAAATTTATATGTTAAAAAAAATTTAGATAACTAATTCATTATAGCGTTCAAAGCCTAAGATGTACATTTCAATTTTAAAATTATTAATAACTCAAAAGTATGGAACTTTAACAAAAAAACGAAACAGTGAAAATGATATAGATTTTTTATTATTAATTAAAAATTATTTTTTAGATTTATTAAATTTAATTAAATTTTTTAAGTGGATCCATTTTGAACTCACTTAATCTCATTTCAAACTCAATTATTTTGAATCCAAACTTAATAAAATCTACGCAAGCTCACCCCGATCCAACCCAAGCCAACCATATAGGCTGGATTGAGTCCATGAACTTTAACCTACATTGCCACCTCTACGCCTGACCCATTAAACCTACTCCTAGCACAAGGCCTTCCTACTCAAAACATATTTCGATTCAAAACAAGTCCAATCTTCTTTATTACAAACATTTTGGATCAACTCAAATCAGATTACATTTGGGTTTAAAAATTCGAGATCAAATCAATTTTGTAAAGAACTAACCTTATTGAGAATTACTTAGGATTGATTTCAAACTTATTTCTAAGAACACACCTATTTAGATCATGTAATTCAATGAAAAAGCAATATTGTCTCAAATATTTGTTCATTTGAAAATTTTAAATGACGAAAATAATCTAAGAAACAGAATGCCATGGTAATACAAAATTGATTACTATTCAACACGAACTAATATAAAATTAAATAAGTTTTAGATGAAACATGTGGCACCCTACTCAGAAGAACCCCTAAACTAGACGCCACTCAGTTCAATCTTAATCTCAAAGCCATAAATCGAACAATAGGCCCATATTAACATTTCAAAACCTATCAAAGATAGCGTCAAGTTCAACTGAAACCAAATCTTAACAGAAAATTTCAAAATACATGCCATAAGTGATCTCGGGACATTTAACATAATATTTACATGCCTCGTGTCAGAATTCAGTCTTAACATATCACAACATCTGTAAGTCATAATAAAATGTCCCTGTGAACCCAAGAAACACATATAAACATCTAATCTATTACACAACATTCACTGGTCCATGCCTGAGGTCCCAGTTCATCACCTATTCCTGTATGAGAAAATCAAAATGATACAAGCGGGTAAGTCCAAAAGATTTAGTGAGGGATAATATTAAGAACAAACAGTAGGGATCTATCGAGGAAGAGTCAACTTAACAGATCACAAATATACAGTAAGAACAAGTACATATTAAGAAACAAGTAGTAACAATTTTAGCAAGTAGGAAACTCTCCTGCCTTATTACTCTATGAACATATTACTGGCAGTCAGGATATAATCAAGTAAAGAAAACCTGAAGCATATGCATTCTAACAGATCATAACATGACATACATATCAGATTCACTTTATACTAGTTAGTCAATCAATCAGTTTTACCAAAGCATGACAACTTAACACATGGCTAATGCTCATACGGACCATACGACGCACCATTGATGTCTAAGGGAAAATCCCTAGCGCATCGCTGATACCCAGGAGAAATCCCTAGCATATCGTGGATACCTAAGCAGACCACTTAACATATCGTTAATACCTATGTGGACTGCATGGTGTGCCCTACATAACCAAACATCTCGCTAGAATTGGCCCTTGGCCTAATAATTCTCTATAAATATAACAGTGTTAATAATAGTTCGATCAAATGCCTAGGGGGAAATCCCCAGCACATCGTTGATACTAGATAAACAAGGGTGCTGGCGAGGTAAATCATAATGGTACAGAATAGTACAAAAATGCAGACAAGGCAATACAATACTAGTAAACAGATTCAGATAAGCCAACATGACCATTTAGCACTGTACGGATAAACAAGTATTCTGGCAAGGTAACAGATAACGATACAGGATGGTACAGGTAACAAGATAGTAATAGATAACAGATGATAGTTCTAGGCACCAGAACAAACATGATTTAGAGTTAATATGAACAGATAATCCTCATAAGGGTGTACACATCAGTTAACATATAACTAGTGAGATCTCAAATAGCTCACAGATTTCAATAAATAGATTTCAATAAATATGGTGTAGTTACAGTGCCGAAATAGAAAACCTCATAGGGGTTTGTCATAGTAATAGATAGTTATAATCAACGCTAGATTGACAGACCCTCACCTCCGTAGCCTCAGAAAATGCAATCATAGTCAGTAGTCTATTAGTCAGCGGGACCCAAATCTTTGTCACCTAACCAAAAGAGTAATTTACTGTCAAAATTCCAACTCAACCCTTATAATACAATTATACTGTTAATAGTATAAAATCACTAATTACTTGATTAATACAATAATTTTAGGGTCTGATTGATACTATCATTAAAGAATGCGCTAATTAAGCTATTATTACAGAAATAGTCGTATGGTTCGTATCAGTTCCAGTAAATGGATGTAATCCAATCCTTAATTACATTTTTAACCTCACAACATTATCCCAAATTAATAATAATAGTCCAATCATCTTAATTAACCCAATTATTGCCACTTAGGTCTCAAATCCATAAAATTAGGATTTTAATCCTTTAATAAACTCAATAACCCAAAATTATCACATGATAATACAAATCTAAGTTCATTAAGCTTA
The DNA here is from genome assembly GCA_018894105.1 of Jacaranda mimosifolia. Classification (NCBI taxonomy): domain Eukaryota; kingdom Viridiplantae; phylum Streptophyta; class Magnoliopsida; order Lamiales; family Bignoniaceae; genus Jacaranda; species Jacaranda mimosifolia. The sequence goes on from CM032126.1 coordinate 23,359,971, forward strand.
TAATGGTACATGTATGTCCCAAATCTTGGTTCCATATCATAATTCATATCCGCATGTGTCACAATACAAGATTTATGAGATAAAACGGTACAACATATAAGTGTATATATGTATAATCCCTAATCCAACTCTTTCACCCAAGATCTTCTTAGCGAAGTTCCGAAATCACAAACCAACTTCACCACAATTGTTGTGTTGAGGAGAAGATTCTATCTTTCTACCATTGTCTGCTATCATGCACAGCCATTGGGAATGGGCAACATGACCACCAAAAGATGCCTCTCAACAAGAGCAATCCAACGCCTTAAACAATTCGACATTTCGTTGTCGGGAAGACAACCAATTGCAGCTCTAATCACCTGGCACCACCACTCGTTGTCGTGAGGTTTTTGCTCAATTATTCCTTCTCCATCACGCCAAACTACAATGCAAGGGTACCACGGTGTTCCTCAAGTTGAGCTCTTCCAAAACTATTGCCCAGAAATGTATCTCTGCTGCTGTTCTACCGTCGACCATCGCTCATCGCTCAACGTCGTGGTCAAATTTCCAGCTTCAATATCCCAGTGCCTCACTAACTAGAACGCTGTGCATGTAGTATCAAAGTGTTGCTGGGGATAAGGAGAAGCTAATGGCAGGTTTAGTTTGTGTGTAAAGGTGGTCGACGGTGAAAATTTTCAGTGAGGTGATGGTAGGTTCTCAGTAAAGAATGAGGAAGAAAAAAGGGGTGAAATATATATATATATATAAGGTGTATTTTTCAGCACAATTTGACCCCAAGATTTTTGCTTAGCTTCATTTAGGTCTCCCATGGTTTTGAGTATCTTTACTTCAACCCTTAGACTAATCTAGTGCCTAACATTAGCCCATTTGACCATCACTTTGACCCACAAGGTTTCCAAGTGTTTTTCAATAATATTTTCTCAATTTACAAATTAACCCCGAAACTTTTTAAAATAATTAAATAATAAAAAATTCATAAAAATAAAATAATAATATATAAATTTGTACCAAATCATGAAATATCTAGGGATGTTACAGACCTCCCCCTCTTAAAAGAATTTGATCCCCAGATTCTTATCTGAATATTGAAAGAGTTCGGGATATTGTTGGCACATGAGATTCTCTTGCCCCATGTTGCTTCATCCACTTTATGGTTGTGCCACAACATCTTCACTTAAGAAATTCTTCGATTCCTAAGCTCTCAAAAATTTTCACCTAGGATATGGACTGGTTATTCCTCGTACATCAGATCACCTTTCAATTATATGAGCTCATGTGATATGACATGGGAAGGATCAGGCTAGTACTTTTGAAGTTGTGACACGTGAATGACATCATGAATTCCTAACAAGTCCTGGGACAGTACCAGATGGTAAGCTACTGATCCAATTCTTTCGATTATCTCATAGGGTCCAACATATCTTGGACTAAAGTATTCGCCTTTCCTAATCCTCTTGGACCCTTTCCTCAGAGATACCTTGAGATACACTCGATCAACAACTTCAAATTCCAAATCCTTTCTTCGTTTATCTGCTTAACTTTTTTATCAATCCTGGGCAGCTTTCATTCTCTACTTAATTATCTATATTTTATCAGCAGTCTCTTAGATCAGTTTAGGCCTTATAGTCTTTGGGGCCTTGTCAGTTCCACTTTGTACTCTTCCAGATCCCAATGTAATGTTGATCGATATTTTCTGTCGTACAGTGCTTCGTATGGTGCCGTTTGAACAGTAGACTGATAACTGTTTCTATAGACAAATTCAATTAGAGGTTGGTATTGGGTCCAACTTCCGCCGAAATCCAAGACACAAACTCGTAGCATATCTTCTAAAATCTGGATAACCCTTTCTGACGGTCCGTCTATTTATGGGTGAGCTGCAGAACTAAACTGCAGTCTTATCCCTGTATGTTCCTACAATCTCAAAATGAATTTCGAGCTCGGTCTGATACAATACTAGCTAAAACTCCATGTAGTCGAACTATTACTTTTATATACAGTTCTACTAGCTTCTCAACCTTGTACTATGTTCCAACTAGCAAAAGGTGTGCAAACTTGGTCAATCGATCTACTATTATCCAAATGCTGTCATATCCTCCTCGGGTCATTAGTAGACCAATTACAAAATCCATAGTGAACTGCTCCCATTTGCAATTAGGGATGGGAATTATTTGTAACATCCCTAACAGTCATTGATGTTCTGCTTTCACCAGCTGGCAGTTCAAGCATTTTTGTAGATAATCTGCAACATCTCTTTTCATTCTGTTCCACCAGAATTGTTCCTTCAAATTTTGATACATCTTCGTGCCTCCCAGATGTATCGTGAATCTTGTCTTGTGTGCCTCCTCTAACAATCTTTCTTTAATTTCTTTTGGCACACATATCCTCCTACATAATAGAAAGTACCTTGGCTATTGATGCTAAACTTAGATTCTTCAAGACTTCCAATCATTTCTCTCTATTTTAGCATCCACTTATCGTTAGCTTGGGCTTGTCGAATCTCATTATATAGTTCAGGCTGTACTTTTATTCCCGCAACCTAAACTCGCTATTTTAATCTCTACACAACATCCATTTACAGGCTCTCTGGTGCTTTTGCTCTTATAGATGAGCCATTCCTGCCTTTCAGCTCAAAGTATCGGCTACTACATTCGTTTTTCCCAGATGATAGGTGATGGAGAAATCATAATCTTCCAGAAACTCCATTTATCTATGCTGCCTCATGTTCAAGTCATTTTATGAATGTAGATACTTGAGGCTTTTGTGATTTGTATATATCTCAAATGTAGCTCTTATAGATAATGTCTCCATTTCGATAACGTAACAATGACCGTTGCTAGCTCCAGATCATGAGTCGGATAGTTCTCCTCATGGGGTTTCAATTTCTTAGATGTGTAAGCAATAACATGTCATTTCTGCATTAACACATATCCCAACCCTTTGTAAGAGGCGTCTGTATACACCACAAAATCTTTTAATCCACCCGTAAGGGCTAGAATTAGAGCTGTAGTTAGGCAATTCTTCAATTCTTGGAAGCTTCTCTCGTAATCCTTATTCCAATCAAACAGTTGGTCTTTCTTGGTTAACTTGGTCAACGAACCAGCTATCTTGGAGAAATCTTGAACAAATATTTGATAATAACTAGCCAATCCCAGAAAGCTCCAAACTTTAGTAATGTTTCCTGGCCTTTTTCAATTGATAATCACTTCTACTTTAGAAGGATCGACTTCTATCCGGCTTCGAGTGATGACGTGACCCAAAAAGGCTACTTTTATATCTAGAACTCTCACTTACTGAACTTTGCATACATTTGATGCTCTTTTAAAGTTCTGAGAACTATGTATAAGTGCTTTTTATTCTCATCTTTGTATTTAGAGAACACCAAGATGTCATCAATAAAGATGACCACAAACTGATCCGAGTATGGTTTGAAAATTCGGTGCATCAAATCTATGAATGCTACCGGGGCGTTAGTTAAGCCAAACAGCATCATTACAAATTCAAAATGACTGTATTGAGAATTGAAGAAGATCTTCAAGATATCTTCTTCTCTAATCTTTAGCTGGTAATACCCTTAACTCAAGTCTATCTTTGAGAAGATTCTTGATGTTTGCAATATGTTAAATAACTCTTCTACATGTGGCAAGGGATACTTGTTCTTGGTTGTGATCTTATTCAATTCTTTATAGTCAATGCACATTCTTAAAGACCCATCATTCTTCTTGACGAGTAGCACTGGGGCTCCCCAAGGAGACATGCTACGTCTAATGAGCTTCTTCTCCAATAGCTCTTGAAGTTGGCTTTTTAGCTCTTTAAGCTCAGCAAGTGCCATATGGTAGGGAGTTTTAGAGAAAGGGGTAGCCCCTAGTAGAGTGTGAATAACAAATTCGATTTCCTTGTCAGGAGGTAATAAGTTTAACTCTTTAGGAAACATCTCCGGGTATTCAGCTACCACTTCCACTTCCTTGATCTTGACTATATACCGAGGTTTATTAATAAGATATTCCAAAAATTATTCTCACCTTCATTCAAAATCTATCTAGCCTCAAGCGCCGATACGATTAGTATCAAGGAAGTGTTATCTGTCGAATGGTGTGTTGATGTTGATGCCCCTTATCCGAGTGTAATGAACTTAGTGTAGCAATTCACCTGTGCCGAATGGTTGTACGGCAAGTCCATTCCAAGTATTAAGTCATACCCTTGGATAGGCATCTGCATTAAATTGGCTTGATATACTCGATCTGTGATCATCACTAGGCAGTCCCGATACATAGTGTCTGTGATTAACCTGCTCCTAAGGCTGTTTGAACTTCAACTTGATAAACTATGGTCTTGGGCTGTATATTTAATTTTTGAGAAAAATCGATAGATATAAATGAATGTGAACCACTAGGATCATATAATGCTTTACCATGATTTTTTGAGATAGTAACCATACCTTATACTACCTCATTGGGGCCCGGTGTATCTTCTCCTATTAGGGCCTAGGTACGGGCCCAAACTTTTTGCTTTCCACCAGTTTCTGCTACTTGATTTCCTTTCCCAACAGGCATTGGGCCTTTTATTATAGGGCAATCCTTTAGGAAGTGTTGATTGCTTCCACAGCATAAGCACTTGCCTTATTTTCGGCAACAATTTGATTCCTCATGGCCAGTTGCTCCACAGAATCCACACTGCATTAGTGCCTTATCCTGAGCCAGATTTTCTGTCCCATCAGTTTAAGGAACTTGTTAGGGAGTGCCTCCAGCTTGTAGCTTTGGTTGCTTTTTACCAGTGCTACTTTGTCCTCAGGGGTGGTCTTCCTTTTTGATCTCTATCTTTGATTTTTCGAATCTCTTGTAGCTCTGATTCTAACTGTAGTGCCTTGTTCATTGAAAGTTGAAACTTGGTAAATAAAAAATGACCAAACCCCATTTGAGCTCTGACCTCAGCCCCTGACAAATTGTTGAGTCTGTCGACTCTCATACCTCAGTATATAGGGCCCATACTGTATAAGTCGGCTATACATTACCTCATACTGGCTGAGGATTGATTTTATTGAATTCCCACTCTCTTGACTGTTTGATCACCAGAGGTATATATTTATCCATGAACTCTTTGGTAAAGTTATCCCACATCTTGCGGGTCCCTATAGTAGTCCATCTGCAGTCAATCGTTTTTCACTAGCTCCTCGTAGATCCTGCTGGGATGAATGTGGCAAACTATACTTTTTGTTTGTCTGGGTAGTGCATGGTCTCAAATATGAATTCTAGGTTCCCTACCCATTCTTCTAATTTTCAGTCATCCGGTTCTCCGAAAAACTTTGGGGCCTGAAAGCGAATGAATTGTTTCAACACTTGATATTTAGCTATCTCATTAACAACTCTTGCTCCACTACCCCGCTGTTGAGCCTCTGGCCTAAATCCCTATAACACGATTAAAATTTGATATTTTGAGAAAATAAGAGTTAGAAATCAAGATATGGATTGGTTGAATTTTAGGGCTCGAAAAATAATTGAAGAAAACTTAATTGTAAGAATTTTAGATGTTTTGGGGTTTGAACTTTTGGTGTTTCATGGTGATTATTTTAGGTTAAAGGAGGCTATGTTAAATATTTCAAATTTTTGGACTTGATTGAAGGCTGGCCAAAAGTTTTGGGCTAGTTTGTAATTAAACAAAAGGGCTTAATATAAATATGGGAAATTGCAATTTTCGACCCCATTTTTCATCAACCTTCATCGCGGCACCCTTTTTTTTCTCTCCAGCGAATTTCACCTGGCAAGCTTTGAAACTACTTTGACTATCATCTTCCCCTTGGCCTCAACTTCACATTTATACCACATGCACACACAAACTCCGATGAATTATTGAAAAACATGAAGGACAAATCAGGCAACGGTGAGCTCTCTGGGGACAGCGAAGCAATGGCGAGATCACAGTTCTGAGCAGTAGGTTTTGAAGTTTCCAATTTGAGAATTAACGTGGTGTACTTGCATTGAAGATTGGAGAAATGTTGGCGACGAAATTTGAAGAAGAACTCACGGCACGCTGCCGTGAGTCAGCAACTTTGGAGCTCTAATTAAAGGTCTTCTTGGCAGAAAAATGATTAATTGAAGGGTGTGTTGAATAGCTCTTGTTGAGAGGAGTATTTTGGTGGTGGTTTTGGATATTTCCAACGGTGGCGGATAGTGACGGACTGTGGTCGGGCGGTGGCGCTAGGGCAGTAACTTTCCCTCATCACGATGATCGTAATGGTGTTCTTGGTTCGTGAGTAAAGGAGTTGGATGAAATATGCTTATATATATAATAAGCATATATAATGCATATGTTGTAACATGATTCCCTTAAATCTTGTATTATGAAGGATTAATATATGATTGATATATATATTCCCATGCATGGATTATGACGTAGCATAGTGGGCCCGGATTCTATATTATTGAATGATAAGTTTGGATTAATTGAGTTAATTAAGTGATTAACTTATTATTTTATGAAATTGAAACCTAAGAAATGATAACTGGGTTATTTAAGGTGATATGGGACTAAGATTTGGAATATGCATGTGCCATTATAAGTTTAGTAAGCTTGGATTGTAGTATTTTATAAAAAGATTTGGGATTAATTGAGTTAATTGGAAGAGAAAACCCTAATTTTATGAATTAAGACCTAAGTGACAATAATTGAATTAATTATGGTGATTGGATTATTATTGTTGATTTGGGATAATGTTATGAGGATAATTATGTACTTAAGGATCGAATTTCATCCTTTTACTAGAATCGATATAAACATCGTAGTTGTTTTTGTGATAAAGACTTGATTAGCATTTTAGTACCAACTATGCTCGAAATTACTGTATTAGCCGATAAATTCATGATTTTATGCTACTAATGGTATAATTATAATTATTAAGGATTATTAGAGTTGAAAATGGATTTTTGATTGTAAATATACTCCATTGGTTAGGTGACGAGGAAGTGGGTCCCGATGACTGGTAGACAGCTGACTGAAGTTGCACTTTCTGAGGTTACAGAGGTGAGGGTCTGCCATTCTGGCCTTGATTATACCTATCTATTCTTGTGGAATGACCTCTATGAGGGTTCAACATGTTGTGTACTATTCTTGCTCTTGATTGTTGAGATTATACTTGCTTGAGTACTCGTCTTGTTATTGGAATTGTACTTGCTTGTTATTTCGCTTGTTATCTGTTAATTGACATGTGTATCCCTATGAGGGTTGTTTCTTGTTTATACTCTTCTATGAGTTTGCACTTGTTCGTTCTGGCGCCCAGAACTTCCAATTGTTATCTGTTATCGTACATGTTCCTGATTAGTACTTGTTATTGTCTTGATATTCGTATCATTATCCATTTGCCTTATCGACACACTTGCTTGTTCATATATTGTTATATGGCCATGTTGGCTTAATCGTACCTGTTAATTGTTATCATATTGCCTTGTTGGCATTTCTGTATTGTTATCTGTTACCTTGCCGACTCACTTGTTTTATCTAGTATCAGCGATACGCTAGGGATTTTCCTCTGGGAATTTTCATAATTGTTATTAGTCCTTGTTAATTGTATGGATAATTGATTGGCCAAGGCCTAACCGGGCGAGATATTGGATATGTAATACGCTAGGGATTTCCCATTAGGTATCAGCATTACACTGGGGATTTTATAGGATACGCTGGGGATTTTCCCTTGAGTATCAACGGTATGCAAGGGATTTCCCCTAGGTATCAGGCGTGCACTAGGGATTTCCCCCAGGCATCGCTGTGCGCCATACAGTTCGTATGGGCACAACTATGTACCAAGCTATCACGCTTTGGTAAAAGTACTTGTTTGACTGGTATAAGGTGAATCTGGTATGCATGTATTATCTATATGGATTTATTAAACTGCATACGTTAATCGGGTTTGCTTGATCGTACTTGTATCTTGATCATTTGAAATATGTTCTTGGTGCAATAAAACAGGAGCGATTCCTATTTGCTAAACTTGTTAGTACTTGTATCTTGATCATTCATGTTTTAATGGTTACATTATGATCTGTTGAGGAGTCCTTTCCTTGATAGATCCCTATTGTTCACTGTTAAATGTATCCCTCACTAAGTCTTTGGACTTACCCCCATTTTTATTCTTTATTTCCTCAAACAAGTTTAAGTGAAGGATATGGACTCCCGAGTTGGGCTGGAGAAATACTTTTGTAATAGAATAGATGCATATGTATGTAAATGAGTTCTTTTGAATGTTAACTTTGGTTTAGAGACGTTGTGACATGTCATGACTGTTATTGAGGACTTTAGGTCTGTAAATGTTTTATTAGATTTAAGAAATTAAATCATGGTACGTACTTTATAGGTTTGTTAAATCAGATAAGTTTGAAAATTTCTGTTGCTTTTGATAAGTTAAGTATGAAATATTTTGGGCTTATTACTTGTTTATAGGTCTAAATTAAGATTGAATTAGAGTAATATCTCAGCTTAGGGCTTATCCTCAGTATGGTGTTGCAATCCCGATCCCCTCTAATACACAGGGTCTACTAGCTGACCCATTGAAGCGGTTTGCAAAATCTCTTCTTCTTGCATGACTTGAGAGTAATCAAGTGCCTCTTGTTTTGGAACCCCTCAGTCATTGACCAATTGCCCAGGAGGTCTTCCCTGTCAACTAGTTCTGAGTTGAGCGGGTCTAACGGCACTTCCATAGGATGCCACTTCTCACTTTGAGATTTCTTATGTATGTTTTAGGCTTGCAATCATAAGTTGCAAAACTACACCTTAGCCATCAATTAATCCTTCAGAATTTCTTGATCTTTCGAAAATAAAAAGGAGAAAAGTAAGTTTAGTAAAATTTCAATAACCCATAATAGAAAAAGAAAGGAAATATGGTAACAATTATCTGAAAGATAAATTCATTAATATACTATGTTAGCATTAGCAATGTTATGTTAGTGTATATATAGGTTCAAAATTTTCAAAATGGCTATGCTAACTATCTGCCCGATTGTATCCAAAATGATAAGGCGCAGAAAAGAAAAGGGGGTATCAGCCGATATTATGCAACCTAATAGTCAGAAACTACTACTACCCTACATACATATGTACAACGCATCCACGGGTACTAAATCGCCTCGCTCTGATACTCTTCATTAGTGATATCGGACTCAGTGTCCTCATTATCCTCCATCAGTTCAAAGATTGCATTACCATTATTGTCTTCCTATTGTTGAAGGGCGTCCTCATCATCAATCTCTAACAATGCCACCACTAGGGGCTCTAGAACGGGATCAGCATTAGGAATCTCCTCCAGGTCCTTCTTTAGATCCTCCATAGGTGCCGCTACTGTGTCCTTCATGGGTTGCTTTCGATCTGCACTCCCTATCCGTGTTTGGGCTCTAGAGATGGATGAACCCTCAAAGTTCTGGCCTAAATATTGATCCCTATACCGACTCCTATAACCTGATCTATATACCTACCATAGTGAGTCATCATCTTGCTAATCTCATCCATCACTGTGTGGGGCACATCCTCAGATCTCCTGTAATCAGACTCTAATGCTTGAAACATGGCCTCCATCTGATCTCATATAGTACGAAGTCCCTGCACTTGTGCTTCCGCTATGCTAATCTGTATGCGCTCTCGCTCAACGTCTCCCATGAGTCTGTCCATGAGGTAGTCCCTAGCTCCCAACATTAACTTTAGTTGATATATCTTCGCTTGGCCTTGCATAAGTGACTCGTGTTGGTTATATAACTTTTCTTCAAGTAACTGGCACAATCTTAGTAAGCTCGCTTTTTCTTCCTCTAGAGCCTAAATCCTATCCTCTGGAGATTCATTGCTCTATCCACATACGGGACGCCTTCCCTTTTCTATGGTCGTCAACCATCTTATAACACAAAAATCACAGAAATCTATTTCGTTAGTACCAATTAATTAAATCCTATCCCAATTTTTCCTTGGATCATATAAAAACCCTCTAATATGCCCAAAACACATAGGGTTCATATCCTAACCAATAGGTTAGCTATGAATCCCAATGATATTCAACACCTACATCGTCGATAATCGAGGCACTGATACCACCTCTGTAGTACCCCACTTAGGAGAACTCCTAAGCTAAGACACCACCCAGTTCAGCCTTAATCTCAAAGCCATAAATCGAACAATAGGCCCATATTAACATTTCAAAACCAATCAAAGATAGTAAAAAGTTCAACTTAAATCAAATATTAACGAAAAATTTCAAAATACATGCCATAAGTGATCTTGGGACATTTAGCATAATATTTACATGCCTTATGTCAGAATTCAGTCTTAACATATTACAACATCTCTAAGTCATAATAAAATGTCCTTGTGAACCCACGAAACACATATAAACATCTAATTTCTTACAAAAAATTATTACAAAAAATTCACCGATCCATACCTATCGTCTGAGTTCATCACTTATTCCTATTTGAGAAAATCAAAATGATACAGACGGGTAAGTCCAAAGGATTTAGTGAGGGATAATATTAAGAACAAGCAGTAGGGATCTATCGAGGAAGAATTAGCTCAATAGATCATAAATTTATAGTTAGAACAAGTACAAATCAAGAAACAGGCAGTAACAATTTAGCAAACAGGAAGCTCTCCGGCCTTATAGTCAAGTAAAGTAAACCCGAAGCATATACATTCTAACATATCATAACATGACATGCACATCAGATTCACCTTATACCAGTCAGTCAATCAATTTTACCAAAGCGTGACAGCTTGGCACATGGATGATCCCCATATAAACGGTATGGTGCATTGCTAATGCCTAGGGGAAATCTCTATCATATTGTGGATACCTAAGCGGATTGCTTAGCTTACCATTGACACCCAAGTGGACTGCATGGCGTGCCCCACATAACCTAACATCTCTCCAAGATTAGCCCTTGGCCCAATAAATATCTGTACATATAACAATGTCAATAACAGTTTGCATAGATGCCTAGGGGGAAATCCTTAGCACATCGCTGATACTAGATAAACAAGTGTGCCGGCGAGGTAAACGATAATAATACAGAATAGTATAGAATTGTCGACAAGGCAATACAATACTAGTAAACAGATTCAGATAAGCCAACATGGCCATTTAGTGGTGTACGAATAAACAAGTATGCTAGCAAGGCAACATATAACGATACATGACGGTACATGTAATATGACAGTAACAGATAACAGATAATAGTTATGGGCGCCAGAACAGATAGGATTCAGAGTCAATATCAATGGATAACCCTCACAGGGATGTACACATCAGTTAATAGATAACCAGTGAGATCTCAAACATATTTCAATAAATACGATGCAGTTACAGTACAGAAACAGGAACCCTAACAGAGGTTTATAACAATAATAGATAGGTGTAATCAATGCCAGATTGCCAGATCCTCACCTTCGTTGCCTTAGAAAATGCAATCACAGTCAGTAGTCTATTGGTTAACGGGATCCAAATCTTCGTTACCTAACCAAAAGAGTAATTTACTATCAAATTCCTCACTCAACCTTAATAATATAATTATACTATTAACAGTATAAAATCACTAATTACTCAATTAATACAATAGTTTTAGGGTCTAATCAATACTATCGTTAAAGAACGCACTAATTAAGCTATTATTACATAAATAGTCACGGGGTTCGTATGAGTTCCTGTAAAGAGATGTAATCCGGTCCTTAATTACATTTTTAACCTTATAACATTATCCCAAATCAATACTAATAGTCCAATAATCTTAGTCAACCCAATTATTTCCACTTAGGTCTCAAATCCATAAAATTAGGGTTTTAATCCTTTAATAAACTCAATAACCCAAAATTATCACATGATAATACAAATCCGAGTTCACTAAGCTTATAATGGTACATGCATGTTTCGAATCTTGGTTCCATATCATAATTCATATCTATATGTGTCACAATACAAGATTTATGAGATAAAATGGTACAACATTTTATGTATATATATATGTATAATTCCCAATCCAACTTTTTTACCTAAGATCTTCTTAATGAAACTCTGAAATCACAAACCAACTTCACCCCTACGATTGTCACGTCGAGGAGAATATTATGTCTCCCCACCATCGTGCACTGTCCGCCGCCGTGCACAGATACTGAAAATAGGCAACACCACCCCCAAAAGATGCCTCTCAACAAGAGTAATCCAATGCCTCAAACAGTACCACATTTCGCTGCCAAGAAGACAACTAATTGCAGTTTGAATCACATAACACCACCACTCATTGTTGTGAGGTTTTTGCTTAATTATTCCTCCTCTGCCACGCCAAACTACAATGCAAGGGTGCCACGATGCTCCTCAAGCTAAGCTCTTCCAGAAATGTTGCCCAGAAATGTGTCCCCACCAATGTACCACCATCACCTGTCGCTCACTACCGTAGTCAAATTTCTAGCTTCAATATCCCAGTGGCCTATCGACTGGAACACCGTGCATATAGAATCAATGTGTTGCTAGGGATGAGGAGAAGCTAATGGCTGGTTTAGTTTGTGGTTAAGGGTGGTCGCCGGTGAAAATCGCCAGTGAGGTGATGGTGGGTTCTCGATGAAGAATGAGGAAGAAAAGAGGGGTGAAATGTATATAAGATGTGTATTTTCCAGCCTAACAATTTGACCCCAAGATTTTTGCTTAGCTTCATTTAGGTCTACCATGGTTTTGAGTATCTTCACTTCAACCCTTAGACTAATCTAGTGCCTAACATTAGTCTATTTGGCCAAAAATATTATATCTTTGACCCACAAGGTTTTCAAGTGTTTTTCAATAAGGTTTTCTCAATTTACAAATTAACCACAGAACCTTTTAAAATAATTAAATAATCAAAAATTCATAAAAATAAAATAATAATATATAAATTTGTACCAAATCATGGAATATATATGGGTGTTACAAAACAAGTAAGTTAATAATATTAAAGAATAAATCATCAATCACTGTCACAATCAATAAGTAATAGAACACTATTGTAAAAGTAGCTACATACTTTTTGCTTTTGTGGGATTCAAATTCAAAATTTTATAATTTTAGAATTAGTGACGTAGCTAAGATGAGCTCCCATTATTAAAACCATTTCGAACAAATATTTATATATTTTTAATTTGTATGAGATTTAAATTCAAAACTCAATAAATTTGAGATCTCGACTTCACAACTCAAAGTTGGCATCAATAGCAAAATCCACCTTTCAGAAGAAAAAAAACATTAAATTTTATTTTCAAAATAATTTTGAGGAAACAAAATTAAACGTAACCCGATCATTCGCTGTAACAACTGCCAAAAGCCTCGGTGGCCATCCGTCAGCAATTTATTTGAAGCAAAACTGAAAAAATAGTGGCGGAAGAAGTAGAGTTTGACTTTGTTAAGAAAAAGGGGCAGAGGGGGGAACAGGGAAAACATAGAAGCGCATGGCGTCGCCCGGACTCGAACTAAAGACCCTTTATTGTGTTAGACCAACATGATAACCAACTACCCCATGACAGCATTTGTTAAGGATGAACTTCTCTTAAACGTTATAAACCCTTAAAAACCGCTTTTTAAACCTCCTCCGCATGTACCCATCCGCGGAAACAACAGGATATTCTATGAAGAAAAATGAAACACGGAAAAATTTATAAAATCATTTTTAATAGTTAAGATAAATTTATTATATCTTCTTTAATTTAATTTTCTCAATCAAATTTAATTTTATGACCAACCGCAAGTGATTTTGTGCAAAATAATATATCAATAGTATTTTTTTAATTTTTATTTTGGAATATCAAATTTAATTTTAAATATAAATGGTTAATTTAATTGATATTCTAATATTTATTTTGTCAATAAATTAAATATAGCCAAATATAAAGTTCAAAATCCCAACCCACATAATACCATCTTACAATCTAATAAGACAAACAACCAATCAAGTTATGCAATGTGACGTGAACCTTATCGAACAAAAGATTTAAATTTGATATTATCTCTTTAATATTATATACATTATTGAAATAATGTCAAAGATTTTCAGAAACTTAAAGATTCTTCTAGTTTATACACTTATATAAATAGGTCATTGAATTTCATACAAACACAAATATTAGAAGAACGAAAAAACTTCCTAGTTTTCAAAAAATTATCTTCAAGTTTTTCAAGTTCTATGACTAGAAAATGGAGAAATTACTAAGATGGTACTTGCTTATGGAATAGAGTCCTAAAGCACATTCCTCGACTTTTTTATCCATGCACACATGTTGGATGGTGAGTTGCCCATATGATGTCAGTTCTTCACATTACAAAATCATGTCTAATATTGTGTATTTTTTATTAGGTTCTGCTTCAAGTACACGGCTTGCACCTAACAAGTATATCATCATACACACAATAAAAATATTAACTTTATGAAATGCCTTCAATGATATATTTCTCATGAAACTCCATGTACTATAATGCAATTCATAATAGAATGGGCAATTGAGCTAATGACATCATCATCATATTTATATGCATGAAATTCATGATTCAAACACTTAACAAATCCATAGTGCACATGCATGTATAAATGTTAAATAATAAAATATAAATGTGAAGTGTAATACTAAGATATTACGAAATACATAAGCCAAATCCTTAAAGTGAAAAAGGCTTCAGCATGAAAGTCTACAAGGCTCGGGGGTTGATGGCATGTAGCTGATTTTCTAACTCATGAAGGACATAATAACTAAGGTAGTTAGGAGATGAAAAAAGAGAATACCTTGCATTAGAGGTGGCAAGTTGAGTTGCACACCATGGTTCCAACACCAAACCACTTAGTTTTATATTGGATTGAGTTTAAAATATTTCAAGTGGGTTGAATTTAGGTTTAATTCAGTTATATTTGAGATGGGTATAATTGGATGCTGAATTTTCGGTTGTAAATGAGTGCAAAATGGATTGTAAATAGTTTTAAAATGAATTATAAATAGATCTAACCCAAAGAATAAATAAATAAATCTTTAATTTATCTAACTGTTGCTAATTAAAAAAACTTACATTTGTGGTAGCGGCTGTGCATGTAAGAACCTCCCCATCTGCTATCACGGTGTATATCTCTGGATCAACCGTAATGTGTGGGAGGGCGTCATTCAGCTTCATGTCAAGCTTTGTTAGCTTCCTCACGTTGTTTACAACTTCTACCCTTTCGTTCAATCCATACTCTTCTTTTACTCCAAAATCCAAAGCCACCTATAAACTAAAAAGGACAATGTAAAAATAGAGGAATGGGATACTTGGGAGAGTAATGCTATATATATATTTTTATATTTATACACATGCACATTAGGTTTTTGTTAGATTTGAACCTCCGATATCAAACTTTATGTACGAGACTTGGCAGATAATAATGCTATGTTTGGATCAACGAAATTACTAAGGAAAAAGAAATGGAAAATGCATGGCTGCAAGCATTAAAGTAAAAAATTACATCATTCGAAGTATGAAAAAAAAATTTCTTAGCATTTTCCTCATTAAAATCTAAGGTCCAAACATTGATAAGTGTATGTTTGAAAACAGAGAGAAGATGAAGAGAGAAAGAGATGCCTATACCTTGCTAACAAAAACAATTAAATTGGCACTCCCAGCTTTGCCTAATGCTCCAAACATGGGCCTCATCATCACCTGCAACAACTTGTAATCTTTAGACATGAAGGATTAATCATTTTGGGATCTGACTTAATTCAACGAATTCCATGTTTCTGAATTCTTGAGCATATAAAAGCCAACTCTTCACAAAGTATGCAAGAGATATAAAATACAAGAGACATAAGCACCAATTCTTCAACTAAAAACATTTTCTAAAAGCAATTCAAGTTGAAAGTTAAATTTGGGTGAGAGTTATTTTTAGCACTCTAGAAGTCAAAGGGCTCAGGTATTGCTAATAGAATAGCTAGGACCTGAATAGTTATTTGTCGGAGTTACCAGTTCAGGAGTTTGGATGCTTTCATTAGGATCTCCCATATATGACCATGTTATTGTTCCTCCTTTTAGCACCATTTTTGGTTTCACTCAAAAAAATGATGGCTTCCATAAAACAAGATCAGCCAGCTTGCCCATCTGCGCGGCCATACCTTCACTTTTCAGTTTAGTTAATTACATATTTACCATTCCAAGTCCATTAAAGATTTTTTAACTAAATTTTTTTAAATTCTCCAAAGAATATGGCCACACATCATGTGCTCCATAAGAACATAATGTCTTCAAGGAAACTAAAAATATTATGACAATTAGTGATCATAAAAGTTAATGTTATTTACCTCAACTGATCCAACATACTTTGAAAAACCACAAGCTATAGCAGGATTGATTGTGGACTTAGCAATGTATCTCTTGATATGTAAATTATCATTTTCCAGTGCACTGCTATTAAGTGATCTTCTCAATAACTTCATCTTGCGAGCAGTTTGCCAAGTTCTGCAAATTACCTATCAAGAACAATGTATACATAATGTTAGTGATCTTGTCAAATATGAAATGTTTTATATCCTACGAATTAAAATAAAGATTGCTTATTCGGAAAAGCAATTCTTATGTGCTTATTTATCAATCACATAATAGATTTCTAAAGGGAGATCATTTTGAGACATTCCTAAAAAAGAGCATTTAAACTTGGATGGAGGAGACAGTACAGGATTTGTCCCAACAAATGCCAGCTCCAAGATGGCAACTTCAGAAAGCAAACATATAACTTCTAATATAAAAGTATTATTTCTGGAGTAATAAGAAAAGGGTTATATCAAACATGTTAAAAGGAAACCATATGAAGTAGTCTACCCTTAATTTTCTCGCTTGTGATACAGGGTTCACTAGAAAATGCCACGATTTATAGAAGAGTTGGGCTAGGGCCTCAAAAAGGACCAAAATTGTAAATATTACTCAACCCATTAAACTTTTCACAAGCGTGGTAAGTTACACCAAAGAAACTATAACAACTTAAGCAAAGTCTTACAATATGCTTCTCTAATGTCAGCTAGATGGATCTTCTTCTTCCACATTATCAGTTATGTACCATATATATCTGGAACTAAATTTACAGGAGACGCTTCAGGAGCTCACATTAACAAGCTTGGTAAAGAGTGGAAGACACTAAGGAAAGACAAAAACGGTAGTTTTCTATTTCTAATTTAGGAATCTTTTTCAATACAAGTGCCTTGAAGCGGCTACATATAACACCAATTTCTAGTACTAAGAATCATGTAAACGAGAGTTTTGAACATTTTCATAATGCATATTCTCGATCGTATATAAGATGTTGACAAATGTAGAACTTGCAAATGGTGTAAAACCTCCATGTGATTAGATACACAATAGCATGAGTTATGTTTCCTACTCTTAATCCCGATATTGAAAGAATCAAAAGACTAATAGGTTGAACATAACTTAAGTTGATAATGGACAAAGGATAGAGTGAAAAACATGCATCCAAAATCTAGAATAGAAGAAAAATTCAAGAAAAAACAACCTCACCAATGTGACCCATAGCCTACGAATCAAAAGATATGATACTGATCGTCCCCATATCATGCAAAATATCTTCTGCCGCTGTGGTTTCAGCACAAATTCGTGATTCAACAAAAGAAACATCCTCTCTGATATTCTTGTCAAGGTGATGGCAGACCATCTGTAGAAATGTATTGTAATCATTTTGAGAAGCTACTTCCCTTTTCTTTTGTTTAAGTACTATGCTATGAACATAATGCATTACTAGTTAAGGCATCATCTCTTACAAGCATATCAAGGTGCTCATCTACAGTATTGGAGGTGAAAGGATATGGATTGTTTGAAGAAGGGAGAAGATTTTTGACACCACAAACTTTAATAATATCTGGAGCATGACCACCACCTGCACCTTCACTGCATAAAAGTAATGAAGTGCGTGCATATGCAAGCACAAACATGGTTAAACTGATATTCCAATTATCTTTTAATTGAGGAAGAGGCCAAGAACTAAAAGGCAGAACTTATATACCTATGGTAAGTATGAATAATTCAATCTTTAAATACGGCAACTGTATGCTCGACAAATCCAGATTCATTTAATGAGTCAGTATGACTATTAACCTAGATGATTTTTATATAAAGTGAATAAAGGATTGGAAAGCATGAAGCGGCTTAATTATAAAAGGTTGAAAAACATGAAGATAATTAATTTGATTCAAGAGGAAGGGACTACCTGAATCTCATTTATTTCAGCAATACACAAACATCTATCTATTGAAGCTGGAGTAGTTCCCCAGTCCTCATGAAGCTTCAATCCCATTGCCCCAGCTTTGAATATTTCATGTAGGTCCTCTTCTTTGGCGGCATTTCCCTGCAAACACATGGAATTATCTTGGCACAAGCATTTCCTATGAAAGTTAAATAGCGATACATCGTACTCAAAAGCTCATTAACAGGGGGTTTGGTTATGTTTTATTTTCATTTTCAGCTGTTTTTACTATTTGGAAATGAATATCAACAACTTATCATCATTTTTACTAATATTCTAACTTATTTTCATCTCGAAACACATTTTCCTGTAACTTATATATCTTCTCCCAACAACCTATATATTTTCTCTCTTTTTTTTATTATTACTATATCTCTCTACCTACAACCTACTAAACTTTATATAATCATTACTTTCCCACTATACTATCCAAGTACAAATCTATTTTCAACTCATTTACTCTAACTAACTTTTCAGATTTTAAAAATATTGAAAATGAAAATTGAATTTGAAAACACAACCAAACTCCCCCTAAGTTTTCAGCTCGAATGGTGCACAGTTCTGCAGATATCATGAAATTCACTAGTGGAATACATAGTGCCAATGAAAATATATGTAGCTCGAAAAAAATCATGTTCATGAAGTAGAAGGCTTACTTTTCTTGTGAAACCAAAATTAAGGGGCAATTCATTTGTTGATTGCAACATTAATTTAATATGAAATGGTGCTGGAGTACAAGTAGTTGCACGTTTCCCATGAGCTGGTCCTATACCACCTCCCACTAATGTAGTGATGTCTGCAATTATTTATAAAAAAGGATGAACAGGGAGGGAAAACTCAAGAATTATTCCCTTAAATTTGATTTTGAATATTGGAAGTTTGTTGTATATTACTCCAACAGTAATAAATAACATCAAATAAAATGAGTCAACCATGATGGCAATAGTAATAGTAGTGGTATCGGTAATCAGAATCATAATCCACAACAAGGAGAATAATTAATAATAATCTACACTATGAACTGAAGAGACTTTGCAACCAGTGGTATGAGAAAATGCTTATTTCTTTTCACATCTATTTCTTTTAATTTCAACAAGCTTTAGCCACTCGATTAGTTTATCAAGTTATTGGTTCAAAAATTGAATAAAGACAGAGTATATTGCTTTTAACAATAGTAGACTGAAGCAACAAAAAGATGGATTAAGATCAGCTTAAATAGACACAAACAACACCATTAGAAAGAAACACAAATTGTCATTTTCAGTTCATCCTCACAATCAAAATTTTCATTTTGCAAAGCAACAAGAACTTTTTAGTTGTATTACATCTAAGGATACTACGAAATGTGAAAGGCTAAAAACATGGTCGATTTATAATTGATATGGAATTTAAAGAAACAAATCAAATTTACATGCTTCTAAGGTATGAGATGATATAAATTCCAAGATCTGACCAAAATAGTTAAAAAAGGCAATTAGAAGCACAAATCTGGTCAGTTAAACTTGCCATTCTACAACCCATGTCATGAACCTAAAATCCCTTGGCAAATGCGCAAATCAACTCCGCAGATAATTCATAATCAAAACTCTTGCTAAAAACATCAACACAAGTGACATAGCACGCAATGCTTTAACAAGCTATAGAACAACGTTTTGCTGGAACTACAAGTGCATAAAGGCCCACAAGA
The DNA here is from genome assembly GCA_018894105.1 of Jacaranda mimosifolia. Lineage (NCBI taxonomy): Eukaryota > Viridiplantae > Streptophyta > Magnoliopsida > Lamiales > Bignoniaceae > Jacaranda > Jacaranda mimosifolia. The sequence continues at coordinate 23,379,903 of CM032126.1, forward strand.
TCAAACAAAATAGTAGAAGTATGCATGCCCCCCCCCCCCCCCCCCCCCCCGCCTTATTATTGTTTTTCCCCACATGCCAGTAGTAATGAAATTTCTACAAGATATTACTGCAAAAATCTCACCACTCGTTATTGCTTCATAAGCTAATTGAGGGCATATGAAATGCACGACAGTCTATAGCTCCTGCTGTAACAATCATTCCTTCTCCAGCGATAACCTCAGTATTTACCTGACCAGAAAAATCATCAGTCTTGAGTATCAAACCTGATGAATACATAAACAATGAAAGCCAAATATATGGATTCTAAACTCCCAAACTCACTCATATAATCATGTTACGTGGCACTTCATTCATGATATCTAGGTTGCTTGCTTTCCCAAGACAAGTAATATAGCTACCTTTGATGCCTATGTCTGCCTTAAAAATTCCAGTTTAGTCAATGATCACAACGTTTGTTATTACAGTGCCCAAACAATCACATGAATTATATCCACCAGCCTGTCCCATTCCATCTCTCAAAACTTCTCCACCACCAAATACACACTCATCCCCATAGATAGCAAAATCTCTTTCAATTTCTGCAAGTAAACCAGTGTCCTCAAGCTGAATTTTATCACTAGTGGTAGGACCATACATATTAGCATAGCTTTCATGAGACATTGAATAGGAAAAGAAAGATTTTTCTTTAACGATAAATTCTCTACTCAATTAAATCACATGAAACCATCAAGCATATTTTATAACCAAGAATGATCTAAGCAGAACTTATACAATTCAATGATATAAAAATTAGATCTCGCTGACCTAGCATTTGCTTCCTCTGAAAAATCGTATGTTTCTTCACGTACAGCTTTCATCACAGCAGTAATTTTAATGTCATCTACCACACAATCAACAATATTATTTCCTCCACTAATAACTTGTTTACCTCCAATTCTAACAAATGTAACACTTTTGGTTTCTCCTGGCTGTGAAAGTAAGAAAAATTTTAGTAGTCACCATGTGAACATTGGAAGAAAATTGAGGCGCATAATCTAAGTTTTTAAAAAAAATATGATTCACACTACAGTTTCAAACATATTATCTACAACCAAGAGGTTCTAGTTCTAATTAGATTAGGTATTGTGCCTTTTCTTCATAAATTAAATGCATAAGTTTATTTCTAATAATCCACACATAAACTTTTCTGTTCTCTCTGCACAGCTTCAGATGAGATAAATCCAGGCTTTATTTATCATCTCCAAATGGCACTATTCAACATCTCCAATTCATAATAAATCCTTTTCTGCACATACTTTAGCAATCCATAACTCTTCTTGGTATTATCATATTTCTTCAACATGATTTTCCACCAAACTTACATTTTAGGTTCTAATTACACTAACTAGAAGTGCAAATAATCATGTTATCCATCCAACCTTTATGTGAAAGATAAATTGAGTTATGAAGAAGACATGCTGAAGGAACATGGATTTCCTAGGATTCCATTTAGAGTAACAAACTAAAAAAGAATCAGGATTGAAGCAAACATAATCCAAACAAGCTTCATTCCAACATATCATCAGCTAATTAAAGGAGCTATGTTCTTTTCATACAAATTGAGAATGATGTCTCGTAATAAGCTGGAATAAAGTTCAGGCTAGAAACAAACAAAATCCTAAATAAGCTTAGGTTTAGCGGACAAGAGCCTTATCAAATTACCAATTTTTCAGCACATGAAGTAATCATTAATAGGGGCACTGGGTTGCAACAAAGCGATTTGGCACATGTGTTACAAAGAATCCAATCTCAAACACAATTTACTAAGTTAAATAAGATCTAGGTCAAGCAACCTAAAATCTTGGCTTAGACAAATGCAATAATGCTATCTATGTGTGCACTATCAAAGATGCTAGAATTTGCAGAAAGATGCATGGCCATAATAAATTATGTCAGAAGCAATTACATTTAAATATGAAAAGATTGAACATATATATGATAAGTTACAAAGAAAACTAGGTAAAAAATGAAACCTCAAAATAGGTGGTTGTTCCCATAGGGATATTTAAATGCATGCCATGTGCTTTACCTGGATAAAAAATGAAGTATGGATTGACTTCAATGAAGTGGTAATGACTTCCAACATGAAAAAGAAAAACAAAAAACTAAAAAACACATTTAACAAATTTATGTGATTAGTTTCAAATATTACAGCCAATAATAGCTGCTTTCATCATCTATTTTAGAGCAAGCAAAGTAGAAAGTCATTTAGAGAGAAAAAAGAATAATGTAAGTACAATTTCTAGCTAGGGAATTTCATATGAACCAAATGAAGAATGGTGTTACATGGCGCAAAAGCAAGTCTAGATCCAAAGGTCACAGTCAAATTGGCCATCATGCATGTTCTAAATAAAAATGAATTTACATTTGTGTTCCACCTCTATAAATCAACAAAAAGGTATATGAAGATCTAAATAATATACCTTGAACATGAACAACCACCAAATTAGCCATGATCTTACTCAATCAGAGGATTTAAAATGCTTGTCTCCAACTGAATAAGAGGACCTTTTGAGAGGATGATTGTATGGATAGGTTGTCAATAAAATAAAGTACTACATTTACATTATTGAATTACCTGATAGGCCTATCCCTAACATTGGATACTTTGAGAACTACGCCTTTCCCCCTGAATTAATTGTAATAAGTCCAAGTCCAAATATTAATTCTTTACAAACCTCAATTTGTGGGAAACTTGTCTAGACAAGGAACTGCAGGAAAAAACATTTGTCAGAGAGCCTTTCAAGCAACATAGTCCTGCTCCAAGTCGAGAAAGAAAATTGGTACAATGACAACAAATTATGGTTGTCCGGCTAATTATCATGACTAGTATACATGCTGAGCTTTACTGAACTAAAGTCAAGATTGTCAGAGGTGTAGAGCAACTGCCAAGCCATTTTTTAAATGAGCCCAAAAGATGAGGATTTAGAGAAAAAAACAGAGTGAGATACATGATATAGGTTTGTGGTAGATGGGCATAAGGCATAAAATTTCAATATAAGATGTAATTGTACAGCTTTTGAGATCAACTAACAAATGATGGTATAAACCTAAGTGAACTTTGGTTAAATTTTTTATAAAATTTGCCAACCACGATGTAAGAAATGTTAGTTTAACTAAGTTAATGAACTCCAGACCAGTATTTCTACAATGGATGATATTGTTTTCTACTAGTTTGTTAGCTACCCTGAATCAAGTTCAGGTAACTCTATGTTAGTTTAATTAAGTCAATAAACTTCATACCAGTATTTCTACAAGCAAAGCATGAGCCGACAAAGTGAAGCTATTATTAGGTTGTAATACTAGGTTACAATATGAAATTAAAATTAAAAATTTGTTTATAGTATAACCAGAGTAATTTGGTTAGATAATAGCTTTTTGTCATAGCAAAGTCCTAAACATGTTTCAAAAAGTTCATGGAAGTGAAAAAAACTCTACAACCTTCCTTCCAAAAAAGGAAAAAAGTAATTCTAGAAGTTAGTATGTCCAAACAATACATTGAATAAGTAGATGGAGTCTCAAATTTTATCACTATGTTGCACCTAAATTTCTTATTCAACTGAAAACAACTAAATTTTCTACCTTTCAACTTCTGCATTCCAAAGATTCTTCTATATCTTGGGCTATTAAATCCGGATTTCTTGAGGCTTTAACTAAATATCCAAGACTTAAGGTGAACGAAATACAGGGAAAGGTTAATTATCAAAGATAATCTAATCACCTGGAAGAAAAGACCTATGCAGAGCTAGCTCCAGATTTCCATTTTCACTTGATATAGGGTCTGATTGTTATCAACTTTGTCCCATCTGGAAAAGTCCCCTCAACCTAAGCACTAATATGAATTTTCTTAAAGCATGACTTCCCTCCCTACTAATTCAAAAGATAACAAATTATTTCATTAAAGCAATCACTATTAATACCTGAACGAGGTCCACAAGATAAGGAACACAGGAAAGAACTTGTCTCCTGTAAACAAATATATACGATTATGTGATTGATGCAGAGTAGTGCGCAGAAGATTGCTAATTATGAGAAAAGAACCCACACACATCAATCAACCACTATTCAGATTCATACAAATCAATCACCTATAATAGTTGTTTCATACAGTAGTTTCTGGTAGAATGGAAAATGAAAAAAAGAAATACTAGTTAGCCCCCAAGAATGCCATATAAAGTTGCTTCTAATGTTTGGTACTTCACCTCTGTGTTTTTTCATCTCCTCAAGTAATTACATGAAATTTTTGAAAACCTAATGTTTTCCTCAAGAGACAAAATTGATTATACACACATCAAGAGCACCTCCAAGGTATTTATATTTCAAAAACCATACTAATATGATAAATTATAAAACACAGATTGGCACAAGAACATAAAAAAACTATAGGCTTCAACTCCATCGTAGTTTTTCACTTCTTAATAATGCAAAGATTAGCTCCACCAAATCTATTAATCACTTTTCATTCTCTTCAGTTTACTCTTCCATGCACCAAACACGGAAAATGCCAACTCTAATTTCAACTATCATAAAATTTATATTGTCCAGTCGCCACTTCTATATGGTTAACTTATTGCAATCATGAAAATCTCTTCATCATCACAACTTGTAGGAAACCTTAAATTATATTTAAATGTTTCTAAAAAAAATGAAAAAGAATTGAGACGACAAGGATCCAATTTTATTCTATGTTACTACCTTCCTAGCAATTGCCTCCCATGATCCATTAATTCCACCATGTTCTTATCACCATCACAGAAGAACTCCAAAATCTATTCAACAACCCAAATATTACATCAATGAGACACATAAACACGGAAAGATGTGAGGGTGAGGAAAAACATGAATGCAAATAAGGTACTAGGATCCAATAATAAAACTTCAAAATCTTAAATAAACTAGTGCTTACAAGCTAATAAGGATCTAATCACGCTAGGAATTTAGATTTAGGTAGACAGTTTCCTTGAATTGCTAATTTCCAAGGAGAAAATGGTGAACTCTTCACCAATCCAGAATCTGCCAGAAACCAGCGTAGCAGGAAGAGAGCAACTTTTGCCTTGGTTAAACTTCTCCAAAAATCACCAAACAAATATTGTATCCTGACAACACCTTGAGGAAATACTGTAAAAAAATTGGATCGAAAAGCCTTTTGGATCTCCTGGTAAAAATTCACCAAATCGGTGCTTTGTTTGAGTAGATCTCCAAAACTAGCAAACCAAATGTTTTACCTCTATTGAAATGATCCACACATCAATTAAACTTTCAATCTCTTCTCACTTTTAGCTAGAATAAGAGAGGAGAAATACAATGGTGGAGGCTGATTTGAGGTGGAGAAGAAGAATGAAAGCAAAACTTCAACACATAATGCAATGCTTGGAGAGAGGTTTTTGGAAGGAAACGTGATAGATTATAATTTTCACATTGATCATCCAATGGCCGATCCACACACCCTCTATATCTATATATAAAGGGAGGATAGTGTGATGTCAAGTTGGCATCACTCCTTCCTTAAAGGGGGTGGCCATTTGCATTGCCAATGTGACAAATTTGAATTCAAATCTAATTTGAATTTCATGTGCATTTCAATTACATTTGAAATCTAATTTAAAATTAATTAAGATGCTAATTCAAATGAAATCTTCATTTGAGTTTTTCCTCCAAAATTTATTCTTCTCATTAATTAAATTAAATATTTTAATTTAATTAATTAACCTTTGACTTAACTCTTTAGTCAAACAAGCTTAACTCTTAAGCTCAATTTTGTTAACTTAACTCTTTAAGATAACTTGACCAATTGATGATCATTTGGCACCAAATAATTAATTTCTTAATTGTTGGTTTAATTTAACTCTTTAAATTAATTGATTAATTTAACACTTATATTAATAAAGTCAAAATTGACCTTCAAATTGGACACTTCAAAAATTGATCTTATGGAATAATTCTCTAACTCTTAGAAAATTCCTCCGTTAGCTAGGAAGCTAATTGGCTTTTGTGTGTAACCCAATAGGTTCTACTATTCATTGGACATGGGCTCACAACTCATTGTGACTTTTGAATATCTTATATTGATTTTAGTTTAGAACACTTTTAAACTAATTGATTCAATTCAATTAATCTCACTAATTGAAGAGTACACAATCTCCATGGTCGATGTCCAACCTCAAGCCCATGGAGCCCAACTAATTGGCCGAAATGAATGTTTTGGAGAACTATTATAACTCTACGTTTACCATGCGAATACGGTCCTCCTATCTCTTGAAAGAAGATTAGGGCAAGATATTTGTAGGCTCCCTAATGGCCTCGATGCTATGTATCTACTCTTAATGTTCGATTCCTTTGTATGAACTCATCTTTGACAAACTCTTTTTCCAAATTGTCACATCACCTTGCGCAAGAATTTCTTTGAATCGATCATTATTGAACACATAGGAGATGCACTTGCCTTTCATAAAAGCGAGGAGTTGGATTTTATCTTAGATCTCACAAACCTCCATGCCTAGTAGCTTATACCTAATCTCAACCCATAAGGCTCACTAAGTGATCAAGGAAGAGTCAAAGTATAAGGACCAAACATAAGATTGCCATGGATCCTCAGGTCAGAGAACTAATAATATGCACTAACATAAGCTGGAGAACTTGCCACTACGAACTTGCTACTTTGGCTATCTAGTGGATTCTCTCGGTGAGCCTTCAGTACTTTGTTCTCTAATAAGCACCCACAAACATGCACCCATATCTCATATGATTTCTCATGGAATGGAACAATATCCAACCCTTGGATTTATGCATCGTTATTGCAAGTCTATCTGGATCTTAGATGCCCCGTCTCGTAAGATCCTATGACTTGGGAGATTTAAAGATTGTGACCGTGTGAGATTTATTCCATGGTCATCGAACCAAGTCCCATCGTCATGAGTGATCTAAGGGCTTCATCCAAATGCGAGTGAAGTAATAAAAAATCAGAAGATGAAGATGGCCATATATATAGAATATAATTCAATCAAGATTATTTTACAAGAAAATAGCTTTTACAAGGCCAATCCTATTGGCTTGCCGGGCACTATTCCAATAATCTCCTACTTGCGCTAAAGTCAATGCCCTATGGCTTTGAGACCCATCTTCTCAAGATGTCTTTCAAAGACATTTTGCGTTAAGGGTTTAGTTAGTAGATCTGTTATATTCTCTTTCGAGGTAACTCTCTCAACTCAGATGTCACCTCTATCAATGATCTCCCGGATTAAATGATATTGCCTCAAAATGTGCTTGGATCGTTGATGAGATCTTGGCTCTTTAGCTTGCGCTACCACTCCATTGTTGTCACAGAAGACAACTACTGGCTTAGCAATGCTAGGTACTACATTCAACTCTTGAATGAAAATTTTCATCCAAACACCTTCTTTTGCAGCTTTCAAAGCCGCAATATATTTTGCCTCCATGGTAGAATCGAAAGTAGTGTCTTGTTTGGAACTTTTCCAACTCACCGCACCACCATTGAGGCAAATATAAATTCAGAAGTGGATTTTAGGTCATTTACATTAGACTAGAATTTGGAATCTAAAAACCCCTCTAGTTTCAATTCTCTATTGCTGTTTACTAAAAACAAATCCTTAGTCTTTCTCAAGTACTTAAAGATTACTTTAACGGCTATCTAGTGACTCTCACCGCGATTGGATTGGAACCTACTCGTAATATTTAGCGAGTATGCCACATCTAGTCTTGTATATTGAACTGCATACATTATGCTTCCAATAGCTGAGGTATAGGATGTGGGACATCCTTTGTCTCTCGTTTTCAGTGTCAGGGGCCATAGACTTGGAAAGATGAATGCCATATTCTTTGGGAATGAATCCCTTCTTGAATTCTTCCATACTAAACCTCTTTAATATCTTGTCAATGTATGAGGTTTGAGATAGCTTTAGCATCATCATCTTAGATCTATCTCTATAGATACGCATTCTCAATACGTAGGATGCTTTTCTCAAATCTTTCATCGAGAATTGAGTAGATAACCACGTTTTAGTACACTCTAACATTCCTATCTCATTCCCAATGAGAAGGATGTCATCGACATAAAGCACAATAAATTGTACACTACTCCCACTAGCCTTCTTATACACATATGGTTTTTTGACAAAGCCAAACGATTTGACCGTTTTGTCACACATATGTTCCAACTTCAGGACGTTTGTTTGAGTCTGTAAATGGATCTCTAAAGTTTGCAAACTTTTTGCTCACTTTCCTTGGATGTAAAATCTTGTGGTTGCTCTATATAGATTTCTTTTTCAATGTCTCTATTGAGGAAAATGGTTTTCACATCTATTTGCCATATCTCATAGTCATAATATGTAACTATGGCAAGTAGGATCTGAATGGACTTGGGCATTGCAACTAATGAAAAAGTTTCCTCGAAATCAATACCAAATCTTTGAGTGTAACCTTTTGCCACTAGTCGCGCCTTAAAAGTCACCACTTCTCCATTTACTCATAACTTTCGCTTATAGATCCACTTGTAACCAACGTGAACTATTTTCTTTGGTGGATCTACTAAAGTCCATATTTTGTTGGAGTATATGGAGTCCATTTCGGATCTCATGGCTTCAAGCCAACTTTGTGAATCTATGTCCGACATAGCTTTCTTATAGGTCTTCAAATCATTATTTGATTAGCCTATTTCATGAAAGAATCCAAACTTTTCAGGTTGCTTCTTGATTTGGTCTGACCTTCTCAGAGGTTATGTGTAAAGTTCTTTGATATTTGTTTATTTCTACCGCTTGTGGGATTTGTTGGTCATCTTGAACTTCACCAAGTTCAACAACAACGCTATTTCTATCTAATAGAAATTACTTTTCCAAAAAGTAGGCGTTCCTCGAAACAAACACCTTTTGTTCTGAGGATCATAGAAGTAATAACCCATAGACTCTCTTGGGTAACCTATAAACTTGCACAAGATGGATCTACCATCCAACTTATCTCTCATTGTTCGTCTCATGTTGGCAAACCTTGAGATATTTGCAAGAGGGTGCTTTGCCATGCCATATCTCATATGGTGTTTTTGGCACCGACTTTGAAGGTACTACGTTTAGTAGCTTTACTGCCGTGTGTAAAGTGTAGGGTGTGCCAAGTGGAGTCCATTGAGAGAGAATCTCATTCTCCTTTAGATAGTCCAAGAATTCGGTGCTTAAGTATTCTCCCATTCAATCTGATCGATGAGCTTTAATACTTAGCCCCAATGACTTTTCCACTTCATTCCTATACTCTTTGAACTTTTTAAAGGTTTCTCACTTGTAATTCATAAGATACACGTGTTCGAACCGACTATAATTATTAGCGAAGATGATGAAGTAGGAATAGCCTCCTCTCCCATTTATTCTTATTGGTCCACGAACATTCAAATAGATCAAATCCAAAAGATTTGTTGAATGCTCCATTTCTCCTATAAAAAGAGCCTTAGTCATTTTTCTTTTTAAACAAGATTCACAAGTAGGAAGATCCTCAATGCCACTAATAGTTAGTGCTTTGAGAGCTTCTAACTTATTCATCATATTTTTAGAAATACATCTAAGCTTGCATGCCATAGAATAACATAGTTGGCATCCTCATTTCTCATAGTTGTCTCGGTAGTCACAAGCATGTTCACTAATTTGTTAATCGTAACTTCTTGCTTGGATATGTTAAAGTTCATTATGAATTAGTCGAACGATGGTGGTAATGACTGGAGGATCAAATCCACGTAGAGGTCGTTGTCCATGACCACATCTAATTATCCAAGCTTCTCAATAAGTCCTATCATCTTAAGGCAATGATCATGGACATTAGACCCCTCACTCATCCTTGATCTAAAGAGCTTTTTTGACAAACCAAACCTTTCGTCTCTCGATTGCACACCATACAACTCTTGTAGGTCTACATAGATCTCTTGAGCATGTTTCATGTGCTCATGAGTCTTTTGGAGTTCATTAGACATGGATGCCATCATGATACATCTAACTTGTAGATCATCATCTACCAATTTCATTAACATTTCACGAACTTGGTCAGTGGTGTCATCAACAATTATGTCCACGGGACTTTGATCAACGGCATATGTCCTCTTTTCAGAGTCAAGAATTATTTTAAGGTTTCTCAACCAATCTTGAAGGTTAGGCCAAGTGAGTTTATTTGTTTCCAAAATAGATGCGAGTGGATTCTTAGCCATTTTGATTGAAGATTTCAAAAATCTACAAGAGGCGAAAAAAGAGTATAAGCATGTGATTGAATTTGATATTAAAAACATGTCTATGGTCTTTCAACATGTTTTGTTCCCACTATTTTATCAAATCCTTCACCCCTAAGAAGAATTCAGGAAATTATATTTTCTAGTGAGAATCAAGACCCTAAAGACTTGCAAGTGGGACCCCGTGATTGGATGTATATCCACGAGCAATTCAAAGGTAAGCAATTTTTACCAATTGCATCTCATGTAACTCTTGATATATTTTTCCTCACCATTTCATTTAGATCCCATAAATGGACAATCTCTACATTACTTGGTGTTAAGTCAAACCTACAAATCAAGCTTTGATTCAAGAAGGGCACCACAACATCCCCCATGACTGAGTGTATAATGTGTGGGTGTTCTCAACTTAAAGGTACATCTGATGCTAAGTACATAGTCATAGCTTTCCATCTAAGTGTGACCCCTGTGACCGGATGTGTATCACACTAAGGTGGTAGCATCGACATGCCACATACTATTGGTAGAAAGTTTGGATTAATTAAAATTCTTTTAATTTATATCCATTTTAACTTAATATTTGAAAAGTACTTAGACATTCCAAGTTGAAGGTTTTTGCTTGCAAATATCTCATTATTTTTATTTTCTTATTTATATTTTCTATATCCTAAACATGTTTCTCATACATCAATAGGATATAGAAAGCATAAATAAGTAAATACACCTAGTATGCTCCTAGCGTGGGATGACCATGAGCCTAACCAAGTGGTGCACTTAGAGCAATAAGTGCACCACTTAGTTGATTTTAAGTGGGTTGATTAAACCTAGCTATTACATGAGTGTATCCCATACATTCATGGGTCTTCAAAATTCTCCATGTCTCCAAAGGTCTCATTTGCACTGTGTAACATTTACATGGGAAAGAAATCCTCACTCCTAGTGGTTCTACTTTCATAACATTTACAAGGTAGAAATTAAGAGGTATGCAAGCCTCAATTTAATACAACCCTTTTCAACAACTTGAAACAAATAAAATCAATATTAAAGGCTCATGATCATCTCCATTCAACAATTACATGAATAACAAACAAATATAGAATTAACAATTAATTTCAACAATTAAATGTTTATCTCATAAACAAGTAACTGGCCAAGCATAGCTTTTATGCCAAACTTGAAGATTAACTTTAACCAAAATTTAAAAGCATGCAAAAATGTCAAATATAATTTTGAGACCTTGCACGGCATTTGTGCATCTATCATGTGTGTGTCAAAACTCTTTTGATCATAAAAGGAGCACAAAATAATAAGAACTCATGCCAAAGTTAAAAACTACCGTTACCCGCCCAGGCTGCGCATACTGCTGCCCAGCAGATGTGTGCAAGGTACTCCTGCTGCTTGGCCAACACCCACCCAGGCAGGGCAGCAACCCCTGTTTTTTGCTTAGACTCCGAGTTAAGTTTATTTTAGCTCAACTTTTGTGCACCAAAAATTTTATGACACTTCCCAAGCATCATAACACACATTATAGATAAATTTCTAGATTCAAAATATCTTCTAAAAATTAAAATTCAAGTGCTCACACATGCCTTCAAAAACTAATTTAAGTAAGAATCATATTCTTCAAAAATTTTCAACATAACTCCAATCAAAGAAGGGATTTTAAAAAGAAAAATAATTACTAGAAAGAGGATAGGCATTGTGATCATTGTAATGCAAATGGACATACAAAGGATACATATTTCAAGTTGAATGATTATCAAGATTGGTATAAATAGCACAAACCAATAGAAAGGTGGAGGCAAAGGAACTGGTAACAGATCATATGCTAATAGTAAAATTGCATAAATGATGCGATAAGAACTTTTCGAACTTCAGAAAGGTAAGCAGGTCATTAATGAAGGATCTTTAAAGTTTGCCCAAACTATTGATTTTGTAGGTACAATAGATCATCATGTTTTGGCTTTTTTGCAAAAATAAATTATTGGTTTATTGACACAAGTGCCTCAAACACATGTGTGCAGACATTGCTTTATTTCATAACCCCGTTGCCACTAAAACTAAAGTAATCGTTCATTTGCCAGATGGTTTTGTTAAATATGTAGAACACATTGATAACAATACTTTGCATGATAATTTCCTTCTCAAAGACGCCTTACATGTACCAACTTTTAAACAAAAACTACTCTCAGTGAATAAATTTACCAAGAATGACTTTATTAAATGCATTTATTATCCTAATTTCTATCTATTTCAGGACCTGAAGCTTGATAGGATCTTGGCAGTGGGAAAAGTAGTAGGAAATCTTTATATCCTTGATCAAAGTTCTTTTCAAAAAGAGAATTTTCATCAATTTCCATTTTCTGCAAGCAATAGTGTTTTTTCAAATAAATATCATTGTAATGCAGTAAAACCCTCTGACAATCAATTGTGTAAATGACAATTTAGATTAGGACACCTTCTTTGAATGTGATTCACCATTTACCCTTTTTGAGGAATAAAGTTTATACTGGTTCACATATTTGTAAAATTTGTCCTATCCAAACAAACTAGATTATGCTTTCTAGTGAGTCAAACTAAGACAAGTTATCTTTTTGGATTAGTGCATATGGATATTTAGGGACCATATCATAATGCTTCTCTTATAGCTGCCCATTATATATTAATTATTGTTGATGATTATCCAGATGTACTTGGACCTATCTCATGAGATATAAAAGTCAAACTCCGCTCATTTCATCTTTCATCAATAGATTCAAGGCAGTATTGTTAAAATTATTTACACTAATAATGGTCCAAAAACTTTTATGTTGCTTGGCAATCTATTTTCTCATAGCATGGCATTTTGCATCAGAAGTGTTGTATTTACACTCCATAACAAAAACAATATTGTAGAGTTTAAGCATAGATATTTGTTACAAATAGCTAGAGCTATCATGTTTAAAGCGTCTCTACCTATCAAATTCTTCGAGGAATCTATCCGGCATGCCACATATCTTATTAATTGCTTCCCAACACCTAACCTTGATTGGAGAGCTCCTTATGAATAATGTATAAAAAATTATTAGATTATAGTTCTTTAAAAGTATTTGGGTGTCTTTGCTTTGTGACTCAAATTGAACCTAATAAAGACAAATTCCAACCTAAAGCCACTAAACGTGTTTTTTTGGATATAGTCATCACAAAAGGGTTTTAAGATTTATCATTTTTCACTAATAAAATTTTTGCTTCTAGAGATGTCATATTTCATGAAATATAATTTCCTTTTAAAATGTTGTTGTTCCATCTACTTCTTCTACTACGTTACGTCTTGTTCCAATGATTGCATATGACACTATCACTTAATCTCCTCCTATCACTCTTCTCGCTAGATCCTGATTCAATAGACACATATTTTTTTCTTTTCTAACCTTCCTATCATGCCTACCAAATGTAGCACTAGAGCAACTAAAAGACCCACATGGTTTTATTTCTCATACTAATATTTCTCATTCTTCTACTTCTCTATCTACTTCTACATCTTCTTTTTACATAGCTAGTGCCTACCGTTTCATACATCTATCATATTTCTTTGATGCATATTTGTGTTTCTTGGCTAATTCGTTAATAGTCATAAGCTTAAGTCCTACAATCAAGCCAGGAGTGATCCTAATTGGGTAAAAGTAATGGAGGATGAATTGATTGCTTTAGAAAAAAAACTATACTTGAGATTTGGTTATATTGCCCAAAGACCATAAAGCTATTGGTTCTAAGTAGGTTTACAAGGTGAAATTAACATGGGATGGAAATATTGAAAGACTCAAAGCTTGCTTAGTAGCCGAAGGCTACAAACAAATTTAAGGGGTTGATTACCGTGAAAGTTTTTCTCCTGTTGCTAAGACAATTACTGTTCTAATTTTTCTTATTGTAGCTTCCGCTAATGCTTGGCCACTTCATCAACTAGATATCAATAATACTTTTTTGCATGGAAATCTAGATGAGCAAGTGTACATGTGGCCTCTAGAAGGATACAGAAAAGCTAAACCAGATCAACTATGCAAGCTTAAAAGTTTTTATATGGTTTAAAGTAGGCTTCATGCTAATTGTATTATGAATTGATTGCAAAATTGATTCTATATGGTTTTCACTAGTCCTCTACAGATAATTACCTTTTCATCCTCTCTTAATCTAATCAATTTATGGCACTTTTAGTTTATGTTAATGATGTACTTCTAACATGTAATTTAGAAGATGATATCATGGCAATCAAAACATTCTTATATCAACAACTTACAATCAAGGATTTAAGGCATTCAAAATATTTTCTTGGTATAGAAATTACTCGATCCTTATCTGGTACTTTTTTTAATCAAAGAAGATATATTCTTGATTTCATTGCAGAGGGTTGTAAACTCAGCTTAGAATCTAGTACTTTGCTTGTTGATCTTTAACCTTATCACAGACATATTGGGCAATGTTTTACCTTGGTTTCACAAGAACTGATATCACTTGTGCTACTCAACGATTAAGTTAGTATGTTCAGGCACCTGTATATGCTCGTTGGTCTACTACTCTTCACATTCTAGATATTTAAAGAGTTGTCCAGCAAAATGATTGTTGTTTCCTATTAGAATGTAGTTCAATCTTCAAGCTTATTATGATTTAGATTTGGCATCTTGTTTGGATTCCTGAATGTCCTTGATTGGTTATTGTATCTTTATTGGTACACCTAAATTTCTTGGAAAACCAAGAAACAAAACATTACTTCTAGATCTTTTATTCGAAGTAGAATATAGAAGCCTTGCTACTATTGTGGCTGAATTGGTTTGGAGCATATATGTTCTTAAAGATTTTCAATTTAATCCGTCACTATCCATTCTTCCCTGTTGTGACGATAAAGATGGTGTTCATCTCATTGCGAATTTAATCTTTCATGAGAGAACCAAAGACCTGGAAATTAATTGCCACCTTGTCTGATAGAAGTACAAAAAGGATTTGTTCATCCTCAACATGCCTCATCTAAAGATTAACTGACTGACATTTTTACCAGTCACTCTTTTTTCCGTCATTTCTTAATCTTTCTTTCATGTTGGGCTTAGTTGATGGTCACTAAGCTCCAACTTGATGAGGGGTTAAAGATAAATTATTTATTTTTTTATTATATTAGATAGTAGATTTATTTAGTCTTATTTAGTTTTCTTTTTGTAAATTCATCTTAACTCCCTTTGTAACCCCCTTGTTAGTTATTTAAAATATTGTATTGTAACTTCATTTTATATGATGAAAATATATCTTTCATTCTTCATATAATTTGAGATGCATTGATGCTACTCGAAAATAGAGTGATGTCCTTTCCAGAAACAACAATGTTGGTCCATCTTCTCAAGAACCATACAAAAATATTTACTTTTCTCAAGAGTCCTTACACTCTGAGAAGATTTGGCGATTTGTTGTATCCCATTTTTTCTTTGGGACTTGGTATTTATAGATTTTACTCTTGATGGCTTAGACCCATTAGGGTTTTTCTACCATCTTGATGAGCTTGGATTGTCCTTTGGGCTCTCTGGTCTATTTACTCAGTTAATTATTTTAGAACGGATTTATCATATTTAGTCAATTTATAAAAATGTCCTTATGTCTATTTTTAGTCACATCCTTAAGCCCTTTGTTTTTTATGGAAATTTTTTAATTTTACATCAAAAACATAATTTAAGTTTAATTTTTTTAATTTATCTTATGTCTTTTTGAGTTATTATTCTTGGCTTAGGATTTTGCAAATTCTCAACTTTTATCCAAGTTGAGTTTGAGTAGGACTCAAAGTCTTTGAGCTTTCTAAGAGGTACTCCATAAAGGTGATATTTGTTGGAACCTAGGGAGTTAGTAAAAATGAGAGAGGAATTTTACTTTGGCTAAGGAAGAGAAGAAGAAGAGACAACTCTGTTAGGAGTTCCGACATGAGTCCTCCAGATAAGGTTTTCTTTTTACCCTTGACTCATTTACTTGTTTCTTTGTCTTGGGTCCATGCATTTGTAAATTCAATTAGAGCTCCTTTAGAGTTACCGAATACTTCAAGATCCTTGGTTAGGTCAAAAAATATTTAAGTCTAATTCTTAGTTGAGCCCGGGAAATGAGTCTTCAAAACAATAGTTGAATGGGGGAGAGAATGAGCTACTGGCAGCTATATGGCCGACCAATTGTACATGCATGGTAGCAGAGCTGGGCATCCGATGTGGTAGCTCACACAGTGCCTGGTTGGGCTGCCATGGAGTGCCTATCTTAGGCGGCTACAGGGCGCTCATCTCAAGCACACGTGCGGCGCCTGAAGCCATCAAACATAAGGCATTAGCCTCGAGCACACATGGTGGCTTGTCCTCTGGTGCCTACAATGCTTGTGGGTTGGTCCGTGGTCATAGAGGTCATTCTCTGCTTGTGTTACTGTATATCGCGGTTCTCCTCTTAAAGTACAGTTAGTCCTAGTATTAAAAAATTTAGAGGAATTTCTTCATGAGAATAAGACTGCGGAATCATCTTTATTGTTTAATTATGATTCAAAGGAGAAGGGTTCTTTTGACAAAACGTCTAAGGGTATTCCTGCTTGGGATGATATTTTTCAAACGCGGTAAGGATTAGATGTTTGCTTGAATTGGAGAGTTAAGCATCTTGAGATGTAGGATTTCTGCATATGATGAATTTAAATTTATCTTTTCTTCTGCTCAAGATAACATGATGTTGTCTCCAAAAGGGAATTTCATGCTTTTTTCTAGTAGTTATTTTACTTGTCGGAGGCTCATCCTTTAGTGCCCATGGTACTCATGGGTTGGTTCGTGCTCACTGAGTTAGTCATCCATATGGTATCATTGGTATCTCAACTCTCCTCTTAGCATATAATTAGTCTAAGCTTTAGAAAATTTAGAGGAATTTCCTTATGGGAGTGAGACTGTAGAGTCGTCTTCATTATCTAGTTCTAATTCGACGGATGAGGGTTCTTTTGACGAAAAGTCCAAGGGTGTTCCTACTGGGGATGATAATCTTTCAAGTACAGTAAGGATTAGATGTTTACTTGAACTGAAAGAGTTAGACATCTTCGGATGTAGGATTTGTGCATATGATGAATTCAAATTTGTCCTTCCTTCTTCTCAATATAACATGATGTCGCCTCCTAGAGGGTACTTCATGTTTTTTAGCAGTTATTTCACTTATGGCTTCTCTCTTCCATAGACCTCTTTTGTTAGATATAGCGCGCGGCTATGATGTGTGTTTAAGTTAGTTTGTGCCTAATTTCTTTGCATCTTTCATATGGTTTAGACATCATATAAGTGAGTGGGCCTTGCCAGTATCTTTAGATAATTACTACACCTTGTTTGGAGTGTGTAAGGTGCTGAATGAACTTTTCTTTCATTTCTTTCCTATGCCACATAACAAATTTTTGTGCTAGTTACCTTCATCAAGAGGTCCTTAGAAGGATAGATTTTTCTTTGTTAAGGACGAGGGTTGGAATGTTTCCTGTAAGTGGAATAGTTCTACTTCTTCGATTTGTCTTAGTCAAGTACATCATGACCTTTCACACGAACTTTGTCGAAATGGGGTTGTTTAATCTTTCTTTTGACGTTACTTATATGTTTTCAGCTAGTACTTAGCATATTTTGTCTTTTGATTTATGGCCCTTGCTTGTACTCATTCATGCATTTTAATATATTTTTGCACATTTCTTGTGTATTAACTTAGTTCTTCTTCTTTTTGTTGAAAGGAAAGATGATTAACTTTGCCAAGATTTATGCTTGAATAGTAGAAGGAGAAGTAGTTGAGGGACGTATCATGGAGTAGTATTGCAAACAAAGGTGTCAAGCGGGAATCGACGTAGCCCCTTGGGCCAATGGACGAGTGAGCTCGTGCCAAACCAGCTCCTATAGCTCATGCTCCTACATCATGTGATAAGGTTGAGGTGTTGTCTTCTTGCCTTACGGGGAAGCATGCTCATGAATATACCTTTTGTCCACAATTTACTTGTCTTTTTCATGCTGGCTAGGGTAAAGGGCTCTTTTGCTATGGTTTGCATCGTAATTGTAGGGTAGACTCCTACTTGGATGTCGACGAGACCGCATTTAGTCCTAACTGCATGTGGGGCATGGTTTGCAAATATAATCAAGGGAAGTTGGAGTAATTCTTATTTTCCCAATTAGCTAAGATAGTTGTTGATGATTTTGTTTGGGTATCACTTCATGTCTTTGGTTTGGTTCTTTCTCTTTCTGTTAGTTCACTATGATTTTTTGACTTTTCGAGCATTTTTGCATTTTTCTATTGCATGGATGGAACTTGCTTAAGTCCAAGCTGAAGGAACATGTTCCATTGTAAAACATCTTAAGGGAAAAGCTGCTAAAGCAATCAAACAGCATAGCTAGAAGGATGAGGAGTTGCTGAGTTACTCAACGAGCATGACTACTTAAAGGTAAAATATATGCGGAGATGAAGAGTAGAGAGAAATTCAAGAGTACTAATGCTAGGAAGCTCTTCATTACTGCCACCTATGAGAAAGCGACCAAGGAGTTCAAAGGTTTTGATGAACTTTTTGAAGTAGTGGAAGTAGAGACGATGGTCATTTATAAGAAGACTATTTAGAATTATCGCAATATTCTGAGTGAAATTGGATGATATTATGAAGAAGATTTATTGATTCTAGATCCTACTATCCCAATGAACATTACTGCTTGAGAACCTGAGAAATATCCTAATAATAGAGTACTGGTTGCAGCCGATGAGCCAGCAAAGATGGCTCTATAGGAATGAAAATATAGATTTAGATAGCAGTAAAGAGTAGAATTTATTTCCAGAAAATTGTTTAGTATTTTCCTTTCATATTGATGTTTTCCTTTAAAGGCCAAGTATTGATCGAACCTCTTGATGTTTTTCTTGTTTGGTTGTAATAAAAAAAAAATTGCTTGTTTTTATTTTGCTTTCAAGCAAGTATATGGTTAATTCTATAGCTTATTGGCATAAGATATAAACTTATCACCATATCTGTTCGCAAAAATACATCATGAATGTTTATACAATCAAGTTGCCGAATTTAGGTAGCACGCAAAGTGCCAAAGTAAGGTACTGGTGCTGGAGTGTTCGCGAGCTGCCTTGTCGGGATACCCGTTCTTGTTCGCTGTTAAAGTGCCCGGGTGCCCCGTGCCCAACACTGAGGCACTTGTGGGCTACCTCTGTAGGAGCACCCGGGCACCTAGTTACGGTATTCATGGGGAACCTTTGCTAAAGCGCTCGGCTGAGGCAATGATTTATTTATTTATTCTTTTTTGGTTTTTCTTGAATGATTTTTCGTTGAATTTGTTGTGGCACAATGCCTTCAATAGTTGTCTTGGGACTTATAGAATCTGTAAGTGATGAAGCATGATGAGCACTTTAGCATGTTCTTGAAATAGGAGTGATTGCAAGCATTAAGTGGGATAAGATTATTTCGGCGTGGCATAGAGCCCCATTCTTAGTTTTTTTTTTTGTTAGTTCACCTTACATAAACTATAATTCCTATAGGAGAGAGATTGTTATTTTCGTACTTAATCTAAGCACAGAATGGGTATCGAAACGAGAATGAGCATATTCATGATTTTTTTAGAAGCTTCATAGTTAGTGCATGAAGATGTCCAAAGTCACCAGACTTAAAGATTATTCTTGGAATATTTTTAAGTGTTGAACATTTGCCACCTTTGAGATGGACTTCTTTTGCTTGATGTTATATGTGTCTTCGAAGGTATTCTTTAATAAGTTTATTCAAGATTGTTGCCACATACTTCTGAAGGGAGCCGATAGTGGACCTTTTCAAAGAGTGCCACGTACTCCTAAAAGGAGGCGATAATAGGATTTTTTAGGATGCCTCGTACTCTGGAAGAAAGCCAATAAAGGGCTTTTTCAGGATGCACTGTTCTCCCAAAGGGAGCTGATAGAGGACTTTTTCAAGATGTCCTATACTCCCAAAGGGAGCCGATAGAGGACTTTTTTAGGATGCCCGTATAAAAGAGGACTTCTTCAAAGGGTAACTACCATGTACCTCCTTAGGGCCAATAGTGGGATCACGTCAGCTACCACGTACCCTGGGTGACTGCCACATACTCTTTACACTCCTCGAAGAGCCTTATAGTGAGCTTATATCCAAAGTTGTTTCCAAATGTTTCCTAATTTCTGCTAAATTCAAAGTCATAGAAAAAGCATAACCTGTAGAAATATGAAAAAATTTGCATTAATCAAAAGAATATCGATGAAGAACTAACATTATCCCTAAGTGGATAGACTTTATTTAATAAAGTTAGTAAAGAAAACTAAAATGAAGAAGGGATCAA
This sequence comes from Jacaranda mimosifolia, assembly GCA_018894105.1. NCBI lineage: Eukaryota > Viridiplantae > Streptophyta > Magnoliopsida > Lamiales > Bignoniaceae > Jacaranda > Jacaranda mimosifolia. Next base: position 23,400,469 of record CM032126.1, read on the forward strand.
CCTAAACTACTTATCATGATGAAGTATTGTTAGCAACGTGCTTCAAATGCCATAGGGAAATACACATATTTCTCCAATGTCTAAGTTAAATGGTACTCCTTTGCCTTTATCTTGATTCTTCAGGGGAACTTTCGCTTGATAAGCTTGGGTGGTTAGTGATTTCATGCTCTTCAGGGTGTTGGCGTAGCATTCTCTTGCCACTCTCAGGTCGGCCACCACTTTGTCAACTCTATTTAGCATGGAAAACTTTATCTTCAAGTGGTATGTAGATATTGCAGCTTGGAACAAGTTCAAGGTAGGCGTTTCTATGATCACGTTGTACTTGGAGGGGCTTCAGCACCAAGAACCTCACCATCTTTATGACCTTTTTTGAATGTGTGCCTGAGGAATGAGACAACAATATTTCTCCGAGTGCTTCCATGGTGTCCTTTATGAACCCCACTAGAGGGGTGTTGATCTTCTGTAGTTGAGCATTATCCATCCAAGTTGGAGGAATATATCATAGAATAGAATGTCTGCAGAGCTGCTACTGTTTACCAGTATTTTCCTGACCTAAAAGTTGGCAATTGATGCTGAGATCACTAAATCATTTTTATGTCCAAATCTACCAAGCTTTCTAAAGGTGATGAGAGTTGACGAGCGCACTTTAAATATACTAACGATGGAGTTAACAGTGTGAGCTTGTGCTTGCCACTTGAAGTAAAGTATAGCACAATGATCCAAGTTATAAAGCAAAAATAGCTAAATCAAAACTTGACTACACTTCATCCAAGGATCAAATCATTCTCTTAAGATGGATTTGGATGAGAAAAAATACATTGATCGCTTAAAATACAAGGTAGGAAGGATAACAATGTTGAACTCTTCAAAACTGTCTCCTCCTAACGCAGCAAAAATCTGGCAACTTTTGCCCTAGCAAATCACCTTCGATTTAGCTAATATTTGGATAGAAACTCCTCAACATCCTTTATGATCTCAAGAAAAAAATTTAACAAAATCAGCAAGTGCACCAAAAGCGCCTCCAAAGTTTCTGCATTGCAATAGATCTTCAAGAACCAAGCTTCCCAATTATGAAACCTCTAAGGAAAATGATCCACACACCAAGGCAAGATCCAATCAACCTCTAGTCAGCTGGATCACTAAGGGATGAAGAAGAGAAGAAGGCCAAATTTTGGTGGAGAAGGTGAGAAAAGTGTGTGAAACTTCGACTCATAAGTGGAACACACTTTTGGAGGGAAAAGAAAATCTAGCATGAATGGTGTGCATATGGCTGCCACCTCTATTTATAGATAAGGAAGTGTGATGCAACTTGGCATCACACCTCCCATGAGGCAGTGTGCCAACTAAGCAAGGCCACTTGCATGTGAAATGTGAATTTTACTTGCATTTGAATTTCATTTGGGATCTTCATTTCATCTCTTGAAATGTCAAACAAATTAATTCTAAATGTACCTCAAATCAACTACTTCATTTAAATTTCCCTCCAAAATTAATTCCTTACATTAATTAAATTAATTCCTTAATTTAATTAATTAATCTTGACTTAACTACTTAAGTTAACTAACTTAATTCCTTAAGCTAGAAGTGTTAACCCCTTAAGTTAACTTGACTAATTAATTATCATATGGCACCAATTAACTTAACTCCTTAATTTAATTAGTCTAATTTAACTTCTTAAATTATTTTGATCATTTTAACAATTAAATCAATCAAGCCAAAATGATTAAAAATTAGCCAATCGTTGATCTCCACAAAATTGGTCACTAGGGATTTTTCTAACTCTTAGAAAATTCCCTTCATCAAATAGAACTTCCTTTAAGCCTTTGTGTGTGACCCATTAGGTTTTCCCATCAATTGGACATGGGCTCACAACTCAAATATTCACATTAATTTTAACTTTTTTAAACTAATAATTCAATTCAATTAATCTCTATTAAGAATAGTACCCAATCTCTATGATCAATGTCCAACCTCAAGCCCATGGAGTCCAACTAATTTGTTGAAATGAATAGGCTCTTGGTGAACCATTCTAGCTCTACGCTTGTTATGCAGATACGGTCCTTCCATCTCTTATCTCCCGAAAGAGGCCTGAGGTAAGATATTTGCTGGCTCCCTAATAGCCTCGATAACTATGTTTCTATTCCCATTGTTCGATTTCAGTTTATAACCTCATCTTTGGAAAACTCCTTCTCCAAATTGTCATACTGCCTTGCACAAGAACTCCCTGGAATTAATAATTATATAATGCATAGGAGATGCACTCGCCCTTCACAATGACGAGGAGATAGATCCCATCTTAAAATTCACAAACCTCCATGTCTGAGTAGTTCATACCTAATCTCAACCCGGATGACCCTCAAAGTGATCAAGGAAGAGTCGAAGCATAAGAACCTAAACATAAAGTTACCATGGATCCTTAGGTCTAAAGACTAATTATATGTACTAGCATAATTTGGAGTGGATTCTCTGGGCAGGTTTTCAGTGCACTTATTCTCTAGCAAGCACCTTCTAACATGCACCCATGTCTAACATTGATTGCTCATGACACAGACCATGTCCAACTCTTGGAATTTATGCATCGTTAGTGCAAGTATATCCAAATCATAGACGTCCTGTCTCATAAGATTCTATAACTTGAAATATTTTAAGATCATGACCACTGATCACCACCTAGTGTGTGATCTAAAGGCTTCAACCAAATGCTAGTGAAGTGAAATAAGCGTAAGATGAACATAGACATTTAATATGAATATCATTCAATCAAGATTGTCTCACAAGTAAAATAGTTTAATGCAAATCTAATTGGCTGCGGGACACTATTCCAACAATCTCCCACTTGCCTTAAAGCAAATTCTCTGTAGCCTTAAGACCCATCCTCTCAAGATGTCTTTCAAAGACCTTTTGCATTTAGGGGTTTTGACAGTAGTTCTGCTATATTCTTTTCTAAGGTAACTTTATCCTATCAATTGTTGCCTCTATCAATTAATCTCATAGATCAAATGATAACGTATTTACTTGTCTTTGGATTACTGATGAGATCTTGGCTCAAGTCCTTGAAGACAACCATATGCTCATGCACGCTAGACACTACGTCCAAATCTTGGATGAAGTTTCTATCCAAACACCCTCCTTTGTGATTTCCAAAACTGCAATGTATTCCACCTCAGTGAGTAGTCTCGGCTGTGATGTCTTGTTTGGAACTTTTCCAACTCACCACACTACCATTGAGATAAAATATAAATCTAGAAATAGATTTTAGGTCAGCTACATCGGATTGAAAATTAGAATCCAAAAACCCCTGAAGTTTCAATTCTCCATAGCCATATACCAAAAACAAATCCTTAGTCCTTCTGAAGTCCTTAAGGATTACTTTAATAGCTTTCCAAAGACATTCACCGAGGTCAGATTTAAAGTGGCTCGTAACACTTTGAGCGTGTGCTATATCCGGCTTTGAACATTGAACGACATACATTATGCTCCATATAGCATATGCATAAGTTATGTGGGATATTCTATGTCTCTTGTCATCAGTCTTAGGGTTCATAAACTTGGAGAGATGAAGACCATGTCCTATTGGGATAAATCTCTTCTTGGATTCTTCCATACTAAACCACTTTAGTATTTTGTCAATATACGGTGTTTGGTACATAATAACAAAGGTTCAATACATGGAGAATTGTATAGATAACTATGCTTTAGTACACTCTAACATTTCTTTCTCATTCCCAATGAGAAGAATGTCATAGACATAAAGCATAATAAATCGTATACTACTCCTACTAGCCTTTTTGTACACATAAGGTTCATACACATTTTTAACAAAGCCAAACAATTTGACTGTGCTATCAAAATGTATGTTCCAACTTTGGGATGCCTGTTTGAGTTCACAAATGGACCTCTCGAGTTTGCAAACTTTTTGCTCACTCCTTTTAGATGTTAAACCTTATGGTTACACCATAAAAATTTCTTCTTCAATGTTTCTATTGAGGAATGTAGTTTTCACATCCATTTGTCATATCTTATAATCATAATATACAGCTATGGCAAGTAAAATCCTAATGGACTTAAGCGTAGCGACTGGTAAAAAGGTTTCCTCAAAATAAATACCGAGTCTTTGAGTGTAACCCTTTGCTACTAGTTGCATCTTAAAGGTCATTACCTCTCCATCGACTCCTAGCTTTCGTTTATAGATTCACTTGCAACCAACGAGTACTTTACCTTTTGGTGGATCTACCAAAGTCCATACTTTATTGGAGTACATGGAATCCATTTTGAATTTCATGGCGTCAAGCTAATATCTTGAATCTATGTCCAACATAGTTTTCTCATAGGTCTTTGGATCACAATCCGATTGGCCCATCTCATGAAGGAATTTGAACCTTTCGGGTTGCTTCTTGATTCGGTTTGACTTTCTCAAAGGTTGTGTGCAAGGCTCTTGATGTTCACTTGTTTCTATGCTTGTGGGATTTGCTAATCATCTTGAACTTCATCGAATTAAACAACATCACCCTTTCTATCTAATAGAAATTCTTTTTCCAAAAAAATGGGTGTTCCTTGAGACAAACACCTTTCGTTCCGAGGGATCATAGAAATAATAACCTAAAGAATCTATTGGGTATCCCATAAAATTACACAAGGTGGATCTTGTATCCAACTTGTCTCCCACTAGCCACTTGACATAAGCGGGAGACCCCCAAACTCTTAGAAAAGAGTAAGAAAGTTCTTTGCCATACAACATCTCATGTGGTGCTTTAGCACCGACTTTGAGGGTACTACATTTAATAGCCTTGCTGCTGATATTAAGGCATATCCCCAAAAGGGACATTAAAAAAGCTCATCATAAAACGTACCATGTCCAACAAAGTACAATTTCTTTTCTCGACTACTCCATTATGTTGGGGTGTGCCAGGTGGATTCTATTGAGAGAGAATTTCATTTTCCTTTAAATAATCTAAGAATTTGGTATGTAAGTATTTTCCCCCTTGATCCAATCGAAGAACATTAATACTTGGTCCCTTTTTCTTTTCTATTTCATTCTTATACTCTTTGAACTTTTCAAAAGCTTCGAACTTGTACTTCATAAAATACACATGTCCGAACCGAGTATGATCATTGGTGATGGTGATGAAGTATAAATAGCCTCTTCTCGCACTAACTCTTAGTGTTCCACGAACATCCATATGGATCAAATCCAAAGGACTTGTCATTCGCTCCATTTGTCCTACAAAAGGAGCTTTGGTCATTTTTTTCTTTAAACAAGAATCACAAATAGGAAGATCCACAATGCCACTAACATTTAGTACTTTGAAGGTTTCTAACTTGTTCATCCTATTTTTTGAAATATGTCCAACTTTTGCATGCCATAAGATGTCATCTTCTTGGTTATCTAATTTTTCTTTTACTTTGTTGAATATGCATTAGTGATGGTTCAAAATCCAAAAATGTATAATCCTTTGTTAAGTGTATCATGAGCAACTAAAGAACCAATTCTTTAATGCCTTCAATCTCTCATTTGTTATAGAAGGATCAAATCTTTTGCTATCCAAAACGGGAATTGAAATAATATTCTTAACAAGATATGGTACATAATAGCAAGGGTTCAATACAAGTATAGAGTTCCCTTATTATATGTCTTTGGCTTTGGCCATGACTCGTGCTCTTTTGCCAAGGCTTTGGATCATATCCCAATCACTAAGTTTTATTCTTCTTTCTATTCTTTGTAGCAAATTACAAAGATAAAAACCACATGTGATATCATATATCCATGAGAAATAATTTATCTTTAAATTCACTTCAATAAAGTACACACCCTTCTCAAGGGTTGCAAGGTATTCCTTGCAATACCGCTTCCAATGGCCTTTCTTGCCAAAGTAGAAACAAATAATATCAATTATATCCTCTATAATCTTCTTGACTCCACCAGATGACTTTAATGGTTGCTTTCCCTTGGAGAAAGAACTTTTTTTCCTTTTACCTCCATTTCTATCACCCCTAGGGTCTTTAGTCTTGGAGGAGGAAGCAAGCATCAATAGTGTGTCCTTGTCATAGTAGTCTCTGTGTAGACCAAAACTTTGATCAATAAAACTCGGCGAGGATGTGAGAATCAAATGCACATGGAAATCATTGTCTATTACTACGTCCAAGTTGAAGAGCTTCTCAACAAGCCTAATCATCTTTAGGACATATGACTTTGCTTTCATCCTAGCTTGAAAAATATCCTTTGACAACATGAACCTCTCATACCTTGTTTGCTTTACAACTCTTATAAGCTTTAACTGAGGTATTATTCATGTGTCCTTGAGACTTTTGAAGTATGTAGATGTCATCATGAGACTATGGGATAGGATGATCCTTAACCCAATTCATGAATATTTCACGTGTCTCTTGATCTATATTGATCCCCATGGGATAAGGAGTACCATGATATAGGACATATATCTTTTTCTAGGAATCTAGAATGATTTTGAGGTTTAGTCAATCGTGGAAGTTTGGCTTAGTTGGTTATTAATTTCCAAGATAATTCTTAGTGGATATGTAGCCATACTTGAGATTTCACAAATCATCAAAGGTGAAAAAGAGAAAATAAGGATGTGATTGCATATAGATATTGAAAATATGTTTATGGACTTTTAAGCATGTTTTTCTCCTACTATTTTATCAAATTCCTCACCCCCTAAAAGAATTCAGAAAATCTCATTTCCTAGTGAGAATCAAGGTTCTAAGGACTTATAGTGGACCTACGTGTCATGTTCCATCCACAAACAATTGAAAGGTAAGCAACTTTTGCTAATTGCATCTCTATGCAACCCTTGATAGATTTTGCCTCACTTTTCTTGTTGACCCATGTGTCATGCACTATCTACATTACTAGGTCTTAAGTCGGACCTACCAATCAAGCTTTGATTCGAAACCGCACTACATCACCCCACTTGTCGTGTGCCAATTCATAGGAAACGTCAAATCAAATTTGCATCACATGCTAAGTATATGATCATAGCTTTCTACCATAAGTGTGACCCACGTGTCATGTGCAATCACATAAAGATTGTAGCATTGTCATATCACATACTATTTGTAGAAGACATGGATTAATTAAAACTCCTTTTAATTTGTATCTATTTTGACTTAATATTTGAAAGCAATTAACTCTTCTAAGTTGAAGGATTTTCTTGCTTGCAAAGATCTGAATAATATTATCTTCTCATTTAGGTTTTTTATTTCCTAAACATCCATCTCATATATCAATAGGATATGGAAAGCATAAATAAGTAAATACGTCTAGCATGCTCCTAGGGTGGGATGACCATGAGCCTTAACCAAGTAGTGCAATTAGAGCCACATGTGTGTTACTTAGTTGGTTTTAAGTGGGTTGATTAAATCTAGCTATTACATAAATGTATCCTGATACATTCATGGGTCTTCGTACCTCCAATCGTCTTTTTGTCTTCTTGCAACAATTACATGAGAAAAGAAATCATCACTCCTAGTGATTCTACTCTCATAACATTCACAAGATAGAAATTAAGAGGCACCGAAAAATCCCAATATAATACAACTCTTTTCAACAACTTAAAACAAATAAAATCAATATTAAAAGCTCATGTTCATCCCCATTCATTGATTATTCATTCAACAATTAAATGAACAATAAATCAAGAATTGGCATTCAATTCACAATTAAATGATTATCTCATAAACAATTAATTAACTAGCAAAGATTAGCATAACAATTATGTATCTCATTTTTGCACCAAATTGAAGATTAACTTGAACAAGATTTTAAAAGTAATAAAAAATGTAAAACATAATTTTGAGAACTTGCACAACACTTGTGCATCTAATTATCATAATTTTTAGTTTAATTTTGGTCACAAAAATAACACAAAAACTCCTCAAAACTCATCCAAAACCTAAATGGGGCACTACTGCCCAGCCAGCGCTAGGCCACATCGCGGCAGCTGCCCTGTTTTATGGTTTGAACTGAGTCAAGTTGTTTTTGGTTGAACTTTTGTGCACCAAACAATTAAGGACACCTTCTTAACACTAAATCACACATTTTAGACAAATTTATAGATCTAAAACACCTTTTAAAAATGAAAATTCAAGTGCTCAAACATGCTTCAAAAATCTAGTTCAAGTAAGAATCACCATTCTTCAAAATTCTCCAATTAACTCCAATCCTATTGGATCCAAAAAGGACCAAAATACTTTAATGCCAAATTTAACATGCTATATCAACATATAACATCATCCAATGCTAAATCAATATTTAACATAATCATCCATGAATAAAAGATATACTAACATATGTATTAACTCTTAAAACACATATTAGCATAATTCAATTCATCATCAAAGGAGCCACGAGCAACATCTGCCAAACACTCCAATTCATGAATTGTATTAAGAATTTGGAGATTTAGATCAATTCATCACATGAACCAATAAAACAAAATCTGAATTAAAGCATGAAATATGCTCCAATACTACTTGAAGTAAAGTGTAGCACAAGGATCCAAGTTATAAAGCAAAAATATCTAAATCAAAACTTGACTACACTTCATCCAAGGATCAAATCATGCTCTTAAGATGGATTTGAATGAGGAAAAATACCTTGATCGGTTAAAATCCAATGTAAGAAGGATAATAATGTTGAACTCTTCAAAACTGTCTCCTCCTGGCACAGCAGAAAGCCGGCAGCTTTTGCCCTAGAAAATCACCTCTGATTTGGATGATATTTGGACAGCAACTCCTCAACACCCTTGAGGATATCAAATAAAAATTTCAATAAAAACAAAAATCAGCAAGTGCACCAAAAATGCCTCCAAAGTTTCTACACCACAGTAGATCTTCAAGAGCTAAGTTTCCCAATTGTGAAGCCTATAATAAAATGATCCACACACCTAAGGAAAGCTCCAATCAACCTCTAGTAAGTTGGATCACCAAAGGATGAAGAAGAAATGAGGCCAAATTTTGGTGAAGAAGGTGAGGAAAGTGTGTCAAACTTCAACTCATGAGTTGATCACACTTTTGGAGGGAAAAAGAGAATCTAGCATGAATGGTGTGCATGTAGCCGACCACCTCTATTTATAGATGAGGTGTTGGCATCACATCTCCCATGAGGAAGGCTGCCAACTAAGCAAAGCCACTTGCATGTGAAATGTGATTTTCACTTGTATTTGAATTTCATTTGGAGTCTTCATTTCATCTCATGAAATGTCATAAAAATTAATTCTAAATGCACCTCAAATGAAGTCCTTCATTTGAATTTCCCTCCAAAATTAATTCCTCACATTAATTAAATTAACTCCTTAATTTAATTAATTAATCTTAACTCCTTAAGCCAACTAACTTTAACTCCTTAAGCTAGAAGGTGTTAACTTAACCCTTTAAGTTAACTTGACTAATTAATCGTCATATGGGACCAATTAAATTAACTCCTTAATTTAATTAGTCTAATTTAACTTCTTAAATTATTTTGATCAATTTAACAATTAAATCAATCAAGCCAAAATGACTAAAAATTAGCCAACCGTTGTTCTCCACAAAATCGGTCACTAGGAATTTTCTAACTCATAGAAAATTCCCTTCATCAAATAGAACTTCCTTTAGACTTTTGTGTGTGACCCATTAGGTTTTTTCATTCATTGGACATGGGCTCACAACTATTGTGATATTTTGAATATCAAAATATTCACATTAGTTTAAACTTATTTAAACTAACAACTTAATTTAATTAATCTCTATTAATTGAAGAGTACACAATCTCCATGGTCGATGTTCAACCTCAAGCGCATGGAGTCCAACTAATTGGTTGAAATGAATGTGCTCTTGGTCAACCATTCTAACTCTATGCTTCCCATGCAAATACGGTCCTTCCATCTCCCATGTCCCAAAAGAGGCCTAAAATAAGATATTTGCCACCTCCCTAATAGCCTTGATAACTATGTTTCTATTCCCAATGTTCGATTCTAGTTTATGACCTCATCTTTGGAAAAATTTTCCAAATTTTCATACTGCCTTGCGCAGTGACTCCTTGGAATCGATCATTATAGAACACATAGGAGATACACTCGGCCTTCACAACGATGAGGAGATGGATCCCATCTTGGATCTCATAAACCTCTATATCTAAGTAGCCCACACCCAATCTAAACCCGGATGACCCACAAAGTGATCAAGAAAGAGTCAAAACATGATAACCTAAACAAAAGGTTACGATAAATCCTTAGGTCTAAGAACTAATTATACGCACTAGCATAAGCTAGAGAACTTGCCATTACTGACTTGCTACTATGGCTATATAATAGATTATCTAGGCTGACCTCCAATGAACCTGTTCTCTAACAAGCACCAACTAACATGCACCCATGTCTAACATGGATTGCTCATGAAATAGAGTAATATCCAACTCCTTGGATTTATGCATCGTTGGTGCAAGTATATCCGAATCTTAGATACCCTATCTCATAAGATTCTATGACTTGAAATATTTTAAGATTGACCGTGTAAGACTTGTTTCATGATCACCACCCAGTGTGTGACCAAGTCCGGTAGTCATGTGTGATCTAACAGCTTCAACCAAATGCTAGTGAAGTGAAATAAGCATAAGATGAAAATGGCCTTTAATATGAATATCATTCAATCAAGATTGTCTCACAAGAAAAATAGCTTACATACCAATCTAATTGCACTACAACAAATTGATCTTCTTGTAACAAAAATATTGGTAACGAAGGAAAAATTCATTACAAAATAATGATTTTTCTTAACGAGATTGGAATTTTGTTACTAAAACACTCATCTTGGGTAACCAAGAAAAATATTTGTTACCTTTAATGAATATTTGTTATCCAAAATTTTTATTCTTTTGTAACTAAAGAAAAATTTGTTACAGAAACTAAAGTATTGTTTTAGGAAGACATATTTGTAACAAAAGTTTCTACTTTTTGCTACGTTAATAAATTTGTTACAATTAAGTTTTATAGCAACAAATATATTTGTTACTACAACTAATATTTTACCCTCTAAAAAATTTTTCACTTCAAAATTTTGTAAATGAAAATTGTAACAAATACTTTTGTTACTAATTTTAAATCACAGTTAATAAAGTCCCACCTAAATTTTGTTTCCCTCCAAAAATGAATTCCCTCCAAATTTGTTCCAAAGTTTCTTCCTTCAGAATTTTGTTCCCTCCATAAATTAATTTAATTTAAACTGTAAAAAATATTTTACTTATTAACATCACATTACAATTAAAAATTTCCTCCAAAAATTGGCACCTCCCTATGCCCATTTCACCCTTAATTATAGTTAAAAAAAATTAAAAAAATTAAAAATCTAAAAAGTAAAAGACAAAATTATTCTTTATTTGGATATACTTAGATCTACATGTCAAACCATTAACCAGTTTAACAAATTTTACAATTAAATAAAGTACAAATATTAAGAAAACCTAAATCGCACTCCCTCCCTTTCAAACCACCCACACCTAGCCCAACGGAAAGCTCAATTGCCACATTGGTGGGGTGCTAGGTTCATTTTATAGATGTACGTATATGTGTATATCTATATGTATATACTAATATATATGTGCATATATAATTTAATTTTTATATTTTTTCTTTTTTTCTATATTAGTTTTTTATTTTTATACTTATATTTCATATCATTTATTTTTTCACTTTTTGATTTAATTTAATTTTTTATATGTAAATATCTAATTGTCTAGAAATTTTTAAGTGCAAACATAGCAAAACTCTCCAAAACAAAATCCTACCTATTCTCCAAAATATAAACAAACATCCATCACATTCTCCGACATAACTATCACATTACCCAATTCTACTTCCAAAAGTCATTCTCCCAAACACATAATACAAAACATATAAAACATAACCAAACACTATGTTAGCAAAATGATAGAAAAGTAAGGGCTCCATTGAATTGGTAACAATTTTATTTGATACTTGTTCTACATAATGAAGTAATATAATTCCCTCCAAAAATGAACTCCCCAATTTTTATTCCCTCCAAATTTTAACTTCTCCTATTTATAAATAGTTTATCCAAAGTTTATTTTCTTTATCTTGTATTATACGATGAATTAAGACACATAAATTTTAGGGGTTAAGAATTTGATTGTTTCCCTATTATAATTTATTGTAATATTTTTCTCAAAATAAAAAATTTTAGAAAAATTATTTATGAATTTTGAAAAACTTTGATTTTCCTATTTAATTAATTTGATTTTAGAAAATAAAACTTTTTGCATTGTATTGTAATTTGTATAGATGTAAAAATTCAAGAAATATATTTATCCAAAAATTATAATTTATTAAATTTAAAATAATCATTCATTAAATATTTATATTAAAAAATCTACATGATTATTGATGTTGCTTAATTCTTTCTATCAATGTGACCATCTAATTAAATAGAAGTTTATATATTACAACTAGGAAATATTGTTTTTTTAGTCCCACAATATAACTGAATTTGCATTATTGGTCCCACAAACTGGTACTTGGCCACTTTTAATCCAAATTTCATAATTTTCTTGACATTTTTGGTCCCACACTGTTAAATATTAATGGAAATTGTTAAAATATAAAAGCTTAATTACCCACATACCCCTAAATTTTAGTTTATTTATAAAAAAAAAACCCACAAAATATGAAATGCCTATTTAACCCTTACTAAAAAAATTTAGAAAAATAATAAAAAAAATCTAATTTTAAATCAATAAAAATTCTTTATAAAAGATATTTTAAAATAATATATATTTAGATACATATATATACATATAGATATATATACCTCTATATTATGTATAATATAAACACACACACACACACACACACACACACATATATATATATATGTACATATGATAGAACCCCATCCATAACCACCTACACCCAATCCCCCACCTCACTTTGGGCTGCCAGCATAGCTAGATCGGTCGGCCATGGCCAGGGACTAGCGTCAGGCTAATCACTCGCCGCCTGGCACCAGCCATGGGCTGACGGGGCTGGAGGTGAAGGGCTCGCACCGGGGAAGGGAGGGGTGGGCTAGGGGCTTTGCGGGGGGCGGAGGGTTAGGGGTGAGAGAAAGGAGTCGACAATGGTTTTTTTGGGAGGGGGGCGCTGTTTGAGTTTGGGGAAGAAGAAACTAAGAAGTTTTTTTTTAATTATTTATTTTTTATTTTTAACTAATTAAGTGTTAATTTAATACTATTAAATATCAATTTAAATACTATTAGGTACTAATTTGATTAGTTTTATTTATTTATTTTATATAACTTAGAAATATTAAATTATATTATCTAAAATAAGTTGATTATATTACAATTATATTAAATTGGCTAAATCATCAAATTACTTATTTAAAATTATTAAAATTATATTATTACTTTTAAATTATTATATTACTCAGTTTTAAATTATAAATTATTTTAGATATATTTATTATTTTAATATTATGGAGTTTGTAATTTAAATTATATAATTTGAAAGATGGGTTTGATTTTTTAAAATTTTTTACTTATTCTATTTTTTAATTAATTAAGTAAATTTAATTAAATTTGTTCTAAATTACTTTATATATGTTTATAATGTTAAATTTTTATTTTTTAATTCAATTTGGATTCAAAATTATTCAATATTTAAAATTTTTATTTATAATAATATATATTTAAACTTATTATGAGTAATTTAAACAATATTAAAATTACACCCTAATGGTATGAAAAATATTATAAATAGGTCCAAAAACATTTCTATTTCAAAAATAATCGAAACAATTATCAAAGGGCATTTTTGAATTTTCACATAAATTTTCGAATGATGTCAGCAAATTTATTAATAGAGGCTAATGATTTTTCGAAAACATTCTACTGAGGAAAACATTGGTGCTCATTGCCATTTTTGTGGGTTTATTTGTAAAAGAGTCAAAACTGAGGGGTTCTATGTAAATAACCCAAATAAATATTTTTAAAATGTTACTGTGTATTTTCATAAATAAATCAAACTTAAGGGGTATTTTTTATAAATATATAACAGTTTCCATCCAAATTTTAACAAAAAATCGGATAGAGGACCAAAAATGTTTATAAAGTCATGAAAAATAAACATAAAGTGGTCAAGTGTCAGTTTTTGGGACCAATACAAACGCAGTTATATTGTGGGACTAAAAAAGAAATTTTCCCATTTCAACTATGTGTACATCATTTACTACATGAACTGGTAATGTAAATTAAAGATAGTCATCCTGATATGGTATAATGTAGAGAAAGTATTACTTTAGAGTTTATTTATAATTAAGTATAATGAATTGTTAATAAAACTTGACTTAAGTCTAAATGAATGCCATAAACCCATAACCACTATACAAATTATTTATCCATATATACCATTATAAGAAGAAAGCCTATTTTATCTATAAAATAGAAGCTACTTGATGCGATTTCAGAAATTTCATGCTTTAATTTTCTATAGAATAAATCCAGAGATATCATGATGAAATTGAAAATTCATGTATACTAAAAATAGTTATGATACCAATTTTGTAATGTACCAAATTTACCCTTTTCACTTATTGCATATATTCAATTAAATCATATTGTAATAAAAAAATGATGTTCAAACAACCACTCAATGATTTAATAGTCATCATTATTTCTCCTATAAGCACTAATATTTTAAAGTATTCTTATTATTTTTCCTAAAACCACTAGGGCTTGTTTGCTTCAGTTGATTATACTTGATAGATGCACAATCAGTCCTAATTTATTATTCGTTTGCCTTGATACAGGGCCCATGATAAGTTATTAGCTCAATATTAAGTTGAAATATAGATCAAGAGGGGAGAGGCATGATACATTTTCTTTGGGTTGGATAAGATTAAAAAAAACCAAATTACCCTTAATTAATATGTAAAAAGATATATTAAAATAAATAATAAAAGGTTATAATCATAAAATCATATATTTCGTTTTAATTTACTTTTCAATTAATCTTACCAACCAAACGTGAAATTGTATTGCTTTACCTTGATAAACTTAAAACATATCCATTTATTTATATGTCATTCATAATCACATCATTCAAAGAAAACTAGCCCCTAATGTACTAAAAAACTACCATTGTTTCTTCTATAACCACACATATACTAGAAAACTCTCATCATTTTTATCATACATTTAGTTTATCATTAATTTCTTAGAATTGACTAATTTGTAAGGTGCCGAGCAATTAAATTTTTCTTATGATTACAATCATTATTGATATCTTATCGAACAAAATTGGAATGCGTGCATAAAATAAACATATAATATTTCCATAACAATGATATTAAATTTATATTGAAAAGGGGAAAAAGATATTTTTGTTTGCACAAATAATAAGATTACTTAAAGAGAATTTGTATGCATGTAGGAATCGTGTGCGATTGCTGTTAGTTGAATATAAATGAGGCCCATAATCCATATACCAATAATTTATTAACGACCCAAGTTGGATGAGAGGTCTAGGACTGTAAATAAATAGGATTTGGATAAAATTGGTGTTATCCAAATTTAAATCTAATGATTGATATTTGTGTTTGAAATTGACCTTATATCCTATAGGATATATGTTAGGTATTATCATACTGGCATGTGTCTGGTGCAATGTACCAAAAATAATTTTAATATATAATTTTGAAATAATTTTAATATAATTTTGAAATAATTTTAATATAATTTTGAAATAATTGTATTTCAATAATAAAATTATTTTGATAGCTCAAGAGGCCTAGCCCAATAACACTGAAATAGCCCAAGAGGCCCAACTCAATAACACTCAACCAAGCCAGAGGTATGATGTGGGATGGCTTAATTACTTTTAGGCCCAACCTATTCTGGGCGAACCATATTATCGACTAGTTTTCGACCTCACTAGGCAGCATCTGCTATGTCAACCAGGTTATGGTCGATCACCATAAAGGCACGTCGTTTGGTGTTCAGCCAAAGAGACTTAAGTACAATGGAGTTACACTTTATCAACAAGAATCCATAGAGATGTCTCATAGAAGTATCCATCCTGATCGGGGAGGTCGAACCGAAACAACAAGCTCTTAGCCTCATTGAATGCCCTACCAGGTAGCGTTCCTTCGCATTAATGGCGCATGCCACTACTAGTACCACCTTTTCAACCACGTCAGGCTAGTGTGAGCCTCTAGTGTACTACCAAGTCCTAAGCAGTTGGAGGTAAGGATGGTAGTGGGGCGGGTTAGGCTCACCCCATACCTCGCCTTAGCCTGCCCCACTTTGTCCCATTGGGTTGGCTGGTTTAACCCACCACCCCGAAAAGAATTAAAAAAATTGGAATCAGTCAATAACAGTATCAAATCAAAACCATTTGACAGCAATTAAAATTCAAATTTCAAGTATAAAAATGAAAAATTCATGCAAACAAGATAAGATTCTAAAAGCAAAATAGGAGATAAAAGTGGAATTAAAAATATTTAAACATGATTTTTAATTTGAAAAATATAAAATAAATTAATAATAATAATAATAATAATATATTATTATTATTATTATTATTATTATTATTATTATTATTATTATTATTATTATTATTATTATTATTATTATGTGGGGTAGGTTTGGGGCAGGTTAGGTAAAACCCATACCCTGCCCCAAACAATTCAGTTTATGAAAATCATGCTCTATACCCCGACCCATACCCCATTTAGCTATCCTAAACCCATCCCATTCAAGACGGTTTGATCTCGGGTTCTGGTTTTGACCCGCCCCATTGCCATCCCTAGCTGGAGGTAACGCCACCTGGAATAGTACACATGTTGGAAAAGAGTTGAAGGTCCTCAAGCAAAGACAAAAGCCCCTCTTATACAATAAGGCCATCACAGAGATATCAACCATATGGGGAGGCTATAAATACCCTATTGTTAGCCTTCAGTAAGGTATGCACATTATCATCCAAAGCCCTCACTCTGTCGCTCTATCTTCTAGTCGATTTACTAACTTGACTCTTGAGTGCCGAACTGTCTTAACTAAAGGCCTCTCGACTAGCCTGACGTTTGCTATTGGTTACAGGACTCGACCCAAACACTCCATAAGACATCTCTCTCGACCTGCCACCTAGTCAATTATATTGGACTCCAGCCCAATACCCTCATAAAATCGTTTATACCCTTATCAAGTACATTGTACTGAGTACATGCTAATTATAATATTAATTAAAGTAATTATGTATATTTAAAATTAAATTGATATAAAATATAAATAAAAAATTTATATTTTTTCAAATAAATTGATAATAAAGTATCTAATGCAAAATCTTAATCTTGTGAAGATCTTGATCATATACTTATACTTAGTTGATTATAATTGATGTGAAGCTAATCAACTTGAATAACATTAATATAGTTATACTTAGAAATTTTGAATTTTTTATGAAATACTAACAACATTGTGATATACACTTAATAACATGTTAGTAATTTTGGCACACTCAACACATCTGTTAAAGTTTTTTTAGTGTAAGGATATTTACTTTTTTAAATAATACTATAATTTTTTAAATAATTTTAATATATTGAATTTTTAGAATAAATCAAAAGAAAAAGTTAATAGAGAGTAAATAACTAAAGAAAAAAATAATTGCATAGGAAAAAGGTTAGAAAAAGAGAGGAGAAAAAAATTATTTTGTCATTATTTTTGTCAACTCAATTGAAAAATATACATTTGCCAAATATTTATGCCCATATTTATATTTGAATGATAAAATGCTTTTTGTTTCATCTTTATCAAACTTTGACTCTAAATTTTATCTCTATTATAATAATTTATAATTCATCTACATAAAAGAATTATATTATAACTAATTACAATTTCATAATTAAGAAAACACATTATAGTTTATCTAAAATTAGAAATTAATATTTTAGTTAATTACACGTAAAAAAATATTTCTTATGATGTTATTAATTATAAAAGTTTTTTGAAAAAACAAATCAAACTTTTTATAATTAAAGAAAAATTTCAAGGCAGAAAAGTTTTCTCCCTAAATTACGTTTCTTTTACATTAGTTTGTCTTCTTCTCCTCAAATTTAAGGGTTTTCTCATACTATCGATTATTATTGCAATACAAAAATTGAAGTGTGGAACCCTGAAACCCATCCCTCTCACAAGAACTTTACTGTAGAACACATAGAACACATAAGAATCCTCCACTAATCTCTGTTGATTATGGCGAAGAAATAGGTTCCCGATTGGCTCAAAAGCTTCCTCTAGTCCTCTCATCCCCTTCAAACGATGCCATTAGGTCCATTGCTGCCCCAATTGTCAAGCTACCACCTCTAGTTCCATGGCCGAATCCTCTAAGTACTTCTACTATTCATGCTTCTAGTGCTGGGAAAGAGGAAATAAGTGATCTATTGAGTAGCAATTATGGTAGTAATAGTAGTGTTTGTCACAATGATGAAAATAATTGAAGCTCTATCATTGACTCTACGGCGTCTGCTAGTGGTGCAACTACATTGCCGGCATCTCCTGCTGAAGATATCTCTAGGCAGGCTCAGCGTTTACAAGAGGGTTTTTCAATTTTCTCCCCCTTCCCTTTTAATTAATAAAAGCCCTAATTTTATTCGTTGAATGGTGATTTGCTGCTCGTTTACTGAATTGACTATTAATTTGCTACTTAAGTGAATAAATGTTTGGCCCATCATTGTTCAGTTTTGTTGTCTCTCTCTATTTTTGGTGAACTTTCTACATAGTAATTTTTGTGAAATAGCAATGCAAAGTTTGTTCAATTATGTGCTGAGCTGTCTTGCACTAACCTAGCATTTGGTATCAAGGATTAAAGTTTTAGAATTAGAATTAGAAATATTAACACTCAAATTTGAAAAGTTATTTCAAGAATTCTAATTGTATCATATTTCTCTGGATCCAGAACTTATTATATATGTTCTGTCACACGTCTTCAAATGTCAAATTACGAGATTGATTGGAACTCCATTTCTCTATCTCATGCAGACTCGCCTGAAGCAGCAGATGGGTAGCATCAAGCTCAATAAGGGTCATCAAGTGCAGGCTCTAGGGTCTACAGCTTTAGAAATATGATTATTGCTTGTTATATAATGATAGATTTTACTTGTTTTAGATGGTTGGTTAAATTTCACTTGCATTTAAAACAAGTGAAAGGTATGAGTGTTTCTTCAACTATATGCTTAGATAGACATAAATCAAAATATCTTGAAGCTAAATGCTAAATAACTTTTGTTTATGAAGAAATTTATGTGCCAAAGGAGAATGTTTTTTCAACTATAAGGTTCCACCACACTAAAATGTGGGAAAAGAGATTTGTCTCATAATATTTTATGCAATAATATAGGACATAATGTGACCTTGATGAAATTTTAGAAGAAATTGGATGAATTGTGCTTGTGGTAGTCCTGACACGATGATAATGTGATCTCAACAAGTAAATGGGCTATGGGAATTGGATGATATAAAATTAAGTTATAGCACGATAATCTTATTCCTGTTGAATATGTGTTGTTAATGAAATCCATTAGTTGGCTGTAGATAAATGCGAACTATGGAAATTCCATGTTAAATATTGTGGTTAAGGTTTTGTTAGAATCCTACTAGAGATTACGTGGTTTTCCAATCGATAGTCTCAAAAGCAAAGTTTTCAGTGTGTTTATACATGAGATGTTGTAAACATAAACCCCCTTGCTTTAAGGTGTCTTCCCCCTTCCAAAACTAGTTTGGGGAACACTCACATGATAGAAGTGTTTTCCTTCAATCATTTTCCATCAAGTGCTCCCCAATTTAGATATTTATTCTTTGTTTGGAGCTTGGATTTTAATATGGAATATACCAAGAAATTTTTTTTATGCTTCAAATGATGTAATGTTATACTTTTTGGTCCATTGTATTTTCCTTTTCTTGTTCCTCATTAATTTTCATGAGTCAAATGATTTCCTATCTAGAATCTTCTACTCTAAAAGAAAGATTTAAGCCAGTTGCATAACATTGTAAAGGATAATTAAACAAGTCATGGTGAGACGTCGGGTTTTGATACCTTGGGAGACTTGACTTCTAATGATATTTTCAAAGATGCCCAGGATGCCCAAAACTACAGAAGATTTGAGTTTAAGGATAAGTGGGCTTACAAGGAAATAGAAACCCATAGCAAAAGACAATCTAGAAGATTGAAAAGCAAGCGTTAGCGACCTTGATATCTTAGGATTATAATTTGATTTGCTAAACTAATTCTTTAGACTTTATGTTTTTATGATCTAGGGAATTGCAACTGAAGTTTTCATTTTATGCTAAATTTTGTTTTTAAGGTTTTGTTCAATGGAATCATTTGAAGCTGTAATTGCAATTACATTTTTAACATTATGATATGGGGATATTTTGTCAGTCGAAACTTGAATTCGATTGGTTTCATTGGTTCTAGCCGCTTACAGTTTTGAACATTTAAAGATTTTCATTAGTTGTTCTCACTTTGATGACCTGTATTAATTCAAAATTTGCTGCTGTTTGGATCTTTATTTCAATCAGTGGCATCTGTCTTCCTGCTAATCTGTTTGTGTTCATTCTTCAGCAAAAGTATCAGCTGCTTAATTGGTTTACTGTAATTAAAAGATACTTGTGTATTGCTCTTGCATTTTAATGTTGAAATTGTTGATGCTACTGCATAGCTCAATAGATCAACAGAGTTTCACGATGATATTTTCTGGATTCATGTTTGTCTTGTGGGTTTGTTGCAGCTGGTTGGGTTGTTCTTGATCCTTGTGGCTACTCTATTTAGGAATTCTGTCTAGAATGTGCTATTATTTTGTCTCTCAATATGTTGTTGTCCTTTGCAGCTTATATTGGGATAGGGACTTTAGTCTTTGGTGTTTGTTAATGGTTGCTCAGTGTGTGACTTCAGTTTCCAAATTGCATTTTTATTTTTTTTGCTGCTAGCTAAGTTTTGGGTAACATCGAAACTCTATTATCTTTTGTACATGTGATACAATATGGTCTTTATAGTTGCTGGTATCTCTCTATTTTATGCTTAGTGGGAACATGTTCTAGTTTTTGCTGAACTTGGGAATCGACCTTGGATGTTTTGTTTTTAAAGACAAGGCTGCTCCAAATCTGACTTTATTTTGTTTGAATGGGGCTCGAACCCACACTAAATTGGATTGAGATTTTTTATTGCTGCAAGATGGAGTCGAACCCTTGCTACTTGGAGAGTCAGGACTGAAAATGCTTGCTGGGAAGGAGGTTTGATCTTGGTCATTTTTTGGAATTAATTTTGATGCCATATGGAATTAAAATCAACTTGGACCACATGCTTGGTAGATTATTTATTTGCAAATAGGCTTCTCCTGCCTTTTAATCAACCCCAAGCATGTGGGTATATACTCTGTTTTGGGTCGAAATTATGGTGCACGTGTTGGATGCTTGGCAAATTGCAAAATCTCACATTTGAATGAAATTATGTAAGGGATGGACTGCATCGTTACATTAATTTTTTAGGTTTTATTTTCACTTAATTTTCCTTCAAAGGAGGTTTGTAGCAAGTTTATTTTGATTTGTAATATTGTAAGGGAAGTAAGTACTCCCTCATTTTTATCACTTTAAACTCTCTTCATTTGCAATTCCCTATTTGGTTTTAATATATCCTGAACCTTAAAAAGAGAAAAGATAATTCATGGTCTTTATTACATATTCCAAGTAATTTTTCAAAGAATATGTAATTTCTTAGTCTATTGTTTGTTGAACAGGAGGAACTGGAGCAGCACAACAAAGTGGAGAAAGCGGCTGCTGCTTGTGAAGAGTAAGTACAGAGATATTTATTTAACATGCTAAATCTGTTGTGATGATCAAGTTGGTGACCCTCTTAATGGCGCGACCATGTATTTACTAGGATGCTGATTAGCATTCAGGCAAGACCAGATCTACTATTCCTATTGTAAGAATTCTAGCTTATTTTATTGTAAAACGTGGACAATTCTAATGTGTAATTTTGTATTTTTGGTTACATTGGCTAGTACGAATATAAAAAATGAAATATGGGTTTCAATAGCTTCATAATTGTCTTGCAAATCAACAAGTTAACAAATGTGAGTAACTCAAATAGATGATATCTTTCGGTTTTACCTTTAGCTCTCCACTAGCATATAGGTACCAGTAATCTAACTTCGCTCAAAAGTTTTGTGCTCGCAGATTCGAAAGTTGCCAAGAAAGCATAAAAAAGGAAAATAGGGTCTCCAAATATGTGATTGCTTTAACATATAAGCATTTGGTTTATACTTTTATAGATCCTTTGTTGAATAAGCTTGTGCATACTAATTAGAAGCATCATAGGACTTTTGGTGGTGTTGATCTTTTCTGTGTTAAAACCCTCTTATCTTGGCCATTGTTCATTTTGGCTGTTTGATGGATGACTTCTACCGAAATTTAGGCTTACTTTGACTTTTATTTAATCTCTACCTTCTTGTATAGAATATTACAAGGTAATTTAAGTGTACTAGAATTTACTGAAACTTGAGCCAAACTATTGGTGTATTCTGGGAATGAACTTACTGTGCTAATTTTTGGATTCTTGAATAATTAAGGGAGTTTCTCAATATTTGACCTACTGGATGGCTGAATTAGAAAGAAAACCAGATTCCTACTTCCATTTATGAGGAAATAGAAACATTATAATGCATTTCATTTTTTATTTAATCTATTTTACTTATCTTGCTTACCTTTAAAATTAATATTATATCACAACTTCTTCTTACCCAGAATTGGATGACTCTATACAACTATCTCATGTACTTAAGTTGAATATGCTTATTTTATCTTTGCATAAGGTGAATAAATTTTAATTTTTTTTTTAGTCTCTTACCTCATCAGATTGAGATGGAAAAGCTCCTAGCTCATCTTGTTGAAGCAGAAATAAACAACCAATTGGTAGCCATCTCTGCATTTCTCTATTATCTATTAGAAATTAACATATTTTTATCAAATTCAAGTGAACTCAATAGGGCTTCATGTCATTCTTAAGTTATAACTATGGAGATTGTGGTTGCATTAATGATATTTTTCTACTTACATTGTCGTGCTAACACTCCTCATCATATTATTTTTAGGGGGATTTAATTTTGATTTCCTCATCATTTTTGTGGTTTCTGTTGTTACTTGATACGATCATTTCTAAAAATAAAGCCTATAGCTAATTCGGATTTTGCTAGTTTTGATTGTGTCTTCGTGCAGAAAGAAGAAACCTACAAATGGAAAGAAATTCATTGCAAATTGTCATTTCTTTGGTTATCAATTAGAATCTAATTGCTATGTGACAATGTGCAGGAGGAAACATTTCTTGATACAATTGAAGATGTAGGGTTTGAAACCTCACCAATGAAAGAACAAATGAATGAGAAATTCTCTCAAGTATGTCAGATTCACATAACAAGAATGGTTAGTGTTATGTCTATGGATAGATGAATGTTTTGAAATTATACTTATGTCTATGAATAGATGAATGTGGTTACTGTTATCTCCATGGATGGATGGATGTGCTTACTCTTTAGTTTGTTGAAGGAATGACTATGAATTATTTATATTTAGGATGTTGGTATACTTCAAATTTGAAGAACTTCTACAATTTCATATCCAAATTGAGCTATTGAACAGGTGGAAAAAAACACTTTTTGTAATGAAAGTATATTGTTACAAAAACAATTTATTGGTAACGAAGTTTGTTAGTCACTTTTCTTAACCATAACAAATTAATTTGGTGTATCCGTAACGAATTATTTTACTTATCTGTAACGAATTATTTACTAATTCGTAAAAAATAATTAGTCATTCTTAATCAAGAAAGTAATTATTTGTAACCAATGCATTGCTTATTTGTAACAAAATATTATAATCTTACAAGTCATAGGTAACGAAACATTTAGTTGCATATATTAATTGTAACAAAACTCTTAATATCTTTTGTAACAAAATTGTTAGTTATGTATCTATTAGTAATGACAAGCTTACTCAAATTAAAATATTATTTAACTAATCATAACCAAATATTTTGTTACAAAAATAATTTTTAATGATATTAAATTGAATAAATAATATTATTGTAATATGCATTGGTAATGAAAAATAAAAGCCAACAAAACTGCCAGCTTTTTGGTAACTAAGTATTTCGCTACGCTATAGAAATATATTGTGACTTACATTATTTTTTTACTAATACCAACCTTTTGGTGACAATAAATTTCATCACCATAAAGTCATCATTTGTAACGAACATGATGGGCTTTAACACACAAAACTTCAGTAACGAAAAATTCATCACCAATAGCATAAGGTAACGAATTTCAGTGCTATGGTAACGAAATGCATTGTTACTAAAAGTGTAATTTGTTATAGTGTTGGTTGCGGGGCACTATTTCAACATGTTGGGCTGCTTGCGCTAGTGCTTGTGTTGGAAGAGTCTTCTCTAGATAGCCCTCCAGCTATTACTGAGATGACTTCTGCTACAAGGAGATCATCAATGTCATTTCAATGCTGATGCTCTTTGGCAACCAGGTGGTCACTCGATCTCTTCTTGTAGTTCTTAATTTTTTCTTTGGGTGAATTCTTCTTTGAACTGTATACCTTTTGAGCTATGTATTCCTTAAGATATCCTATTTGAATCACCTTCTCAATTTCATCGTCCAGATAGCCTTAGTATTTTTGCTTGAACGATGATAGCAACACTATTTTATCAGATTTGGGCTTCTTAGAATCAAATGGGGTCTTCTGCAACAATCATTGAATAAAATCGTGCCACATCACAATAGTTAGGATTTTTATCTAAGATACGATGAGGGGTATGTGCATGGAGTGAGTTCAAGGAGGGCAACACATTTTATCTCCATGCCTCTTACTATGGTTATTCCCTTCATCATGTGTCTTTTACTTAGGGGCCTCTTGAGGGATCCTTGCTTCCTCTATGAGGATGTATGTCTCAGCACGATGAGGAGTTCTTCTAGAAGGGTAGGTGGCTTTTCGGTAATTAATATCCAAAACTTGAGATACTTTAGATTTTGCTGGATAGCACTAGGAAAAAGTTCCTGGCTAACATATAGGATCTCGTGGATAGCTTGTACAGAGCGGTCGAGGTAAATCCTTATAGACTTTCCATCTTGCTGCTTAATAGTGATAGATAGGTTGTTATCATAGGATACATGCGGTTAATGGAGAAGTTTTGGAGGAAAAGTTATGTTGGCATTCCTATCTAGTGGTGGAGCCTACCAACATCTAGTTGAGCTTGCCAAGAGTCACTTCATAAGAGTAGTGCATAAGAGATTGCAGTATGCAGCCTCACTCAGGTTATATAGCTCCATCCTCACTAAGAAATTATCAAGGTGTTCATAGGAATCTATAGTACCATCAAATTCTAGCATGTAGGTTGTCTTCATCCTATAGAGGAATGCTTCATCATATATGGTACTAGCTCCCTATTCCTTTAGATGGTTGTGGCACTAAGGAATGCATTTTGACTTCGTTATGCTCTGATACATGCTGTGTGTGGTCTGCCCAAAGTGAATAGTGAGTATCTCCTTTATGAGATAGGGAAAGGGAATCGACATCATGCCTTGAGTCAAATCTTCGGTCAAACCTTTCAGGAGAGGATAAAGCCCCACTACTCTTATGGGAGGATTGTTGTGGCTCTTAGGGGCAATGCTCCTAAGCATATTGGGCAATTACCTTTGTTGTAGCTTAACCGATGATTTCATCGAGCACTGTTCTCCATGCTTCTTTCGTGACAGTCGAGACTAGTTCTTTATGAGAAAGAGCCTAATGCATGGGTGACTTATCGAGTATTGACAGTATGTTAAGAGTTGGATCTGATGTCGAGCTAGATGGTCTTCCTGTTGGTAACTCTCTATATTTTCCGATGTAAGGGCCACTTGATTACTGGGTTCACAAGTTCTTAACCTCATTTGCATTCTTAACATCCCTTCTTCTTCCTTTAAGTTTCCCCACAAACGGCGCCAAAATGATGCCGCTTAGAAATAGAGTGAGGTCCTTTCAGGAAAGCAGTAGATTGTCAGTTCATATTCTCAGAAATGTGCGTAAAGAGGCCTGCTTTACTTGAGAGTCTTTTACTTTGAGAAATTTGGCAACTAATTTCTTGTGTTTCGTTTCTCTTTGGGACTTGGTATCTATAAATTTTAGTTTTGATGGGTTTAAGCCCATTAGGATTTTTCTGCTCCCCTGATAGGCTTAGCTTGTCCTTTGTTCTTACTAACCTATTTACTCAGTTAATTAATTTTAAGATTGATTTATCAGTATTTAATTAATTTACCAAAATGTCCTTATGTCCATTTTTAGTCACTTCTTTATGTCCATTTTTTGTCACGTCATACATTTAATTGGTTTGTTCCCAATTTGTTCAAGTATAATGAAAGGATTGAAAAAATTTACAATGCTATTCAAGATGCTTAGTTTAGGAAATTAATGTTAGTGGCTTTGAGCAGTTGGGGCACACATATAATAAGTTATGATGGATCTGTACAATATTTATAATCCTAACTTCAAGGATTTTTCCAGTGCCAATGCCTACTATACTTAACTCAATGATCTTTTTACTCTACATAAAATCAATTTACTTGATTAAATATTAATCTGGAGGGACATATCAACCTCAGATTTAGTATGAATCTCATTATATTTATATACTGAAATCAAGTGTAGCACTAAGATCCTATAATAAAGCACAAAAATAGATAAATTAACCAGGCTACACTCGAGACCAAGGATCTAATCATGCTTTAAAATTAGATTTGGATGAAGGATTACCTTGAATGCTCAAATCCAAGGAGAGGAGGAAGAACTCTTCAATACTTGAAAACTATCTTTTAGTGGTGAAGTAGCTTCTCGCAATAATTGCTTATCCAAATCACCTCAAAATTGACTAAAATTTGGATACAAGATCACCAACACCTTGATGAAGATCCAATAAAAAATTCAACTTAAAACAAATCCGGCAAGGTCTTCAAAAGATACTCCAAAGTTTTTTCCCAAACTGTGGATTTCCAAAAGCCAATTAATCTAAATGTTTTGCCTCTAATGTCAAGATCCACACACCAATGGACAATCCAAATCTCTCCTAGATCAACTGGAGAATTAAGGATAGAAAAGCAAGGATGAAGGCCGAAAATGCGAGAGGGAGAGATGAAGAAAAATGTGAAGCCTCGGCACATAAGAGAATCACAAAATTGGAGGAAAAATGGAATCTAACTTTTAGATCTAAATTTTGCCAGCTTAGCTTCTCAGTAGCCAGCCACACACACACTCTCTATATATATATAGACGGAGGGAAGATGTGAGCTAGTTGGTATCATAATGTTGGAATAGTGCTCCGTAAGCTAATTAGATTGGCATGTAAACTATTTCACTTGTGATACAATCTTGATTTAATAATATTCATTAAATGGCCATCTTCATCTTATGCTTATATTTACTTCACTGGCATTTTGTTGAAGCCTTTAGATCACACAAAACTATATGACTTGAGCACATACTGGGTGGTACATTATGAAATAAGTCTTACATGATCGTAATCTTCAATCTTCCAAGTTGTAGGATCTTATGAGATAGGGCATCTAAGATTCGGATAGAATTGTACTAACGATGCATAAATCCAAGGAGTTGGATATTGCTCTGTATCATGAGCAAGACCATATGAGATATAGGTGCATGTTGGTGGGTGCTTGTTAGAGAACAAGTTCATTGGAGGCCTGCCCAAAGAATCCGCTAGATAGCTGTAGTGGTAAGTTCTCTAGCTTATGCTAGTGCATATAATTAGTCTTTTGACCTGAGGTCCATTGTAACCTTGTGTTTAGGTCCTCATGCTTTGACTTTTTCTTGACTGCTTAGGGGGTCTCTCCGGTAGAGGTTTGGTATGTGCTACTTAGATATGGACGTTTGTGAGATTCAAGATGGGATCAGACTCTTTGTCGTTGTGAAAGTTGAGTACATCTCCTCTGTATTCTATAATGATCGATTTCAAGAAATCCTTGCACAAAGTAGTATGACAATTTGGAAAATGAGTTTTTCAAAGATGAGGTCATAAAGGAGAATTGAACATTGGGAATAGAAATATAGCATCGTGGCTATTAGTAAGCCGGAAAATATCTTGCCCTAGACCTCTTTTGGGAGATAGGCAATAGAAGGACCATATTTGCATGGTACGCATAGAGCAAGAATGGTTCTCTAAAAGTATTCATTTCGACCAATTAGTTAGGCTCCATGGGGTTGAGGTTGGACATCAACCATGAAGATTGGGTATTCTTCAATTAATAGAGATTAATTAGATTGAGTTATTAGTTTAAAGGACTGGTAGAACCTAATGGGTCACACACAAAAGCCAATTGCAAATCCTACTTGATGAAGCGGAATTTTCTAAGAGTTAGAAAAATTCCTTAATTATTGATTTTGGAGGTAGACTGTTTATGCAATTTGTTGTCATTTTGGCTTGGTCAATTTAATTGTTAAATTGATCCAATTAATTTAAGGAGTTAAATTAGACCAATTAATTAATGTGTTAATTATTTCATGCCACATGACAATCAATTTGGTCAAGTTAATTTAAGGAGCTAAGTTAAGAATTACTAGCTTATGGAGTTAAGCTAATTGACTTAAGAGTTAAGTCAAAGGATAATTAATTAAATTAAAGTATTTAATTTAATTAAAATGAAGAATTAATTTTGGAGGGAAAATTCAAATAAAGAGTTCATTAGGTGTGGCATTAGAATTTATTTGGATGATATTTCATGATATGAAATGAAGACTCCAAATGAAATTTAAATGCACATTTAAATTCATATGCCACTTGCTTGCCAACTTGAGGAAGGTGTGATGCCACCTTGGCATCACACCATCCTCCCTCTATATATAGATATAGAGTGAGAGAGTGGACTGTCACTTTTGCATGTGAGTACAAGCATCTAGATCTAAGAGTTAAATTCTCCCATTTTCCCTCCAATTTCCCATGTGTTGCCTTATGAGTTGAAGCTTCACATTTCTTCATCACCTACCTCCAAATCAAGTCTTCATCCTTTCATTTCATCTCTTTGTTCTGCAACTAACATTGAGAAGAATTAGATTTTCCATTAGTATGTGGATCTTATCATTAAAAGCAAAACAATTGGATTGCTAGCCTTTTGGAGATCTTCTGTTTAGGCAAAAACTTTGGAGCCTTTTGGAGATTCTTCAGTAAACATTTCACCTCAAAAGAACTCGAAATTGTGTTTTCGGATTCTAGTTTTCAATCCAATGTAAATAACCTAATGTCCACCTTTAGATTTAATTTTTGCCTCAATGGCGGCGCGATAAGTTGGAAAGAATTCCAACAAGAAACCATGGTTGAGACTACCCTAGAGGTGAAATAATTTGTGGTCTTGAAAACTGCAAAGAAAGATGTTTGGATAAAAACATCATCTAAGAGTTAGATGTAATGCCTAGCGTATGGCTGTCTTATAAAGACAACTTAGGACAAGATTCAAGATCTCATCAGTGATCCAAACACAAATAAATATGTTATCATTTGATATATGATATCAATTGATAGAGGCAACATCTGAGTGGAAAACTATTATCTCAGAAGAGAATATAGCAGAACCACGATCTAAACCCCTAAATGCAAAATGTCTTTAGAGGATATCTTAAGTAGATAGGTCTTAAGACTATGGGGAATTGGCTTTAGGACAAGTGGGAGATTATCAAAATAGTGTCATGCAAGCCAATTAGATTGGCTTTGTAAACTATTTCATAAGCATTCATTTTGGCCAAAAAGATTGGCGTTGTAAACTAGAGCAAGAATGTTCTCCAAAAGCATTTATTTTGGCCAATTAGTTGGGTTCCATGGGCTTGATGTTGGACATCAACCATGGAGATTGGGTACTCTTAAATTAATAAAGATTAATTAAAATGAGTCAATTAGATTGAAGGAGTTTAAACTAAAATGAATATTTGATATTCAAAAGTCACAAAGAGTTGTGAGCCCACGTCCAATGAATGGTAGAACCGAATGGGTCACACACAAAAGCTAATTGCATTTCCTACTTGATGAAGGAGAATTTTCGAAGAGCTAGAAAATTGCTCACTTGACCAATTTTGGAGGTTGCCGAAATTGAGGTCAATTTCTGCTTGATTAATTTAATTCTTAAATTAATCAACTAATTTAAAGAGTTAAATTAGACCAATAATTAAGGAGTTAATTATTTGGTGTCACATGACCATCAATTGGTCAATTTAACTTGAAGAGTTAAGTTAACAATTATTAGCTTAAAAAGTTAAGCTAATTAACTTAAGAGTTAAGTCAAAGGTTAATTAATTAAATTAAAGTGTTTAATTTAATTAATGACAAGAATCATTCTTGGAGGGAAAATTCAAATGACAGGTTCATTTGTGGCATTTTAATTAATTTGAAATGAGATTCCAAATGAAATTAAAATACACACAAAATTCAAATTTAAATTTGCCAACTAAGCAAGCTAGTTGGCGGTTACCCTTGAGGAAGGTGTGATGCCACCTTGGCTTCACACCATCCTCACTCTATATATAGATATAGAGGGAGAGAGGGGCGGCCACTTGCAACAAGTGTGAAGAATTGGATTCTCTCACATTTTCCCTCCATTTTTCATGTGTTGCCTTATGTGTTGAAACTTCACTTTTTCCTTCTCCCACCTCCAAAAACAAGCCTCCATCTCTGCAATTGTATTGTCTATTCTCCAACTAATATTTAGGAGAAAAGGATTTAGCATTGGTGTGTGGATCATAATGTTATATGCATGACAATAAGATTGCTTGCTTTTGGAGATTCACTGTCAGGGCAGCGACTTTAGCCATTTTTTCCAGGAGCTTCCCTTTGATTTTTTGAGTTGGATGTTCTATAGTTGTTTCACTAAGGAGTTGAAAATGTGCTGTAAAATTTTCAGAATTTTTGGAAGAGTTTGGATCGAGCAAAAGTTGCTCACTCTCCATTGTGCTGCTGGGAGACAGACTCAAGTTGTTGAGATCATCTTCCTTATTTCCTTGGATTTTTGCAAATCAAGGTAATTCTTTTTTCAAATCTGAATCAATAACATGTTTAAATCCTTGTTTTCACGTGTAGCCTAGTTAATTTCTATTTTTAAAGTGTTAATTATTGGAACTAAGCGCTACATGTGACTTCAAGTAGTATCGGAGCCTAATTCATGCTATGATTTGAATTTTTGAATGAATGATTCATGTGATGAATTGATCAAAATCACCAAATACTTAATCCAACCTGTGGATTGGTGTGTTTGGATGATGTTGTATGTGGGTCTATACTTGATGAATTGAAATTATTCTAATATGTGTTTTAAGGTGTTAATTCATATGTTGAGCATGTTTTAATTCACAGTTGCTAATGTTAAATGTTGATTTGGCATTAGTTGATGTTATATATTGATATATCATGTTTAATTTGGCCTTAAGGTGCTTTAGTCATTTTTCGATCTAATTAGATTGGATTTAATTGGAGATTTTTGAAGAATGTGATTTTTACTTAAACTTGATTTTTGAAACATGTTTGAACACTTGAAATTCCATTTTTAAAAGGTGTTTTGGATCTAGAATTTCATCTATAACGTGTGATTTGATGTTTAGGAAGTGCCCTAAAATTATTGTGCACAAAAGTTGAGCCACAAATGGCTTGAATCAGTCCCAACCCCAAAATAGGGGTGTTACTGCACCATGGCAGCACACAAGCAGGGCAGCAGGCGCACCACCCGTGCAGCAGCGACCAGTTTTCATTGGCATAAGTTTTGAACCTATTTTTTTGTTTATTAAGTGCCCAAAATTGATTTAAATCATGCTAGATAGGTGCACAAGTGTTGTGCAAGTTCTCAAAATTGTGTTTGATATTTTTTGTTGGTTTTAAAATCTTGTTAAAAGTTAATCTTCAATTAGTGAAAAAATGAGATGTATAAATGTTATGCTTATTTTTTCTTGACCAATTATTTGTTTATGAGATAAGCATTTAATTGTTGGAATTGAATGTCAATTCTTGATTTATTTATTATTCATTTAATTGTTGAATAGATGATGAATAAATGGAGATGATCATGAGCCTTTAATATTGATTTTATTTGTTTCAAGTTGTTGAAAATAGTTGTATTAAATTGGGGCTTGCATGCCTCTTAATTTCTATCTTGTAAATGTTATAAGAGTAGAATCACTAAGAGTGAGGATTTCTTTCTCATGTAAATATTACAAGGAGCAAAGAAGACCATTAGAGGCATGGAGACCCAAGAAGACCTATGAATGTATGGGATACACTCATATAATAGTTAGATTTAATCAACCCATTTAAAATCAACTAGGTGGTGCACTTACGGCTCTAAGTGCACCACTTGGTTAAGGCTCATGGTTATCCCACCTTAGGAGCATACTAGACGCATTTACTTATTTATGATTTCCATATCCTATTGATGTATGAGATGCATGGTTAGGATATAGAAAACCTAAATAAGAAGATAAAAATGATGAGATCTTTGCGAGCAACAAAATCCCTCCACTTAGAATATCTAGGTGCTTTCAAATATTGAGTCAAAATGGACATAAATGAAAAGATTTTTAATTAATTCATGCCTTCTATCAATAGTATATGCCATGATGATGCTACCGATTTTGTGTGATGGTACTCAGTCATGGGGGGTCACACTTAGGAGGAAAGCTGTGAACATATACTTAGCATGAGATGCACCTTTGATTTATGGCCGCCCACGCATTGACACTCAATCACGGGGGATGTTGTGACGCCGTCTTGAATCAAAGATTATTTGTAGGTTCGACTTAAAACCTAGTAATATAGATGCCGCACGAGTCGTGGTTCTACATGAAAAGTAAGGTAAAATACATCAGGAGTTGCATGAGATGCAATTAGCAAAATTTGGTTACATTTCGATTGTTTGTGGATGTCTTACGAGTCATAGGTCCGCTTACAAGTCCTTAGAATCTTGATTCTCACTACGAAATGAGATTTCCCGAATTCTTCTTAGGCGTGAAGAATTTGATAAAATAGTGGGAGAAAAACATACTTGAAAGACTATAAACATGTTTTCAATATCAATATTCAATAACATGTTTATATTTTCTTTTTCAATTTTCCTTTGATATTTGTACTGCTCGACCGTCTTTTTAAATCTAGATTTAGGCCCACACTTTTCAAGGGCTTCCCCAAAGGTAACATAAGATAAGGAAAAATATTTTACATAGCATATTTTAGACTCATTATCATGATCAAAATGAACGGATCAAAACAAAACACAATAATTTTTGAAAACTTATATACAGGTCGATCAACAAGTCCGACATTACATAACATCATAAAATATGGTGACATGCTCATATCACACAAGAGTCTCGATGTTTCAAAAAATACTCAAATCTTGGACAAATATCTAGAGATATATTAGGCATGAATAAAATAGCAAAGAATATTTGATAAACTATTAAAAAGCTCAATATAGGAGCCCAAAGTAAATGCATCCAACATTAGACAAAATATGACAGTTGATGAATTTTTAGAATTCAATATAAAAAGGATCATGCTAGAAGATCAAGGATCATGCAGCATAATTACTATATATATACTTTAAGAAACTTCATAATATCTAGTATAAACTCACTTTGTGACTGGCTCGTTTTCATTGTAAAATGCAGTTTTCTTACTTGAAATATTTGGTTTGGTAGTTGGGGCTTTGAAAAGTGGGGAATAAACTATACTATATTGCACTCCATCTTGATCAGGTTAGGGAAATAAAAGCAAGTAAGGCATTCAGATCCAATTATAAAAACTTCAAAAGCTAAATAAACTAGTGCTTACATGCTAACTAGGATCAAATCATGCCTAAAATCCAGGTTTAGATAGAGTGTTACCATAAAATGCTAATATCCAAGGAGAAAATGGTGAATCTTTCACCAATCTAGAATCTACTAGAAACCGCACAGTAGGAATGAAGCAATTTTTAACCTCATTAAAACTCCTCCAATATTCATGAAAAAAATACTGCAACCTCTCAATAGAAAACACAGTAAAAAATTTCTATCAGAAATCTTTCTAGATCTCCCTAGAAAAATTTGCCAAATTGGTGCTCTGTTCAAGTGGATCTCTAAATCGTAGCAAACTAACTTGTTCGCCTCTATTGATATGATCCACACACCAATTGAAACTTCCAAACTCTCCTCACTATAAGCTGGAATAAGGGAGGACAATGGTAATGGTGGAGGCTGATTTGAGGTAGGGAAGAAGAAGAAAAAGAAGAAGAGAGCAAAGCTTTCAACACATGAAAGCAATGCTTTCAAGGTGTTTTGGAGGGAATTACAAAAGAATCCAATTCTTTCACACTTTCAGCAATGTCCTATCTTCACACCCACTATATCTATATATAGGGTGAGGTTGGTGTGATGCCAAGTTGGCATTACACCTTCCTCAAGGTGGGCGGCCAACTTGTATTGTCAAGGTGGCAAATGCAAATTCAAATCCAATTTGAATTTCATGTGCATCTTAATTACAGTTGAAATCTAATTTCAAGCTAATTAAGATGCTAATTCAAATGAACATTTCATTTGAATTTTCCCTCTAAAATGAATTCTTTCCATTAATTAAATTAAACACTTTAATTTAATTAATTAACCTTTGACTTAACTTTTAAGTCAAACAAGCTTAACTTTTAAGCTTAATTTTGTTAACTTCACTCTTTAAGTTAACTTAACCAATTAATGGTCATTTCACCAAATAATTAACTCCTTAATTAATGGTCTAATTTAACCTTTAAAATTAATTGATTAATTTAACACTTAAATTAATCAAGCCAAAATTGACCTTTGAATTGGACACCTCAAAATCGGTCTACTAGGACAAATTCTCTAACTCTTAGAAAATTGCTCCATCAACTAAGAAGCTAATTGGCTTTTGTATGTGAACCAATAGGTTCTATCATTCACTAGACATGGGCTCACAACTCCTTATGACTTTGAATATCATATATTCATTTTAGTTTAAAATACTTTTAAACTAATCGACGCAATTCAATTAATCTCATTAATTGAAGAATACCCAATCTCCATGGTCGATGTCCAACCTCAGGCCCATGGAGCCCAACCAATTGGACAAAATGAATGTTCTTGGAGAACCATTCTAGCATCATGCGTACCAAGCAAATACGGTCCTTCCGTCTCCTATCTCCACGAAAGAGGCCTAGGGTAAGATATTAGTCGGCTCCCCAATAGCTTTGATGCTATGCTTCTATTCTCAATGTCTGATTTCCTTTGTGACCTCATCTTTGG
The DNA here is from genome assembly GCA_018894105.1 of Jacaranda mimosifolia. Taxonomy (NCBI): domain Eukaryota; kingdom Viridiplantae; phylum Streptophyta; class Magnoliopsida; order Lamiales; family Bignoniaceae; genus Jacaranda; species Jacaranda mimosifolia. Next base: position 23,435,840 of record CM032126.1, read on the forward strand.
AAACACCTTCCCAAATTGTCACATCACCTTATGCAAGGATTTCATGGAATCAATCATTATAGAATGCATAGGAGATGCACTTGCTCTTCACAAAAGCGAAGAGTTAGATTCCATCTTAGATCTCACAAGTCTCTATGTCTAGTAGTCCATGCCCAATCACCACCCGAAGGGCCCGTTAAGTGACCAAGGAGAAGTCAAAGCATAAGGACCAAACACAAGGTTACCATGGATCCTCAGGTTAGAGGACTAATTATATGCACTAGCGTAAGATGGAGAACTTGCCGATACCGACTTGCCACTCCAGCTATTTAGTAGATTCTCTAGCAGGTCTTCAGTGCCTTGTTCTCTAACAAGCACCCATATCTCATGCGGTTGCTCATGGAACAGAGCAATATCCAACACTTGAATTTATTCATCGTTAGTGCAAGTCTATCCGGATATTAGATGCCCCATCTCATAAAATCCTATGACTTGGAAGATTTAAGATCACAACCATGTGAGACTTACTCCGTGGTCATCAAACCAAGTCGAACAGTCAAGAGTGATTTAAGGGCTTCATCCAAATGCAAGTGAAGTAACAAAGAGCATAAGATGATGATGGTCATATAAAGAATATTAATGAATCAAGATTATTTTACAAGGAAATAGCTTTACAAGGCTAATCCTATTGGCTTGCTGGGTACTATTCCAACAGAAAATCCTTCATTTAGCCATCCCTTATGTGGCTTCATAATCCTCTTCCTATATGTTCTCATTGATTTTATGGCTGAGTTTATTCAGACTTGACTAGCTCTTTGATTGAACCTTCTAATTTTTTGGGTAAAGAAACCTCGATCTTAGCGACCTAAGTATCGCATCTCCAGTAATTTCTTACTTCACCATAACTTGAACACATTGCCTCTATCAAGATATATTAGTGTTAATGCCTTCACTTAGTCCAACTCTTTTTGCTATATTTGGTATCTATGATACTGGATACTAGTCATCTTCCTTGGATGCCTCATGTTGGGAAACTTTAGGTATGTCACAGAAATCCACCAGCCTTCAAGCACTTGAGATGGTGGCTTTACATACTTTAAGTTGACATCTTTACCCTCTAGTAAATTTTCTCTACAAGGCGGAAACAACCTTATGTATTGCTCCTCAGCCATCTTTTATCTCTCCTCGAGATGAATTGGAATTTAGCTGGATGTCACTCTATCTCAAGGTTTTTGTAAGATAATACATGTCCTTCAAGTGCTTCTATATGTGGAATAATGGTACTTGTTGATATAGATAAAATGAAATCCTATCATTGCACAAGCCCATACTACATGAGAGTTATATGTATGAAAGACCATCATGAATGGGCAACTAGCAATTTTGGTGTGGCAATATGTACAAAGACCTAACTTCATGGGCAGAGCTTCAAGCTTTAAAGGAATTAGGTCTTCTTTAGCACTTCGATCATATTAACTTCTTTTTGTTTCTACTAGAATAGGTTCTTGTTGATGCCCATAGGTATTTTCTTGATTCGTTCAGATAGGAACTTGAGAGGACTTGCATCAAGGCAATTATAGATCTTTTATCTAAAAACAAGATAATAATTAGTTGAGTGCATCTATATGTTATAAAACTTGCAATAACATTTTTCTTCAAGCTATTTGGTTGATAGTAGTTCATGGTCTTTGGAAAATTTTAATTTACCATTAGCTAGGAGTTAGTCAAATATAACTTCAATTTTAGACAAATTGAAGCAACATCTTCTTTCATAATTGAGCTTAAATATTTCATTTGAACATGCTGGGGGATCTTTATATGAAGTTGAATCATTTTGGGCCTAGTGAAAGCTTAACATATAGTATTTTTTTGGGAAACTACTTCACCTAGTCCTATCTTGCTCTCATTTAGGTGTGACCTAAATGATCTATTAGCCGATTGCTTTGTCCTGATTGTATGTACCTTTGTTAGTAGTTATCTTATTGTCTTTCTTTCTTAAAAAGTTTTCATAATTCATTACTAAGTTCATTAGGACAAAGAAAGAATTGAACAACGATGAAATCAAACTTTCTTCTGACAATGTGTTGGGGCAAAAGTGCCAAGCTTTGAAAAACTTTCTCATATAATGTTCTATTGATTCTTTTGAGAGTTGTCTAAAATTGGTCAACTTGAAACTAAGACTGAAGGTATGTGTGGTGCTAGGATCCAATAAAATTCAAAAAAAATGAACAAAACTAGCCCACTCACGTCCACAAGAAACTAGACATGCATAGGATTTAGATTTAGAAAGGGAAATACCTTGATGAAATCAAAAATCAAGGAACAAGGAAGAACACCCTTCAACTTTTAAAGTTGTCCATTCACTGGCACAGCGGAAACACAACCAAATTTCCCCAAGCTAAACTCCTTGTTTTGAGCCAAAAATTTTACTGTGATCCCTCAACACCATGAAGATCATACAATCAAAATTTTAGCCTAATCAGAATAAAATAAAGTCCCCCAGAACTCGCTTCAAGCAGCTGCTAGAATCTGCTTCTCCAAGAGCAATAGCAACCCAATATTTCGCCTCTAATGGGATAGTCCATACACCATAGAAAAGACCCTTTTCTCTACAAAAAATAGCTGGAGATAATTGTAGAGAAATGGAAGAAATAAGGTTTAGAATGGAAGTGGAAGATGAAGGAGGTTGGAGAGATTTGTAGAGAATCTAAATTTTAGATGTATCCACTAACAATTTGTTGGGAGAAAATATTCCACACCTCACTAAAAATGCACCTAGTGTTTGGCCTCTTCTATATCCATAAATAGAAGGGTCACACACCATCCTCAATGAGAGGCCGCCACCTACCCATGCCAAGTGGCATGTGGTCCATAGTCGTGTGTGAATTTGAATGTCATTTGGAATTTACATTTTACCTTATGAAATGTCATCCAAATGCATTCTAATTCTTGAATGAACTCTTCATTTAATAATTCCTTCCAAAATTAGCTCTCCAATTTAAATAAATTGAAAACTTTAATTTAATTAATAATCCTTTAACTTAATTCTTAAATCAAAGTGTTTTAACTCTTTAAGCTAGCTAAGATTAATTTAACCCTTAAATTAATTTGACCAATTGATAGTCATGTGGTATCAATTAATTAACTGTTAATTAATTGATTTTAATTTAACTCTTAAATTAATCAAGCCAAAAATAACTTCAATTTTCTTCCCCTTCAATTCGGTCATGAATTTTCTAACTTTTAGGGTTCTTTTAGAAAATTCTCCTTTATTCAATAGGTCATGCATTTGGATTTTGTGTGTGACCTATTAGGTTCTACCATTCATTGGACATGGGTTCACAACTATTTGTGACTTATTGGAATATCAAATATTCACATTAGTTTAAACTCCTTTAAACTAAACGACTCAATTCAACTAATATCATTAATTGAAGAGTACCTTATCTCCATGGTCAATGTCCAACCTCAAGCCTATGGAGCCCAATCAATTGGCCAAAATGAATGCTCTTGGAGAACCATTCTAGCATTATACATACCATGCAAATACGGTCCTTCCGTCTTTTATCTCCAAGAAAGAGGCTTAAGGTAAGATATTAATTTGCTCCCCAATAGCTTAGATGCTATGCTTCTATTCTCAATGTTCGATTCCCTTTGTGACCTCATCTTTGGAAACACCTTTCCAAGTTTTCACATCACCTTGGGCAAGGATTTCTTGGAATCAATCATTATAGAATGCATCGGAGATGCACTCGCCCTTCACAAAAGCGAGGAGTCAGATTTCATCTTGGATCTTACAAGCCTCTATGTCTAGTAACCCATGCCCAATCACCACCCAAAGGGCCCACTAAGTGACCAGGGAGGAGTCAAAGCATGAGGACCAAACATAAAGTTATCATGGATCCTCAGGTCAGAGGACTAATTATATGCACTAGCATAAGATGGAGAACTTGCCACTACTGAATTGCCACTCCGGCTATTTAGTTGATTCTTTGGCAAGTCTTCAGTACGTTGTTCTCTAACAAACATCTACTAACATGCGTCCATATCTTATATGGGATTGCTCATGGAACAGAGCAACATCAAACTCTTGAATTTTTGCATCATTAGTACAGGTCTATCTAGACCTTAGATGCCCTATCCCGCAAGATCTTATGACTTGGAAGATTTATGATCACGACCAAGTAAGACTTATTTCATGGACACCATCCAATGTATAATCAAATCCCATAGTCTTATGTGATCTAAGGGCTTAATCCAAATGCCAGTGAAGTAAATAAATAGCATAAGATAAAAATGGCCATATAAAGAATATCATTCAATGAAGATTGTCTTATAAGCAAATAGTTTACAAGGGCCAATATAATTGGCTTGTGGGGCACTATTGCAAAAAAAGACTTCAGGAAATGAGGTTGAAGTAGCTTTGAGAAAAAAAAATCTATAGTTCGCCAGTTTAGAAACCATCTCGGCCTTAGTTTGGTAAACTAAAGAAATGCTTAGGGGTGTGCAGTGGTTTGGTTAACTGGTTGAACCAAACCAAACTGAAAAAATTCAGTCCTAACCAAACCAAACCATAGAACTATGGTTCAATTTTAGTTTTTAAATTTTTGATTATTCAATTTTTAGTTTGGTTTTTAACCAAAAAAATTGAACTAGATCATAAACTATTTTTTTCTTTATTTTTTAAATCTTATAAATTTATTTTTCTCAAAAGTCAATGTTGACCAATGACCATAAACATAAGCCTGCCAAACCAAAGTGCATTTTGTCATTTCTATTCTCTAAACCCTAATTCCCAAATCTCAAACCCTAGCTCAATTGTCGACTAGCCATAATGCTTCCCATCGCCCGCCATCGACTTCATTGCTATTGTTGATAAGCCTTCAGGTCATCTTGTCAGAAGTTGGTACAAGCAAATGGAGAAGAAATGAACTCTTCTAAGTAAGTTCCTCTGTTACAACTTACGTCCCTAGTGTACTGTAATTTGTCTACTTTGCTGTTGTACAAACGTTTTCTCAGGTTGGGCATTGTTCTAGCCTTTGGTGTATTTTTTTGTTGTTTTAAAATATGCAACATGTTATGGATTCATTGACTAGTATATATCAATTATTAATACAATAGAAAGCAATTTCATTACCTTGAATTTGCAAAAAACTTGATAATTTGGACATCTAATAATTAATAATAGGCAAGTAACACGTCTAAAATGCTTTAAAGGTTTTGATTATGGACTTGCTTTGTTCTTGTGATTTAATGAAAAGCATAAATAACCTCTGATTTGTAATTCATACATTAGGTTTGAGAAAGAATTGCTGAACTGATAAGTGATAAATGACAATCCATACGAGTAGAATAGTCATGAGTCAACCCATTCATTCACAATCATAAGTTAGTTAATTATTTTTATATTTCATATTTTTTCAAGTCATTTATGGTGTTGAACTTAGCTTGATGATTCATTTATAATATTTACAACTAATATTCTAGTATAGAAGAATAATTCCTTAGCAATTATTTCTTATGACCTAATTTGGAAATGCTAAACCCGAATAGTGTGGGTAATGCCTCGAGTGGACTTGGTGCATCCATTAACCCATGCTTAGGAGGATCAATAGCACGCTCGCCATGCCCACCACCATCAGGTAAAAGAAATGCAGCTGTAGCAGTTTACAAGATGAGCCTAATTTGGAATTTGATCAATATGAAAACAATGAAGTTGAAATGCCACAAAATGTGAATGAGGAAGAAAACCATGGCAATCCAAATGAAACATCTCAGAGAAAAGTCATGGAGAAAAGATCTAAAGCTTGAAAGCATTTCATAAGCAACAGGCCAAATATAAGTACTGTAACAAAGACTATATTGTTGATACTAATAAAAATGGGACTTCTACCATGTTAGCTCATTCCAATAAATGCAAAAAGAATCCCGATAATGTGAATGCACAAAATAGTAGAACAATTGATAGTTATTGCCATGCTATGGACATAAGAGAAGTATCTTCATATGGAAAATTTGACCAAAAAGCTATTAGAAAAGCATTATCTCATATGGTGATTGTCGATGAATTATCTTTCAAGTTTGTTGAAAATGAGGGGTTTAAGCCTTTCATATATGTTGCATGCCCCCAGTTTGTAGTTCCATCTAGAACTACAATCACAAGAGATTGCTTTAAGATGTGTTATGATGAGAAACAAAAAATTAAGAGTTATTTTACGCAATGTGGCCAAAAGGTCTCTCTTACTACCAATACATGGACATCTAATCAAAAAAATACCTACATATGTTTGATTGCTCACTTTATTGATGATACATCGAAGATGCACAAGTTGATGCCTAATTTTGTTCCATGCCCTAGTTATAAAGGTGAAGAAGCTGGAATATTGATTGAGAGGTGTTTGCTTCATTGGGGAATTGATCATGTATTTACCATAACTGTTGGTAATGCATCATCTAACGATACTATCGTGGCTCACTAAGAAAAAGATTTGTTACTCAAAAGAAAGTTCTCTTGGGTGGAAAATTTTTGCATATGAGATGTGTTGCTCACATAGTTAATCTTGTTGTTAAAGATGGATATGAAGAAGTGGCTATACTTGTTGATTGTGTCCGTACACTAGTTAGATATATGAGACAATTGCCTACTAGGTGGAAAAAGTTAAAGATTTTACTGTTAAGGAGAAGGTGACAAGTAAGAAATTATTTTGTCTTGATGTTCCAACCAGATGGTGTGAGTGATTATATGCCTCAGAGGAGGGTGAATTAGACTGAAAGAGTTCTAATGTGGTGAAAGTTTATCACTCAAAATACTTTTCCTTTCAAAACTGTTTAAGTCTTTTTGTAGAAAAATAGTTTTAATTACTAATTGAAATTTGTAAGTATCAGTTAAGATACCAGTCAGACCAATAATAAGAAAAGCAGCAAAAGCATATGAAAATAGACACTGGTATTTATAAAGGTTCGGCAAGCCTATATCATCTACCTAAGCTTTCACTTAGGCTTTTAAACCTATCAAATTAATAGATAGAAACAGTAATTTGGCAGTAAGAAAAGTTTAAGGAACAAAAACACCCTAGCAAGGTGAAAAACTAGCTCTTCTCAAAGAGCTACACTGGAATCCCAGATGGGATGAGGCAAGTTCTAGAGCACTGTAAAACTAGCTACTTGTTTGTGAACAAGTCCGAGGGAACTTCTGCTAGATTCACCTGCACAACCTACGTGGATTGATACATGAGTTGCTACTACTACATACTACAAGCTCTAATCTCTTCTTCCAAACCAGAACCAAGAATACTATAGAAAGTTCTAGACAGTACTGCCCTACTGGTTTCTTCACCCCACTGGCTTATTCACCTAAAGGTCCTTAGATCAACTAAACGCCGATTTATTCTCTTCACGGGGTCCCTCGAGAGCAGGTACAACTCCCATCGTTCTTTACATCTAGATCCTTCGAGACACAAACTGCCTTATCCTCGTCTCCCCAAGGTCCATCAAAGGAAAGTTCCACTTGACCTTCTTCATCACAAGGTCCCTCGAAAATACATATAGAGCAAGGAATTAGCAACAATTAAAGCGCACAACGTGTATGAGAGTATCACACAACTCTTCAAGACACTTAACAAAGTTCTCTCCCGAATTTGTGATTCACCTCTAAAAATGCTACATAATTTCACTTTTATATGCTTTTGTCCAACGGCTTTAAGTTCTTATTAAGGTAAGAATCCGTTGGAATTAAATAAGGAAACAAGTTAACTTTGGTAATCATGCATTTAAGGTATAAACAACAGATGATTCAATAATTGCAGCATGATGTGATTTCTTTCCTAAGTTACAAAGACACAAATCAAACTATAATCCGCATGATATCTTTTATTTATGGAAAGTAAATTTTAGCGCATGATAGATTCCAGCAGATAATATATAAATAGATTCCAGCAGATCATATGTATGCTATTAAGGCATAATTCAAGGAATAATTTTTTCATGATCAAAATAATGTAAATCAACAAAAGGGTTAACAGATGGAATTCTATGTTCTTTATACTTGAGACCGCTTGCATATTTCAAACTGTATTTGACAGGTATGAAATTTTTGTGGTTAATTTTCCTAATGATTTTGGTCTCAATGGACCCTATGGAAAAGTGGGATTGCCAAAAAATTTGATTGGGTGCAAGTTGAGCAGTTACTAAAAGTTTTGTCACATTTCTATGATTTAAGACTTCATATTTTTGGTTCTAAGTTTGTGAAATCAAATTCTTTTTTGGATGAAATTGGGGATATTGATGCATTCATAAAAGAGTGTCTTGTAGGTAAGGATGAGGAATTGGCAAAGGTGGGAAGTTCAACTTAAAGGGAGAGCCCAAGAAAATGAATATGATGTTGTTGTGATGCTTGATCCTCGATATAAGTTGAGATTTGTTCTAATGATTCTTAGTGACATGTACCTAGGTGAAAAATAAGAGAAAATGTGTAAATTAGCTAAAGATGCTTTGTTTGATATGTTTGATGAGTACAAAAGACTATATGGTCCTGAAGTTTGTTCTTCCTCCTCCACAAATGTGTCTGGTTCATTGCGTAAAAGCATGACAATTTCTAAAATAGATATATATAATGAGAAGTGGGCTATGAGGAAGGATAAGTGTCACAGGTTAAATACTAATAAGGTGGTGCTAATAATGAGTCAAAGTTAGATATATACTTGGATGAAAAAGTTGAAAAAAATATGGATGATTTTAATGTGCTTGAATGGTGGAAATTGAATAGTCCTAGATTTCCTTTATTGTTGAGATTTGCTCATGATTTATTGGCTATGCCTATATCTACTATTGCTTTTGATTATGCTTTTAGCATAGGAGGTCGTGTTATTGATGATTTTAAATCTTCATTGACGCAAAAATGATACAAGCCTTTATTTGTGGCCAAGATTGGCTTCACCATGGACCGATAAAGCCTGTTGAAGTAGATTATGAGGTTATGGAAAAAATGAAGCAAGGTATGCAGATTTTACTAATTACTATTCTTGTTTGATGCTTAAAATTTCATTACTTCAATTTATAAAAATTAATGATGTCATTTACTAATTACTATTCTTATTTTTAATTTTGTAGATTTGCTATCAAGTATTAGTGAAGAGTCGATATTACTTGGTTTATGATGCATCATACATGTTTATTGATTGGTAAACATTGCATTTCAATTATTAATAAACTTTTTGTAGAGTTTTTTTCGCTTATTATTTCATGTAAGCTATTGCTCCTTTTAACTTTTAGTTATTCATTATTCATTAATTATTTTTCTTATGTTGTAGGTGATTTTGATATTGTGTTCGAATATAGGAGTTGGAAGAGTTACTACAGACTAGATTGCTTTGCAAACTGTAGTCTAGTGGTTAGTTTGAATTTATAATGTTCTTTTGCTACTGATGTTCTATTCAGAATTTTATTTCTAATGTGATTAGATCAAATTTTGTGTAAGATCAGAGATAGTCAAACTGTTTCCTGAGATACTGTGCAAGTGATTGAAAATTTGTTGTATGTTGCTGGAATTGTTGTGCTATTGTTATTTGCTTTAATTCAGTTATAATTTGGGTAGGTAAGTTGATATGCAGGTTGGGTGATTAGTTTTGGGATGAGGGCGACCTCTTGTGCATAAGTTGCTGCTGTCTTCTACATAAGTTGTTGCTAGGTAACATACCTGCTTCTGGATAGATGCATAGAATGTTATGGTTGCTGCTATTATAATTTATAGCAAGCTATATATGTTTATGTGTGGCTCATGGGACTTGATTATTCTTGCTAATTGATTGATGTTTTGCTACTGTTAATGGGTAAGGCATGATGGTTGCTTCACGGTGGGCAACAACTGGCTATGGATTGTGCATCTATTACTTCAATCTGTTGCATAAGTATCGTGCTTATAAGCTGCTATTATTTGGTGGGGGCATGCTACATTGGAGGAAATGCTTAATGTTGGGCCCAGATGAAAAATGTGTTGTTGGTAGGGCATACCTTAGAATCTAAATTGTTGAGAGTATATATGAGGAAAATGCACAACATATGAGCTCATTATAATTTCATTCATTCATTTGATTGTGAATTTGTATTATTAAATTGAAAATAATTCTCAAAAAAGAAAAGAAAAAAATACGGTTAGCTAGAAACCAAATCAAACCAAACCGCCCAATTTAGTTTGGTTTTTGGTTTCATGAAATATCAAACTGAAATAATTGATTAACCGAATTTTCAATTTGGTTTGGTTTAACCAAATGCACACCATTAGAAATGCTTCCTTGTTAGTGAGCTGGGGAAAAAAAATTAACTTTAACTTACCATATATACTTACTTCTCCACACTAGTGTGAACTTAATGATGTATTCTACAATGATTTATGAATCATCCCTCAAAAAAAAAGTGAAAATCGATACCCTATAACTTGGTAAAAAAAAAAAGGATGAGATTTAGGGAATAGGGATAGAAATAGGAAGGGTGGCAAGGAAGATAGCTTATGTTGTGATAAAACTTGGTGGATGATGTCTTCAACCTCCTACCTAAAAATGGTGCGGGTTTTGCCACTTGATATTGCTTGGAAGTTGGCCTATGTTGGTTGTTATTTATGTTAAGTCTCTCAATAAAATCCTTGGCTGCTCTGGCAAACATTATCTCCCATATCAATAAATATGTTGGTGTTAGTCTCAAATTTTTTCAATCCTTTGGTGAAAGAGAAAAAATCCTTCGAGTTCTTCTCGAGTTGTGTATCATATCAAGAACAAGTTTGGTGAAATCAAGTTGATATTTTTTCTATTTGTTTTTAACCTCCTCTCATGTTCCTTCATGCAGCCTTTCATGTCTTCCTGTAGATTTCGGTTGCTCCTTGATTTAGGGCGTTGATGGTGTTCTTGATGAGATTATTCATATTAAGTGCCTCCCAATTCTAAGAGTATGATTAGAACTTATGAGTCGCACTACCTGACTTCATCAAATTTGTCATCAATAGTCGTGTTGGCCCGGAAAATATGATGTTCTATGGTCTTGACCTATGGCATGATTTGTTGAAGGCCTCTCTTTTTGTAGCCAACACGATCATTTTGTATTTTGAAATTTTGAATCTTTTCTAATCTTTTGTGATTCTTGAATAGAGGAAGTTGAAACAAAAGCAACAAGCATGCATAAAACTAAAACTCTAAAGAAACTCAAAACACAAATAGCAAAACATTATTTCACTAGGTGTCCCACTTAAATTGTTTGCTTTAAGAACTTAAAATTAAAAATTAAAATCCAATGGATGCTTGAGTCATGCTTGTTCATGTGTGTGCATACTCAACAATGAATAAAAATGCAAATTTTGTAAATAGAGTGTCCTTAAGCCTAAATTTTTTCAAACAATTGAGTGAAATGTAGTAAACTAACATTTCTGAGGTTCATTGCCTAATTGCATGTAGGACTTTCAAACAAATCAAATTAAACATGAGTGTTATTGGTGTTTGAGTTAACTATGAAAATATGCATAGAAATTGAGTAACTTTGACAAGAAAATATATGATATTATATATAGCCCAGTAGTATGGAACTCGTATTTGTACAATTTTGATTAAATTTTGAATTTTTACAATTTTGAGTTTTTTAATTGAATTAAAAAAAATCATTAATTATGTGATTATTAATTTGATATTACTTATTCCATTTAAAGATATCTACACTTTTTAAATCATTTTTTAATTGGAACAAATCATTCTTTATTTACCTCTAATACCAAAAAACGGTTGTATTTTATCTACAAAACCTCTTTTATCTCTATTCTTAATATATGAAAGATTCCTTAATCATTAGAACTTTATAATTTGATAAGTTTTTCATAAATTTTTTTTTATCTTTAATAACTAATTTATATCCATACCTCTATAGATAGAGTATTCTGAAAGTCATTTTATTAATATCCTCAATTTTTAACTTTTTTTCCCTTTATCTCTTTGTGTGCACCATTATTACAATCTTCAAATTATTTATTGTTCGCTTTGTTCTATCGTGCACCTTTTTTTTTTTTAATTTAGATATGTTACTTGATGGAAGGGACTTTTTAGATTTTAATGTCTATAATTTTCTTTTCAACTTTAAGCAAAGTCTATCATTCGCTTTTATTTGTTATTAAATATGTAAACTTTTATATCTTTTTGTTTATTTTATTTTTATCTATCAGTAGCTTTTAGTTTAATTATCAATTCATTCATTTTTATTTTATTTTTAAATTATATTTTGTTCATTTTATTTTATAATTCTATGAGATGAGATATATTAAATGTTCCTAATATATTCTAATTTTGTTACATTTATATTAGTTAAAATTTTCTCTTCAACCATCAATAAATTCTGTCAATTAATTTTTTATTTAGATCATTATACATTTAATATATATTTACCAATTCTTTGCATCAAGTTATCAATTTATTTGTTAAATTTTGCATTTTATTTTATTGTTATTTTTTGTTCATCTGATTTTGTAATTTTATAGGATGAGATCTATTCTTTGATTTTAATATTTTAAAATTTGTTTCAATTTTTGAGTATTTATAATTTTAAAACTATGCGATTTAATTTTTATTTTTTATTCATATGTGGTTATATATGTATGAATATGTATAATTCAAATTCATTTTAAAAATTTTATATATATACTACTTCATCATTATATATTTTTAAAATCTTTCTTTATCTATTTGAAAAATATTATGAGATGGTTGTATCAATAGAAAATACACCTATAAGTTTTTAAAGTTTATAATGCTGGGCATAATTTAATCCAACAATATACACACATATATATATCCAATTTATATCTTTATTTTTTTTTTTAGATTTTCATTTGCTTGAAGGGTTAATTGCTTCTTTTGTTATTCACTATTCTTATGCTATTTGCGCAACACACACACACACACACATATATATAATATGAAGATCCAATTATATTTACAAAAAGATTTTAGAATAAACATAATAATTTAATTTTTTTTCTATATTTGCTTTTTACATTCTAATTTTCATCCTTATATCCCCGTATTAATTCCTATGTTAAAACAAATTGTGAGTTTTTAATTGATTTATAAATTTACTGTGATTTTAATTTTTAACTTTTATTACTAATGTTGAACTCTTTTCATTTATTCAATAACTGGTCTATGAGTCAAATTAAAAAGGTTTCTTTTTAACTTACATACTAATATTGATTTTAATTTTATAATTATTTTATAAATTTAAATTAATTCTTTAAATTTTTTATCTTTACTATCATAGTTTTGTTTTGATTTAATTAGTTTTTAATTAAAAACTAAATTATATAAGATTTTCTTTAAATTTTTTGCTGTTTACATATTATCTGATTCTTTATATTTTAAGTTTTAATTTATATATACTCATCGTTTTTAGTTTAAAGTAATCTTAAAGTATTATAATTTTAAGTTTTTTCTAACTCTTCTTAATATCAATCTTTTGCTCTATTCTTCTCATATATTTTTATTTTTAATGCAACTATCTCTTAGGTTTTGGTTGCATAATATTTTCTTTTCTTTTTTTTTTTGATAAAATATACAATCATATTTGCAGGCTTTTATCTTTGGAAGTTTTGAATTTTTTTCTGCCTTCTCGCTAAATAATCTTGAAATTCATTTTTCATGACATCATGTATATAAATTTCATATTTTTTAATACCTTTATATGTTTCAAGCTTTTAAGCACTAAATTTTGATATATTCAATAATTATATAATATATAGTATTTTTAAGAATCCATGCATAGTATGGAGACAATGCTAGTACTTAATCTAAATGCAGCAATAAGTATATCGAGAGCAACAAAAGTAAATTGAAATAAACGAAGTGCCAGAAAACTTAGCCCATTTGGTTTCAATTCCGTGGCTCATTTCCATTTCCACTCGGGAATAAAAAATGGAAACTATCACTTTCTTCCTATTTTTTACTCAAAGTATTTCCATTTTCATTTTCAAGCTCTTTCCAAGCATACCCTATCATCTTATTATCACATCAATCAAATTCAAATTTGATTTGATATAAAGTACTCACTATTATTTTAAAATTAATTAGATACACATATATTTTTAAAAATATAAACCACCTATCTTTTCAACCCTATACCTACTCTAATTATTTCTTTCCAACAATTGATCCTAACACATTTTCATTTTCATTTCAAAATTATGACTACCTTTTCAACTTTTAGAAATTGCTGAAAATAGAAATGAGTCTCGGAATAAAACCAAATGGGTTCCAATTAAAAATGAAGAAACCCCCTGAAAATGAAACCAAACGAGCCCTTAGTAGCAAAATCTAGCTTGAATTGTGTTAAGATAGAGATAATGGAAGCATGTAAGCAGTGCTGAGCTCGTGAATGTGAATTACATGTTATTCCATTAATGGAAGTTTACGGAATATATATACATGATTATAGCCGGCTAAGGGGTTACAACTAATCTACAACTAACTAACTAACAAATAACAACACTAACTAACTAATTAATTTTAACAATTATAACAGAACTCTAAATGCTGAAATATCTGCTATGTTGATCTTCCCATTGTAATACCACCCCTCAAGGTGGACGGTGGAGGTCTCACACGGCCATCTTGGACATAAGGCTGGCAAGGGAAGCCGGCGGCATTACTTTGGTGAACAGATCAGCAATTTGGTGAATGGAACGGACTGGCAGAAGGTTGACAACCCTAGCCACAACCTTATCTCGAGTGAAATGGCAATCCACCTCTATGTGTTTCGTGCATTCGTGCAATGTCGAATTTGAGGCAATATGGATGGCCACCAGATTTTCACAGACTACGATGATGGGCTGGCGGACATAAACTTTAAGATCAAGAAGTAGTTGCTGCTTCCAAGTGACTCACTTGTGACTGCGGTGAGTGCTCGATACTCAGCTTCAGCTGATGACCTTGAAGGCACATATGGCACTAGGATCTAATATTAAAAACTGAAAATAACTAGTCTACATGTGCGAAAGAGGATCTAAACATGCTAATGGTTCAGATTTAGAAGGAGAATTAAATTGATTTGCAAAAATCCAAGGAAGTGATAACGAACTCTTCTTCAATCCAAAAACTATCGCACAGTGGAATGGATGCAACTTTTGTCTGATCCAAACTTCTCCAAAAATTCCAAAAAAATTACAATATCTTCTCCACTCCTTGATGAATCTACTATAAAAAATTCAGCTCAAAAAGCCATAGGGAAGTGCCCAAAAAATTGCCAAGCTGACTATCCTAACAGTGGATCTCCAAAAGCAAGCAATCAAATTGTCCTGCCTCTAATGTTATGATCCACACACCAATGCTAGATCCTTATCTCCTTAATATCAGTTGAAAAATAATAAGAAGATTTGTAGAGATGAAGACATGATTTGAGTTAGGAGAAGAAGAGATAGAGTGAAGCTTCAACACATGAGTTAACACTTTAGTTTGGAGGGAAAATGTGAAAGAATCTAATTCTTCACAATGTGAATAATGTAGCCGTCTGTCTCTCCCTCTATATCTATATATAGAGTGAGAATGGTGTGATGCCAAGGTGGCATCACACCTTCCTTGAGGTGACCGCCAACTTGGCCTTGCAAGTTGGCAAGTTGCATTTCAAATTTGAATTTGAATTTTGTGTGCATTTCAATTTCATTTGGAATCTAATTTCAAATTAATTAAAATGCCACACCAAATGAACCTTTCATTTTTATTTTTCCCTTCAAAATAGATTCTCTTCATTAATTAAATTAAACACTTTAATTTAATTAATTAATCTTTGACTTAACTCTTAAGTCAATTAGCTTAACTCTTTAAGCTAAAAATTATTAACTTAACTCTTTAAGCTAACTTAACCAATTGATGGTGATGTGGCACCAAATAATTAACTCCTTAATTATTGATCTAATTTAACTCCTTAAATTAGTTGATGAATTTAATAATTAAATTAATCAAGCCAAAATTGACTTAAATTTCGCCAACCTCAAAATCGGTTCACTAGGAGTGATTTTCTAACTCTTATAAAAATTCTCCTTCATCAAGTAGGAAACACAATTGGCTTTTGTGTGTGACCCATTAGGTTCTTCCATTCATTGGACATGGGCTCACATACTTGTGACTTTTGAATATCATATATTTATTTTAGTTTAAACTCCTTTACACAAGTCGACTCAATTCAATTAATCTCCATTAATTGAAGAATACTCAATCTCCATGGTCGATGTCCAACCTCAAGCCCATGAAGCCCAACTAATTGACCAAAATGAAATCTTTTGGAGAGCCATTCTAGTACTATGCGTACCATGAAAATATGGTCATTTCGTCTCCTATCTCCCAAAAGAGGCCTAGGGCAAGATATTTGGTAGTTCCCTAATAGCCTCCATTCTATGTCTCTATTCAAATGTTCGATTCCTCTTTATGTCCTCATCTTTGAAAAACTTCTTTTCCAAATTTTCATACTACTTTGCGCAAGGATTCCTTGAAATCAATCATTATAGAATACATAGGAGATGTACTCGCCCTTCACAATGATGATGAGTCGAATTTCATCTTGAACCTCACAAACCTCCATGTCTAATTAACTCACACCCAACTTCCTCCTGAACGATCCACTATACGGCCAAGGAAGAGTTAAAGCATGAGGACCTAAACACAAGGTTATCATAGATCCTCAAGTCAGAGGACTAATTATATACACTAACGTAAGTTGGAGAACTTGCCACTACCGACTTACCACTTTGGCTATCTGGTGGATTCTCTAGGCGGGTGGGCCTTCAGTGCCTTGTTCCCTAAAAAGCACCCACTAACATGCATCCATATCTGATATGGGATTGCTCATGGAACATAGCAACACCCAACTCTTGGATTTATACAACTTTAGTGCAAGTCTATCCGGATCTTAGATGCCATGTCTCATAAGATCTTATGACTTGGAGATTTCAAGATTACAATCTTGTAAGACTTATTTCATGATCACTACCCAGTACGTGACCAAGCCCCGTAGTCTATGTGTGATCTAAGGGCTTCAACCAAATGCAAGTGAAGTAAATATAAGCATAAGATGAAGATGACTATTTAAAGAATATCATTCGATCAAGATTGTATCACAAGTGAAATAGTTTAAAATGCCAATCTAATTGGCTTGCATGGCACTATTCCAACAATCTCCCACTTGCCCTAAAGCCAATTCCCCATAGTCATAAGATCCGTCTTCTCAAGATGTCCTTCAAAGACCTTTTGTATTTAGGGGCTAAGACAACAATTGTAGAACTATATTCTCTTCTGAGGCAACCATTTCTACTCAGATATCACCTCTATCAAATGATGTCATATATCAAATGACAACGCATTTATATATGCTTAGATCGCCGATGAGGTCTTGGCTCTTTAACTTGCGCTACCACCCCATTATTGTCACAAAAGACAACAATTGGCTCAGTAATGCTAAGCACTATATCCAACTCTTAGATGAAGTTTTTCATCCAAACACCTTTCTTTGCGTCTTCCAAAGCAACAATGTATTCTGCCTCAGTGGTGGAATCGGTTGTGTGTCTTGTTTGGAACTCTTCCAACTCACCACTCTACCATTGAGGCAAAGTATAAATCTAGAAGTAGATTTTAAGTCATCTACATCAGATTGGAAACTAGAGTTCGAAAACCCCTCGAGTTTCAGTTCTCTATTGCCGCAAACTAAAAGCAAGCCTTTAGTCCTTCTCAAGTACTTAAAGATTGCTTTTACGACTATCCAGTGACTTTCACTAAGATTGGATTGGAAATGGCTCGTAACACTTAGAGTGTGTGCCACACCCGATCTTGTGCATTGAATAGCATTATGTTCATAATAGCAAACACATAAGGTATGTGGGACATCCTTTGTCTCCCATCGTCCGTCTTAGGGGCCATAGACTTAGGGAGATGAATGCCATGTCCCATAGGGATGAATCCCCTCCTGGATTCTTTCATACTAAACCTCTTTAATATTTTGTCAATGTACGGAGTTTGGGAAAGCCCCAGCATCCTATTTGATTTATCTCTATAGATACGTATTCCCAATACGTAGGATGCTTCTCCCAAATCCATGATGAAGAATTGAGTAGATAACCTATAAGAAGAATGCCATCGACATAAAGCACAATAAACTGTATACTACCTCCACTAGCTTTCTTGTACATGCATGGTTCATACACATTTTTGACAAAGCCAATGATTTGACTGTCTTATCAAAATGTATGTTCCAACTTTGGGACGCTTGTCTGAGTCCATATATAGATCTCTAGAGTTTGTAGATATTTTGCTCACTCCCATTGGATGTAAAATCTTATGGTTGCTCCATATAGATTTCTTCTTTAATGTTGCGATTGAGGAAAGAAATTTTTATACCTATTTTCCATATCTCATAATCATAATATGTGCCTATAGCAAGCAAAATTTGAATAAACTTAGACATTGCAATTGGTGAAAAGGTTTCCTCGAAATTGATACCGAATCTTTAAGTGTAATCTTTTGCCACTAATCGCGCATGTAATCTTTTACCACTAGTCGCATCTTAAAGATCATTACATCTCCATAGACTCCAAGCTTACACTTATAGATCCACTTGCAACCAACGAAAACTATTTTCTCTAGTAGATTTACCAAAGTCCATACTTTGTTTGAGTACATGGAGTCCGTTTCAAATTTCATGGCATCTAGCTAATGTCTCGAGTCTATGTCCGACATAGCTTCCTCATAGATATTCAAATCATATCTGATTGGCCCGTCTTATGAAGGAATCCAAACCTTTCGGGTTACGTCTTGATCCGATCTGACCTTTTTAGAGGTTACGTGTAAAGCTCCTGATGCTTACTTATTTTTACCATTTGTGGGTTTTTATGATCATTTTGAACTTTATTAAGTTCAACAACAACATCATTTCTATCTAATAGAAATTATTTTTCTAAAAAGCAGACATTCCTTGATATAAATGCTTTTTGTTCCGAGGGATCATAGAAGTAATAACCTAAAGACTCTTTTTGGGCATCCCACAAACTTGCACATGGTGGATATACTATCCAACTTGTCTCCTACTAACTGCTTGACATAAGCGGGAGACCCCCAAACCTTAAGATAATGGAAAGTGGTGCTTTGCCAAACCACATCTCATGCGATATTTTTGGCACTAACTTTGAAGGTACTATATTTAGTAGCTTCGCCACCATTTCTAAGGCAAATCCCTAAAAGAATATGGGCACATAAAAAAAAACTCATCATGGAGCGCACCATGTCTAGCAACGTACGATTTCTCCTCACGGCTACTATTCTCCTTTAGATAATTCAAGAATTCAGTGCTTAAGTATTCTCTCCTTCAATCCAATCGAAGAGCTTTAATACTAAGTCCCTTCTATGTTTCTACTTCGGATTTGTACTTCATAAGATACACAAGTCCGAACCAACAACAATCATTAGTGAAGGTGAAGTCCTACAAAAGGAGCCTTGGTCAGTTTTTCCTTCAAATAAGATTCACAAGTAGGAAGGTCCTCAATGCCACTAACATTTAGTGTTTTGAGAACTTGTAATTCATTTGTCCTATTTTTAGAGATATGTCTAAGTTTTGCATGCCATGGGATGGCATCGTCTTGGTTATCTAATTTTCTTTTACTTGATTGAATGTGCATTGGTGGTGGTTGGGAATCCTGAAAATGAATAATGCTTTGGTAAGTGTACTATGAACAACTAAAGAACCCATTCTTTAATGCCTTCAATCTCCTATTTGATTTAGAAGGATCAAATCCTTCGCTATCCAAAATGAGAATTGAAATATTGTTCTCAACAATATATGGTACATAATAACAAGGGTCCAATACAAGTATGTAGTTCCTAAAGTCTAACTTATTGAACGCCTTTGGCTTTGGCTACAACTCTTTCTTCTTAGCTAAGGTAGTGGATCATATCCCCATTACTAAGTTTTTGTAACAATTTACAAAGATAAAAACCACATGCTATATCGAATATCTATGAGAAAGAATTTATCCTTAAATGCACTTCAATAAAGTACATACCCTTCTCAAGGGTTGCAAGGTATCCCTTGCAATACCACTTCTAACGGTCTATTTCGCCAAACTAGAAACAAGTAATTCCGACTATTTCCTCTATAATCTTCTTGACTCCACTAGATGCCTTTAATGGTTGTTCTCCCTTGGAAGAAGAACTTTTCTTCCTTTTACCTCCCTTTCTAGTACCCCTAGGACCCACACACATGGAGGAGGAAGTAAGCATTAAAGATTTGTCCTTGTCATGGGAGTCTCCATCTTGATCAACACTTTGATGTATAAAACTCGGTGAGGATGTGAGGATCAAATCCTCACAAAGATCATTGTCCATCACTACGTCCAAGTTGAAAAAGCTTCTCCAAGCCTAATGATCTTTGGACCGCAGTCGATGACACATGACTTCTCATCCATCCTAACTTGAAAAATTTTCTTTGACAGCATGAACTTCCCATACTTTGTTTGCTTTACAACTCTTGTAAACTATAACCAAGGTACTATTCATGTGTTCTTGAAATTTTTGAAGTTTGTAGATGCCTAAAAATGAGACTATAGGATAGGACGATCCTCAACCCAATACATGAACATTTCATGTGTTTCTTGATCTACATTTGTCCCTATGGGATAAGGAGTATCATGATGTAGGGCACTTATATGTTTCTTGGAATCTAGAATGATTTTAAGGTTTAGTCAAATGTAGAAGTTAAGCCCGATTGGTTTATTAGTTTCCAAAATAACATCGAGTGGATTTTTAACCATTCTTGAGATTTCACAAATCATCAAAGGTGAAAAAGAGAATATAAACATGTGATTAAATATGGATATTGTTAAAAACATGTTCATGGTCTTTCAAGCATGTTTTTCGCCCACTATTTTATCAAATCCTTCACCCCCAAAAGAATTAAAAAAATCTCATTTCTTAGTGAGATCAAGACCCTAAGGACTTATAAGTGGAACCCCGCTCAAACGATTGAAAGATAAGCAACATTTGCTAATAGCATCTCATGCAACTCTTGATATATTTTGCCTCACTCTTCATATAGATTCCCGTTTAGTAGCTCTACATTACTAGGTGTTAAGTCGGACCTACCAATTAAACTTTATTTTGAGACCGCTCAGCAACATCCCCTGCTTCGAGTGCCAATGCATGGAAAACTTCAAATCGAAGGTGCATCATATACTAAGTATGTGATCACAACTTTCCACCTTAAGTGTGACCCCCACTTCAAGTGCTATCACATAAAAGATGGTAGTGTCATCATACCATATACTATTGGTAGAAGGCATGGATTAATTAAAACTTCTTTTAATTTGTATCCATTTTGACTTAATATTAGGAGCACTTAGACATTCTAAATGGATGGATTTTCTTGCTTGCAAATATATCATCAATTTTATCTTCTTATTTAGGTTTTCTATATTCTAACCATGTATCTCATATATCAATAGGACATGGAATGCATAAATAAGTAAATGCGTCTAGCATGCTTTTAAGGTGGAATGACCATGAGCCTAACCAAATGATGCACTTAGAGCCATAGGTGCACCACTTAGTTGATTTTCAGTAAGTTGATTAAATCTAACTATTACATGAGTGTATCCCCATACGTTCATGGGTCTTCTTGGGTCTCCATGCCTCCAATGGTCTTTTTGCTCCTTGTAACATTTACAAGAGGAAGAAATTCTCACTTCTAGTGATTCTACTCTCATAACATTTGCAAGATAGAAATTACGAGGCATACAAGCCCCAATTTAATGCAACAATTTTTAACAACTTGAAACAAATAAAATCAATATTAAAGGCTCATGGTCATCCCCATTCATTCATCATCCATTCAACAATTAAATGAACAATAAATAAATCTAGAATTAACAATTAATTTCAACAATTAAATACTTATCTCATAAACAAATAATTGGCCAAGCAAGAGCTAGCATAACATTTATGCATCATTATTGAAGATTAATTTTAACAAGTTTTTAAAAGAAATAAAAAATATCAAACATAATTTTGAAAACTTGCATAACATTTGTGCATCTATTATGTGAGATACAAAACACTTTTGATCACCGAATGAGCCTAAATTTGCACTCAAAACCAACCTTAACTGAAATTGGCCACTGCCAGCCAGGCCTAGGTGCAAGGCTGGGCGGTAGGTACGCGCGTGGTGCACCCACTGCCTGACCAGTGCCCAACCAGGGTTGGCAGCTGCTTTGTTTTGTGATCATGAGCGTGTCAAATGAAATTTGGCTCAACTTTTGTGCATCAAAAATTTTAGGACAACTCCTAAACATGTAATCACACATTATAGATGAAATTTCAGATCTAAAATATCTTTTGAAAATGAAATTTCAAGTGCTCAATCATGCTTTCAAAAACATGTTTAAGTAAGAATCATATTCTTCAAAAATGTCCAACAAAACTTCAATCAAATTGGATCTAAAAATGACAAACTCCTTAAGGCCAAATTAAGCATGCCATATTATCATATAATAACTAATGCCAAATCAACAATCAAAATTAGAGACTATGAATTAAAATATGCTCAACATATGAAATAACACTTAAAGTACATATTAGCATGAAATCATTTCATTGGGCAAGGAGACACAAACAACATCATCCAAACACTTCAATCCATGAGTTGGATCAACTATTTGGTGATTTTGACCAATTCATCACATGAATCAATCAATCAAAAATCCAAATCATAGCATGAATTAGACTTTGATACCAATTGAATGTATATGTAGCACTAGGATCTAATATTAAAAACTGAAAATAACTAGTCTACATGTGTGAACAAGGATCTAAACATGCTAATGATTTAGATTTGGAATGAGAATTACCATAATTTGGAAAAATCCAAGGAAGTGATGAAGAGCTCTTCTTCAATCCAGAAACTGTCACACACCGGCACAACGGAATAGATGCAACTTTTTCCAGATCCAAACTTCTCCAAAAACTCCAAAAACACTATAGTATCTTCTCAACTCCTTGATGAATCTATTGTAGAAAAAAATTTAGCTCAAAAAGCTACAGGGAACTGCTAGAAAAAAAATTCCAAGCGGACTGTCCTGATAGTAGATCTCCAAAAGCAAGCAATCCAATTATCTTGCCGCTAACGTTATAATCCACACACCAATGCTAGATCCTTATCTCCTTAATATCAACTAGAAAATACTAAGGAGATTTGCAAAGATGAAGGCTTGATTTGAGGTAGGAGAATAAGAAAAGAAGTGAAGCTTCAACACATAAGCTAACACTTGAGATTGGATGGAAAATGTGAAAGAATCTAATTCTTCACAATGTGAATAATGTAGCCGCCTATCTCTCCCTCTATATCTATATATAGAGTGAGGATGGTGTGATGCCAAGGTGTCATCACACCTTTCTCAAGGTAACCGCCAACTTGGCCTTACAAGTTGGCAAGTTGCATTTCAAATTTGAATTTGAATTTTGTGTGCATTTCAATTTCGTTTGGAATCTAATTTCAAATTAATTAAAATGCCACACCAAATGAACCTTTCATTTAAATTTTTCCTCCAAAATAGATTCTCTTCATTAATTAAATTAAATACTTTAATTTAATTAATTAAGCTTTGACTTAACTCTTAAGTCAATTGGCTTAACGCTTTAAGGTAAGAATTGTTCACTTAACTCTTTAAGCTAACTTGACCAATTGATAGTCATGTGGCACCAAATAATTAACTCATTAATTATTGGTCTAATTTAACTCCTTAAAATAGTTGATTAATTTAATAATTAAATTAATCAAGCCAAAATTGACCTTAATTTCTCCAACCTAAAAGTCGGTTCACTAAGAGTAATTTTCTAACTCTTAGAAAAATTCTCCTTTATCAAGTAGGAAATACAATTGACTTTTATGTGTGACCTATTAGGTTTTACCATTCATTGGACATGGGCTCACAACTACTCATGACTTTTGAATATCATATATTCATTTTAGTTTAAACCCCTTTAAATTAGTCGACTCAATTCAATTAATCTCCATTAATTGAAGAGTACCCAATCTACATGGTCGATGTCCAACCTCAAACCCATGGAGCCCAACTAATTGGACAAAATAAAAGCTTTTGGAAAACCATTCTGGCTATACGTGTACTATGAAAATACGGTTCTTCCGTCTCTTATCTCCTGAAAGAGACCTAAGGTAAGATATTTTCCAGCTCCCTAATAGCCTCAATTATATTTCTCTATTCAAATATTTGATTCTTCTTTATGACATCACTTTTGGAAAACTCTTTTTTCAAATTGTCATACTACCTTGCGCAAGAATTTTTTGGATTCGATCATTATAGAATACATAGAAAATGTACTCATCTTTCCCAACGACGAGGAGTTGGATTCCATCGTAGATCTCACAAACCTCCATGTCTAAGTAGTTCACACCAAACTTCCACCTGAACAACCCGCTATGTGGCGAAGAAAGAGTCAAAGCGTGAGAGCCTAAACACAAGGTTACTATGGATCCTTAGGTCAGAAGACTAATTATATGCACTAGCATTAGCTGGAGAACTTGCTACTATCGACTTGCCACTTCGGCTATCTAGTGGATTCACCGGGCGGGCCTTTCGTGCCTTGTTCCCTAATAAGCACCCACTAACATGCATTCATATCTCATATAGGATTGCTCATGGAACGAAGCAACATCCAACTCTTAGATTTATGCATCATTAGTGTAAGCCTATTTGGATCTTAGATGCCATATCTCATAAGATCCTATAGTTGGAAATTTTAAGATCACAATTGTGTAAGTCTTATTCTATGATCACTATCCATTTCGTGACCAAATCCCGTACTCTATATATGATCTAAGGGCTTCAACTAAATGTCAGTGAAGTAAATATAAGCATAAGATGGATATGGTCATTTAAAGAATATCATTCAATCAAGATTGTATCATAGCAAAATAGTTTACAATGCCAATCTAATTGGCTTGCGGGTCACTATTCCAATAGACTAAGCTTTAGTAACCTAATTTTAGACTTCCAAGATATGAGAAACTCACCATAGAAGGCACAGAATCCTGTGGTGGACTTGCGGTTGTCGGGGCAGGAGGTCAATCGGCATCAGAAAAAATGCGGAGCTCAGGTAACGAATGAGCTAAAAATAGAATACCTTGTCTAAATTATGCTTTCAAATAGCAGAGCAAGTGGTGCGTTGCTTGGAGATGAGGATTGAGAGGATTGGTAGTAAATTGACTTAACTTATGAACTACAAATATGATGTCGGGTCTAGTAATTGTGAGGTAGAGAAGTTGTCCAATGAGCCGACAGTACTGTTTTAGGTCAGGCAAAGTCTCGCCCAAAGTGCTGTGAAAAAGAGTCTTGGGATCAAGAGGGCTCTATGCAGGTTTAGCTACCAAGAGACCTGCATCTTCTAGTAGCTGGAAAGTAAAATGGCACTATAACAAGTAGATTCCAAATGAAGACCTAGCAATTTCCAACCCAAGGAAATACTTTAGTGGATCGAGATCACGAAGCTTGAAATAGAGCTGGATCTGTGTTTTGATTTTGTCAATGGCAGAAACTTAGTGACCTACGAGGACAATATTATCTATATATACAATAAGGGCAACAAAGGACTCGCCAGAACCATGTATGAATAGACTGTAGTCAGATTTAGACTGCTGAAAATCAAGTTGGAGAAGAATATCGGAGAGTATACAATTCCACTAACGAGAGGCCTATTTAAGGCCATAAAGAGACTTGTGGAACCTACAAACAAGTTTGGTGTTTGGTGTGTGCTTGTGTGTGTTAGGAATAATATAACCTGGAGACAGTTCTATATATACCTCCTCAAAAAGATAACCATTAAGAAATGCATCATTAACATCAAGTTGAGCTAGATGTCAGTTGTGAGTGGTCGCTAAAGCTAACACAAGTTTGATGATCACCGGTTTGGCAATGAGAGAAAATGTATTGAGGAAAGCAATACCACGTTGTTGTGTGTAACCTTTTGCCACGAGACGGGCTTTGTGCTTATTGATTGATCCGTCTGGTTTAAATTTCAGTCTATAAATCCACTAGCAGCCAATTGTGTGTTTACCAAATGGGGGGAGGGGAAGACAATGGCGTAAGTGCCATTTTGTTCTTATGCAATGAGCTCAGCATGCATGGCATTCTATGATTTAAGAATATGTACGGCTAGGTGATAATGTTGAGGTTCAAAATGGGTAGAGACATTGGGGAGAAATGCTCTATGAGCTGAAGAGAAGATATCATAAGATGAGTGATCAGAGAGAGGATATAAAACTAGACTAGATGACTATTTGGAGATGAGGACATTGCAATGATATCCCTCAAGTATGAATGAGGACGATAAATTCAAGTGGATATTTTAAACGTGATAGGTTTAGGTAGAAAAGGTTGAGAAAGTCATTGAGTGTTGGATCCATTTAACTGAAATGTATCAGGAGTAGGACTTGGAATGACAATAGAAAGGAAATGATCTGAGAGAGATTTAGATTAGGTGATGTGTTTGAATGGGAAGACAGACTCATGGAAAACGACATTTTTGGAGATAATTACTTGTCTGGTGGCCATTTCAAAGAGTTTACCCCCCTTATTTGATGTAGGATACCCAATGAAAACATATGGTTTTGCCCTTGGATAAAATTTTATGCGATGAGCTAGAAAGGTCAATGCATATGTGAGACAATCGAACACTTTGAGAGAGTAATAATCGAAGTTGGTTTTGTATAGGAGTTTGAATGGTGATTTGTTATTGAGAAGGTCATAAGGTATATAGGGATGTTAGATTGAAAATATAGGGCACAAGCGACATTAAAAAGATGCTAGTGCTTGCGCTCTACAATAGAATTTTGTTGAAGAGTCTCAACACATGATAATTGGTGGAAGATGCCATGTTGGGAGTACAACTCAGGCAGGTTGAATTCATGGGCATTATCGATTTTTATTTTCTTGATAGAGGCAGTGAATTGAGTGTGAATAAGGGTGATAAACTTGAGGATGAAGGAAGAAACCTCATATTTGTGCTTTAAAATAAAAGTCCATGTGAACTGAGTGCTATCATCAACCATAGTAAGAAAAAATCAATGTCCAGTATGTGCGGGAGCATGGAACAGACCCTAAACGTCCATGTGTAGAAGATCAAAGAGATTGAGAGATAGAGTAGTATGAGACATATATGGTAAATGCTTTTGCTTAGCAAAAGGACACATACTACAATAATTCCTTTGACTTATGATGTCACAATTCAACTGAGATTTTAAAAGAGCAAGTTTCCTATTCGATAAATGGCCCAGTCTGTCATGCCAAACTTAGTCGGACACTTTATTTGCATAGCTATCATGAGTAACAAGGATATTACTGTCTAGAACATATAAACCCCCAAGTCTTTTACCCTTGCCAATCGCATGGGATGTCTTGAGTTCCTAAATAAAAAATGAATCATAGTGAAATGTGACTATGAGGGATGAATGTTGAAGAAGATAGCTAATTGAAATGAGATGGAAGTAGAACTAAGGGACATATAATACATCATGCAAGGTGTTTTTTGGGTTGATATGTATGTTGCCCATGAGATGAACTAGTATTTTCATGTTGTTTGGCATAGATACAGTGGTATTGTGTATTGGCTTCATACGATGAAACAAGGAAATATTGGAACAGATATGCCTTGAGGCTCTAAAATCTATAAGCCACATAAAGGAGGAGAGATTAGATGGAGTTTGAAAGGTGCAAGTACTTGTGGTGTGAGTAGTGGATGTAGTATCAGCCTCAGATGGTTTGGAAGCTTGATTGATGTGAGTGGATAGAAGTATCATGAGTTGACAATATTGCGCGGGGCTGAGAGATTGGATAAAGTTAACTTGAGGATTGCCATTGGCGGTGTGAACTTCATAAAATTGATTAATGGCTCCATGAGAAGCGTGATGCTGATGAGAGGTAGATTGTGTGTTGGAATTATATTTTATCTTGAACTGGAAACTCAGGGGATAACCATGGAGTTTATACACGTGTCCACAGTATGACCATAACAGAAGCAGTGCGAGCAAAATGGGCGCCCTTTGTGCGGACCTCTGTATTAGTTGGTTTGATGTGAAGGTTGTCTATCGCCAAGGTTTTTCTGATTATTCCGCTGGTAAGATTATTGTTTCTCAGGTGGTTTGGCTATGTTCCTGGTATTTTCAGACTTCACAACAAAGGCAATGCTACTATTAAGATCAAGAGATGTTGTTACTCTAATTCCACGTTGTTGTTCCTCTTGTAAAATTAGAGAGAAAATCTTGCTGATAGGGGGAATTGGATCCAATGAGAATCTAACTCCGTATCTAAGAGAATGACTTATTTAACCCCATCAAAAATGCCATCACATATTCGCGATTGTAATGTTCCTTAATATATTTCAAACCACCACAAGTACAGTGACCACAAGTACAGGCAGGTTGGACTCAACTCCTCCCAGATCGTTTTGAGCTTTGTGAAATAGACACTCATTGACTGATTATCTTGAGTGAGGTTGATGAGATCTTTGTGTACTTGAAATATACGAGGACCATTAGATTGTTGGAATTGATCACGCAAATTAGTCCAGATTTCGTACGCGGAACCGGCAAATATGATGCTTGCTGCAATTTCCTTTGAGACAGAATTCAATAACCAAGACATAACAATATTGTTGTTCCTGATCTAGGAACTGAGAAAGATTGGGTCATCTTCACTCGATTTGATGATGGTACGATCAATAAACCCTATCTTGTTCTTTACAAATAGAGCTATTGTCATTGATCTGCTCTAGCCCAAGTTAATAGTTGAGAGGCGAAAGTAATGATGAAGAAAAAAAGTATTCAAGCTTTCATTAATGGCAGACTTGCCGATGAACGCTGCTGAAGAAGAAGAGCGAGGAGCATCCATGGAGAGGCGAGAATGGAGGTTAAATGAAGGTAGGGAGATAGATTTATAGAGATTGAGAGGGTGCGTAGGGAAAGTTAACAACTGATACCATGTTAAGATAGAGAGAATGGAAGCATGCAAGCAGTGATGAGCTCATGAAAGTGAATTACGTGTTATTCAATTAATGGACATTTATAGAATATATATACATAATTACAGCCGGCTAAGGGGTTACAACTGATCTACAGCTAAGTAACTAAAAATAACAACACTAACTAATTAATTAATTTTAACAATTACAAGAGAACTCTAAATATTGAAATATCTGCTTTGTTGATCTTCCTGTTGTAATAAATTGATAAAAAATAGTTGATTAAATGAGTTGATATGTTGTATGCCGTGTTAACAACTACATTGATTTAAATAGTACAATGATATCCCAACAGATTGAGTCCTAACAAGTTTATGTTTTGTTTAGGATAAGGCTTGTCTTTCGAATACTCCAAAATTTCCAAGAATCTTCAAGTTGACATCCTAAAAAACTAGTACAACATGAACACTTGCTTTATTTGTACAAATCAGACGTTTTTTTGTTATCAATTAGCTTCTAAGATAGGTTAACCCCACAAACATTCATTAACAAATTTTGACAGGCTTGGGGATCTTGGGCCTTTATTTCTTTGTAGCCTCTTCTTGGGCCTTTGAGGTGGGTCGGCCTTATAATGGCATTATGCATGGACTTTTGAATATAATATGCTATTGGATCTTTTCCCTTTGGACTTGAAAAAATTAATTTTTGTACAAGTAACAATCATCCAATTAAATAATCAAATTTGATAAACATGGCATTAATATATATCACGTAATTTGCATATTCAAAGTAATTTTACTAAATATAATTGATTAATAACTAATTCATCAATATAACTTCTTTTTATTCTTTCGGATAAGCATTCAAAACTTGGTCACATTTAACAAATTAAACATTGCCCAAAAATGAATTTTCCAAAACCCCATTAAGCCTTAGTAGTTCCAATTTATGAGATTCATTAATTAAGTGATCAATTGATTAAATGGCATCACTTTTACATTTATATGTGTGTGGTTAAGAGTTCAAATTCTAATGAATTTTTTATATGCATGTATGTGTATAAATAGAAAAAATTATGAGACTCATTATCATTGAAGGCAATGCTAATAAACTATATATATATATATATGTATAAGCATTGGAGGGAATCCTCCTATGAGCATGCGTCATTATTCTCATGTCTTTTCCATAATAGTTTCTTTCCATAAACCTGCATGCAAAAAAAATTATCCAAGATATACATATTCATAAAATTAAATTACCATAAAGTTGATTTATTCGTGATAAAAGTTGATTTATTCGTGATATATGTTTGAGTCATTAAATCAATGATCAAGAAATTTTGTAATTACGCGAGTCGATCGGTAAGCCGTCATCTACTTCTTGTACGATCTAATTATTAGTTTTAATGGGATAGTAATATCAATGTGTGGAATAAAGATGGGATCTAGCCACAATGTATAAAAATAAAACTCTAGAGAACCTTTACATCATGTGCTTCTAAAATTGAGCCTGCATGGCTACACCAGTTATCATAATACCAAGTATATTAAGAAAATGGCCTCATGAATATTGAATCAAAATAAGAGGCCGCACGAATCATGTATGTCCTATTAACCACATTATTTTATTAAAAGAAAATCAATTAATAAAAGTAAACATATTAAAATAAATAAAATTCCAACAAAAGTACTATCCTCGTCTTCTGCGACATCTAAAATTTTAATTTTCTTCAAACTAGGATTTGTACGTTTACTAGCCACTACTTGCAGTGAAGCACTTGGATAAAAACATTACCACCGGCAAAAGTAACAGAGACTGTTTTTGGCCAGTCCTCATCAAAGAACCCACCGATGACCCATGACCCATGACCCATGACCCATCCTCTAGTAATTAATAGAAGATGAAGACTGACCGACCCATTCTTTACTTTTGACTTTCTAGTTTTGTTCCACTAATAAATTAGTCTAATTTTTCATATTAGAAAAGCCAAGGTGATCCTTACGCTTAGCCTCCTGGAGATCTTGGCCCATTAGCACTGGCTGGCCCAGTCTTGGCTATATGCCAGTGCCAGGTATTACCGAATATTATGTGATGATATTATTTATAAATAGCGCCCCCAGGTGCTGTTCCTGTTCGTATTATTTAACTTTTTTATTCAAAAATCCATAAGTATAACTCAAATCCACATGCTCGGAGTCGGAGGCCAAGGTTATTGAATATGCGTACATTTTAATATAAATTATTATTGTACGTCCTATCCTAATTAATTAGCAGATTTTTTAATTAATTTTAGATAAGTAAAAAAGTTATAAAATAATCACATAAAGGAAAAATAGTCAAGGTTTAAGTGCTTGAAATGATTGTATGATACACTAATTAATTAGAAGAAATTGTACAAATTATGTGATGGTTGCTTTTAAATTTGAAAAATTTGCAATAAAAGCATCACTTCTAAATACAATTAGAATTAGAATTAAAAAATAATTAAAAAGAACTCTTATAAACACTCCCTAAATTAATTAATTAATTTTGAATAAGGTGATAAATCTAATGAAGGATCCAGTGAATATTTTTCCAAGAAAGAAAGATAGAAGGCGAAGAAAAACAACCAATTGGATATTCCCAGATAAAAAGTGTTATAAAGCACTCTATTTGGTTTAAAAAGAAAAAGAGATTCCAGTCCAGATGGTGACTCATTATACATAAGTTGAAAGTTGAGACGAGCAAAGGCAGGCAGGCAGGCAGGCAGGCAGGCAGGCAGGCATGCACTCCATCAAATTTGTTTTCTTGCAACAAGATAACATAAAAAGTTATCTCCTAATCAAAGTCTGTTGATTTCTATAGTACATATCCAGCCAGCTCTCAACTCTGGAAAACATTTCTCTAAATCCGACGTTGCAAAAAGAAAGGAATCACTTTTAAATCCGCACATTAATTGCATAACTTTTTTCTTTTTACAACGTCGGTTGGCTTTTTATTCATAATCTTGAACGAATGGGGGTCGCTGTAGCCCATATATATGAAGTTCTAATGTCATCTATTGCTATTACTTTTTCTTTCTTTTGATATAATGCGATAGATGATCATATATGTAGGCACAGCAGGAAATATGCTATTTCCTTCTTAAGGCCGGGAAAGTTTCTGCCACTTCAATAGATCTACTGGTAAGTACTACTTAATTATTTTACCAAATTATTATATATTATATTTGGAGTACACTACTCAAAAATAAACAAAAACTAAAGTAAGATATATATATATATATATATAGAGAGAGAGAGAGAGAGAGAGAGAGAGAGAGAGAGAAATTGGTTTGGTAGAAACTGGGGAATCTTTATGAAAAAGACCATCATCAAACGGACCTTTTAATTTGAGCGACTAGTGCTTTATGATGTGCTACAAAAATATCTTAATGTCTCAAGTAATAAATTTAGAATGAGATATATATATATATATATATATATGACAATTTGATTCAATGATATTAATTTTATATATAAAGTGTGAGGTTGAAAGTTCAATTCTAATAGATATCTTATTGCTTGCATATAAATAAAATAAAAAATAATAATAAATTTAGAGCAATATTTAGAAATTTTATTGTATTTGTTTCAAACCTCGATCAAATCCTTGGTAATGTAACACTTACAAATATAATTCTTATTATGTTTTTAACCTGATTGCATTGCTAAATAATTGAATTTAATTGATTTTAACTACTCAATTTAAAGAAATGATATATATATATATATATATACATACGTACTATTAATTAAGCAGCTATAAGTCGTTCATCTTTTGCCAACACAATTATTGTATCAAACTGATTGAACCCAACCCCCAATTACTCTACCCAATAAAAGGGAAAAGATCAAAAAGACAGAAAAGAAAAGCAATGAGGATAGAGAGATCAGTGAGTTGGTGAGACAAATTGTTTGGTACGAGTTGTGGAGTCTTTATGTAAAAGCCATATATATATATATATATATCATCATCAAATGACTTTTTTTGTGGCTGGTGTGCTATAAAAATGTTTTACTGAGTCAACCAACAAACTTATGCTTGCATGTAAACACCTAAGTTGGCCTCACTTATATATTTTATAATGTAATTTTTCAAAGAGTTTTGCTCATCCAATATTAAATTAAGATTGAATTAACTATAGAAACAAGTACTAGGGCTCTTTTACAAATTTCCTAGTGAAAGTACCACAAGATATATGTATAACATATTAGTGCCGAAGACAACCTTATGTTAAGTTGTATATATAGAATCATGAGAGTTTCAAATATTCAAACGAAAAATTTAAACGCATTAATGCAATAACATTTATAACTTAGATAATTTATTTTCTAAAGAATATTAATAATTAACAAAATTATACTACTTAACCTATCGTTTGTTTGAAGCTAAAGAATTAGTTAGAACAACCAAGCATGTTAAGAAATGCACAAGCAATTATGACTTAAGAAAGCATATAATTCTTATTAGGTGCGATTAGATATGCAACTACTCCATAATTATTAAGGTGCTTGCCTTTTTTTTTTTTTTTTTTTTTTATTAAATCTATATTCCTACTTTATCTAACACATATATATAAATTATAGTTTCTTGATTTCTTTGCATGAGGTAGGAGCTTTTAATGAGTTTAAGAGGCTGTTTGAGTGAGCTTATAAGCTCTTTAAAACATCTTATAAGATGTTTAAGAGCTTATAAGTTGATAAAAAGTGTTTGGTAAATTTTTTAAAAAAAGAGTTTATAAGATCCTAAAATAAGATGTTACGAGCTTATAAGCTCTTTTTAGAAAAGTAAGGAGACCCTAACTTATTTTTAAAATCTTAACAAGCTCTTTCATTTTTAACCATTTTAATTACAAAATTGCCATTATTAACATCTTATAAGCTTCAAGATCTTATTTTATCCAAACACTTCAACAACTTATTTTAAAAATAAGATCTAACATCTTATAAGCTCCAAAAACATCTTATAAAATGTAAGAGTTTATAAGATGTTACCCAAACACTCTCTAAAGATGGTGCAACTTTTTGGTCCGAAGTAATTCTACACTATTAAACTACTTTTACAATGTAGGAATATGTCTCAATTTTAACCAATCATAAATAAAGATATTAAACACAACATAATCTGGGAAAAAGATTAATTTGTTTTCAATTAAATAAGAAACTATTTACTTTAATTTCTGCTATATTTGAAGATTAATTGTTGCTTTATTGAGAACTATATATTCTTTTACTAATTATTTTCAAGACATTGGTTAGTGTTCGAGTCAATTTTATGTACATCTCAATTAATTAACCTTTCTGATTCAATTAAAACTAGACCATTCACGTCAGTGATGACAAGAAAGTATTATAATTTCTAATAAATAAAAAAAGTAGCTACAAAAGTTGGTCTAATGAAAATAGAAAAGAAAAAGGGCCTTTCCGTAATATAAGCAGATATATATATTATTCTCCTTTTCAGCATGTGTACATGCCCCACTTTCCTATTCACACAACACGGAGAGAATGAAACTTAGAATTTAAGTCTTGGGAGGGAATCCTTTATAATTTATATTCTTCTAATTTCTTTTGCATGCTCCCCTTTGTTTTATAATTTACATTTAATTTCGTGAAAGTGAAAATAAGTCTTAGTAAATGAGATCATCCTTTTTGCTCACAAACATTAAGAATGCAACAACTATTAACCTAAAAAAAATTCTAAAAAACATAAATCTAAGTAATACCATTTTAAATATGCTTTATGACAAGAAAATCGACCATGTTACATTTTTTGTTCTTTTTTATTTTCTCACTATATAAGTTATTCGTCATGTTAAAATTGGATCAAACAATAATTCAATCTGGTAATGATATTTTTAGTTAGTGTGTGGTGCAAGTTGATGCATGCATGAAGCATTGAGCAAAAGGTTCATTTGATCAAGTTGAACAATTTAATGAAAAATTTGAGTTCAATAATTGTATGAGAATGTTATGAAATAAAATCTCAAATTAGTTGATTAAGATTAGGTCTTGTTATAATTTGGTTGGAGTGTGCCACAGTCAAATATTCATACAATTGTAGCTATTTTACACTGCATATATTTATAAGTGATAGTCATAACTCAATTGATCAAAATTAAATTTATTTTAGTTAGGGTTGAAAAACAAATTAAAGTATGCAATACACGATTTTAAGTTGATCGCACAAATCTTATTTAAAGTAACTTAACCATTATATGTCAAGTTTAAATATATTTTTCAATTAAATGAGATTTGAAGCATGACTGATATTAACCTATTCAATTATTAAAAATAATAAATATGTGTAAAAATTAATATCCAGTTTTGTTTTTAATTTCACTAAAGTTCGTTCAAACTAATTAGTTCATTTTATAATCGAATCAAGTTTAAATATAATTTTAAATTAATAACAAAATTCAAATTAAATTTAATTAATATAGTATTCCATCCATGGATGCATTTCTATCTCAAGTCTTTTGGCATTTGTTCCATGAGAACAATTAAAATTGAGGGGAAACTATGTAATGCTGGAAATATTTTTATTGTACATAATTGTGTGGTTTCCCTTGAACAAAAATACTAGGTAGAAGCTAAATCTGCACTGCAAAAAATAGTGATAAACAAGAAAATGGCAAGCCTACTTCAATACTTTAGATGCAATTAAATGGCGCCTAAATCAAGGCTTGTACAACTCACAACTTTCTTAAGACTTTATTCTTCCTCCAGAGTGCTTGAAGTTCTTCTGACAAACAACATTCTGAGATAAAATGATTTTTCAATAATCAACAAGTCCCAATTAACTGTAGCTTCTACTCCTACTAACTTGAAACTCCCCTTATGAAATTATTTAGTGCAGTGAATGCTTTTTGTAGTTATCAAACGAATGTTTCATGTATGCCTTTCTGTCGAGTTCTAAATTAATTCTTAGATAGACAAATTATCAATTTAGTGAGTTATTGTGTTTTAGATTTTTTTCTATTTATACAAAAATGGAAATTGGTACCTTTTTAAAGATTCTAGGCAAATTTGTGACAGTCTTGCTTGTTTTGTTATTTTAGAAAGTTGATTATAGCTAAAATTGTTGAGGCAACAAATTAATATTGCAAATATTGAGTCCAATGTTAGTGGCGTTGCTAGTGGAGTTTGGATTGCTGCCGTCGCACCTACTCTAGTTGTAGTTCTAAATTCATTGTGGATAAGTTCCTTGAGTTTTCTATGGTAGATTCTAAAATGGGTGTAAATGAGTCGAGCTCGAGCTCGGCTCACCAAAAAATTTTAAATTAAATAAAAATATTAAATTATTAATATATCATAATTATTTAATAATAATTAATAAAATTATTTAAATTATAATATATACTATATTAATTATGACAATGATTTATATTATAATTATTGATAAAGTATTAAATTATTAATATATTATAATTATTCAATCATATATAATAAATATTTAAAATAGAAGAAAAAAAGTAAATTATTAATATATATTAATTATTTAATTAATATATAATAAATATTTAAAATTAGAAAAAAAGTAAATTATTAATATATATTAATTGTTATATAAAAAATATTTAAAAATAGGAACAAGCTCATGAGCCGGCTCATGCGCTTTTGAACAACTAAAGTAAAGTTCGAGCTCGACTCATGTTAAAGTTCGAGCTTGAGTCGAGCTATAATCGAACCGGCTCAACTCATCTTATATCCCTATTCTAAATCCATCATGTCTTATGTGAATGAGTACTAGATGATTCCACATAAGTTAGCTATTGGGCGAATAGTACTTAGAGAACCTTTCCGAGGTAGCTTTAGTAGAGAAATTGCCCCCAGTCAGAATGACTTCAAGAATTATCTTAAGCACAACACAAGGAGATAAGCCTTGAAGATCTAATCTTGAGGCTAAGTACAAAGAAAAACTATTGACTTTCAAAGAAGAAAAATGGTGGCAATGCTCATGACCTCAAAGCCAAAGCAGTGGAGTAAGGTCCATCAAATAAAAAAAGCAAAAAAGAGACCAATCTAATTAGAAAGGTATAAAAAGCAAGAAGAAATTCAAAAGGAACTTGCATGTTTAGGGCTACTGAACCAAAAATTGTCACAACTATCAACAAAATGGAACCTAAAAAAAGAGAAAGACTAACTAGGCTAATATGACAAAAGTTGATCATTTATCTCTTGTGACATACATAAACCTACTAGTATTTGTATCAATGGTGAACTTAATAGAAAATCCCAAATAATGATGGGTGGACACTCTGGCCACTCGCCATGTTTGCTCCAATTAAATGATCAGATTGTGGAGGATAAGATGTTATTTACAGAAATTTTATCAAGCTCAAAGGTACATGGAGTTGGCAAGTTTGTGCTAAATATGACCTTTGAAAAAGAGGGTGTTCAACAATATACTTCACATACTGAAAAATAGAAAAAACCTAGAACCAGACCAATTCTATGTAGAACTGATTTTAGACTAGTGTTTGAGTGAAACAAATTTGTACTTGCAAAAAATGAAATGTATATTATCAAAGGCCTTTTTATGCCAAAGAATGTACAAAAAGTTGAAATTAGTGAGAAAGTAGAATTAATTGAGTCCTTTGAGTCATTTAACTTATGACATCATAGATTCAAATTCGTGACTTTTGGTACCTTAATTAAACTTACTATTGGCATGTTGCTTGAATTAAATTCGACGCAAAATCAAAATGTGAAGTTTGTATTAAGATAAAAATAATGAAGGTTTCTTTTAAATCATATAAAAGAAGCATTGAACCATTGAATTTTTTGCATTGTTTATGTGATTTAATGGTGATGCAATTCAGAGAAAAGAAATATTTCACAACTTTCATCATTGATTGTATGATGTATTCTCAAATTCATTTACTTTCAGGTAAAGATGAGGCATTAGAAGTGTTTAAACAATATAAAAATGAGGATGAGACACAATTTAGAAAGAAAATAGAAATACTTTGAAGCAATAAAATTCTAGAATATATCTACCCATTTGAACTAAATATGAAATCATCTATGAAGTGATAGCTCCATATGATACAAAATCAAATGGCTATGCAAATCATAGTAATTGAACTTTGAAAGAAATGAGGTACGCTCTGTTGACGAATGCAGCAACACCTCAAAATATGTGAGGGAAAGCAGTGTTGACTGCAAATTACTTACTTAATAAGCTAGCCCATAATAAACTGCAAAAGACACCTTATGAAGTATGCAAAAACCATTCGCCTTTCTACCAATACCTTCATGTGTCGTGTGTCTTGAAAAGTGGGACTTCCACTTGCTAAAAATTTTCTTAGATATGCACAATATAGTACTATGTATAATTCCTTATGCAAAAAATAGATATAAATGACATTGAGATCAATATTATAATTAAGTCAAGGAATGCAAATTTCTTTAAGGAAAAATTTCCTTTGAAATAGAAATATTATAATTAGAATCAAGTAAGGAGGAGTGTGAATTTAGATGTAGCAGAAGATTTAGAATGTCTAACTTGTGTGTTAGAAAATTAAACCACGCATGTTCATTGAAACAATGACAACATGATAAGCTTCTTTATAGAAAGAGACCCTAAACAGTAAGATTGAATCCATCATGTAAAACCATACTTGGGAATAGGTGGATGTTCTCCCTAAAACAAAACCTATGGTACAAATAAATTTTCAAGAGGAAGATGAAAACTAATGGTACAATTGATAAGTGTTAAGGCAAGATTAATCGTGAATTGATATAGACAAAAAAAAGGTCTTGATTAATGAAATATATTTGTTAGTGACTAGGATAATATTTATTAGGTTATTAATTGCATTTGCAGCAATTAATTCGATATTCACTAAATAAATGTTAAAACAACTTTTGTAAATGGTGACCTCAATGAGGAAATTTATTTCCTGCAATCAAAAGGATTCGTGGTTTCACATCAAGAAAAGAAGGTATATAAGCTAGTTAAGTCATTGTATGGCTTAAAGCAAGCACCTGAAGGCATAGAAAATTTGATCAAGATATGCTAGCAAAGGATTTTAAGATCAATAAGTGAGGTAAAAATGTATACATTAAAGCCATTGCAACTAAGTATGTCAGTGTATGTCTATATGCAGATGATGTGATTAAATAGATGAAGAAATTGTTAACAAGCAACTCGAGATAAAGGACATGGGAGTAGTAGATATGATATGTGGAATAAAAATTATCAAAACATCGCATAAACTAGTCTTAATACAATCTCATTGTATTAAGAAAGTATCACAAACGTTCTTAAATCATGAAAGTAGCCCAGTGAAGTATCCCATGGACGTAACAAAGATTTACTAAGAATAAGGGTGAAGCAAAGTGTAACTAGGAATGTGCATGCATAATTAGAAGCCTAATGTATAACATAAATTACATGAGACTTGATATAGCATATGCAGTTTGTATGCTAAGTAGATACTAGTAAGCCTAGGCAAGAGATTGGACCACTATTATTAAAGCCTTAAGGTACTTGGAACATACCTCAAACTATGAGTTGCATTGTACTAGATATCCATCTATATTGAGGGATACAATGATGCTAATTGGGTAGCGGGCACTAATATGACCTTAAGTGAATAAGTGTTTACACTATAAGGAGTAGTTATATTTAGAAATCATCAAAATAAGCCTGTATAGTCATGTCAACTATGAAATATGAGTTTATTGCATAAGTAAAGCAGGTGAGGAAGCAGAATTATGCCAAGTATTGGAAGACATTCCAAATTTTCTTAAACTTGTGATAGCAATTTGCATCCATTATGATAGTCAATCTATAGAAAATAGGGTATAAAATAAGTATGTTTAGTGGTAAATCTCGAGACACACGTCATAGACATAAGTATTGTTGGACAAGTGCTCTCAAATAAAGTTATATCATTTGACTATATAGAGTTAAATGATAACTTAGCAAAATTGCTTAAGGATTAATAGAGCAAGTTGATAAAACATTGAGGGAACTAAGATTGAAGCCTATAAATAACTAAGTCTCTATAACAAGAACCCTAACTATATGACTAGAAATCCTGAGAAATAGATTTGAATAGAACTTATTGTAGCTTGACGTACAAGCACTATGGGGAGTAAAACCTCCTCCATATTCCTATGATATATAGCCAGTGCCACTTACAAAAGTTTAAGGGTAAGCTTTACTTTAAATTACTATTATACCTTCAATTTCCAAGTGAGGGTGCACAAGAAACCCTTAATAAGAAGCTACTTGTGAGTGAGGTTTTAGTCAGTCTTATGAGAATTTCTAAGGCTGGCTTCTCATAAAGTACTCTTGAATACCAAGAGCAGTTCAGGGTTAAAAAAACACTGCGTTTAAACTATAATATTGATTATTGAGTAATTTTGTGTAAAGTTTTATTATCTTGATATACACAAAAGTTTAACAATTCAAGATATCATTTTGAGAGTGATTATAAGCTAAGAAGGGGATGAATTAGGCCTAAGGGATTTTAATGCAGTTGAAGTTTATCACTCAAATACTTTTTAGCCTTTCAAAATAATTTAAGTCTTTCATAGAAAATAGTTTTAGTTACTGACTAGAATTTGTAAGTACCAGTTAAACAACCAGTAAGACTAGTAATAAATAAAGTATTAAAAATAGAAGTAAAATGACATTGTTATTTATAGAGGTTCAGCAAGCCTACTTCTCTGTCTAAGCTTTCACTTAGGATTTTGAACATGTCAAATCAATTAAGATATAATAATATTTTATAGTTAAATACAGTAATTTGATAGAATAAAAGTTAAGGAAAGAAACACCATAACATGGTGAAAACTAGCTCTTCACAAAGAGCTAGACCAAAATCCCAGGCATGATAAGGCAGATTCTAGAGTACTACAAAACCAACTACTTTGTGAACAAGTCCGGGAGAACTTCTACTAGTTTTACTTGCACAATCTCTGTGGCCTAATGCACGAGTTGCTGCCACTTCGTATGGCAAGCTCTAGACTCTCTTTCCAGACCAAAACCTGAAATACTGCAGAAGACTCCAGACAACACTGCTCTATTAGTTTCTTCACCTAGAGGTCCTTAGAGCAATCAAGTGCCTATTTGTTCTCTTCACGAGGTCCCTCGAGAGCAGGTATGTCTCCCATCCCTCTTCACAACTAGGTCTTTGGAGACACAAACCGCCTTGTCTTTGTCTCCCCAAGGTCCATTGAAGGCAAGCTCCCCTTGACTTTCTTCACCACAAGGTCCCTCAAAAACATACGTAGAGCAAGGAATCAGCAATACTTAAGCAAAAAATATGTATGAGAGTATCACACAACTCCTCAAGATACTTAACAAAGATCTTTTCCTGACTAAGTGATTCTCCTTTATTGTTGTTGCATATTTTCTAATTTATAAGCTCATATCCAATAGCTATAAATCCTAAATTAGG
This sequence comes from Jacaranda mimosifolia, assembly GCA_018894105.1. NCBI lineage: Eukaryota > Viridiplantae > Streptophyta > Magnoliopsida > Lamiales > Bignoniaceae > Jacaranda > Jacaranda mimosifolia. The sequence goes on from CM032126.1 coordinate 23,477,282, forward strand.
TAAGTTTCCATTAGAATCAAATAAGGAAACAACATATTATGGTAAGCATTCATTAGTACCATAAATTTCGAATATATCAATAAGTACAACAAGATTAGTTTCTTTCCTAACTTATAGAGGTTATGAATCAAGCTAGAATCTTCAAGAGATATTTTAATTATGGAAAGTAAATTCTAGTGCATAGACATATTCGAGTAGATAATACAGAATTCATAAGTTAATTGCATGCTTTCAACACATAAATTTAGATTGTAATTTTGTCATAATCAAAATAATGTAAATCATCAAAAGCTTAACAATCTTCCCCTTTTTGATGATGACAAAATTTGAGAAGAGATGAAGGATATCACCTTAGCTTATGTGCCTAGTTTTGCTAGCTTGTGCTCCCTCTTTCTTATTGCATTTCAAGAATCCGAGAGCAACTTGTGCTCCTCTTGGCTATGTGCTAGAGAAACAATAAATACCAACAAATACTAGCTAATAGAATTCATTCATATAATAGGCCTAATAAAATAAAAAAAATCATCCAGCATGTTAAGAGTTTATAGGCCTATAAAGCTATTCATTATCCAAGCAGGTAGAAAGCTATTCATCATCCAAGCAAGTAGAAATAGAAATAAGTTCTAGCAAACAGACAGATAAAAGTTTCAAACAAATGAAAGTTTTCAAATGTTCAGATATTTTCTCCCTCTTCATCATCAAAAGAGGCCATCATCAAAAAAGGGCCTAAGAAGCATTTAGATAAGCTTTCACTTCTCCTTTAGCCGAATAATGTTTGCACGATTGCGGCTAGATTTGCGAAGAAAACGCTTGAGTTTGTAATCCATGGAATCAACAAAGGTCTCCAGACATCCTGTAAGAGTCTCCATAGCCTTACTAAGATCATCCATCTTAGCCTTAAGTCTCTTATCAACTTGCCCCCGAGTTCTTTTTGGTGTTTTAATCGGAGTGGTGCAAACAGAGCTAGATTCTTCAGATTTTGAGCTAAAAATCACTAGTTTTCTTGGATTTACAGGGACGAAGCTTGATATTGCTAGGGGTTCTACCAACTCCCATAGACCATCCATCATCCTCAATATGCTGAATCTTTATTTTTCTAAGCTCACAAGGTCTAAAATTTTATGGTCATGCTCCCCCTCAATCCAAGCATCTGGCAAGAAAACTCCCTCATGCTCAAAAATATAAGTAAGAATCATTGAGTAAGGAAAATTTTTGGCTGGATAAGAGAAGGAATAAACCATGTGTTTTAGAATTATAAAACCAATATTGACCAATTTTTGTCTAATAGCTTTAGCCACCACATAGAGACTCACGGTCAGTAGAATGACCACCATTAGATACCAAATAGGAGAAAACAGTACAACTGAGCGTTTTATGGAGCAAAATATGTTCAATCTTCAACTTGTTTAAAGCAACCCCATCAAATAAAGCATATTGTTTATGACCCTAAAATATTTTGGTGATTTCATCGTAGGATATATTAGCATCAATCAAGTCTCCAAAATTAAAAAATTAGTACTATCATCAGGAAGATCAAGTAAAAAATTCAATTTTGATGGAGATAGCACAATTGTTTTTCCAAACACATAGGATTCAATGGAAACATCATTTGCAGACTTAATGAAGGTAAAATTTGAGTAAAACAGCTTCACCTAATATGGATAGGATCTTTCATCAAGTTTCATAAAATTGTCCCATTTCAGATTACACACAAGATCAATGGAAACAGATTTTAGCAGAGAATTAAAATTAGTTGCTCTTCCCCCATTTAAGTTTCGACTAGAAATTTTTTGATGAAAATATTTTTCATCTTCAGTAGAATGGAATTTAAGAGATGACAGAACCTTATCAAAATTATAGTTAGTAACTTCTTCAGGATTGACTAGAACAAAGGACTTAAAGCTTGACAAACCTCCATTTGAACCACTTGGTTTTCTACGAGAACCCATGGGGATGTCCTTAATACCAGGCTCCTCACAGCCTAAAAACTTGGGTTTATCAGAGGAGGAATATTTTTCTTTATCAAAGCTAGATTCATTATACCACTTTAGTGGAAGAGGAGCTTTGGACACTTCGAAAGAAACAAGTTCAAAGGAGGACAATGAGGGTTTGTTTTTCTTTTAGGAAGAAGGTCCAACAAAATAAGAGCTTTCTCTCTTTGACATTTTGAAAGAGATCAAAAGGTTTGAGAGAAAGACGAGAAAAAGGGTTTTGCTACAAAAAAAAGAAAAATTCGACACATGAAGAAGAAGAAGGATCAGTTAGAATAAAGAAAACTGGAAAAATGAGATTTTGGAAAGTGGATCAATTAATTCTCATAACAGCCAAGAATTTTGGGAATAAGAATGGTAATAGGGAAGGTAAATTGAGCATATTATTGGGTTGTTTTCAAAAAGGTAATAACTGCCAAGTTTAATCATAATTTATTTCTCCAGCCAAATTAAATTTTGATTTTTATCGACAAATTTCCTTTCCTCCAATGCTTCAGTAAAAATATTTGCAAGTTGATTTTAGTATAAACAAAAGCAATTGATATATCACCTTTATTTAGATGATCACGCAAGAAATCATGTTTAATTTCAATGTATTTTGTGCGTGAATGCAAGATTGAATTTTTAGAAATGCTAATAGCATTGAAACTATTGCATAAAATGAGCACACAAGGGACATTAATGCCAAAATCATGTAAAATACACTTCATCCATAATGCTTGGGTGCAGCAATTGCCCAAGATCATATATTCTGCCTCGGTTGTGGATAGTGCAACTACGCTTTACTTTTTACTGCACCATGAAACTAGGCAATGTTCCAGCAGTTGACAACCACCACTGGCACTTTTCCTATCTATCTTACAACTGGTATAATCTGCATCAAAATAGCTTATGAAATTAAAAGATTTAGAATGTGGATACCATAAACAATAGTTAGTTGTTCCCTTAAGATATCTTAATATTCTTTTAACATCATTCAAATAGGATTCCTTTGGGTTAGACTGGAATCTAGCACATAAGCATGTTGAAAATATAATATATGAATGAGTTGAAGTTGAATAAAGTAAACTACCAATCATACCTCTATAGACTTTCTTATCTACACTCTTACTATCCTCATCAAGTTCTAGTCTAACACTTGTACTCATGGAAGTGGTTGAAGGTTTGCCTTCACTCATTTCAAACTTCTTTAGAAGCTCCATTGTATACTTTTCTTGCAAGATAAATGTCCTTTTCTGAGTTTGTTTCACTTGAAGTCCCAAGAAGAAGTTGACCTCTCCCATTAAGCTCATCTCAAATTCATGTTTCGTTTTCTCAGCAAACTCTTAACAAAGTACATCATTAATATCACCAAAATGATGTCATCGACATAAATTTGAACAATAAGAGAACCACTATCTTAGTACTTAGCAAACAGAGTGGTATCTAAGATTCCAATAAAAAAAATCATTGTTTACGAGAAAATTACTCAATTGATCATACCTAGCCCTGGGTCTTGTTTTAGTCCATATAAAGTCTTTGTCCATTTAAAAACATGATGAGGAAAGTTTTGATTCTCGAAACCATGGGGTTCCTCAACATAAACTTCTTCTTTTATAAATCCATCTAGAAAAACACTTTTTATATCCATTTAATAGAGCATAAACTTTTTATGAGATGCAAAGACAAGAAGCATTCTAATTGATTCTAATCTTGCAACTGGAGCAAACGTTTCATCATAGTAATACCCTCTTGCTGATTGTAACCTTTTGCTACCAATTTGGTTTTATTCCTGGTAACTTCATCGATTTCATCTAGCCTATTTCTGAATACCTACTTGGTACCAACGATTGGATGGTCTGATGGTCATTCTACCAGCTTTCAAACTTTATTTTTTTTCAAATTAAGCCCGTTCTTCCTTCATTTGAAAAAAATCAAGAACGGTATTCGAATCCTCAGTTGGATTCGAAATTAAGCCCGTTCCTTCCGACTGGATTTTAGTGCCTTTTTGACATCTTTAGGTTCAATCATTGAAATGAAAGCACAGGTGGATTCATCCAGTGGAACTTGTCTAGCTTTGGATCTGGTAGTTATTCTAGCTTGAGAATCCCCAATGATTCTATTAGTAGGGTAACCGGAAGCATATTTAAACTCTCTGGTTCTTTGTTTAAGTTTTTCCACTGATTCACTAGAGTCATGTTCAACAGTGGGATTTATTTCCTCAAGTGATTTCGAATCCTCTTGATTTGAAGTAGAAGGCTCAGGATCCAGAATCTCAACTGGTTCTTCAAATCCTGTAATTTTTTTACTCAAGGTTTCCTTGGCACAAGACGAATTAGTCTCATTAAACGCAACATGCATAGATTCTTAAATCATTTTTTTTCCTTTTATTAAACACATGGTAGGCTTTATTGTGCATTGAGTAACCAACAAAGATAGCTTCATCAAATTTGGAGTCAAACTTTGTTAAATAATCTCTATCATTGAGAATGTAACATTTGCAACCAAAAACACGAAAATTAGAAATATTTGAAACTTTACTGTGCCATTATTCATATTGGGTTTTCCTCAAAAGTGGTCTTAAGAAAACATAATTTGACACATAACAAGTTGTATTCATGGTTTCACCCCTAAAAGGATTTTGGAATATCATATTCATTAAGCATGGTTCTAGCAACTTCTAGCAAAAATCGATTTTTTCCTTCAACTACCCCTTTTTTTTGTGGAGTCTTAGGAGCAGAAAAATCATGAATGTAACCATGTTCTTTATAAAATAAAGTAAAATTTATTTCATCAAGTTCAGTTCCATGGTCATTTTGAATTTTCTTAATAAAATAACCATTTTCATTTTGAAGCCTTTTGTTGAGTGGAATGAAGCACTTAAAACATCATTTTTATGAGCAAGGAATAAAATCCACATAAAACGAGTATAATCATCTACTATGACAAACACATATCTTTTACCTCCAACAGAAGCGATTTTCATAGGCCCGAATAAGTCAATGTGTAGAAATTCCAGTGGCTTAGAAGTTGTGACCTCATTCTTTGGTTTGAAAGATGTTCGGATTTGCTTCCCCTTTCAACATGCGTAACATATTTTATCCTTATAGAAGTTCAACTTTGTTACTCCTTTGATAAGATCTTTCTTTGTGAGATGAGATATAAGCTCCATGTTTATGTGGCCTAATCTTCTGTTTCATTTCCAGCATTCTTCATCTGAAATAGTTAAGCACTCCACATTTTGATCGGTTAAATCATCAGGGGCTATATAAAAAAACATTTCCATCCCTGGTAGCAGTAAAAACCGATTTCTCATTTTACTTAATCACAGAGTGAGTAGGATGGAATTTAACCTTATGACCTTCATCGCATAGTTGACTGATACTAAGCAAGTTATGCTTAAAGCTCTTAACAAGCCATACATTATTAATAGTAGTATCGGTCTGCTTACCAATGGTGCCTTTACCTATTATGCATTCTTTTGTGTTGTCTGCATAGGGAACATTTCCTACAAGATAATTGTTAAGCTTAAGAAACATGGATGCATCCCCCATCATATGCCTAGAACATCCATTGTCCAAGTACCACTTCTGTTTCTGGGAATGTTCCTTGGCATGAACTTGCAAGAAATTAGTTTGTTTTGAGTCCTCAAACTATGTTGGATCCTTCATGGTTAGTAGAAGATAATTTTTTTACCCAAACAAACTTGGTACCAAATGAGTTTTTCAATCGGATATCTATAATTGATATGACCAAGTCTATCACAAGTAAAGCAAGTTTTTCGAATTGGTTTGAAATTATTTTTGGAAGTTGTAGAAACTAATTTGGTATTTTTTTTATTCATGCGGTTTCTAAATTTCCATCCCTTTTTAACATTATTTTTAAGTGGAATAGGCATTTTTGTGTGCTTAACACTTGTGGAACATTCGCCTAGATCACCCCTAGCATGACAACATTCTTCAACAACCATTTTCCTTTGATTTCACTGCTCATTCTCAATTTATTTCTTCAATGAGTTATTTTCTCTAATGAGCCAATCATTCATTTTCTTTTCGCCTTTAGCATCAAAAGTCTCTCTATTTTTAGCCATTTGTATTTCAAATTTATCTTTGTGAGCTATATCCAGTTCTTCCTACAAATAATCCACTTTATCATGCAAAGCTTTATTTTTATCGACAAGCATTTTGAAATAAAGCAAGGAAAGCTAAATCAAAACTTGTCTATACACCTCCCAAGGATCTAATCATACTGTAAAATGGATTTGGAAGAAGATAAATACCTTGAAAGCTCAAAATTCCAAGGTAGAATGAAAGAAATACCTGAACACTTCAAAGTTATCTTCCTCTGGCGCAGCAGCAACTTGGCAATGATTGCCTATCCAAACCACATCCAATTTCACTGAAATTAGGATACAACCTCCTCAACACCTTGGAGAAGCTCCAGTAAAAAATTCAGCCAAAAATGAATCCGGCAAGGTCTGGAAAAGACGCTCCAAAGTTTCTGCCCCTACAGTGGATCTCCAAAAGCCAAGCTATCCAATTGTCTAGCCTCTAATGTGATGATCCAAACACCAATGGCAAATCAAAATCACTCCTTAGTTAGCTGGAAAACCAAAGAGAGAAGAAGGTTATGAAGACCGATTTTAGGAGGTAGGATGAAAAAACAGTGTGAGACTTCAACATATGAATGAATCGCACAAAATTGGAGGGAAAAATGAAATCTAACAATTAGATATGCAAGCATTGCATGGCCGGCTACCTCTCTCCTATTTATAGGAGTGGAGGTGTGATGCAAGTTGGAATCACACCTCCCATGAGGTTGGCACCAACTTGCAAGCAAGTTGCGTGTGAAATTTTAATTTCACTTGCATTTGAATTTCATTTGGAATCTTCATTTCATCTCATAAAATGTCATCCAAATAAATTCTAAATGCACTCCAAATGAACTCTTTAATTTGGATTTTCCCTCCAAAATAATTCTTTACATTAAATAAATTAACCCCTTAATTTAATTAATTAATCCTAACTTAACTCCTCAAGTCAACTAGCTTAACTTTTTAAGCTATAAAGTGTTAACTTAATTCCTTAAGCTAACTTGACCAATTAAAAGTCATGTGGCACCAATTAAATTAAGGGTGAATTGCATTTTACCCCCCCTGTGTTAGTCATAAGTTGCAAAAAACTCTCTTATGAAAAAAAAATAGGCAGTAACCCACCTTATGCTTTTGAAAAAATAGCACACTGCCTCCTCATCCTTATTTGATGCAATTTAACTCTAATTTTTATATATAAAGACTATATTACCCTTCTCATTTCATCTATTTTCAATTTATTTATTCTTATTCTCTAATTTATTTATTTATTTATTTTTGTATATATTTAAATATAAATATGTAAATATATAAATATATAAAAATTATTTAATAATATTTATGGATATATTTATATTTTTGTATATAAATATACAACATTTATACGTAATATATTATATATATATGTTTAATATATAAATATATATGAATTATTTAATAATATATGTATATATTTATATTTTTGTATAGAGATATACAAAATTTATATGTTATATATTATATATAAATGTAAACATAAATATATTGATATATTTATAAATATATTTGTACATAAATATTCATATATTATATTTCATTTTTCTAATTTAGTTATTTTTTATTTTGTATATATTTAAATATAAATATGTAAAAATATAAATATATATAAATTATTTTAATAATATTTATGTATATAATTATATTTTTGTATAGAGATATACAAAATTTATATGTTATATATTATATATAAATGTAAACATAAATATATTGATATATTTATAAATATATTTATACATAAATATTCATATATTATATTTCATTTCTCTAATTTAGTTATTTTTTATTGTTGTATATATTTAAATATAAATATGTAAATATATAAATATATATAAATTATTTGATAATATTTATGTATATATTTATATTTTTGTATATAAATATACAAAATTTATACGTTATATATTATATATAAATGTAAACATAAATATATTTATTCTAATTTATTCTATTTTTTTCACTTATATATATTATATACAAATATATAATATACTATAAGTATAAATATAAAGTATGTAATATAATACATTATAACTACATAATATATTTATATATAAATATTTATATATATATATTAATAAATAAACATAAATATATAAATATATTATATTTACCTACCCCACCCCCACCCTCGCCCGTCACCCAAACCCCACCCCCATAATTGCCTTTAATGGCTACCATGGCAGCCATGGTTAAACTGCCATACCTGGCCAGATCTAACCACCGGCCGCATCTGATCATGACGGCCAGTGGTATTCAATTTTTTTTTTAGTTATATACATATATATGTAAAAAACAGCAGCCATGGCCGACCGTTTTCCCCTTTCGAGGAGCGGCCGTAGAGGCGGCCATGGCCACCGCTCGAGAGGTGGGGGAGGGTTGGTGGGTTGAGGAGGGTGGGTTATATATATAAATATACACATATATATATTTGACTATATATAAATATTATTATATACAAATATGTCTATAATAACTATATATTTAATAAATATATACATATATATTGTATATAAATATATTTATATATTTTATATTTTTTTATAGGTAAAAATAATTTGAGCTGTCAATTTATTTAATACATCCAATTGTTGATGTTTGAGGGCAAAATTGAAATTTTAGCAATAAAAAATCCTAAACTAATTGCATCTACGGCACGTGAACTACACTGCGGGATGAAGGGGGGTAATTTGCTATTTTTTCAAAAGCATAAGGGGGGTTACTGCCTTTTTTTTCAAAAGAAAATTTTTTGCAACTTATGACTAACACAGGGGGGTAAAATGCAATTCACCCATTAAATTAACTCCTTAATTTAAGTGGTCTAATTTAACTCCTTAAATTATTGTGATCAATTTAACAATTAAATCAAGCAAGCCAAAATGACCGAAAATTAGCCAACCGTTTTCCTCCATAAAATCAGTCAAGTGAAAATTTCTAACTATTAGAAAATTCCCTTCATCAAATAGGATTTCCTATTGCCTTTTTTGTATGACTCATTAAGTTCTACCATAAATTGGACATGGGACTACAACTCTTGTGATATTTAGAATATCAAAATATTCACATTATTTTAAACTACTTTAAACTAATAACTCAATTCAATTAATCTCTGTTAATTGAAGAGTACCCAAACTCCATGGTCGATGTCCAACCTCAAGCCCTTGGAGCCCAACTAATTGGCCGAAATGAATATGCTCTTGGAGAGCCATTCTAGCTCTATGCTTGCCATACAAATATGGTCGTTCCGTCTCCTATCTCCTAAAAGCCTAGGGTAAGATATTTGTCGGTTCTCTAATAGCCTTGATAACTATGTTTCTATTCTAATGTTCGATTCCTCTTTATGATCTCATCTTTGGAAAACTACTTTTTTCAAATTGTCATACTACCTTGCGCAAGGATTTTGTGGAATCAATCACTGTAAAATACATAGGGGATGCACTCGCCCTTCACAACGACGGGAAGACGGATCCCATCTTGGATCTCACAAACCTCCATGTCTAAGTAGTTCATACTCAATCTCAACCCGAATAATCCGCAGAGTGGTCAAGGAAGAGTTAAAGCATAAGGACCTAAACACAAGGTTACCATGGATTCTCAAGTCAAAGGACTAATTATATGCACTAGCATAAGTTGGAGAACTTACTACTACCGACTACGACTATCTAGTGGATTCTTCGGGCGGGCCTTTAGTGAACTTGTTCTCTAACAAACACCCACTAAAATGCACCCATGTCTAACATGGATTGCTCATGAAATGGAGCAATATCCAATCCCTTGGATTTATGCATCATTAGTGCAAGTCTATTCGAATCTTAGATGCCCTGTCTCATAAAATTCTACAACTTGAATATTTTAAGATCATGACTGTGTAATACTTGTTTCATGATCACCACCTAGTGCATTACCAAGTCCTGTAATCTTGTGTGATCTAAAGTGCTTCAACTAAATGCTAGTGAAGTAAAATAAGCATAAGATGAAGATGGTCATTAATAATGAATATCATTCAATCAAGATTGTATCACAAGTGAAATAGTTTACATGCCAATCTAATTGACTGCGGGGCACTATTCTAATAATTTTTCACTTGCCTTAGAGCCAATTTCCCATAGTCTCAAGACCTATTTTCTCAAGATGTCCTTCAAAGACCTTTTGTGTTAGGGGTTTTGTCAGTGATCTACTATATTTTCTTCTCAGGCTACCCTATCCACTCGGATGTTGCTTCTATCAATGATCTCTCATATGAAATAATATCGCCTTAAAATGTGCTTAGATCATTGTTGAGATCTTGGCTCTTTGGTTTGCGCCACCGCCCTATTGTTGTCACATAATACAACTATAAGCTTAGCAATGCTAGGTACTACATCCAACTCTTTGATGGAACTTTTTCATCCAAATATCCTTCTTTGCAGCTTCCGAAGCTACAATATATTCCACCTCTATGGTTAAATCGGCCATGGTGTCTTATTTAGAACTCTTCCAACTCACCATGCCGCCATTGAGGCAAAATTAAATCTAGAAGTAGATTTTATGTCATCTACATTGGATTGGAAATTGAAATTCAAAAATCCCTCGAGTTTCAATTCTCCATTACCGTATACCAAAATAAGTCCTTAGTCCTTCTCAAATACTTAAGGTTCACTTTAATGACCATCTAGTGACGTTCACCAGGGTCAGATTAAAAACGGCTCCTAACACTTAGAACATGGGCCACATCTGGCCTTGTACATTAAACGACATACATTATGCTCTCTATGGTGGACGCATAAGGTATGTGGGACATCTTATGTCTCTCTTCGTCAGTCTTAGGGGCCATAGACTTGGAGAGACGAAGACCATGTCCCGTTGGAATGAATCCCTTCTTGGATTCTTCTATACTAAACCTCTTTAGCATCTTATCAATGTACGGTGTTTGGGAAGGCCCTAACATCCTCTTTAATCCATCTCTATAGATACTTATTCCTAATACGTATGATGCTTCTCCCAAATCCTTCATGGAGAATTGAGTAGATAACCATGCTTTAGTACACTCTAACATTACTCTCTCATTCCCAATGAAAAGAATGTCATCGACATAAAGCACAATAAACTATACATTATTCCCACTAGCCTTTTTGTACACACAAGGTTCATACACATTTTTGACAATGCCAAATGATTTGACTGTCCTATCAAAACATATGTTCCAACTTTGGCATGCCAGTTTAAGTCCATAAATGGATCTCTCAAGTTTGCAAACCTTTTCCTCATACCCTTTGGATGTGAAACCTTGTGGTTGCTCCATATAGATTTCTTCTTCAAAGTTTTCATTGAGGAAAGCAATTTACACATCTATTTGTCATATCTCATAGTCATAATATGCGGCTATGGCAAGTAAAATCCTAATGGACTTAGGCATTGTGACCGGTGAAAAAGTTTCCTCAAAATCAATACCGGGTCTTTGAGTATAACCTTTTGCTACTAGTCACGCCTTAAAGGTCATAACCTCACCATTGACTCCTAGCTTTCGCTTACAGATCCACTTGCAACCAACATAAACTATTCCCTTCAGTGGATCTACCGAAGTCCATACTTTGTTGGAGTACATGGAGTCTATTTTGGATTTCATCGCATCTAGCCAATGTCCTGAATCTATGTCCAACATAGCTTCCTCATAGGTCTTCAGATCACTATTGAATTAGCCCATCTCATGTAGGAATCCGAACCTTTTGGGTTGCTTCTTAATTTGGTTCATCCTTCTCAGAAGTTGTATGTAAGGCTCTTAATGCTTAGTTGTTTCCACTGCTTGTGGGATTTTTTTATCATCTTAAATTTCATCAAGTTCAACAACAACTCCATTTCTATTTAATAGAAATTTCTTTTCCAAAAAGTAGGCGTTCCTTGAAAAAACACATTTTGTTTAGAGGGATCATAAAAGTAATAACCCAAAGTCTCTCTTAGGTACCCCACAAACTTGTACAAGGTGGATCTACTATCCAACTTGTCTCCCACTGGCCGCTTGACATTAACGGGGGAGCCCAAAACTTTTAGAAAAGAGTAATCGAGTACTTTACCATACCACATCTCATACAGTGTCTTTGGCACCATCTTTGAGGGTAACATATTAAGCAACCTCACCGTCGTATCTAGAGAGTATTCCCAAAAGGATATAGGCACATCGAAAAAGCTTATCATGGAACGTATCATGTCTAACAAGGTATGATTTCTCCTCTTGACTACTTCATTATCTTGGGGTGTACTGGGTAGAGTCCATTAAGAGAGAATCCTATTCTCCTTGAGATAATCTAAGAACTCGATACTTAAGTATTATCCTCCTCGATCCAATTGAAAAGCCTTAATACTTTGTCCTTTTTGCTTTTCTACTTCATTCCTATACTCTTTGAACTTGTACTTCATAAGATACATATATCTGCACTGGTATGATCATCGGTGAAGGTGATGAAGTAAGAATAGCCTCCTCTCGCACTAACTCTTAGTGGGCCACAAACATCCGTATGGATCAAATTCAAAGGACTTGTGGTTTGCTCCAATTGTCCCACAAAAGGAGCCTTGGTCATTTTTCTCTTTAAACAAGATTCACAAGTAGGAGGATTCTCAATATCACTAACATTTAGTGCTTTTAGACCTTCTAACTTACTCATCCTATTTTTAGATATATGTCCAAGTCTTACATACAACAACATGGCATCTTCTTGGATATCTAATTTTCTTTTACTTGATTGAATGTGCATCAATGAAGGTTGAGAATCTAATACGTACAATCTATTATTTAACATACCTTGTGCAATTAAAGAACCATTCTTTAATGCTTTCAACATCCCATTAGATATAGAAAATCATATCCTTCATTATCTAAAATGGGAATAGAAATAATGTTCTTAACAAAATTGGGTATATAGTAGTAAGGATCAAGTACAATGCAAGAATTCTCCATTTCCAAGGTGGAGGATCATATACACTTCATCGAGACTTCTTCTTTTTCCTATCCACTATAACGAATTACAAAGGTGAGAACCATATGTGGTATCAAATACCCATAAGGAAGAATTTGTTGTTAAGTGCACTTTAATAAAGTACATACCCTTCTCAAGGATGCAAAGGTATTCTTTTCCAATATTCTTTTTCACCAAAGTGGAAACAAGTAGCATCAATTTTAGCCTCTTTATTTTTCTTGATTCCCCCTGAACTCTTCAAGGATTGCTTTTCCTTAGAGGAAAAACTCTTCTTCCTTTTACCTCCCTTTCTAGCACCCCCAGGGCCCTCGGACTTGGAGGATGAAACAAGTATAAGAGGTTTGTCCTTTTTCATTGTCGCCTCGACGGCCACCAATATGTTGATCAATTCATTGATTGTTACTTCTTTCTTTGACATGTTGAAGTTCACAACAAATTGGTCAAAAGAGCTAGGCAATTATTGAAGGATCAAATCCACATGGAGCTCATTGTCCACGACAACGTCCAATTGACTAAGTTTCTCGATGAGATCGATCATCTTTAGCCCATGGTCATGGACACTCGAGCCTTCATTCATTCTAGTTCTAAAGAGCTCCTTAGATAATGAGAATCTTTCATGTCTAGTTTGAACACCACACAACTCTTATAGGTGAAAGTAGATCTCGTGAACATATTTCATATGCTCAAGAGACTTTTGAAGCTCATTAGACATAGAAGCCATCATAAGACATCTTGTTTGTAGATCATCATCCAAAAATTTCTTGAACAATTTATGTGCCTCATTGGTGGCATCATTCCCAATGGTGTCCGATGGACTTTGATCAAGCACATAAGTCCTCTTTTTGGAATCTAGAATAATCTTGAGGTTTCTCAACCAATCTCAGAAGTCAGGCCTGATTAGTTTATTGGTTTCCAAAATAGCATTGAGTGGATTCTTAGCCATTTGTTTTGAGATTTCAAAAATCTACAAAGGAAAAAAATAGAGTATAAGCATGTGATTGAATATCGATATAGAAAACATGTTTATGGACTTTCAAGCATGTTTTTCTCCACTATTTTTTATCAAATTCTTCACCCCTTAGAAGAATTCGAGAAATCTCATTCTGTAGTGAGAATCAAGGCCCTAAGGACTTGCAAGCAAATCCTTATGATGAGTCAATCAACAAACAATCCAAAGGTAAGCAACTTTTGATAATTGCATCTCTATGCAACCCATGATATATTTTGCTTCACTTTTCATATAGATCCCCTTGATGGACGACCTCTACATTACTAGGTATTAAGTCGGACCTACCAATCAAATTTTGATTCGAGACAACTCCATGTCATGCCACATGATGTGAGCCACGCATGGGAAACATCAAATTAAAGGTGCATCATATGCTAAGTATATGATCACAGCTTTCTACCTAAGTATGACCCCCGTGATAAGTGCCATCACACAAAGATAGTAATATCTTCATGTCATATACTATTGGTTGAATGCATTGATTAATTAAAGCTCTTTTTAATTTATATCCATTTTGACTTAATATTTGAAAGCACTTAAACTCTTCTAAGTGGAGGGATTTTCTTGCTTGCAAAGATCTCATCAATTTTGTCTTCTTATTTAGGTTTTGTATATCCTAACCATACATCTCATACATCAATAGGATATGAAAAACATAAATAAGTAAATACGGCTAGCATGCTCCTTGGGTGGACTGACCATGAGCCTTAACCAAATAGTGCACTTAGAGAGCCATAAGTGCACTACTTAGTTGATTTAAGTGGGTTGATTAAATCTAGCTATTACATAAATGTATCCTCATACATTCATGGGTCTTCATGCCTCCAATGGTCTTCTTGTCTCCTTGTAACATTTACAAAAGAAAGAAATCCTCACTCGGAGTGATTATACTCTCATAACTTTTACAAGATAGAAATTAAGAAACGTGCAAGCCCTAATTTAATACAACCCTTTTCAACAAATACAAGATAGAAATTAAGAGGCATGCAAGCCCCAATTTAATACAACTCTTTTCAATAACTTGAAACAAATAAAATCAATATTAAAGGCTCATTATCATCCATTCAACAATTAAATGAACAATAAATCAAGAATTGATATTCAATTCCACAATTAAATGTTTATCTTATAAACAATTAATTATCCAAGTAAAAATAAGCATAACAATTATGCATCTCATTTTTGCACATTATTGGAGATTAACTTGAACAAGTTTTTCAAAGCATTAATAAATACCAAACATAATTTTGAAAACTTGTACAACACTTGTGCATCTATATAGTATGATTTAGAATAATTTTGGTCACTAAATAACACAAAACAAGCTCAAAACTCACCCAAACCCATGACTAGGCATTGTTGCCCCAGTCTTGGCGCATGGCCGTGCTGCAGGAGTGCACCAGGAGCGCCCGCTGCTCTGCCAACACCTAGTTGGGCATGGTAGCCTGCCCTGTTTTGGGTTAGGGACCACATCAACCCTTATTTTATGCAACTTTTGTGCACCAAAAAAGTTAGGACACTTCCTAAACACTAAATCACACATTATAGATGAAATTGCAGACTTAAAACTCCTTTTAAAAATGAAATTTCAAGAGCTCAAACATGTTTCGAACTACAAGTTCAAGTAAGAATCAAAGTTCTTCAAAAAACTTCCAAAAACTCCAATCCAATTGGATCCAAAAATGACCAAAATACATTAAGGCCAAATTTAACATGCTATATCAACATATGACATCATTCAATGCTAAATCAACATTTAACATTAGCACCTATGAATCAAAACACACTAACACATAAATTAACTCTTAAAACACATATTAGCATAATTTCAATTTATCAACAAAGGAGCCACAAGCATCATCATCCAATCACTCCAATCCATAAATCAGATTGAGTATTTGGAGATCTAGATCAATCCATCACATGAATCAATTAATCAAAAATCCAAATTAAAGCATGAAATAGGCTCCAATACCACTTGAAGGAGTATATAGCACAAGGATCCATGCAATCAAGCAAGGAAAGCTAAATTAAAACTTGTCTATACACCTCCAAAGATCAAGTCATTCTGTAAAATGGATTTGTAAAAAGATAAATACCTCAAATGATCAAAATTCCAAGGTAGAATGGAAAAAATGCTTGAACACTTCAAAGTTGTCTTCCTCTGGCGCAGCAGCAACTTGGCAACGATTCCCTATCCAAAACATATCCAAATTCATTGAAATTTGCATACAACCTCCTCAACACCCCGGAGAAGCTCCAATACAAAATTCAGCCAAAACTGAATCCAGCAAGGTTTGGAAAACACGCTCCAAAGTTTCTGCCCTTGCAGTGGATCTCCAAAATCCAAGCTATCCAATTGTCTAGCCGCTAATATGATGATCCACACACAAATGGCAAATCCAAATCACTCCTTTGTTAGCTGGAAAACCAAAGAGTGAATAAGAAGATGAAAGCCGATTTTAGGAGGTAGGATGAAGAAAAAGTGTGAGACTTTAACACATGAATGAATCACACAAATTTGGAGGGAAAAATGGAATCTAACAATTAGATATGCAAGCATTGCATGGCCGGCCACCTCTCTCATATTTATAGGAGTGGAGGTGTGATGCAAGTTGTCATCACACCTCCCATGATGTTGGCGCTAACTTGCAAGTAAGTTGCATGTGAAATTTTAATTTCACTTGCATTTGAATTTCATTTGGAATCTTCATTTCATCTCATGAAATGTCATCCAAATAAATTCTAAATACACTCCAAATGAACTCTTTGATTTGTATTTTCCCTCCAAAATAATTCTTATTTAATTAATTAATCTTGATTTAACTCTTTAAGTCAACTAGCTTAACTCTTTAAGCTAGAAAGTGTTAACTTAACTTCTTAAGTTAATTGAACCAATTGATAGTCATGTGGCACCAATTAAATTAACTTCTTAATTTAATTGGTCTAATTTAACTCCTTAAATTATTTTGATAAATTTAACAATTAAATCAATCAAGCTAAAATGACCAAAAATTAGCCAACCGTTTTCCTCCATTAAATCGGTCAAGTGGAATTTTCTACTCTTAGAAAATTCCCTTCATCTAATAAGATTTCCTATTGGATTTTGTGTGTGACCCATTAGGTTCTACCATTCATTGGACATAGGCTCACATCTCTTATGATATTTAGAATATCAAAATATTCAAATTAGTTAAAACTCCTTCAAACTAACAACTCAATTCAATTAATCTCTATTAATTGAAGAGTATCCAATCTCCATGGTCGATGTCTAATCTCAAGCCCATGGAGCCCAACTAATTGGCCAAAATGAATATACTCTTGCAGAACCATTCTAGCTCTAGCTTTCCATGCAAATACGGTCATTTTGTCTCCTATCTCCCAAAAGTGGCTTAGGTCAATATATTTGCCAGCTCCCTAATAGCCTCGATAACTATGTTTCTATTCTACTTTTCGATTTCCCTTTATAACTTTATCTTTGGAAAACTCATTTTTCCAAATTGTCATACTATCTTGTGCAACAATGATGAGGAGATGGATCCCATCTTGGATCTCATAAACCTTCATATCTAAGTAGCTCATACCCAAGCTTAGCCCGAATAACTCGAAGAGTGGCCAAGGAAGAGTTAAAGGATGAGGACCTAAACTCAATGTTACCATGGATCCTCAAGTCAAAGGACAAATTATATGCACTAGCATAAGCTGGAGAACTTGCCACTACCGACTTGCCACTACGACTATCTAGTAGAGTCTCCAGGCAGGCCTTTAGTGAACTTGTTCTCTAGCAATCACCCACTAACATACACCTATGTCTAACATGAATTGTTCATGAAATGGAGCAATGTCCAACCCCTTGGATTTATGCATCATTAGTGCAAGTCTATCCGAATCTTAGATGCCCTATCTCAAAAGATTATATGGCTTTGAGTATTTTAAAATCACGACCGTGTAAGACTTGTTTCATGATCACCACCTAGTACGTGACCAAGTCCTGTAGTGAGGGCTTCAACCAAATGTAGTGAAGTAAAATAAGCATAAGATAAAGACAGTCATTTATAATGAATATCATTCAATCAAGATTATATCACAAGCGAAATAGTTTACATGCCAATCTAATTGGCTGCGAGGCATTTTTCCGGCACGAATTTCATAAAGCTTAAGCAATTTTTGAACATCCCCATCAATATCAATTTCATTACTAGAATCATAATTATAACATAAAGAGGTACTTACTTGATTTACCATGAAGCAATTCTCTTCATTATCAAATTGTTTACCATCAAATTTGTCCTATGTAGCTGCCATTGCCTTAACTTTGGCTTGTTTTGTATTTTTCCTCAATTGGGGAAAATTTGGTTTTCTGTGTCCTATTTCATTGCATTCGTAGCAGTAAGGTGGCTTGATACTTTGAGTTTACGAACTGGTTCTTTTTGGTTTTGATCTATTGTTCCAAATTTCTTTTTAAAGTTTGTCAGTTGCTTTAATCTCTAGGAAATCAGAAGGATTTCATCCTCAACCAAGTCCTCATCAAGATCTTATTGAAGTTTCAAATCAGAATCATGACCGATATTAAAAGCAATATTCTTTTTAGCTTTTGTTTCCGAACCTTCACCGCATCATCTCATGGGATGTGAGAGATCCAATCAATTCACCTATGGGCATCCTAATAGGATCAGGGGCTTTCTGAATGATAGTTACTTTAGGTGTCCATTCCATGGGAAGCGATCTAAGAATCTTCTAGGCTTGCTCATCTTTATTTATTGTTCTACTTAGTGTAAACATAGGATTTATAATTTCCACGAAGCATGTATACATCTGACTTATAGTTTCATCTGGAACATTTCATAACTGTAGATGAGAAGAGCAATCCTCTCTTGTCAAACCTGATTGGTATCTTCGTGGGTCACTTGCAAAAGTTCCCACATTTGTTTTACTACTGTGCATATACTAACTTAGTTGTATTCCTCTTTTGTGATAGGGCATAATAGAATGTTTTTTCCATCACATTGATTGACATAGCCTTTTTATCGTCACTAGTAAATTATCATCACTCCTTTGGAAACATCTGTCCGTCAACCTGTTTCATTGGAACTGTCGACCCTTCACAGACCACATACCACAAATCAAAATCCAAGGCAATTATGTACTCTTCCATCTGATTTTTCCACGCAGCACAATTGGAGCCATCAAACAATGGAGGCCGATTGTACGATTAACCTTCGACAAAGATATCAAAAGTGTTAGTAGCCATAGGATCTTTTACTCTGGTAGTTACACCACAATATACAGAACCAATACTTTGGTGCCAATTGAGAGTGTTTATAAGCATAAAAGATGGGTGAATTAGTCCTAAGAGATTTTAATGCAGCGGAAGTTTATCACTCAAATACTTTTTAGCCTATCAAAATAATTTAAGTCATTTGTAGACAAAAAATTTAGTTATTGACTGGAATTTGTCAGTTCTAGTTAAATAATTAGTCAAACTAATGATAAATAAAGCAGTAAAAACAAAAGTAAAAAGATATTGGTATTTACAGAGGTTCAACAAGCCTACTCCTCTACCAAAGCTTTTACTTAGGATTTTGAACCTATCAAATTAATTAAGATACAAGAATGTTTTACAATTAAGGAACAAAAATACCCTAGCATGGTGAAAACCAGCTCTTCAAAAAGAGGTAAACCAGATTCCCAAACAGAATAAAGCAGATTCCAGAGCACTGCGAAATGAGCTACTTTGTGAACAAATTTAGGGGAACTTCTACTAGTTTCACTTGCACAACCTCTGTTGATTGATACACGAGTTGCTATCAATCACTCCGTACAGCAAGCTCTAGAGTCTCCTTCCAGATCAGAACCTAGAACACTGTAGAAGATTCCAGACAATACCTCTCTACTGGTTTCTTTACACAGAAGTCCTTAGAGCAACTAAGCGCTGATTTGTTCTCTTCACAAGGTCCCTTAAGTACAGGTACGACTCTCGTCCCTCTTCACCATTGTGTCCTTCGACACATAAATTACCTTGTCCTCGTCTTCCCAAGGTTTGTCAAAGGCAAGCTCCCCTTAACCTTCTACACCGCAAGGTCTCTCAAAAATACATGTAGAGCAAGGAATTAGCAATACTTAAGCATAAAATGTGTATGAAAGTATCACACAACTCCTCAAGACACTTAACAAATATATTTTCCTAACTAAGTGACTCTCTTCTATTGTTGCTGCATATTTTCTAATTTATAAGCTCATATCCAACAACTATAAATCCTTAATTAGGTAAATGTCCAATGGAATCAAATAAGGAAACAACATATTATGGTAAGTATTCATTAGTACCATAAATTTCAATTATATCAATAAATGCAACAAAGAATGATTTCTTTCCTAAGTTATAGAGATTGTGAACCAAGCTGGAATCTTCAAGAGATCTTTTAAGGGTGAATTGCATTTCCCCCCCCTGTGTTAGTCATAAGTTGCAAAAATCTCCCCCGAGAAAAATAAATAGGCAGTGATCCCCCTTATACTTTTAAAAAATAGGCACATCACCCCCCTTTCGTGATTTGCTGCAATTTTGTCCTAATTCCAATATGTAAAAACTATACCATCCCTAATGAATTCATATATTTTCAGTTTTATTTATTTATTCATTTTAAATATATTTTTATACATATTTTTTTCTTCTCCTTTGTACCATTTTTTTATTTTTAAATTTAAAAACTATTTTTAATTTATTTTATTTTCATCTTTCTAACTTATTCTTTTTTATTTATATATAAATATAAAATATATAATATAATAAACATAAATATATAATATAATAAATACATAAATAAAAAATTTATTATATTATATTATCTTTTTTCATCCCTTTTATACCAATTTTTTTATTTTTAAATTTTAAATTTATTTTCATCTTTATAATTAATTCTTTTTTATTTGAATATATATTATATAATAAATATAAATATATAATATAATAAACATAAATATATTTATGTATATATTTATAAATAAATATTTTATATTATATTTCCTACCCCACCCGACCTTACCCACGAGCAGCGGCCATGGCCGCTGCTTGGGCCAAGCAGCGATGCCTCCATGGCCGCTACAAACGCGGCCATGGAGGCTACCTCTGCAAGCGGCGGCCAGCGGGCTACCTCCACGAAGCGCACCTCCAGCGGCGCCCATGGCCGCCGCTGACCATGGGGGCTCGCGCAAGACAACCTCCATGAAGGCAGCCATGCAAGCAACGACGAGCGGCCGCTCGCAAAGGCCAAGCGGGCTGCTTGCCATGGCTGCCTCCACGAAGCGCGCCTCCAACGGCGCCCATGGGGGCTCGTGCATGGCAGCCTCCATAAAGGCGGCCATGCGAGCAGCGACGAGTGGTCGGCCACTATTCCCGGCGGCTGGTGGTGGGGGTGGAGGAGGGGGAAGGTTGGGTTGGTTGATGGGGGTGGGTATGTATATAAGTATGTATATATACATATATTTAACTATATATATAAATACAGTTAACTATATATTTATGTATTTATATAAATAATTATATAAATAAATATATTTTATATTTTATAATTTTTTATAATTAGAAATAATCTGAACCGTCAATATTTTTAATAGATCCAACGGTTGATATTTAAGGGTAAATTTAACATTTCAAGAGCAAAAATCCAAGACCAAATGCACTAACCAGCACGTGATTTGCACCGCATGATAGAGGGGGTTCATTTGCTATTTTTTTAAAAGTATAAGGGGGGTCACTGCCTATTAATTTTTCTCGGGGGGATTTTTGCAACTTATGACTAACACAGGGGGGCAAAATGCAATTCACCCGATCTTTTAATCATGGAAAGTAAATTCCAGGGCATAGACAGATTCCAACAGATAATACTGAAAAGATATTCATAATTTAATTGCATGCTTTCAGTACATAATTTTGAAATGTAATATTTTCATAATTAAAACAATGTAAATCATCAAAGGGTTAACATATTTGTTGGTGAATTCACCCAATAATTCTTACTATGGAAGGTTTGAAAGCAAGTAAGACATTAGGATCCAATAATAAAACTTCAAAAACTTAAATAAACCAGTGATTTACAAACAAACAAGGATCTAGACATGCTTAGTTTTCAGATTGGGATGGAGAGTTACCTTGATTAGTAAAATACAAAGGAAAGATGAAGAACTCTTCCTTAATGTAGAATCTGTTAAACAATGGTGTAGCCGGAAGGGTGCAACGTTTGCACGATCCAAACATCTCCAAAAATACTAAAAAATTCCAATGGATCCTCAGCTCTTTGATGAAGCTACTGCGAAAATTTCATGTCAAAACTCCTTCTGGATCTCCTGGAAAAAATTCATCAAGTCACTGCCCTAACTGGTGGATCTCTAAGGTACAACAATCCTATTATCTTACCTCTATAAATATTATCCACACACCAATGATATTTCCAATTTCTCCTCAATATTAGCTGGAGATAAAGAGGAGAAATGAGAGCTTGAAGGCCGATTTTGGGGTTTGAGAAGAAGAGAGAATTGGAGTTTCAACTCATGAGGCAACACTTTGGATGAAAGAAAATGTGAGAATCTAATTCTTCACATGGATTGTCATTGCCGCCCACTCACACCTCTATATCTATATATAGAGGGGGGATGGTGTGATGCTAAGGTGGCATCACACCTTCCTCAAGGTAGAGGGACCACCCACTTGTCTTGCAAGTTGGCAAATTCAAATCAAATTTAAATTTTGTGTGCATTTCAATTACATTGGGAATCTAATTTCAAATTAATTAAATGCAACACCAAATTAACCTTTCATTTTAAATTTTCCCTCCAAAATGTATTCTTTTCTTTAATTAAATTAAACACTGTAATTCAATTAATTTAGTCCTTGACTTAACTATTAAGTTAATTAGCTTAACTCTTCAAGCTAAGAATTGTTAACTTAACTCTTTTAAGTTAACTTGACCTATTGATGATCATGTGACACCAAATAATTAACACTTAGAAAATTTCTCGATGATTTAGGAAATACAATTGGCTTTTGTGTGCGACCCGATAAGTTCTACCATTCATTGGACATGGGCTCACAACTCCTTATGACTTTTGAATTTCAAAAATTTATTTTAGTTTAAACTCCTTGAAACTAATTGACTCAATTCAATTAATCTCCTATAGTACCCAATCTCCATGGTCGATGTCCAACTTCAAGCCCATAAAGCCCAACTAATTGGCCGAAATGAATGCTCTTGGAGAACCATTATAGCTCTACGCATGCCATGCAAATACGATCCTTTAGTCACCGACATCCCGAAAAGGGCTAGGGCAAGATATTTGCCGACTCCCTAATAGCCTTGATACTATGTTTCTATTTCGAATGTTCGATTCCACTTTATGACCTCCTCTTTGAAAATTTTCTTTTCCAAATTATCATACTACCTTGCGCAAAGATTTCTTGGAATCGATCATTACAGAATACATAGGAGATGTATTCGCCCTTTATAAAGACGAGGAGTCAGATTTCTTCTTGGATCTCACAAACCTCTATGTCTAAGTAGCTCATGCCCAATCACCACATGCACGGCCCACTGAGTGACCAAGGAGGAGTCAAAACATGAGGACCTAAACACAAGGTTACCATAGATCCTCAGGTCAAAGGACTAATTATATGCACTAGCGTAAGCCAGAGAATTTGCCACTACCAACTTGCCACTTCAGCTATCCAGTGGATTCTCGGGGTGGGCCTTTAGTGCCTTATTCCTTAATAAACACCCACTAACATGCATCCATATCTCATATGGGATTGCTCATGGAATGGGGCAATATCCAACTACGTGGATCTATGCATCGTTAGTGCAAGCCTATCTAGATCTTAGATGCTCTATCTCATAAGATTCCATGACTTGGAAGATTTAAGATCACGATCATGTAAGACTTATTCCATGATCACCATCCAGTGTGGGACCAAGTCCTGTAGTCTAGTGTGATCTAAGGGCTTCAACCAAATGCCAGTGAAGTATAAATTAGCATAAAATGAAGATGGCCATAGAATGAACATCATTCAATCAAGATTGTATCACAAGTGAAATAGTTTACAACGCCAATCTAATTAGCTTGTGGGGCACTATTCCAACAATCTCCCACTTGCCCTAAAGCCAATTCCCCAAAATCTTAAGACCCATCTTCTCAAGATGTTCTTCGAAGACCTTTTGCGATAAAGGTTGAGTCAGTGGATCTGTTATATTTTCTTTCGAGGTAATTCTCTCCAATCGAATGTCGCCTCTATCAATGATCTCCTGAGTCAAATGATATCACCTCAATATGTGCTCAGATGGCTGAAGAGATCTTGGCTCTTTAGCTTGCGCTACTGCCCCATTATTGTCATAAAACACAACCACTGGCTTAGCAATGCTATGTACTACATTCAACTCTTGAATAAAGTTTTTCATGAAAACACCTTCCTTTACCACTTCTGAAGCCGCAATATATTCTACCTTAGTGGTGAAGTTGGCCGTGGTGTCTTGTTTGGAATTCTTCCAACTCACCGCGCCACCATTGAGGCAAAATATGAATCCAAAAGTGGATTTAAGGTCATCTACATCGGATTAGAAACTATAATCTGAAAACCCCTCGAGTTTTAATTCTCCACAGCCATATACTAAAAATAAGTTCTTAGTCCTTCTCAAATACTTAAGGATTGCTTTTACGGGTATCCAATAGCTTTTACCAGGATTGGATTGGAAACGGCTCGTAACACTTAAAGCATGTGCCACATTCGATCTTGTACATTGAACTGTATATATTATGCTCCCAATA
This sequence comes from Jacaranda mimosifolia, assembly GCA_018894105.1. Lineage (NCBI taxonomy): Eukaryota > Viridiplantae > Streptophyta > Magnoliopsida > Lamiales > Bignoniaceae > Jacaranda > Jacaranda mimosifolia. Next base: position 23,502,149 of record CM032126.1, read on the forward strand.
GCAGATGCATAAGGTATGCGGGACATCATTTATCTCTTATCGTCAGTCCTAGGGGCCATAGACTTAAGAGATGAATGCCATGTCCCATAGGAAGGAATCCTCTCTTAGATTCCCCCATACTAAACCTCTTAGTATCTTGCTAATGTACAGGATTTGGGAAAGCTCCAGCATCTCTCTCAATCTATCTCTATAGATACGTATTCCCAATACCTAGGATGTTTTTTCCAAATCCTTCATGGAGAATTGAGTAGATAACCATGCTTTAGTACATTCTAACATTCCTACATCATCCCCAATGAGAATGATGTCATTAATATAAAGCACAATAAAATATACACTACTCCCACTAGCCTTTATATACACACATGGTTTATACATATTTTTGACAAAGCTAAACAATTTGACTATCTTATCAAAATGTATGTTCCAACTTCGGGCGCTTATTTGAGTCCATAAATAGATCTCTAAAGTTTGCAAACATTTTGCTCACTCCCTTTGGATGTAAAACCTTGTGGTTGCCGCATGTAGATTTCTTCTTCAATCTTTCCATTGAGGAAAGCGATTTTCACATCCATTTGCTATATCTCATAGTCATAATATGTGGTTGTGGCAAGTAGAATCTGAATGGACCTAGGCATTGTGATTGGTGAAAAGGTTTCCTCGAAATTGATACTGGGTCTTTGAGTGTAACCTTTTGCCACTAGTTACGCCTTAAAGTTCACACCTCCCCATCGACTCATAGATTTCACTTATAGATCCATTTGCAACCAACAAAAACTATTCCCTTTGATGAATCTACTAAAGTCCATACTTTATTGGAGTACATGGAGTTTATTTTAGATCTCATGGTGTCTAGCCAATATCTCGGGTCTATGTCTAACATAGCATCCTCATAGGTCTTTGGATCCCTATCTGATTGATCCATCTCATGAAGGAATCCGACCTTTTAGGTTGCTTCTTGCTTCGGTCCGACTTTCTTAAAGGTTGTGTGTAAGGCTCTTGATGCTCACTTGTTTTTACCACTTGTGGGATTTGTTGATAGCTTGAACTTCATCAAGTTCAACAACAACCCCATTTCCATCTAACAAAAATTTCTTTTCTAAAAAGTGGGTGTTCCTTGAAACAAACTCCTTTTGTTCCAAGGGATCATAGAAGTAATAACCCAAAGACTCTCTTAGGTATCCCACAAACTTTCATAAGGTGGATCTACTATCCAACTTATCTCCCACTGTCCATCTCACGTACACGGGAGACCCCCAAACTTTAAGGTATGGGTAAGAGAGTGCTTTGCCATTTAATATCTTATGTGGCGTTTTTGGCACCAACTTTGATAATGCTACATTTAGTAGCATCGCCACCATTTGTAAGGCGTATCCCCAAAAGGATATAGGCACATAGAAAAAGCTCATCAAGAAACGTACCATGGCTAACAAGGTACAGTTTCACCTTTCGGCTACTCCATTGTTTTTCCATTAAGAGATAATCTCATTCTCTTTTAGATAATCCAAGAATTTGGTACTTAAGTATTCTTCTCCTCAATCTGATTGATAAGCTTTAATACTAAGTGCCTTTTGCTTTTTCACTTCATTCCTATATGTTTTGAACTTTTCAAAGGCTTCGGACTTGTACTTCATAAAATATATATGTCTGAACTAACTATAATTATCGGTGAAGGTGATGAAGCAGGAATAGCCTCATCTCACCCTAACTCTTAGTGGGTCACAAACATCCGTATGGATCAAATCCAAAGGACTTATGGTGCGCTCCATTTATCCTACAAAGGAGCCTTGGTCATTTTTTCCTTTAAACAAGATTCACAAGTAGGAAGTTCCTCAATGCTACTAACATTTAGTGCTTTGGGAGCTTCTAACTTGTTCATCCTATTTTTAAAAATATGCCCAAGTCTTACATGCCAAAGAATGGCATCTTCTTGGTTATCTAATTTTTTTTTGCTTGATTGAATGTGCATTAGTGAAGGTTGGGAATTTAGTATGTATAATCCGTTATTCAATGTACCTTATGCTATTAAAGAACCATGCTTTAATGCTTTCAATACCCCATTCGATATACAAATATCAAATCCTTCATTATCAAGAACGGGAATTGAAACAATGTTCTTAACAAGTTGGGGTACATAATAACAAGGATCTAACACAATACAAGCATTCCTCAAGTCTAACTTTACCACACCTTGGACCGTGGCAGCAACTCTTGCTCCATTTTTGAGGCAGAAGATCATATCCCCTTCACGTAGACTCTTTCTTCTTTTCATCCCTGTAACGAACTATAAAGGTGAGAACCACATGCGGTATCAAATACCCATGAGGAAGAATTAGTCATTAAATACACTTCAATGAAGTAATACCCTTCCCAAGGATGCCAAGGTATTCCTTGCAATTTTTTTTCCAATGCCCTTTTCGCCACAGTAAAAACAAGTTGCATCTGTTTTGTCACCTTTCTTTTCTTAACTCCCCCCAAACCTTTCAAAGGTTGTTTCCCTTTAGAGGAAGAACTTTTCTTCCTCATACCTCTCTTTCTAGGACCTCTATGGCCCTACGACTTAGAGGCAAAAGCAAGCATAAGAGGTTTTTCCTTTCTCATAGTCACCTTATTGCTGTTTCCCTTTAGAGGAAGAACTTTTCTTCCTCGTACCTCTCTTTCTAGGGCCTCTATGGCCCTTTGACTTAGAGGCAGAAGCAAGCATAAAAAGCTTTTCCGTTCTCATAGTCACCTTAGCGGTCACCATCATGTTAACCAATTCGTTAATCGTCATCTCTTGCTTGGAAATACAAAAGTTCATAACAAATTAGTTGAACGAAGGGAGTAATGATCATAGGATCAAATCCACGTAGAGATCATAATCCATGATCATGTCTAGTTGTCTAAGCTTTTCGATGAGTCCAATCATCTTAAGTATGTGATCATGGACTCTTAAATCATCTACCATCCTTGATCTAAAGAGCTTTCTAGACAAAGTGAACCTTTCGTATCTTGTTTGTACACCATACAACCCTTGTAGGTGTTTATATATCTCACTTGCATTTCTCATATGCTCTTGAGTCTTTTGGAGCTTATTAGTCATGAAAGCCATAATGAGGCATCTTTCTTGTAGATCACCATCCACAAGTTTAGTGAACACTTCACGGGATTTCCGCCTAAGTGTATACTCACAACTTCCTCCTAAGTGTGACCCTCATAACCGAGTGCCATCACACAAAATTGGTAGCGTCGTCATGGCATACACTATTGGTAGAAGGCATGGATTAATTAAAACTCCTTTTAATTTACAGCTATTTTTACTTAATATTTAAAGAGCACTTAGACATTCTAAGTGGATGGTTTTTGCTTGCAAAGATCTCATCATTTTATCTTCTTATTTAGGTTTTCTATATCCTAACCATGCATCTGATAGATCAATAGGATATGGCAAGCATAAATAAGTAAATGCGCCCAGCATGCTCCTAGGGTGGGATGACCATGAGCCTAACTAAGTGGTGCACTTGGAGCTATAAGTGCACCACTTAGTTGATTTTAAATGGGTTGATTAAATCTAACTATTACATGAATGTATGCCCATACATTCATGGGTCTTCTTGAGTCTCCATGCCTCCAATGATCTCTTTACTCTTTGTAACATTTGCAAGAGAAAGAAATCATCACTCCTAGTGATTCTACTCTCATAACATTTACAAGATAGAAATTAAGAGGCATGCAAGCCCTAATTTAATACAAACTTTTTCAACAACTTGAAACAAATAAAATCAATATTAAAGGCTAATGATCATCCCCATTCATCCATCATTCATTCAATATTTAAATGAACAATAAATAAATCAGAATTAATAATTAATTCCAACAATTAGATGCTTATCTCATAAATAAATAATTGGGCCAAGCAAGAAAAAAGCATAAAAATTATGCCTTAAATTGAATATTAACTTTAACAAATTTCTAAAAGCATTCAAAAATGTCAAACATAATTTTGAAAACTTGCACAACACTTGTGCATATACCATCTATGAATCAAAACACTTTTGGTCACATAAAGGAGCACAAAAAAACAACAAAACTCAAGTAAAATGAAAACTAGCCACTACCCACCCAGGATGGGCACACAGCCTCACGACAGGCACGCCCGCTACTAGGCTAGTGCCAGGCCAGGTAGGGCGGCAATCCATGTTTTCATGTTTTGCTTGAGTCAAGTGTCATTTAACTCAAATTTTAGGCACCAAAAATTTTAGGACACTTCCTAAACATTGAAACTCACATTATAGATGAAATTCTAGATTCAAAAGTCCTTCTAAAAATAGAATTTGAAGTGCTCAATCATGCTTTCAAAAACAAGTTAAAGTAAGAATCACATTCTTCAAAAATCTCCAATAAAATTTCAATCAAACTGGATCCAAACATGACGAAAACAACTTAAGGTCAATGAACACATGATATATCAACATATAATATCAATTAATACCAAATCAACATTCAACATTAATATCTATAAATTAAAATATACTAATCATATGAATCAACACTCAAAACACATATTGGCATGCTTTCAATTCATCAATCAAGCAGCCACACACAACATCATACAAACACTCCAATCCATCATATGAATCGAGAATTTGGTGATTTTTATCAATCCATCACATGAATCAATCAATCAAAAAATGTAAATCAAAGCATGACTAGGCTCCGATACCACTTGAAAGCAAGTAAGGCACTAGGATCCGATAATAAAACTTCAAAAGCTCAAATAAACTAGTGCTTTGCAAAAAAACAAGGATCTAAACATGCTTAGGATTCAGATTTGGATGGAAAGTTACCTTGACTAGAAAAATCCAAAGGAAGGATGAAGAACTCTTCTTCAATGCAGAATCTGTCAAACAATGGCGCAGCTGGAAGGGTGAAACTTTTGCATGATCCAAACGTCTCCAAAAATACTAAAAAAAATTCTAGTATATCCTCAACTATTTGATAAAGCGACTGTGAAAATTTCAGATCAAAAATTCTTTTGTATCTCCTCAAAAAAATTCTCCAAGTCACAGCCCTAACTAGTGGATCTCCAAGGCACAACAATCCTATTGTCTTGCCTCTACCAATATGATCCACACACCAATGATATTTCCAATTTCTAGAGAAGTGGAGTTTCAACTCATGAGGCAACACTTTAGAGGAGGGAAAATGTGAGAATCTAATTCTTCACATGGATTGTCATTGCCGCCCACTCTCACCTCTATATCTATCTATAGAGGGAGTATGGTGTGATGCCGAGGGAGTATGGTGTGATGCCAAGGTAGCATCACACCTTCCTCAAGGTGGGGGGACTGCCCACTTGTCTTGCTAGTTGGCAAATTCAAATCAAATTTAAATTTTGTGTGCATTTCAATTACATTTGAAATCTAATTTCAAATTAATTAAATGCCACACCAAATGAACCTTTCGTTTCAAATTTTCCCTCCAAAATTTATTCTTATCTTTAATTAAATTAAACACTTTAATTTAATTAATTTAATCCTTGATTCAACTCGTAAGTCAATTAGTTTAAGTCTTTAAGCTAAGAATTGTTAACTTAACTCTTTAAGTTAACTTGACCTATTGATGATCATGTGTCACCAAATAATTAATTCCTTAATGATTGGTCTAATTTAACTCATTAAATTATTTGATCAAATTAATAATTAAATTAATCAAGCCAAAATTGACCTCAATTTTCGATCATCCCAAAATCGGTCACTTGGAGTAAGTTTCTATTACTTAGAAAATTCCTCCATGATTTAGGAAATACAATTGACTTTTGTGTGTGACCCGATAGGTTCTACCATTCATTGGACATGGGCTCACAACTCCTTGTGATGTTTGAATATCATATATTCATTGTAGTTTAAACTCCTTGAAACTAATTGACTCAATTAAATTAATATCTATTAATTGAAGAGTACCTAATCTCCATGGAGATGTCCAACCTCAAGACCATAGAGCTTAACTAATTAGCTGAAATGAATGCTCTTGAAGAACCATTATAGCTCTACGCGTGCCATGCAAATATGGTCATTCCATCTCCTATATCCCGAAAGAGGCCTAAGGTAAGTTTTTTGCCAACTTCCTAATAACCTCGATACTATGTATCTATTCCCAATATTCGATTCCACTTTATGACATTATCTTTGGAAAACTCCTTTTTCAAATTGTCATACTACCTTGCACAAGGATTTCTTGGAATCGAAATCATTAAACTTCAAGAGTTTAAATAAGCTAATGCTTACTAGCAATCAAGGACCTAAACATGCTTTAGGATTTAGATTTGGTTGGAGAGTTACCTTGATTAGCAAAATCCAAAGGTAGATTGAAGAACTCCTTCTTCAAACAGAATCTGCTAGACAGTGGCGCAACTGGAAACAAGCAGTTTTTTACCGAATCAAAACTCTCTAAAAATGCTGCAAAATTTCTAGTAGATGCTTAACACCTTGAGGAAGCTGCTGGAACAAATGTCAGCTTGAAACTTCTTTTGGATCTCCTAAAATAAAATCAAAAATAGACAGGTCTCGCAGGTGGATCTCCAAAGGTTTAGCAAACCATTTATTTTGCCTCTATCGAAATAATCCACACACCAATCCAAATCCTACTACTCCTTACTTGTAGCTGGAGATAGAGAAGATAGTTGAGAGGGAGATGGCCGATTTTAGGGTAGGGAGAAGAAGAGAAAGGTGATCTTCAACACATGAATGAACACCTTAATAATGGAGGAAAAAGTAAGAATCTAGTTCTTCACTTACTTGAATGCCAGATTGCCACCCCCTCACTCTATATCTATGTATAGAGTGAGGATGTTGTGATGCCAAGGTGGCATCACATCTTCCTTAAGGAGCGGGGGCTTCCAACATGCATGCCATGCATGCTTAGTTGGCAAATTCAAATCTAATTTAAATTTGCGTGCATTTCAATTACATTTGAAATCTAATTTCAAATTAATTCAATGCCACACTAAAATGATCCTATCATTTCAATTTTCCCTCCAAAGAATATTCTCCTCATTAATTAAATTAAATAATTTAATTTAATTAGTTAATTCTTGAGTTAGCTCTTAAGTCAACTAGCTTAACTCCTTAAGCTTAATTTTGTTAAATCAACGCTTTAAGTTAACTTGACCAATTAATGGTCACATGGCACTAAATAATTAATTCTTTAATTATGGGTCTAATTTAACTCCTTAAATTAGTTGATCAATTTAATATTTAAATTAATCAAGCCAAAATTGACCTTAATTTCAATCACCCAAAAATCAGTCTTCATCGATTCTACCATTCATTGGACATGGGCTCACAACTCCTTGTGACTTTTGAATATCGAATATTTCTTTTAGTTTAAACTCATTTAAACCAATCAACTTAATTCAATTAATCTCCATTAATTTAAGAGTATCTAATCTCCATGGTCGATGTCCAACCTTAAGTCCACGCAGCCCAACTAATTGGCCGAAATGAATGCTTTTGGAAAACTATCATAGCTCTATGCGTACCATACAAATATGGTCCTTCCGTCTTCTATCTCCCGAAAGAGGCCTAGGGCAAGATATTTGCCAGCCCCCTAATAGCCTCAATACTATATCTCTATTCCCAATGTTCGATTCCACTTTATGACCTTATATTTGAAAAACTCATTTTCCGAACTATCATACTACCTTGCGCAAGGATTTCTTGGAATCGATCATTATAGAATCTATAGGAGATGTACTCGCCCTTCACAAAGACGAGGAGTCAGATTCCATCTTGGATCTCACAAACCTCTATGTTTAAGTAGCTCATGCCCAATCACCACCTAAACGACATGCTAAGTGACCAAGGAGAAGTCAATGCATGAGGACCTAAATACAAGGTTACCTGGATCCTCAAGTCAAATGACTAATTACATGCACTAGCGTAAGCGGGAAAACTTGCCACTCCGACTTGCCACTTCGGCTATTTAATGGATTCTCCAGTGGGTCTTCAATGCCTTGTTCCCTAACAAGCACCCACTAACATGCATCCATATCTCATATGGTATTGCCCATGGAATGGAGCAATATCCAAGTTCTTACATCTAAGCATTGTTAGTACAAGTCTATCTGGATCTTAGATGTCCTATCTCTTAGATCCTATGACTCAGAAGATTTAATATCACGACTGTGTAAGACTTACTCCATGATCACCACCCAGTGCATGACCAAGTCTCGTAGTCTTGTGTGATCTAAGAGCTTCAACCAAATACTAGTGAAGTAAATATAAGCATAAGATGAAAATGGTCATATTATTAGTATCATTCAATCAAGATTGTATCACTAGTGAACTAGTTTACTATGCCAATCTAATTGGCTTGCTGTGCACTATTTCAACAAGTGGCACGTTGGTAGTGGCAAGTTCTCAAACATACAATAGTGCATATAAGTAGTCCTTTAACTTGAGGATCCGCAGTAACCTAATGTTTAAGTCCTTATGCTTTGACTTTGACCTGACCACATAGTGGGTCATCTGGGGTTTAGATTAGACATGAGCTACTTAAACATAGAAGTTTGTAAGATCCAAGAAGAGATCCATTTCTTTGTTCTTCTGAAGAACAAGTGCATCTCATATGTATTCTATAATGATCAATTCCAAGAAATCTTTACACAAGGTAGTATGACAATTTGGAAAAGGTTTTTTTCAAAGTTGAGGTCATAAAATGGAATCAAACATTGGATGTAGAGACATAGTTATCAAGGCTATTAGGAAGCTGACAAATATCTTACCCTAAGACTCTTTCGAGAGATAGGAGACGAAATGATCATATTTGCATGGTAAGCAAAAGCTATAATAGTTCATCAAGATATAATTCATTCATCCAATTAGTTAGGCTCCATGGGCTTGTTGCTAGATATCGACCATGGAGTTTGTGTACTTTTCAATTAATAGAGATTAGTTGAATGATCTATTAATTGAATGAGTTATTAATTTGAATGAGTTTAAACTAATTCAAAAATTTCAATATTCAAAATATCACAAAGAGATGTGAGACAATATCCAATGAATGGATGAACCTAATGGGTCACAAATAAAAGCTTAAGGAAACTCTTATTTGACCAGAGGAATTTCTAAGGAGTTAGAAAATCTCTAACTAGGCATTTTTGCCTAAGGAGAGAAAGAAATTAACTTGCTTAATTTAAGTGTTAAATTAATCAAAATAACTTAAATAGTTAAATTAGGCCAATTAAATTAAGGTGTTAATTTAATTGGTGCCATATGACAAATTAACTAGTCAAGTTAACTTAAGTAGTTAAGTTGGCTCAAGTTAACTTACAGAGTTAAGTTAATTAACTTAAGAAGTTAAATTAAATTAATTAAATTAAAGAGTCAATTTCAATAAATAGGGAATTCAAGTCTTGGAGGGAAATCAAATGGAAAAGTCCATTTGAATTATGCAAGTTGGCATTCCAATTTATGAAATGAAATGCAAATGCAAATTCAAGCTAAATGTAGATTTAGCAAGTTGACAAGTTGACACACATGCATAGAGAGTGTGATGGAAAGGCTTTCATCCTTGCCTATATATAGATGTGGCCAGCCACTTGATAGGAGAATTGAAGTCCTCACATTTTCCCTTCAAAAAGTGGTATAATTCATGTGTTGAATAGCCACCTCCTAGATTCCCTCCTTCTCTCCTCCTCCAAAACCTCCAACCTCCATCATCAACTTCCTCCTCTCTTATCTAGCAGAGAGTGGTGGATTAAGATCCATTCCTAGGTGTGTTGACTATTTGTTAGAGGCTCCACACATGGGGAGCTTAGAGTGGGTTGAATGAGCCTCTTTATGGCTGATTTTGGTTTGATTGGGCTGCCTAGGAGCTGTGTTTTCTCCTAATTGTTGGCCAAAAACTTGTTGTTTTGGTGGTGAAAGAGTGTGAAAAATTTGCTAAATTTTGGAGGCTTGGAAGTGGAGAAATCGGATCAAGGTTGTGGAGCTTGTTGATCTTCAATTGGAGGTGTCCTTTGGGAGATCTACTTGATTCCTTTCTCAAAAGGTAATTTTCATCCTTTAAGCCCTAATTTATGACATGTAGTTAGATCCTCGGGATGGATACGATTAGTTTAATTTTGCCTCTTTTGGCTTAATTTATGGATCATAATCTATCTCCAACCTTCAAGTGGTATCGGAGCTATCTTCATGCCTAAATTAGGATTTTAGTGAATTAATTCATGTGATGGATTGATTTTAGTTCTCCAAATACTTGATTCAATTGATGAATTTGAGTGTTTAGGGGTTTCACATGTGGCTTTCATTATGTTGAATTGAAATATGTCAAATGTGTTTTAAGTGTTATTTCATATGTTAGCATGAGTTTTAATTCAAATCCTATGATGTTAAATTTTGATTTAGCATTGGTTGAGTTTATCTATTGATATAGCATGTTAATTATAGCTTTCATGTGTTTCGAATATTTTTGAATCCAATTGGATTGGAGTTAATTGGGGATTTTTGGAAAATGTTGATTCTTACTTAGATTTTATTTTTGAAGCATTTTCAAGCAGTTTAATTTTCAATTTTTAAAGAGTTTGTAATTGGAAAATTTGTCAAATTGTATGTGGAATGATGACATAGAGGTGTCCATGTGTTTAGAGAAGGTAAAAATATGAAAAAGCACAAAATAGTGCCATTAGCGCCCGGCCGGCAAGTCTAGCGCCCAGCTGCCTAGCTCGCAGTGGGCGGCTGGGCAACAGCCTACCGCTAGGCTACCTAGGCACAAGTTTTTGTGTATTTTTGAATTTTGGCCTCTCAAATTAACATTATTCCATGTAATTTTGATGCAAGTGTTTTAAAATAATGTTGGACATTTTTGGTAGCTTCTAAAGTTAAGTTTAAGTTAAATCTTCAATTTTATGCCAAAATGAGATGCATAAAGATTTTTGCTTATTTTTTTCTATTAATTAATTGTTTATGAGATAAGCATTTAATTGGATGGATTGATTATCGATTCTTGTTTATTGTTCATTTAATTGTTGAATGGATGATGAATGTATAAGGGATGATCATGAGCCTTTAAATTGGTTTTATTTCTTTCAAAGTTGTTTGAAAAGGGTTGTATTAAATGGGTCTTGCATGCCTCTTGAATTTCTACCTTGCAATTGTTATGAGAGTAGAACTCTAGGGGTGAGAATTTCTTTTCTCTTGTAAAATATTGCAAAGAGACAAGGAGGCCAAAAGGATCAAAGAGGCTTGAAGACCCATGAATGTATGGGATACAATCTTGTAATACATAGGATTTAATCAACCCACTTAAAATCAACTCATTAGTGCACTTATGGTTCTAAATGCACTAGTTAAGGGTCATAGTCATCCCACCTTAGGAGCATGCTAAGCGCATTTATGTATTTATGTTTTTCTTTATCCTATTGACGTAAGAGATGCATAGTTAGGATATAGAGAACCTAAATAAAAAGATAAAATTGATGAAATCTTTCAAAGCAAGAAAAACCCTCAACTTAGAAGAGTCAAAGTTTAATATAATATTAAGTCAAATTGGATACAAGTTAAAATGAGTTTTAATAAATCCAAACCTTCTATCAATGGGAGGTGACATGAGATGCTACCTTAATTTAGTATTGGCACACAAGTCATGGGACACTTAATTAGATGAAAGCTATGATCACTTCCTCGGCATATGATGCACTTTAATTTAAAACTCACTATGACATTGTCTCACGAGTCATGGAATGTTACAGTGGAGTTTATAATTAATGATTAATTGGTAGGTACAAGTTAACACCTAGCAGTGTAGATGTCGCACTAGTTGTGGTCTACATGAAAAGTGAGGCAAAACAAATCAATGGTTGCATAGAGATGCAATTAGTAATAGTTACTTACCTTAGGATCATTTGCGTATATCTCACGAGTCGTGGGTTCACAAATGACGCCTTTAGACCTTGATACTCACTAGGAAATATGATTTTCTGAATTCCTTAGAGGGTGAGGAATTTGATAAAATAGTAGGAGAAAAACATGCTTGAAAGCCAATAAATATGTTTTCTAATATTAAATTCAATCATATGTTTATATTCTCTTTCTCACTTTTGTAGATTTTTGAAATCTCAATCAATGGCAAGAATCCACTTAGTGTAATTTTGGAAACCAATAAGCTCACAGGGCCTAACTTCCGCAATTAGTTAAGAAACCTCAAAATTATTCTTGACTCCAAAAAAAGAACTTATGTCCTTACTCAAAGTCCACCAGATATCGTTGGTGATGATGCTGTCGATGAGGCTCGTGAAGCATTCGCAAAATGGGTAGAAGATGATCTTCAAACCCGTTGCCTCATGATGGTATCAATGTCCAATGAACTCCAAAAATCTCATGAAAACATGAAGAATGCTTCTGAGATACATATGCACCTACAAGAGTTGTACAGGGTCCAATCTAGACATGAACGTTACACGTTATCTAGAGAGCTCTTTAGGATAAGAATGATTGAAGGGGCTAGTGTCCATAACGATGGCCTTAAGATGATCGGTCTCATTGATAAGCTTGCTCAATTGGATGTGGTCATGGATAATGACTTTTATGTGGATTTTATCCTCCAATCATCACCTAACTCATTTGACCAATTCGTTATGAACTTCAACATATCAAAACAAGAGGTTACAATTAATGAATTGGTTAATATGTTGGCAACGACCGAGTCGATGATGAAAAATGACAAGCCTTTGATGATTGCATCCTCCTCTAAGTCTAAAGGCCTCATAGGCAAGAAGAAATGAGGTAAGAAAAAAAAGGGCTCTTCTTCGAAAGAGAAGCAATCATTAAATCCCTCTGGAAGAGTTAAGAAGAAAAAGAAACAGGACAAGAATGATACCATGTGTTTCTACTGTGGTAAAACAAGGCATTGGAAGTACAACAGCAAGGAATACCTTGCGACCCTTGGGAAGCGTATGTTGTTCATTGAAGTGTACTTAACCACAAATTCTTCCTCATGGATATTTGATACGTTATGTGGTTCTCACCTTTATAATTCGTTACAGATGATGTAAAGAAAAGGACCTCAGTAATGGGGATATGATCCTCCGCCTAGGCAATAACGCAAAGGTTGCAGCCAAGATTGAAGGCGTAGTCAACTTGGATTTAGGGAATTCTTACATTGTATTATATCCTTGCTTTTATGTTCCCTATCTTGTTAAGAAAATCATTTCAATTCCTGTCCTAGATTCCGAAGGATATGATTTTTCAATCAATTATGGGAAATTGAAAGTAATAAAAAAAGGTTCTTTAATTGCATGTAGTACTTTAAACAATGGATTATACATGTTAGATTCCCAATCACCACTAATGCACATTCAAAGCAACAACAAAAGTTAGATAACCAATAAAATGCCTATCTTTGGCATGCAAGACTTGGAAATATTTTCAAGAATAGAATGAACAAGATAGACGCCCTGAGGATCTTTCTACTTGTGAATCTTGTTTAAAAAGAAAAATGACCAAAACTCCTTTTGTAGGACAAACGGAGAATTCCACAAATCCTTTAGATTTGATTCATACGAACGTATGTGGTCTACTAAGAGTTAGTGTAAGATGAGGCTATTTTTATTTCATTACCTTCACTGATGATCACACTCAGTTCAAACAAGTGTATCTTATGAAGTTCAAGTCTAAAGCTTTGAAAGGTTCAAAGAGTATAGGAATAAAGTAGACAAGCAACAAGGACTTAGTATTAAAACTCTTTAATTGGTTCGATAAGGTAATACTTAAGTACCAAGTTCTTGAGTTATCTAAAAGCGAATGGGGTTCTCTCACAATGGACTCCACCCAGCACACCCCAACATAATAGAGTAGCTAGAAGGAAAAATCATACCTTGTTGGACATGGTGCGATCCATGATAAGCTATACCAATGTACGTATCTCCTTTTAGGGATTTACCTTAGACACGAAGGTAAAGATACAAAATCTAGTACCTTCAAAATGGATACCAAAGACACCATATGAGATGTGGTATGACAAAGCACCCTTTTATTCTTATTGGGGGTCTCCTGCAGACGTCAAGAGACTAGTAGGAGACAAGTTGGATACGAGATCCATTTTATGCAAGTTTGTGGGATACCCAAATAAGTCTTTAGGTTATTATTTCTATGATCCCTCAAAATAAAAAGTGTTTGTTTCGAAGAATGCTGACTTTTTGAAAAAAGAATTTCTATTAGATAGGAAAGACGTTGCCATAAAACTTGATGAAGTTGAAGATGATCATAATATCCTACAAGTGATAGCAACAAGAGAGCATCCTAAGCCTATCACACAACCTTTTAGAAAGTTGGACCGAATTAAGAAGCAACCCGAAAGGTTTGGATTCTTCACAAAATGGAGCAAACAAGTAGTGATCCGAAGACCTTTGAGGAAGTTATATTGGACATAGATTTGGACATTGGCTTAAGGCCATCAAATTCGAAATGGACTTCCTGTACTCCAAAAAAGTATGGACTTTGGTAGATCTACTAGAGGGTATAGTACCCATTAGTTGCAAGTGGATCTACAAGCATAAGCTAGGCGTCGATAGAGAGATATCAACCACTAAGGCTAGACTAGTGGCAAAAGGTTATACTTAAACACCCAATATTGACTTCAAGAAAACCTTTTTATCGGTCGCTATACTTAAGTCCATTAAGATTATACTTTTCATAGCCACTTACTATGACTATGAAATATGGCAAATGGATATAGAGACCGCTTTTCTCAATGGAAACATTGAAGAAGAAATATATAGAGCAACCACAAGGTTTTACATCTAAAGAGAGTGAGCAAAAGGTTTGTAAACTCTAACGGTCTATCTATGGACTAAAGCAAGCATCCCAATGTTCGAACATACATTTGATAAGACAGTCAAATCGTTTGACTTTATCAAAAATATGTATGAGCTTTATGTGTATAAAAAGGCTAGTGGGAGTTCGATTCAGTTTATTATGCTTTATATCAATGACATTCTTCTCATTGAAAATGAGAGAGAAGGGTTAGAATGTATTAAAGCATGGTTATCCTCACAATTCTCCATGAAGGATTTGGGATAGGGATCTTACATATTAGGAATACAGATCTATAGAGATAGATCAAAGAGGATGTTGAGGCTCTCCCAAATGGTGTACATTGATAAGATACTAAAGAGGTTTAGTATAGAAGAATCCAAGAAGAGATTCCTTCCTATGGGACATGGTCTTCATCTCTCTAAATTTGTGGCCCCTAAGATTGAAGATGAGAGAGAAAGAAAGTCCCACATACCTTATGCATCCGCTATAAGGAGCATAATGTATGCTATTCAATATACTAGAATGGATGTAGAACACGTTCTAAGTGTCACAAGGCACTTTCAATCTAGTTCTGGTGAAAGTTACTGGACTGCGGTAAAAATAATCCTAAAGTACTTGAGAAGAACTAAGATTTTATTTTTAATACACGGCAATGGAAAATTGAAACCCAAAATGGTTTTGGGATTCAAGTTTCCAATCTGACGAAAATGACCTTAAATCAATCTCAGGATTATATCTTGCCCCAATAGTGCCACGGTGAGTTGGAAGAGTTCCAGGCAAGACACCCGACCGACTTAACCACTGAGGTAGAATATATTGCGGCATCGAAAATGAAAAATGAAGGTGTTTAAATGACAAACTTCATCCAAGCGTTGGATGTAGTGCCTAGCAATGCAGAGCCAGTGGTTGTATTTTGTGACAATAATGGAGCCATTGTGCAAGTAAAGGAACCAAGATCTCATTAGAGATCCAAGCATATTTTGAGGCGTTATCACTTGATCCATGAGACCATTGATTGAGGCAATATCCGAGTGGAGAGAGTAGCCTCATAAGAGAATATAGCAGATCCACTAACTAAACCCCTATTATGTGAAGGCTTTGAAAGACATCCTAAGAAGATGGGCTTAAAGGCTTTGGGGAGCTAGCTTTAGGAAAAGTAGGAGATTATTGAAATAGTTCCCCACAGCCAATTAGGATTGGTGTGTAATAACTACTCTAATTGTGAGACAATCTTGATTGAATTATATTTTATAAAATGGTCGTCTTCATCTTATGCCTTTTATATTTCAATTGCATTTGGTTTAAGCCTTTAAATCATACTAGACTATGAGACTTCATCATGCATATGATGGTTATAATGACGCAAGTCTCTAAGGTCATGATTTAAAATATTCCAAGTCATAGAATCTTAAGAGAAGGGGCATCTAAGATTTGCATAGACTTGCATAAAGGGGTGTGTAGCACAAGGATCCATGAAATAAAGCAAATAAAGCTAAATCAAAAATTGTCTACACACGTTCCAAGGATCATGTCACACTGGAAAATGGATTTGGAAGAAGATAAATACCTTGAATGCTCAAAAATTCAAGGTAGAATGGAGGAAAGGCTTGAACACTTCAAAGTTGTCTTCCTCTGGCACAGCAGCCACTCAACAAGTTTTGCCCATCCAAAACAACTCCAATCTAGCTGAAATTTTGACACAACCTCCTCAACACCGTGAGGAAGCACCAGTAAAAATTTCAGCAGAAAATGAATCTGGAAAGGTCTGGAAATATCGCTCCAAATAGACTACCCTAAGGTGGATCTTCCATGAGAAAAGCTATTTAATTGTCTAGCCTCTAATGTAATGATCCACACACCACAGGAAAATCCCAATCAATCCTTAGTAAGGTAGAAAACCAAAAAGAGAAGAAACGATGAAGGCCAAAATTTAGGAGGGAGGATGAAGAAGAGAGGTATGAAACTTCAATATATGAGTGAATCACACAATTTGAAGGGAAAATGAGAATCTAACAATTAGAATGCGCAAGCTTGCTTGGTTGGCCACCTCACTCACATTTATAGGGGTAGAGGTGTGATGCAAATTGGCATCACACCTCCCTCCCGTGAGGTTGGTGCCAACTTGGCAAGGCAAATTGCATGTGAAATGTGAATTTCACTTACATTTGAATTTTATTTGGAATCTTCATTTCATCTCATGAAATGTCATCTAAATAAATTCTAAATGCACTCCAAATGAACTCTTTCATTTGAATTTTCCTCCAAAATTAATTCTTCAAATTAATTAAATTATCTTGACTTAACTCCATAAGTCAACTAGCTTAACTCTTTAAGCTATAGGGTGTTAACTTAACTCTTTAAGCTAACTTGACCAATTGTTAATCATATAGCACCAATTAAATTAACTCCTTAATTTAACTGGTCTAATTTAACTCCTTAAATTTATTTTGATCAATTTAACAATTAAATCAATCAAGCCAAAATGACCAAAAATTAGCCAACCATTTTTCCTTCACAAAATCGGTCATGTGAAATTTTCTAACTCTCAGAAAATTCTCTTCATCAAATAGGACTTCTTATTGGCTTTTGTGTATGACCCATTAGGTTCTACCATTCATTGGACATGGGCTCACAACTCTTGCGATATTAAGAATATCAAAACATTCACATTAGTTTAAACTTCTTTAAACTAAAAACTCAATTCGATTAATCTCTATTAATTGAAGAGTACCTAATCTCCTTAGTCGATGTCCAACCTCAAGCCCATGGAACCCAACTAATTGGCCGAAATGAATATGCTCTTGAAGAACCATTCTAGCTCTACGTTTGCCATACAAATACGGCCATTCCATCTCCTATCTCCGAAAAGAGGCCTAGGGTAATATATTTGTTAGTTCCCTAATAGTCTCGATAAATATGTTTCTATTCCAATGTTTGATTCCCCTTTATAACCTCATCTTTGGAAAACTCCTTTTTCCAAATTGTCGTACTACCTTGCGTAAGGATTTTGTGGAATCGATCATTATAGAATACATAGGAGATGCACTCGAGCTTCTGGCCTTCACAACGATGAGAAGATGGATCCCATCTTGGATCTCACAAACCTCCATGCCTAAGTAGCTCATACCTAAACTCAACCCAAATGACCCGCAAAGTGGTCAAGGAAGGGTCAATGCATGAGAACCCAAACACAAGATTATTATGGATTCTCAAGTCTAAGAACTAATTATTTTCACTATCGTAAGCTGGAGAACTTGCCACTACCGACTTGCCACTATGGCTATTTAGTGGATTCTCCAAGTGAGCTTTCAATGAACCTGTTCTCTAACAAGCACCCACTAATATACACCCATGTCTAACATGGATTGCTCATAAAACAGAGCAATATCCAACCCTTTGGATTTATGCATTGTTAGTCCAAGTCTGTCCGAATCTTAAATGCCACGTCTCATAAGATTTTATGACTTGGAATATTTTAAGATCACAATTGTGTAAGACTTGTTTCATGATCACCACCCAGTGCGTGACCAAGTCCCGTAGTCTAGTGTCATCTAAGGGCTTCAACAAATTGCTACTGAAGTAAAATAAGCATAAGATGAAGATGGTTATTTATAATGAATGTCATTCAATCAAGATTGTATCACAAGTGAAATAGTTTACATGCTAATCTAATTGGCTGTGGGGCACTATTCCAATAATCGCCCACTTGTCCTAAAGCCAATTCCCCATAATCTTAAGACCCATCTTCTCAAGATGTCCTTAAAGGCCTTTTACGTTGGGGGTTTCGTCAGTGGATCTGCTATATTCTCTTTTAAGGCAACCCTCTCCACTCGAATGTTACCTCTATCAATAATCTCTCAAATCAAATGATATTGCCTCAAAATGTGCTTGGATCACTAATGAGATCTTAGCTCTTTGGCTTGCGCCACCGCCCCATTCTTGACACAAAAGACAACGATAGGCTCAGCAATGACAAGCACAGCTTCTAAATCTTGGATGAAGTTTTTCATCCAAACACCTTCCTTTGCAGCTTCTGAAGCCGCAATATATTCCACCTCTATGGTTAAATCGATCGTGATGTCTCATTTGAAGCTCTTCTAACTCGCTACGCTGCCATTGAGGTAAAATCTAAATTCAGAAGTGGATTTTAGGTCATCTACATCGAGTTGGAAACTAAAATCCAAAAATCCCTCGAGTTTCAATTATCAATTGTCGTCTACTAAAAACAAATCCTTAGTCCTTCTCAAGTACATAAGGATTGCTTTAATAGACTTCCAGTGACAGTCATGGGGGTTGGATTGAAAGCGGCTCGTAATACTAAGAGCGTGTGCTACATTCGGTCTTATACATTGAACAGCATACATTATGTGCCAATAGCGGATGCATAAGGTTGTGGGATATTTTATGTTTCTCATCGTCAATCTTAGGGGCCATAGACTTGGAGAGACGAAGACCATGTCCCATTGGGATGAATCCCTTCTTAGATTCTTCCATACTAAACCTCTTTAGTATCTTATCAATGTACGGTGTTTGGGAAAGTCCCAGCATCTATCTTTATAGATATGTATTCCTAATACGTAGGATGCTTCTCCCAAATTTTCATGGAGAATTGAGTAGATAACCATGCTTTAGTACACTCTAACATTTCTATCTCATTCCCAATTAGTACACTACTTTCACTAGCCTTCTTGTATACACAAGGCTCATACACATTTTTAACAAAGCCAAACGATTTGACTTTCTTATCAAAACATATGTTCCAACTTTAGGACACCTGATTGAGTCCATAAATAGATCTCTCGAGTTTGCAAACTTTTTGCTCACTTCCTTTGGATGTAAAACCTTGTGGTTGCTCCATATAGATTTCTTCTTCAATATTTCCACTTAGGAAAGCGGTTTTCACATCCATTTGTCATATCTCATAGTCATAATATGCAACTAAGGCAAGTAAAATCCTGATGGACTTAGGCTTTGCAATCGATGAAAAGGTTTCCTCAAAATCAATACTAGGTCTTTGAGTGTAACCCTTTGCCACTAGTTGCGCTTTAAGGGTCATTACCTCTCCATCAACTCCTAGCTTTCGCTTATAGATCCACTAGCAACTAACGGGTACTATACCCTCAGGTGGATCTACCAAAGTCCATACTTTGTTGGAGTACATGGAGTCCATTTCAGATTTCATGGCATCTAGCTAATGTCCTCCTGAGTCTATGTCCAACATAGTTTCCTCATAGGTCTTTAGATCACTATTTGATTGGCCCGTCCCGTGAAAGACCGAACATTTTGGGTTGCTTCTTAATTCGGTCCAACCTTCTTAAAGGTTATGTGTAAGGCTCTTGATGCTTACTTGTTTCCACCGCTTTTGGGATTTGCTGATCATCTTGAACTTCATCAAGTTCAACAATAATGCCATTTCTATCTAATAGAAATTCCTTTTCCAAAAAGTAGGTGTTCCTCAAAACAAACACTTTTTATTTGGAAGGATCATAAAAGTAATAACCCAAAGACTCTCTTAGGTATCCCACAAACTTATACAAGGTGAATCTACTATCCAACTTATCTTGTCGTAAGTAGGAGATCCCCAAACTCTTAAGAAAGAGTAATAGGGTGCTCTGACATACCACATCTCATGCGGTGTTTTTGGCACCGACTTTGAGGATACCATATTAAGTAGCTCACCGTCATATCTAGGGCATATCCTAAAAAGGATATAGGCATATAAAAAAAACTCAACATAGAACATACCATGTCCAACCAGGTACAGTTTCTCTCTCGGCTACTCCATTATGTTGGGGTGTGCCGGGTGGAGTCTATTGTGAGAGAATCTCATTCTCCTTTAGATAATCCATAAATTCGGTACTTAAGTATTCTCCCCCTCGATCCAATCGAATAGCTTTGATACTTTGTCCCTTTTGCTTTTCTACTTCATTCCTATACTCTCTGAACTTTTCAAAGGCCTCGAACATGTACTTCATAAGATACATATGTTCGAACCGAGTATGATCATCAGTGAAGGTGATGAATAAAATAATAGCCTCCTATTGCACTAACTCTTAGTATGCTACAAACATCCATATGAATCAAATTCAAAGGACTTATAGTTCACTCCAATTATCCCACAAAAGGAGAGTTGGTCATTTTTCCCTTCAAACAAGATTCACAAGTAGAAAGATTCTCAATGCCACTAACATTTAGTGCTTTGAAAGCTTCTAACTTACTCATTCTATTTTTAGAGAGATGTCCAAGTCTTGCATGCCACAACATGGCATCTTCTTGGATATCTAACTTTCTTTTACTTGATTGAATGTGCATTAATGAAGGTTGAGAATCTAATATGAGCAATCCATTGTTTAATGTACCTTGTGCAATTAAAGAACCATTCTTTAATGCTTTCAACATCCCATTAGATATAAGAAATAATATCCTTCATTATCCAAAATGGGAATAGAAATAATGTTCTTAATCAGATTGGGTACATAGTAGTAAGGATCAAGTACAATAAAGGAATTCCCCAAGTCCAAGTTGATTACGCCTTCATGGCCACAACTTTTGCTCAATTTCCAAGGCAGAGGATCATATCCCCTTCACTGAGACTCTTTCTTCTTTCCATCCTCTGTAACGAATTATAAAGGTGAGAATCACATACGGTATCAAATACCCATGAGGAAGAATTTATCGTTAAGTGCACTTCAATAAAGTACATACCCTTCTCAAGGGTGCTAAGGCATTCCTTGCAACTCCTTTTCCAATGTTCTTTTTCACCACAGTGGAAACAAATAGCATCGATTTTAGCCTCTTTCTTCTTCTTGATCCCCCCAAACTCTTCAAGGGTTGCTTTCCCTTGGAGGAAGAACTCTTCTTCCTTTTACCTTCTTTTCTAGCACCCTCAGGGCCCTTAGACTTGGAGGAGGAAGCAAGCATAAGAGGCTTATCTTTCTTCATAGTCGCCTCGGCGGTCACCAACATGTTGACCAATTTATTAACCGTTACTTCTTACTTCGATATATTGAAGTTCATAATGAATTGGTCAAATGAGCTAGGCAATGATTGAAGGATCAAATCTACATAGATCTCATTATCCATGATAACGTCCAATTGACCAAATTTCTCAATGAGACCGATCATCTTTAGGCGTGGTCATGGACACTGATTCATTCTTTTCCTAAAGAGCTCTTTGGATAATGAGAACCTTTCATGTCTAATTTGAACACCATACAACTCTTGTAGGTGTAAGTAAATCTCATGGGCATGTTTCACGTGCTCGTGAGACTTTTGAAGCTCATTAGACATAGAAGCCATCATAAGCATCTTGTTTGTAGATCATCATCCACAAACTACGTGAACAATTCACGTGCCTTATCGATGGCATCATCGCCAATGGTGTCTGGCGGACTTTGATCAAACACATAAATCCTCTTTTTGAAATCTAGAATAATCTTGAGGTTTCTCAACCAATCGCGGAAGTTTGGCCCAATTAGTTTATTGGTTTCCAAAATAGAATTAAGTGGATTCTTAGCCATTTGTTTTAAGATTTCAAAAATCTATAAAGGCAAAAAAGAGAATATAAGCATGTGATTGAATATTGATATTTAAAACATGTTTATGGACTTTCAAGCATGTTTTTCTCCTACTATTTTATCAAATTCCTCACCCCCCAGAAGAATTCGGGAAATCTCATTTTCTAGTGAGAATTAAGGTTCTAAAGACTTGCAAGTGGGCCCCCCATGATGAGTTCATCCACAAACAATCAAAAGGTAAACAACTTTTTCTAATTGTTTCTCTATGCAACCCTTGATATATTTTGCCTCACTTTTCATGTAGATCCCTTTGATGAGCGACCTCTACATTACTAAGTGTTAAGTCGGACCTACCAATCAAACTTTGATTCGAGACCGCTCCATGTCATGCCACGTGATGTGAGCCATGCATGGGAAGCATCAAATCAAATGTACATCTTATGCTAAGTATATGATCACAACTTTCTACCTACATGTGACCGCTCGTGATGAGTGCCATCACACAAAGATAGTAGCATCCTCATGTCATACACTATTGGTAGAAGGCATTGATTAATTAAAACTCCTTTTAATTTGTATCCATTTTGGCTTAATATTTGAAAGCACTTAAACTCTTCTAAGTGGAGGGATTTTCTTGCTTGCGAAGATCTCATCAATTTTATCTTCGTATTTAGGTTTTCTATATCCTAACCATGTATCTCATACATCAATAGGATGTGGAAAACATAAATAAGTAAATGCGTCTGGCATGCTCCTAGGGCGGAATGACCATGAGCCTTAACCAAGTAGTGCACTTAGAGCCATAGGTGCACTACTTAGTTGATTTTAGGTAAGTTGATTAAATCTAGCTTACACAAATGTATCTCCATACATTCATGGGTCTTCACGCCTCTATTGGTTTTCTTGTCTCCTTGCAACATTTACAAGAGAAAGAAATCCTCACTTCTAGTGATTCTACTCTCATAACTTTTACAAAATAGAAATTAAGAGGCATGCCCCATTTAGGACAACATTTTCAACAAGTTGAAAAAAATAAAATCAATATTAAAGGCTCATGATCATCCACATTCATTCATTGTCCATTCAACAATTAAATGAACAATAAATCAAGAATTGACATTCAATTCCATAATTAAATACTTATCTCATAAATAATTAATTATGTAGCAAAAATAAGCAGAACATTTATGCAACTCATTTTTGCATCAATATTGAAGATTAATTTTAACAAGATTTTAAAAGCAATCAAAAATATCAAACATAATTTTGAGAACTTGCACAACACTTGTGCATCTAAGAGAACACAAAAATGGCTCAAAACTCATCCTTCCCTAAACTGAGCGTTGCTACCCTAACCTGGGCGCACGGTTGAGGGGCAAGCCCCAGGCTATGCGTGGCAGCGCCCCTATTTTAGGGCAAGCACCGAGTCAAGCCAATTTTGGCTCAACTTTAGTACACCAAAAACTTTAGGACATCTCCGAAACACTAAATCACACATTATAGATGAATTTTCAGATATAAAACACCTTTTAAAAATGGAAATTCAAGTGGTCAAACATGCTTCAAAAATTAAGTTTAAGTGAGAATCACCATTCTCCAAAAATCTCCAATAAACTCCAATCCAATTAGATCCAAAAATGCCCAAAACATCCTAAGGCCAAATTTCACATGCTATATCAATATATAACATCATCAAATGTTAAATCAAAATTTAACCTAATCATCCATGAATCAAAAAACATACTAGCATATGAATTAACTCTTAAAACACATACTAGCATAATTTCAATTCATCAACAAAGGAGCCACAAGCAACATCATCCAAACAATCCAATCCATAAATTGGATCAAGTATTTGGCGATCTAGATCAATCCATCACATAAATCAATCAATTAAAATCCAAATTAAAGCATGAAATAGGCTCCAATACCACTTGAAGGAGTGTGTAGTACAAGGATCCTTGAAATCAAGCAAATAAAGCTAAATAAAAACTTGTATACACACCTCCCAAGGATCAAATCATGCTTTAAAATGGATTTGGAAGAAGATAAATACCTTGAATGCTCAAAAATCCAAGGTAGAATGGAGAAAAGGCTTGAACGCTTCAAAGCTGTCTTTCTCTGGCACAGCAAAAACTCGGCAACTTTTTCCTATCCAAAACACCTCCAATATGGATGAAATTTGGACACAACCTTATAAACAACTTAGGGAAGCTCCAGTAAAAATTTCATCAGAAAATGAATCCGAAAAATTCTGGAAAAATCGCTCCAAGCAGACTGCCCGGCAGTGGATCTTCCAAGAGAAAAGCTATCCAATTGTATAGCCTCTAATGTGATTATCCACACACCATGGGCAAATCCCAATCAATCCTTAGTCAGGTGGAAAACCAAGGAAGAAGAAATGATGAAGGCTGAAGTTTAGGAGGGAGGATGAAGAAGAGAGGTGTGAAACTTCAACACATGAGTGAATCACACAATTTGGAAGGAAAATGAGAATCTGACAATTAGAATGTGCAAGCTTGCTTGGCCGGCCACCTCACTCCTATTTATAGGGGTGGAGGTGTGATACAAGTTGGCATCACACCTCCCATGAGGTTGG
The DNA here is from genome assembly GCA_018894105.1 of Jacaranda mimosifolia. Taxonomy (NCBI): domain Eukaryota; kingdom Viridiplantae; phylum Streptophyta; class Magnoliopsida; order Lamiales; family Bignoniaceae; genus Jacaranda; species Jacaranda mimosifolia. The sequence continues at coordinate 23,527,060 of CM032126.1, forward strand.
CTCCAACTTGGCACGGCAAGTTGCATGTGAAATGTGAATTCAATTTGGAATCTTCATTTCATCTCATGAAATGTCATCCAAATAAATTCTAAATACACTCCAAATGAACTCTTTCATTTGAATTTTCCTCCAAAATTAATTCTACACATTAATTAAATTAATCCCTTAATTTAATTAATTAATCTTGACTTAACTCTGTAAGTCAACTAGCTTAACTCTTTAAGCTAGAGGGTGTTAACTTAACTCTTTAAGCTAACTTGACCAATTGATAGTCATATGGCACCAATTAAATTAACTCCTTAATTTAATTGGTTTAATTTAACTTCTTAAATTTATTTTGATCAATTTAACAATATAATCGATCAAGCCAAAATGACCAAAAATTAGCCAACCATTTTTCCTCCACAAAATCGATCATGTGGAATTTTCTAACTCTTAAAAAAATTTCTTCATCAAATAGGACTTCCATTGGCTTTTTTGTATGACCCATTAAGTTCTACCATTCATTGGATATGGGCTCAAACTCTTGTGATATTAAGAATATCAAAATGTTCACATTAATTTAAACTCCTTTAAACTAAAAACTCAACTCAATTAATCTCTATTAATTGAAGAGTATTCAATCTCCATGGTCGATGTCTAACCTCAATCTCATGGAGCCCAACTAATTGGCCTAAATGAATATGCTCTTGGAGAACCATTCTAACTCTCTTGCCATGCAAATACGGTCCTTCCATCTCCTATCTCCCGAAAGAGACCTAGGTCAAAATATTTGTCGGTTTCCTAATAGCCTCGATAACTATGTTTCTATTCCAATATTTGATTCCGCTTTATAACCTCATCTTTGAAAAAATCCTTTTCCAAATTGTCATACTAGCTTGCGCAAGGATTTCATGAAATCAATCATTATAGAATACATATGAGATGCACTCGCCCTTCACAACGACAAGGAGATGGATCCCATTTTCGATCTCACAAACCTCTATGCCTAAGTAGCTCATACCCAAGCTTAACCCAAATCACTCGCAAAGTGGTCAAGGAAGAGTCAAAGTATGAGAACCTAAACACAAGGTTACCATGGACCCTTAGGTTTAAGGACTAATTATATGCACTAGCGTAAGCTGGAGAACTTGTCACTACTGACTTACCACTACTGCTATCTAGTGGATTCTCCATACAGGCCTTCAATGAACTTGCTCTCTAACAAGCACCCACTAACATGCACCCATGTCTAACATAGATTGCTCATGAAACAGAGCAATATCCAACCCCTTAGATATATGCACTGTAGATGCCTTGTCTCACAAGATTCTACAGCTTGGAATATTTTAATATCATGATCGTGTAAGACTTATTTCATGATCACCACCCAGTGAGTGACCAAGTCCCGTAGTCTAGTGTGATCTAAAGGCTTGAACCAAATGCTAGTAAAGTAAAATAAGCATAAGATGAAGATGGCCATTTATAATAAATATCATTCAATCAAGATTGTATCACAAGTGAAATAGTTTACATGCCAATCTAATTGGTTGCGGGGCACTATTCCAACATTACAGTAATGATGCATACTCTAAAGGGTTAGATATATTGCCTTGTTTCATAGGCAATCTACATTAGATATGGATGCATGTTAGTGGAAGCTTTTTAGAGAATAAGTTCACTGAAGCCCGCCCAGAAAATCTACTAGATAGCCACAGCGGCACGTCGGTAGTGGCAAGTTCTCAAGCTTACAATAGTGCATATAATTATTCATTTCACTTGAGGATCTATAGTAATCTTGTGTTTAGGTCCTTATGCTTTAACTTTGCCCTTACCACATTGTGGGTCATCTGGGGTTTAAATTGGGCATGAGCTACTTAAACATGGAGGTTTATGAGATCCAAGAAGGGGTCCATTTTCTTGTTGTCGTGAAGAACGAGTGTATCTCCTATGTATTCTATAATGATCGATTCTAAGAAATCCTTGCGCAAAGTAGTATGACAACTTGGAAAAGGTGTTTACCAAAGTTGAGGTGATAAAGGGGAATCATACATTAGATGTAGAGACATAATTATCGAGGCTATTAGGGAACCGGCAAATATCTTGCCCTAGGACTCTTTCGGGGGACAGAAGATGGAAGGACTGTATTTGCATGGTAGGCATAAGCTATAATGGCTCATCAAGATATAATTCATTCATCCAATTAGTTGGGCTCCATAAGCTTGTTGCTAAACATCAACCATGGGGATTGGGTACCCTTCAATTAATAGAGATTAATTGAATGAATTATTAGTTTAAATGAGTTTAAACTAATTCGAATATTTCAATATTCAAAACATCATAAAGAGATGTGAGCCCATGTCCAATGAATGGATAAACCTAATGGATCACACACAAAAGCCTTAGGAAACTCTTATTTGATGGAAGGAATTTTATAAGGAGTTAGAAAATTGCTAACTAGGCATTTTTGCCTAAGGAGAGAAAGAAATTGACTAATTATCAATTGGTTATTTTGGTTTGATTAATTTAAGTGTTAAATTAATTAAAATAATTTAAAGAGTTAAATTAGGTCAATTAAATTAAGATGTTAATTTATTTGGTGTCATATGCCAAATTAATTAGTCAAGTTGACTTAAGGAGTGAAGTTAGCTCAAGTGAACTTACAGAGTTAAGTTAATTAACTTAAGGAGTTAAGTTAAATTAATTAAATTAAAGAGTTAATTCAATTAAATAGGGAATTCAAGTCTTGGAGGGGAATCAAATGGAAGAGTTCATTTGAATTATGCAAGTTGACATTTCAATTTATGAAATGAAATGGAAATGCAAATTCAAGCTAAATGTAGATTTAGCAAGTTGACAAGTTAGCAAACATGCATGGAGAGTGTGATGGAAAGGCTTCCATCCTCTCCAATATACATGTGGCCGGCCACTTGATAGGAGAATTGAAGCTGTCGCATTTTCCCTACAAAAGGTGGTATAATTCATGTGTTGAATAAACACCTCCTAGATTTCCTCCTCCTTCTCCCCTCCTCCAAAACCTCCAACCTCCATCATCACCTTCCTCCTTTTTTCTCTAGCAAACAGTGGTGGATTGAGATTCATTCCTAGGTGTGTGGACTATACATTAGAGGCTCCACATATGGGGAGCTTAGAGTTGGTTGAATGAACCTCCTTGTGGCCGAGTTTGGTGCTTTGATTTGGTGACCTAGGAGCTGTATTTTCTCCTGATTTTCAACCAACAACTTGCTGTTTTGGTTGTGAAAGAGTGTACAAAATTTGCTGAATTTTGGAGGCTTGGAAGTGGAGAAATCGGATCAAGGTTGTGGAGTTTGTTGATCTTCAACTGGAGGTGTCCTCTAGGAGATCTACTTGATTCCTTTTTCAAAAGGAAATTTTCAGCCTCTAAGTCCTAATTTATGGCATGTAGTTCCTTGGGATGAAGATAATTAGTTTAATTTTACCTCTTTTTGTTTTAATTTTATGGATCCTAATCTATCTCCAACCTTCATGAATATATCCCAAAATCAATCGAGATTGCAACTTTTCTTTTACAGGATTTTCAGTATAACTAATTTAGTTCTTTTGTTAGAAAAAGCATACTGTAGTTAAGAAGAAATTCCAAGTTTGAAGGTGAAAAGATTGAAAGAAGAAAAAAAATAAGTTATTAGACTATCAAATTCTTGTTATTTTTTTCTTGCGATCACATGCTTCAACGATGGTGAATGAACTCTTGTAGTAAATTTCAACAAAGACCATTTGGTCTTAGTTTTTTCAATCTTATACTTCAGCAAAGCTTATCTTAGGAAATAAATTGAGTTTTAAGATGGAATTCTCTTAAAGTGGAATAATAATATGATCATGTTTTCTAATTATATATGTTAGGAGTTTTATACTGATAGTTTTTATTAAGTAATAGGTATGAAACATAAATATAATATTGAACATTATAAACAAAATACACATAAATTATACATGAATATATGAATCACAATTATGCAAATTATCTTATAAGGTGGCATTATGTCGATCATGTATAGGAATACAAACTTGCCTACGGCCTCGTTTTAATCAAATCATCAACACACTCATCTATTGAATTCTTGTTTAGAATCAACTATAAAAATGACTTTTCTTGCAATCGCAAATAACTATTATAACTAGTTACTTATTTACACATTTTAAATGCATGAAATCTTTTGATGGAACTCTAAAATAAAATATAATGAGAAATTGGAAGAGATGTTTTGGAGGACTCAGCAACTATGAGAGTATAATCCTCTTATTTCTTATTCTAACAGAAAAGATGTCACGATACCTATGTATGAACCTGAATTATCTTTTTTAGGAATACAACATCAAAAATATGAATCCAACCTCAACCCAATTTTTTTTTTTCAAATGTGCATACCATTACAGGTGAAAATTACAAGATGGTGATTATCTTAAAATATTAACACATTCTAGCTTGTCCTTTTTAAACCATGACATGATAACATAGCCGGTCTATACAAAATATAAAATATAGGGTGGATTACCATCTTCTATATAATCAAAGCCAACAAAAGATCCACTCTAAAACTTACATATTTGGTTCCTATATTGTGCCAAAGTCCTTGCCATGCTCTTCACCTTTCGTTCCTAAAGGAATTGAAATAGATAAAAGACACAAGTTGCAAATACAACTTAGTGAGGTTGGTGTCTGTGTGCATATGTTTTTCAGCCTGAATATTAGCTTATTATACTATACATGCAATGAAAAGTACGACAGCGAATAAATCATTTAACAAGGTAGGATATAGCTAAATATTGTTGATGTCGTCATCCTTATCTCACCGGCTATGATTAACTTAGTCACTCTAGACAAGGCGCGACCTTGCCATCAGTAGACATGCCCGAGATCATGCCAATCCTACAATCCCTTCTCACCATGATAGCTCCAATCATGCATTTACGAGGATAGCTCCAATCATGCATTTACGAGGAATGGGCCATGAGGTACACACATCCTACTTGACAAGCCCAATGCTGCCCAAATAGTTTCTGCCACACTCATGCCAAATTGGCTCAATTGTCACAATTTCAAAACACAGTACGATAAACACAATATTAAAGTCAAGCAAACGAGGTGAGATAAAGTACTAAACCTCTATCAGATAGACTAGCATATTTATGTCGACTCACCTTTCAATTATCTAGACATACTATATTGCATGCATAATGACATGACGATCCGCAAAAGATAAAGATGTGAATGTGTTTCTTCTTCTTCTTCTTCTTCTTCTTCTTCTTCTTCTTCTCTCTCTCTCTCTCTCTCTCTCTCTCTCTCTCTCTCTCTCTCTCATTTCCATAATAATCATCTCACATTCCTTTTGATGGGAATAGTTATCTTATTTCTTTAGGTTATAGCACTTACCATGCTTTCCCAAGTGCGGTGTTTCAAGATAAGGCGAAACATTATGCGAGTTGCCTGTCCAAAATAAATACTAAAATTTAATGTAAAATTCAACCAATATACCTTAGTTAGTGAAATTTATGTACTAAGGGCAAGAAGTAATGAATCCTAAAATATAATGAATATCCAAACTTTAACAAAAGAGTATTTCTTCAACTTCATTAACTATGTCCTCCCTTAACTCTTTTCCTTCCCATTCTACATTTCATTTCCTAATGCTATGTTCTTCTACATTTTCCCAAAAAAATTTCCAACCCCCCAAAAAACAATTTTAATGGAAGCACATTCTCCAATCTTTTTCTCAAAAAACTCAAATTTTATACCCAAAAAACCCCTCTCAGTTCACCAAAAAAACCCTACATCCTAAAAATCACACCAATCTCCTCACTTTTCTCACTCTCCCTCTTCACTCATTCATATATTTATACACACACATACATACATACATATATATATATAAATATTAAATTTTCACTAGGTAAGAAAATTCTAAAACTTATGTTTACAAATTTAATTAAACTAATTGTCAAAAAACTAAATTAAATTTAATTAAATATTATTTATGTTATTACTAAATAATTTATTTATTGAATAACATATTAAATTAATTAAATTTACTTATTAATTAAATAATGTATTAGTTATATTTAATATTTAATGTATTAATTAAAATTATATTTATTCATTTAATAAATAACTTAAGATGCTATAATTTGATATAATAAATAAATTAATCTTCAAAAAAAATATTCTTCATTAAATATTAATCTTCACATTTATTTAAAATTAGAATAAAAAATTTGATTATAGGGTGATACTTATGTAATAATCTATTAAGTTTAATAAGTTAATATTGATATGCTTAAAGTAATTGTTGAGAGAATTAATTAAATTTAAGTAAAATTATTTGATTATTGCTAAGTAATTTATTTACTAAATAATATATTAATTATATAATGAGTTAAAATAATTAAATAACTTATTAAATTAATTTATTTAAATAAATTATTATTTATATATTAATTATGTTTCATATTTTACATATAATTAAATATTACATTTATTTATTTAATAAATAATTTAAGATGATGTAATTTTATATGATATAATATTATTTATTTTTTTAATTTGATGAATTGTTATTAAGTCTTATATATATATATATATTATTAAAAAATTATTTATTTTAATAAATATCTAAGTTTTGTTTATAAATAAATTGTAAGTAATAAATAGTTAAATAATTATATTTTAATTAATAAATAGTAATTAGCTTATAATTAATGTATAGTAATTGTTTTTTTTTATAAGTCGATATTAATAATTATGATATAAGCTAATTTTTTTATAATTAAAATATAATTATGATTTCATGAATAATTAATATTTATTAACATAACCAAATAATACATCATTTACTAATATTAAATTTATAAAAATATAAATTTTAAAATAAATAACCAATTAAATTAATTACACTCATATTTCAATTATTATAAATATATATATATATATATGTATGTATACACACACATCATCCAATTATAAAAATACATACATATAATACATAAAAAAAACCTACAAACCCAACAAAAAATATGTGGCTTCACCTCAAGTTGTCACCTATCCTATTTAAGTTATTTACTTTTTGGTACTTAGTTTTAACCCCTTGAATTTGAACAACTTTATTTGTAAAATAAAATAAAAGGTTGAATTTCAACTAGTTATTTCAAAGTCCTACGCAAATTTTAGAATTCCCCTTTTGACCCTCAAATAGTTTAAATTCAAGAATCTTATATCTATAGATGGCAAGTTCACTCCAAATTTCTAAAATCAAGTATCCCTTTTGTGAATAGTGTCATAATAAAATAAAGAAAAAAATAATCATGAATCTAAAGTAAATATTAGATTTTTAAAAGAATTGGAGGTATAGCTGTATTTCGAGGTTCTTACAAAAGAGCTCTCATATATCTTCCTATACAAAGAAAAATTTTAGTCCATTGCAAATTATAATCCCATGCAAATATTAAACTAGAATTCGTTCAATTATAAATACTGTCACACTCCAAATCCTGGATTATGACATGACAGTGCTTCCAAGACTAAAGACTCAAAAGCACTAAACCATCGGATCCAATTGTGTAATACTGATATCTAAAGATATCATTGAAAAATTCAAAAATCATCACAATGAAAGATAACAAAACACTTGTCTTCACAATTAAACCTAACTATCAAAGATCTCAAAATGAACATCTTAACAACTAATTGGGATTTGAAACAAGGTAATAAGGATGAACCTAAAATAACATTGAAAATATAAATCTCTTATCACTGACCTAAAACCGCTCATCTTCTTCATCCTAAAGTAAGTTATCTTCAAAATGGTTAATCAATAAAGTTTGAGCAACAGTTTGCTCAGTAAATAAAACTCCTTTACCTAGGGATGGCAACGGAGCGGGTATGGGGCAGGTTTGACAAGAGCCGAAACCCGCCCCGCCTACTTCTATTTAGACCCGGGACCCGCCCCGCCCCGCCCTACTTTAGACTCCTAACCCTGCGGGTCTAACCCGCCAAACCCGTTTCTCTCTCTCTCTTTTTTTTTTTACTTTTTTTTATTAAAATATATAATTTTATAACTCATATAATTTCAAAATTGATTAAAAGAAACATACACAAAGAATATATATATATATACATGCATACAAAATTAGAATCTAATATATAATAAGTTTCTAACACTATTTTTCAAAATTTTAAAATAAAATATCAATATTAATTGATTTTAGTATATTTTTCATCATTTTTATGATAATTGAATGAGTACAAAATTATTATTTATTTGATGAAATATATATGATATTATAATCCTAATTTTTTATATTTTATGTACATATACTATATATAATATATTTATAATATATTATATATTAATTATCCGGAGCAAGTTTACTTAAACCCATAACCCACCCCAGACCCAGCCGGGTCCATAAAATTAGGACCCATAACCCGTTTATTTGACTCCTAACACGTCCCATTAGGGGCGGATCCGGGGTGGGTACCCGGTCTACCCGAATCCATTGCCATGCCTACCTTTACCTTCTACCAAACTTAAGCATATATAAATATCAAAACAATTAAAATTTCTAAAGAGAAGAGTCTTTCATTTTCATTTTTTGAAAACAGTATCATCAGATATCAAGAATCTTCTTAACATGATATTTTCATAATATCATGTTCGAATAATTCGAAATAAGTATTACACAACTTATCATTTAACCATGCTCATGAACTTTTGGGACTCTAATCGGTTAACTTGGCCAAGAACTTAACTATAACACCGTTAACCAGCTCCGGACACTACTATTTTTAACCTTATGAGGGCCTTAACTACAGTTTCGTTAAGTGGCTTTAGACAATACTATTATTACCTATATGATAGCCTTAACTACAATGTTGTTAAATGACTTTAAAGACCTTTTGCTACTGTAACATCATGACATAATTGTAGAACTTGCTCCTACAGATAGTTTCTCGATTATTCAAAGCATATAACTTCTCTATTATTTTATTTCAACAAAGAACACAAAATATTGAGTTTCATGCGAGATTCGGAAAAATTTTGGTTTTGACATACCCAAATCCTAATCTTTATGCGTGCGAAAAATCTTATGAACAATTAGCACATTTGCATGGTGAAATAATTTTTGCAATCAATAAACAATTAGGATTAGAACTCAATCCATAATATGCAAATTCCTTATTATTTCATGTAAAAATCTTTCATGGGAAAAATATAGTTTTTGATAAAAGGATAAAAGAAATTCACTTACTCCAAATCCTAGAACTCAAAGTTTTCCTCAAATTTGGTCTCTATCATTTAGGTGCTCTACACCAAATCTATAAGAAAAATAGTAGGAATTTTAGTACCCAATCAATAGAATGAGAATTTTCTATGAATTTCCAATGCACAAAGGGAAATTTTATATTTTTCTTGCCTCTGTGTATTAGGTTTCTATCCTAGAGATATATTTCCTAAAGTGTGCATATATACACTTCTAAGCTGAGTGTTTTACATAGACTAGAATTCTTATCTTATTAAAATAAGTGGATAATGCTAATCCTAACTCCCCCAAGTCTCATCACTATTAATCCTAGATTATGATGACTTATAACCAATCAGTAATTATCATTGGAGGATAGTCTAGAATGCTAAACCTATTAGAATTACTAAAATTCCCAAGCTCACAATTGACATTTATCCGAGATCCTAACTCCCTCAAAATTTTAATTATTCTGGATTTTGACTCTATTATCATATGTTGGTAATTAAATATATGAAATATTTAGCAAGCTCATAAAACTATATATCTTGTGAGGGTCAAAATCTATCCTTGCAAATAGAGCTTCAAAATGATGGGAAGACCTTCAAAAATCATGCCCTATCAATAAATCCAAAAATAAAAGAAAATATTAATATTCGTCATCTTTAATTCATCAACGTGGACTTAAATCCAAAATAAATACAATTATGATTCATAGGCTTATTTTATACTAGTTGTGGGCTAAATAATAATTTAAAATAAACTAAATAGATTAGGGTTGACTAATACATCTAAGTTCCTAACAAGAGATGACCATAAGAATAATATTTCCTTCATCATTAAAGAAAAAGAAGAAGAAGAAGAAGAAAACATGAGCTATATCGTATTGCTAATTCCCAAAAGAAACCCTGATCTTCTGGACATATTTTTTCCACTTTCGATGCTTGTTAAAATATGATCAAACAATTATGGCCTACTAATGTATCAAGTCAAATAACCTTCAATGCAAGACTGATTTATAGCTTCAACATATATAATCTTAAATTGACATCCATATTAGCTAGCCTAATCATTAATATAAAACTTAATAAATGAAGTTTCTATCAAATAAATGGCTTGATAAATTTTACATCTTCAATCATCATCAAGCAATCCTTAGAAAATTATTAAGATATAAAGTCTATATCCTTGAAATTGCAAATAAAATTAAGGTAAGTACCTAAAATAATAAACTCCAAAAAGAATTCAATTTATATCTCATATTTACTCTCTAGTAAGATCCCTTAAATATTGATCAAGCTCCGGATGAACCGTATCCTCAAATTTCAGAAAGAGAACAACCTAAAATTCTTGATGGAAAATCAACATCGACTAATATTTATCCTCAAACTTAATATGCAATATCATATATATCCATTTTTTTCCTCGGAAGATAGAAAGTCACTACTAACTAGTATTCTTTTATTCTAGATTCCATGATATTGAGGCCTACCTTAATGAATTTCAAGTACTTCTAGAGGTATAATAAATAATACGTCTGAGTAAAATATATATTTATTAAATCTAACTATAATAATCCACATAAAAACTTGGGGTATTACAAGCACTCACTTGATCATTGCTCCAAAAACAAATCCAATATATAACATTCCCACTCGTATATATCTGGTGTATCATTCCAAAATCTTATACTTACCAAAATTTCTGAGCTTATGTCCTTACATTCATACAAAACATTAGGTGCCTAACCAAGCCAGCAAAGCATAGTGACAAATTCAAGAGGGGACAGTTGAATACTATCAACTATAAAACTCTTTTCTCAATTTTCACAAACTTAGAGTAACTTTAGTAAAGAGTTGTTCGAAAAATCCAAATAGAAATGAGCATAAATAAATACACACGGTAAAAATAAAGGACACAATGATTTATAGTGGTTTGGCAAGCCTACATCCACTACCTAAGATATTATCTTAGAATTTTTAACCTATACTGCACTGAAGATGCAATACTAATATAATAGAGAATACATAAGGAATCAAGGAACTTTAAACTAAACACTCCTTAACAAAGCAAGCCTAACAAATTGTTCTAAGAAAGACAAAAGACAACTTCAAGTACAACGAATCTCTACAATGTTCTTTAGGAGAATAGTTTGTTCATTTCTTCCAAGCTTTCTATCCCTTAAACATTGGATCTTTGCATACTTTCCATATTAGTTTGACAAGATATTGCCATTGGAATGGTGCCCGACAAGCCAATAGGATTGGCCTTGTGAAGTTATTTCCTTGTAAAACAATCTTGATTGAATGATATTCTTTATATAGTCATCTTAATCTTATGCTCTTTATTCCTTCACTTGCATTTAGATGAAGCCCTTAGATCACTCATGACTATGAGACTTGTTTTGATGACTATGGAATAATTCTTACACTGTAGTGATCTTAAATCTTTCAAGTCATAGGATCTTACGAGACGAGACATCTAGGATCCAGATAGACTTGCACTAACGATGCATAAATCCAATAGTTGGATATTACTCCATTTTATGACCAACCGTATGAGATATAGATGCATGTTAGTAGGTGTTTGTTAGAGAATAAGGCACTGAAGGCCCATTAGAGAATCCACTAGATAGTCGTAGTGGCAAGTTCTCCAGCTTGTCCTAGTACATATTATTAGTCCCCTGACCTGAGGATTCATGGTAACCCTGTGTCTAGTTCTCATGCTTTGACTATTCCTTGACCACTTAGCGAGTTTTTTGGGTTGAGGTTGGGTATGAGCTATTTGGCATTGAGGTTTGTGAGATCCAATATGGAATCCGACTCCTCATTTTTGTGAAGGACGAGCTATGTATTCTATAATGATCGATTCCAAGAAGTCATTGCACAAGGTAGTGTAATAATTTGAAAAAGGAGTTTTCCAAAGATGAGGTCACACAAGGAAATCAAACATTGGGAATAGAGACATAGTATTGAGGCTATTAGGGAGTCGGCAAATATCTTACCCTAGGTCTCTTTCGGGAGATAGGAGACGGAATGACTGCATTTGCATGGTATGCATAGAGCTATAATGGTTCTCCAAAAGCATTCATTTCGGCCAATTAGTTGGGCTCCATGGGCTTGAGGTAGGATATCAACCATGGAGATTAGATACTCTTCAATTAATGAGATTAATTGAATTCAGTCAATTAGTTTAAAAGTTATTTTAAACTATAATGAATATATGATATTCAAAAGTCAAAAGAAGTTATGAGTCCATGTCTAATGAATGGTAGAACCTATTGGATCACACACAAAATCCAATTAACCTCCTAGTTATTAAAGGAATTTTCTAAGAGTTAGAGAATCACTCCAACGTGACCGACTTTGAGTTGCCAATTTGAAGGTCAATTTTTGGCTTGATTAATTTAGTGTTAAATTAAGGAGTTAATTATTAGGTGCCACATGACTATCAATTAGTCAAGTTAATTTAAGGAGTTAAATTAACAAAAGTGAGCTTGAGAGTTAAGCTTAATTGACTCAAGTGTTAAGTTAAAGGTTAATTAATTAAATTAAAGTACTTAATTTAATTAATGAGAAGAATACATTTTGGAGGAAAATTCAAATGAAATGTTCATTTGAATTAAGCATCTTAATTAACTTGAAATTAGATTTCAAATGTAATTAAAATGCACATGAAATTCAAATGAGATTTGAATTCAAATTTGCCACCTTAGCACCCCAATTGGCTGACCCTCGCATGCAAGGTGTGATGCCACCTTGGCATCACACTATCTAACATCTATATATAGATATATACATATATATATATGAGAGAGGAATCGGCCATAACACAAAAGGTGTGAAGAATAAGAGTCTTTGCAATTCCCTCCAAAACCTCCTTCAAGCACTGAATCATGTGTTGAAGCTTTGCTTTGTTTTTCTTCTCCTATCTCAAAAATTGACCTTCAACACTATAATTCTACTTGCTTTCTCCAGATAAAAGTGAGCGGAATATAGATGATTGATTGGTGTATGGATCATATCAATAGAAACAAAGCATTTGATTTGCTAGCTTTGGAGATCTACTAGAACAGAGCAATCAATTGCCGATCTTTTTCCAAGCGATCCAGATCGAGTTTTTTTTTGAATTTCTTACAGTATTTTCCTCAAGGAGAAGATAGGTTCTAGAATCTGTTTCATGATTTTTGGAGCATTTTAACCAAGGCAAAAGTCATTGTTTATCCGTTGTGCCAGAGCTTGCCAAATTCTAGATTGGTGAAGTGTTCACCATCACAACCTTGGAAATTTGCTTTTTGAGGTAATTCTCCTACTCAATCTGAATTCCAAGCATGATTAAATCCTTGGTAGGCTATAAGCACTAGTTATTTTTTAGCTTTTGAAGTTTGATAATTGGATCCTAGTGGCTTACTAACCTTCAAGTGGTATTGGAGCCTAAATCATGCTTAGATTTGGATTTTTGTTGATGATTGATTCATGCGATGGATTGATCAAAATAACCAAATTCTTGATTCATATGATGGATTGGAGTGTTTGGATGATGTTGTGTGTGGCCCCTTGATTGATGAATTGAAAGCATGCTAATATGTGTTTTAAGTGTTAATTCATATGATTAGTATGTTTTAATTTATAGCTATTAATGTTGAATGTTGATTCAGCATTAATTGATGTTATGTATTGATATAGCATGTTGATGATTGGCTAAAATAGTTTGATCATTTTATGAATCCAATTTGATTGGAGTTTTGTTGGAGATTTTTGAAGAATGTGATTCTTACTTAAACTAGTTTTTTGAAGTTTGATTAAACACTTGAATTTTCATTTTCAAAAGTTGTTTTGAATTTGGAAATTTGCATTTAAAATGTGTGATGGCATGTTTAGGAGGTGTCCTAAATTTTTTGGGGCATAAAAGTTGAGCCAAAAATGAGGTGGCTCAATACTATAGCAAACTCGTGCAGCTTGTCGCGCATAGCCGAGAGCTGGCCCCGCAGCGTGTGCACGCCCAAAAAACATGCCCAACCTGTTCAACAGTGGTACTATTTTCCAAGGATGAGCTTTGGCCTAATTTTTGTGTCTCCTTTGATGCTCAAAAATAGTATTGCATCACACATAGAAGGTGCACAAGTGTTCAATAAAATGTTTGACATTTTTTCAAGCTCCTTAAATCTTGTTAAAGTTAATCTCCAAATGTTGCATAAGTGTTATGCATGACCAATTATTTGTTAATTTGATTAGTACTTAATTAATGGAATTAATTGTTAATTCTAGATTTGTTTATTGTTCATTCAATTGTTGAATGGATGATGAATAAATAGGGATGATAATGACCCTTTAATATTGATTTTATTTATTTCAAGTTGTTGAAATAGTTTGTATTAAATTGGGGCTTGCATGCCTTTTAATTTCTATCTTGTAAATGTTATAAGAGTAGAATCACTAGGAGTGAAGATTTTTTTCTCATGTAAAAGTTACATGGAGCAAACGAGGCATGGAGACTTGTGAAGACCCATGAATGTATGGGATACACTCGTGTAATTGCTAGATTTATCCAACCCACCTAAAATCAACTAGATGGTGCACCTATGGTTCTAAGTGCACCACTTGGTTAGGCTCATGGTTATCCCACCCTAGGAAAATGCTAGGCGTATTTACTTATTTAAGCTTTCCATATCCTATTGATGTATGAGATGCATGTTTAGGATATAAAAAAACCTAAATAAGAAGATAAAATGATGAGATCTTTGCAAGCAAAAATCCTCCACTCAGAATGTCTAAGTGCTTTTCAAACATTAAGTCAAAATGGATACAAATTAAAAGAGTTTTAATTAATCCAAGTCTTCTACCAATAGTGTATGCCATGACGATGCTACCAAGTATGTGTGATTGCACTCATACATGGGGGTCACACTTAGGAGAAAAGTTGTGAGCATGCACTTAGCATAAGATGCACTTTGACTTAGGAACACCCACACATTGGCATTCGTATATGGGGGATGATGTGGTGCCCGTCTTGAGTCAAAGATTGATTGGTAGGTACAACTTAACACTTAGTACCATGGATGGAAAACGTATATGCGGGTCTATATAAAAAGTGGGGCAAAATATATCAAGAGTTGCATGAGATGCAATTAGCAAAAGTTGCTAACCCTTAGATTGCTTGTAGATAGCATTCTTACACAAGGGCCACTTGCAAGTCCTTGGGATCTTAATTCTCACTAAGAAATATGAATTCCCGAATTCTTCTAGGGAGTGAAGAATTTGATAAAATAGTGGGAAGGAAACATACTTGAAAGACCATGAACATGTTTTAATATCAAATTCAATCACATGCTTACACTCTTTTTTCGCCTCTTGTAGATTTTCAAAATCTTCAAACAAAATGGCTAAGAATCTACTCACATCAATTTTGAAAATCAATAAACTTAACGGGCTCAACTTCCAAGATTGGTTGAGAAACCTTAAAATAATTATTGACTCTGAAAAGCGGACTTACTTTCTTGATCAAAGTCCCATGGACACACTTGGTGATGACGCCATTGACCAACAACATAAAATGTTCATGAAATTTGTAGATGATGATCTACAAGTTAGATGTGTCATGATGGCCTCCATGTCCAACAAGCTCCAAAAGACTCATGAGCACATGAAGTATGCTCGAGAGATCTTGTACACTTGCAAGAGTTGTATGGTGTACAAAATAGATACGAAAGGTTCGCTTTCTCAAAGGAGCTCTTTAGGATTAAGATGAGTGAAGGGTCCAATGTCCATGATCATGGCCTCAAGATGATAGGACTCATCGAGAAGCCTCGACAGTTAGATATGGTCATGGACAATAACCTTTAACCTTTACATGGATTTGATCCTACAGTCATTGCCACCATCGTATGACCAATTCGTTATGAACTTCAACATGTCCAAGCAAGAAGTTACAATTAACGAGTTGGTCAACATGCTTGTGACCACGGAGGCAACTATGAAAAAGGAGAAGCATATTATGCTTGCATCTTCCTCCAAGTCGAAGGGACCTAGGAGTCCTAGAAAGGGAGATGAGAGGATCGAGAGTTCTTTCTCGAAAGGAAAGCAACCCGAGAAAAGTTCTAGAAGGGTTAAGAAGAAGGCTAAAATTGAAGCTAGTTGTTTCCATTGTGGCGAGAAAGGAAATTGGAAAAGAAATTGCAAAGCTTACCTTGCAACCCTTGATAAGGGTATGTACTTTATTGAAGTGCATATGACAACTAATTCTTCCATATGGGTATTTGATACTGTATACGGTTCTCACCTTTGTAATTCGTTACACGGGATGAAAAGAAGAAAGAGTCTTCGTGAAGGTGATATGATCCTCCGCTTAGAAAATGTAGCAAAAGTTGCAGCCATTTTCCAAGGCGTTATCAAGTTGGACTTAGGGAATGCTTGCATTGTACTTGATCCGATTTATTATGTACCCCATCTTGTTAAGAATATTATTTCAATTCCCGTTTTTGATAATGAAGGATATGATTTTTCTATATCGAATGGGGTGTTGAAAGCATTAAAGAATGGTTCTTTAATTGCACAAGGTACATTAATGAACGGATTGTACATATTTGATTCTCAACCCTCACTAATGCGCATTCAATCAAGTAAAAGAAAGTTAGATGACCAAGAAAATGCCATTTTATTGCATGCAAGACTTGGATATATTTCTAAAAATAGGATGAAGAAGCTCTCAAAGCACTAAATATTAGTGGCATTGAGGATCTTCCTACTTGTGAATCTTGTTTAGAAGGAAAAATGGCCAAGGCTTCTTTTGTAGGAGAAACAGAGCGCTCCACAAGTCTTTTGGATTTGATCCATACGGATGTTTGTGGAACACTAAGAGTTATTGGGAGAGGATGCTATTCCTACTTCATCACCTTCACCGATGATAATAGTTGGTTCGGACATATGTTTCTTATGAAGAATAAGTCCGAAGCCTTTGAAAAGTTCAAAGAGTATAAGAATAAAGTGGAAAAGAAATTAGGGCTAAGTATTAAACCTCTTCAATCGAATCGAGAGGGAGAATACTTAAGCAACGAATTCTTAAATTATCTAAAGGAGAATGGGATTCTCTCTCAATAGACTCCACTAACACACCCCAACACAATGGAGTAGCCGAGAGGAAAAATCATACCTTGTTAGACATGGTACGTTCCATGATGAGCTTTTCCAATATGCCCATATCCTTTTAGGGATACGCCTTAGTTATGGCAATGAAGCTACTAAATATAGTACCTTCAAAGTTGGTGCCCAAAACACCATATGAGATATGGCATGGCAAAGCACCCTCTTACCAATATCTCAAGGTTTGGGGATCTCTTGCCTATGTGACATGGACAGTAGGAAATAAGTTGGATAGTAGATCCACCTTGTGCAAGTTTGTGGGATACCCTAGAGAGTCTATGGGTTACTACTTCTATGATCCCTCGGAACAAAAGGTGTTTGTTTCAAGGAACACCCACTTTTTGGAAAAGGAATTTCTATTAGATAGAAATGGCATTGTCATTGAACTTGATAAAGTTCAAGATGATCAAGACATCCCACAAGCAGTGGAAATAAATAAGCAACTAGAGCCTCACACACAACCTCTAAGAAGGTCGGACCGAATCAAGAAGCAACCCGAAAGGTTTAGATTCCTTCATGAGACGGGCCAATCGGATAGTAATCTGAAGACCTGTGAGAATGCTATGCTGGACATAGACTTGGGATGTTGGCTTGAAGCCGTGAGATCCGAAATGGACTCCATGTACTCAAATAAAGTATGGACTTTGGTAGATCCACCAAAGGAAATAGTTCTCATTGGTTGCAAGTGGATCTATAAGCGAAGCTTGGAGTAGATAGATAAGTGGTGACTTTTAAGGCTCGACTAGTGGCAAAGGGTTACACTCAAAGACCTGGTATCAAATTCGAAGAAACCTTTTCACTAGTCACTATGCCTTAGTTCATTCGGATTCTACTTGCCATAGCCATATATTATGACTATGAGATATAGCAAATGGATGTGAAAACTGCTTTCCTCAATGGAGACATTTAAGAAGAAATCTATATGGAGCAACTACAAGGTTTTACATCTAAATGGAGTGAGCAAAAGGTTTGCAAACTCCAGATATCCATTTATGGACCCAAACAAACATCTCAAAGTTGGAACATACGTTTTGACAAAATGGTCAAATCATTTGGCTTTGTCAAAAATGTGTATGAACCATGTGTGTATAAGAAGGCTAGTGGGAGTTCGATACAATTTATTGTGCTTTATAACGATGACATCTTTCTCATTGGGAATGAGATAGGAATGTTACAGTATACTAAAGTATGGTTATCTACACAATTCTGCATAAAGGATTTGGGAGAAGCATCCTAAGAGGATGCTAGGGCTATCCCAAACACCGTACATTGACAAGATACTAAAGAGGTTTAGTATGGAAGAATCCAAGAAGGGATTCATTCCCACGGGACATGGCATTAGTCTTTCCAAGTCTATGGCCCCCAAGACTGAAAACAAGAGACAAAAATGTCCCATATATCTTATGCCTCCGCTATTGGTAGCATAATGTATGCAATTCAATGTACGAGACCGAATGTGGCATACTCGCTAAGTGTTACGGGTAAGTTCTAATCCAATCCGGATGAGAGTCACTGGATAGCCATTAAAGCAATCCTTAAGTACTTAAGAAGGACTAAAGACTTATTTTTAGTATACAGTAATGGAGAATTGAAACTAAAGGGGTTTTTGGATTCAAGTTTCCAATCCAATGTAGATGGCTTAAAATCTACTTCTGGATTTATATTTTGCCTCAATAGCGGTGCAATGAGTTGGAAGAATTCAAAACAAGACACCATGGCCAATTCTACCATAGAGGCAGAATATGTTGCAGCTTTGGAAGCTGCAAAGGAAGGTGTTTGGATGAAAAACTTCATTCAAGAGTTGAATATAATGCCTAGCATTGCTGAGCCAATGGTTGTCTATTGTGACAACAACGGGCAATGGCACAAGCTAAAGAGCCAAGATCTCATCAGAAATCCAAGCACATTTTGAGGCGATATCATTTGACATTGGAGATCATTGATAGAGACGACATCCGAGTGGAAAGAGTTGCCTTAGAAGAGAATATAGCAAATCCACTAAAACAACCCTTAACGCAAAATGTCTTTGAAGGACATCTTGAGAAGATGGGGCTCAAGGCCATGGGGTATTAACGCTAGGGAAATGGGAGATTATTAGAATAATGCTCGGCATGCCAATAGGATTGGCTTTGTGAAGCTATTTCCTTGCAAAACAATCTTGATTGAATGATATCCTTTATATGGCCATCTTTATCTTATGCTCTTTATTTCTTCCCTTGCATTTGGATAAAGCCTTTAGATGACTCATGACTACGGGACTTGATTTGATGACCATGAATTAAGTCTTACACGGTCGTGATCTTAAACCTTCCAAGTCATAAGATCTTATGAGATACGGCATCTGAGATCCTGATAGACTTTCACTAACGATGCATAAATCTAAGAGCCAAATATTACTCCATTCCATGAGCAACTGTATGATATATGGGTACATATTAGTGGGTGCTTGTTAGAGAACAAGGCACTGAAGGTCCACCGGAGATTCCACTAGATAGCTATAGTAGCAAGTCGGCAGTGGCAAGTTCTCCAGCTTACCCTAGTGCATATTATTAGTCCTCTGACCTGAGGATTCATGGTAACCTTGTGTCTGGTCCTCATGTTTTGACTCTTCCTTGACCACTTAGTGGGTCTTTCGGGTTGAGGTTGGGTATGAGCTACTTGGCATGGAGGTTTGTGAGATCCAAGATCGAATCTGACTCCTCGCTTTTGTGAAAGGTAAGTACTTCTTCTATGTATTCTATAATGATAGATTCCAAGAAATCCTTGTGCAATGTAGTGTGACAATTTGGAAAAGGAGTTTTCCAAAGATGAGGTATCACAAGGGAATCAAAAATTGGGAATAGAGACATAGTATCGAGGCTATTAAGGAGCCGGCAAATATCTTACCCTATGCCTCTTTTGGGAGATAGGAGATGGAAGGACTGTATTTGCATGGCACGTGTAGAGCTATAATGGTTCTCCAAAAGCATTCATTTCTGCCAATTAGTTGGGCTCCATGGGCTTGAAGTTGGACATCAACCATGGAGATTGGGTACTCTTCAATTAATGACATTAATTGAATTGAGTCGATTAGTTTAAAAGTTGTTGTAAACTATAATGAATACATGTTATTCAAAAGTCACAAGGTGTTGGGAGCCCATGTCCAATGAATGGTAGAACCTATTAGGTCACACACAAAATCCAATTAACCTCCTAGTTATTGGAGCAATTTTCTAAAAGTTAGAGAATTACTCTAAGGTGACCAATTTTGAGGTGCCAATTTAAAGGTCAAATTTTGGCTTGATTAATTTAAGTGTTAAATTAATCAAATAATTTAAGGAGTTAAATTAGATCAATAATTAAGGAGTTAATTATTAGGTTCCAAGTGACCATCAATTAGTCAAGTTAATTTAAGGAGTTAAACTAAGAAAAGCGAGCTTAAAAGTTAAGCTTAAGTGTTAAGTCAAAGGTTAATTAATTAAATTAAAGTATTTAATTTAATTAATGAGAAGAATACATTTTGGAGGAAAAATTCAAATGTAATGTTCATTTGAATTAAGCATCTTAATAACTTGAAATTAGATTTCAGATGTAATTAAAATGCATATGAAATTTAAATGAGATTTGAATTCAAATTTGCCACCTTAGCACCTCACTTGGCCGCCACCCTCATGTGGCATCACACCATCCAACATCTATATATAGATATAGATGAGAGAGGAATCGGCCATAACACAAAAGGTGTGAAAAATAAGATTCTTTGCAATTCCCTCCAAAACCTCATTCAAGCATTACATCATGTGTTGAAGCTTTGCTTTGTTTTTCTTCTCCTACCTCAAAAATTGGCCTTCACTACTGTAATTATACTTACTTTCTCCAGATAAAAGTGAATGGAATATGGAGGATTGATTGGTGTATGGATCATATCAATAGGGGCGAAGCATTTGATTTGCTAGCTTTGGAGATCCACTAGAACAAAGCAATCACTTTCCAATTTTTTTCCAAGCAATCCGGATCAAGTTTTGCTCTAAATTTTTTATAACATTTTCCTCAAGGATTTTAGAGGTTCTAGGATTTTTTTTTTCATGATTTTTGGAGCATTTTAACCAAGGCGAGAGTATTTGTTCATCTGCTATGCTAGAGCCTACTAGATTCTGGATTGGTGAAGTGTTCACCATCACAACCTTGAAAATTTGCTTTTTGAGGTAATTCTCCTACTCAATCTGAATCCCTAGCATGATTAGATCCTTGGTAGGCTGTAAGCATTAGTTATTTTTGAGCTTTTGAAGTTTGATAATTGGATCCTAGTAGCTTACTAACCTTCAATTGCTATGAGTATGCTTTCCAAACTCCAACAATGATAACTTTCCTTTCATGTGTTTCCAAAGATCAAGTATGAGATATGTATACAAGTTAGGCATAGCATAAATCTATTTTTCGTTGTTGAGAGCATAAATCAAGTAATGTGCACTTTTCTAAATGTATAATTTGATTGGCACTATCATAACAAATTAAAAGAGACAAGTTCGGCAAGAGGTAACTTTACAAAATGATCATTATCAGAACTAACTATGAAGAGATCCAAACAATTTCTCCCTTTTTGATGATGATCAATTTTGCATGTGAGAGATAGGGTTTAACTCCCCCTGTGATTATGCTCCCCCTACCAAACAGAATTTGGTGCTCCCCCTATTGTTTTAGAATAAATGTCTACATGCAATACATTTAAATAATTAATCAAGCTTAAGTTATCAAGGCATTCCAATCAAGTGATTGAATAGGATATGAAATATAGTACTACAATAATAAAAAAGTTAGGCATCCTAGCAAGACATGAAACATAGCATTATAATAAAAAGATAATTATAGCAAAATAAGTAATAAGGTATTCAGAAATCATGAACAAGTCCTAATGAGCAAAAGTTCAAGTAAATGTTAAAACATGCTTAAAAGATTTTGGGGAATCAAAAAACAAAGTAGAGTAAGCATCATCTAAACATCAAAGTGGTTAAATGTACGTTGCAGTTAGTTCTCCCCTTTCATCATCATGAAGATCAATGATCATGAGAGCATTTCCAGTCACCACGATAAAGGTTCTTAACATCATAGCACAAACCAGAAATCTTGTGGAGGAAATGGCTAAAATTCTCATTTATTAAAGTCAAAATATGTTGAATTTGAATATTTAAATTGTTAGCGGCTTAAGTGAGTTTAGTTAGTGAAGCCTAGACATCTTCAAGGCCAAGAACTTTCAAAAGATAAGGGCCTTCCTTGGAAATGGCAGCATCCGAGGTAGCAGCAGTTTTTATGTCATGTGCAGAGTGGAGAGAAATGTAAATTGGCCTTTTATCTTTATTTTATCTAGAGGTTTGACGAGGGGTAGTAGGAATAGCAAGAAAGCCAATGACACCCTTAAACTAAATACTATTGTCCTAACATTGAATTTTCATTTTACGCAAGCTAGCAAGGTCAACAATTTTTTTATCACGATGGTCTTCGAGCTAAGATGAAGAAAAATAGACTCTCCCATATTGAGAACCTAATAAAGATCATGCCATAAGGTAAGTTTTAGAGAAATGATAAAGTGCATACAGCATGTGATGGAAGATGATAGAGCCAACATTCACTAGCTTTCTGGCGATGGCCAAGTAAAGAAGAAAAATAGTTAAGTGATTCATGTCGATATTGTGCCCTCCACTTTTGGTAGAGGCAGACAAAACTGTAAGTGTAATTAGGAGATGGAGACAAAAATGGTCAATGTAGCTGTTCCACCTGCAAGTTTTGGAAACTTTTCCCCCTAAAATAATTTCTTTACTTTAGTAAGGTCAAATTTAGGATTAAAATACTATTCATCAAAACCAAAATATCTAACCCCAAAATCATTTAACCCAAACAATAATTAACCTCAGCAACATTGTAAGATACAAGATACCTGAGAATGTTTGAGGAAACAATGATGCTATGATGTACCTTATCTTTTATAAAGGTTCAATTAGCATAAAAGAGTCAAACCAAGAGCGGATAGGCAGTTTAATCCAGGTCGTGACAAAGGATGAAGGTATATCTGCAAACTGAACTGGATTCATGATTTATTTTTTATCATGAAATATGAGAGGATAAGGCTTTTGCAGCATAAGGGGAATGAAAACTTTATGGACTTTAGTATGGAGGCAAACATCAAGTGATCAAAGTCAGTAGGTAAATGATCATGAGACAAAGACTCATCAGTTAGTGAGGTAAGAATGGATTTGGTGAGGACTTACATCCTAGAAAAAGGACAAAGGCGAGGGTTTTAAAATATAGGTGAACAAGGTGGTCTTTCGCAAATAGTGTTTTGAGTGCTTTAGAATGGTGTCGTTGCAGGTGTTTGAGAGTTCACCCAGCCAAAGTTTTTAGATTCGGTATCAGAGAAGATTAATTTTTGTAATGATAGGTTGAAGTCCTAGATTTGGAGTGCTTTTTGGTGGTAGCCTTGCAAAGGCGTTTTCTCTTAGATAAGGAAAACATATTGAGTGATGATGAAGTTAGAGAGTGTTGCACAAAGCAAGAAATGAGAATGAATGTTTGGA
The DNA here is from genome assembly GCA_018894105.1 of Jacaranda mimosifolia. Classification (NCBI taxonomy): domain Eukaryota; kingdom Viridiplantae; phylum Streptophyta; class Magnoliopsida; order Lamiales; family Bignoniaceae; genus Jacaranda; species Jacaranda mimosifolia. The sequence continues at coordinate 23,551,001 of CM032126.1, forward strand.
AGAAGAACGATGACCAAGGAGAGTTAAGAGGTTTTTGAGTGTTAGGGTGGCTTTTAGAAACTAAGGGTAGCTGGCCACCTTGTTTAGGTTTTCCCATTTTGAAGATATGAAAGGGCAATTATTTCCTTTATTTTGTGTTTTTCTTTTCTTTTCTTTTTTTTGTCACTAAAGGAAGGTGTCGGTGGTTAAATGGAAATCTACCTTTATTCAAAAACTTGGAAGATATTCTGATTTTGGCATAAAAGGGTTGCTTCCTAGTTTAGTTTTGGAAAACTTGGCCGCCTTTTTCGAGTTTTCCCATTTTGAAGATATGAAAGGACAATTGTTTCCTTTAATTTTTTTTTTTTTTTGTTTTGTCGCTGAAAGGTGTAGGTGGTTAAATGGAAATATATATTTACTCAGAAACTTGGAAGATACTCTAATTTTGGCAGAAAAAGGATTGATTTATAGTTTAGTTTTGGGAAAACTAAATCGACCTTTTGGGAAAGGTTTAGTAAAAGTATCTACTAGTTGGTATTTCATTTCTACAAAATTTATGCATATAGTTCCTCTACTTATATGACCTTTAAGGAAGTGATGCCTAATTTCTGTATGTGTAGTTTTAGAGTGATGAATTGAATTTCTTGTTATGCTAATTATACTAATATTATTACAATGAATAGGAATATTAGAAAAATAGATACCAAAGTCACATAATGTCTACTTTATCCACATTGCTTAAGTGCAGTAGTTTGCTCAATGCCATATATTCTACTTCAGTTGTAGAAAGAGCTATGCTACTTGTTTTTCACTGCACCAGCTTCCTAAGCAGTTTCTTAGAAGTAGGCATGTTCCAATAGTACATTTTCAATCTATTTTGCAACTTGCATAGTCAATGTTAGAAAATCCAACAATCGAAAAAGAGCTTGAACAAGGATACTAGATACCACGTTGTGGAGATCCTTCTAGATATCATAGAATCCACTTGATTGCTTAAAGATGATATTCTTTTGGATTTCCTTGAAATCAAGCACATAGGTTGGTAGAGAAAAGTATATCTGGTTTGTTAGCAATAAGATAAAGCAGGCTTCGAATGATTCCTCAGTACATTTTGTCATCAATGTTTCCTTCTTTAGGGCTAAGTTCTAATTTAGTATTGTGCCGCTGGAATAGGATACTCTTCACAATTTTCCATCTCAAATTTCTTCAACAGCTCTTTTGTATGTTTTTCTTGACAAATATCTATATTTGTGGAATTTTATTTGATTTGAAGTTTGAGGAAGAAATTTAATTCTCCCATCAAACTCATCTAAAACTCAACTTTCATTGATTTTGCAAATTTTTCACACAGATTTTTTTTAGTTTCGCCAAATATTATGTCATCAACATAGATTTGAACAAGTAGATTATCATAATTTAACTTTTCAATAAATAGGATAGTAACAATTGGTCCCATGCAAAATCCTTTTGATAAAAGAGATGTAATTAATCATTTATATGCTTTAGCTCGTAGAGTGCTTTTGATAGTTTAAAGACATGGTTTGAAAATTTTGGGTTTTGAAAGTCAGGATGTTGTTTAACATAAACTTTTTCCTCAATAAATCCACTTAGAAATCTGTTTTTAACATCCATTTGAAAAGGCGTGAAATTTTTACTAAGATACATACGCAAGCAACAAGTGAATAAACTCAAGTTGTGGTATAGGTGCATATGTTTCAGCATAATAAATATCGCAAGCATTATGGAGTATCTTACAAAATGGTTCACTTTAATAGAATAGGCTTTCGAGATTCATATTAAAATGGTGTTGTTTCCACATTATCTTAGATTTTAATAGAGGTTGTTTATATCCCATTCTTTGCACTCTGCTGCGGGTTTAATAAGTTTATCAGGTCAGTAATATATAAATTCTATTCAAGTATACCCAAAAAATAAAGAGAAGATAGGAGCAATCTAAGATATGCAAGAAATTAAGAGGTTGAAGGGAAAGTGGGATGCGATGAAACAATAGGAGAGAAAATGGATGATCAGCAGAGCTATACGCTGTAGATCACAAAATATTAGTTCAAATACAAAATCATGATGACAAGGAAGGAAGATAGATTGCTTAAGTGTTTGAAAAAAGAAGGGTACTAAATTTGCACCATGAATAAAGAAGCAAAGAAAACAAAACAATGCATTATTCAAACCATATAACATGAGTTTCCTATCTACATAAAAATAATTACAAGATAAGAAAGGGAGTACGAAATTAAAGTTTATAAGATTTGGTAGTTGGAATATAATCCATTTCGATACTCTAGTTCTTCTCTTCAAGAACAAGAAGTTGTAACTTGGAACTTCAAAGGTGTAATTCCATCATTTAATGAAATATCACAATTTGATTGGTCATTCATGGTTTACAAGTCATGGATTTCCTTAATCACAAGATGTAATATAAATTACCAAAATATCAATATTCATTTTCTTACTTTGTAAGATATTATTTGAATTGTCAAAATATGGTAATTTGACACTGGCGTCATTTGATTGACCAATAAGTACATATTAAAATATCAATTGATCAACTATTTATTTTTAAAAATTAGATTTAATTATATTCACAAAATATAGGAAATATATAATTGATATTTACTTTTAGTTAATTGGCCACCAATTTAATTTGTCTATAAATACATTCTCAAGACTCATTTACAGAGTATGCTTTAAGTTTTTATTGAAGTGAGTAAGTCACAATTATTGTTGCATCATTTGTAATAGTACTTTGAAAAGACATTTAGACTTAAAATGTAATTAGACAAGAAATTAAGGTTATAAGAACTAACTTCACTTTGAATTGGCTAGCCAATTTTTTATCAAATTAGTTCACTCAAAAAATCTAATTAACTCCATCATAAAAAGTCTCTGTTTTGTATCACAATAACCAACAGGCAGTAGCCATCTTCATAATCAACTCTTTTTTTTTAATTTTTTATTCACAAATACAGCCCCACTTGGTGTATAGTGGACTAAAAAGCTCGGGATTGCACCAAGTTACCTTCCAATCCGAAATTTAAATTATATAAAACTCTTTCCTACATAAATTTTGCTTTTTTCTTTACTTCTTTTGGCAAGATATTGATAACAAATTATTCTTTCCATTGTCTAATCAAGAAAATTTCTTTCTTCTCATTTCCTTCGTCTCCAATTTCTAGGAAAATAGAAATTTCTCTAAAGCATCAAAACTCTATAAAAGGAGTTTTGATGTTATTTTTGTCACCTCAATTTTTAAAAAAAATAAATCTTTAAGCTCGTTCATTTTTTGTCTCTTTCTGCATTGACATAGTTGTAACTATTGATTAATTTTTCACCCTTCTTCTAAATCCATATGCTTTATGTGAAATGATTAACATAGTATTCATACTTTCACATAAATACTTACAGTTATATGCTCAATGTATTAATTGAAAGAAATTGCTATCTTCTTTATATTTTTTAATATAACTCTCGTTCCTCCTTTTTTAGGCTAATCAATAGTTTTTCTTTGTCAAAATTTTGGAACTTGAATTTTCCACAAGAGTTAGTGAATTTATTCCTACTTGATCATTAGAAATCTTCATCCATCCATTTTTATCTTTTCTTTTAATTGTTTCATGAAAATCCAGTAAGGTTTGTTTCTTTTCTTTAGTTGTTTGTAATAAATCTAGAAATATTAATGTCACATTCCAGGCCCACAAGCCCATTGGACGCGAGAATTGCCTCCAAACCCACCGAGTTGATCCTAAAATTGAACTGTGGTCAACTTACCAAAAAGAGATATTCAATGAATGCACATGAGTTTTTTAGTCAACGCTTCTATGATAGTCATTCTTTTATTATTTAGTCCACGTGGGATAAGGCAATACAATCACTTCTCTTTCAAGATGTCACGGCAGATATAAATACAAGATCAATCACTAGCTATTGGGACTCTAAAGATTGCTCCTATAGAATCAAGAGATGGCTCCTGCATGTATAGTACTTTGTCCCGTAGGTTCGAGAGGTGGCTCCCACATATATAGCACTTTGCCTCATATAGCACTTAGCTTCTACATTCCAACTGGTGATGGCTCTAACACCATCTGTCACGCCCCAGGACCGCAAGCCCACTGGATGCAAGAATTGCCTCCAACCCTACCGAGTGTAGCCTGGAATTGGGCTACGATCAACTTGCTCAAAAAAGATATCCAATGGATTTACATGAGTCTTTTGGTCAAAGCTTATATGGTAGTCATTTCTTTTATTATTTAGTCCATGTGAGATGGGTTATTACAATTAATATTGGTTTAAAATATGATTTTTAATTACCACAGGACAACAACTTGGTCTTAAAGCATTAATAAAAGCTTAAGATTTGTTCGTAAGTATTAGGTAGCCTCAACCTTAAATTCAACATTCTTTACAACTTAAGAAACACATAAATACCTATGAATTCTTGCCTTTTCCTTCTTCTTTGTTTCTACTTTTTCCTTGTTTATTTTACGATGTAGCACAAAGGTTTACTTCAAAAGTACTTCATCTCCTTCTAGCTTACAGCACCTGGTCATCCTTAATTATGGAAATTAACCAATAGAGATAGGCAAAATGTTGGTTGTTCATGTTCACTTTGTAGTTCAATATGCAAATTGATGGTTAAGGTTAATGAACTCAATTTATGTGGAGGAATAGTTCCAAAAGATTTCTTTAAGCAAGATTTCAAAGTTATGGGCCTTAAGAGTGACCTATCAGTAGCATCTAGTGAAACTAATTTGTTATCAACAATCAAATGAACTAATTCTATTGCCAATAATAGTTGTCATATTGTGAAGGCAACACCAAATGGAGAGATGCTATTCAATTCACTAGTGATTTCAGTACAATAAAGGCAATTTGGAATGGACTAAGGACATTCTTGTCCAATGGGAGTAAAAAGGCTAATTATCATACAAATATATGATCCTATGTACATTTTGTTGTTGGCATATGATCAAAACTCTTATATCACCAAAGTATTTTCAAATACATAGTGTCCACTTATAGACACTCTTCTAACCTCCTTCAAAGAATTACCCATATTGTTGTCGAATTTACACACTCTTATAGGCCTCCCTATATGAAAAAATAGTTCGCAGTGTACTAGAGTTTATCAACATCAGTAAGGTAGAAAGGATTCATACCATTCTTATAAGTACTTATTTCACGCTCATCATTTATTTCAAGAAAGTGTTAATATAAGGTCATCTTTCTCAAGTCTCTTTTTAGAATTGTGCCAACTGTTGGTCCAAGAAAGCAAGAAGCAACATCAACCCTCACCATGAAGGAGAAAAAGGCAATCTACACCAAATTAACTCACAACCCCTTTTAACGAATTTGGCATACATGAGGAGTGGTCTACCATGGAGGAAAACATCATTTTTAAAACTTGACATCAAAGGAAGATTAGGAGAAAAAGCCTAATTCGCAGCGTACTTTATGTGTTGTCTCTGCTTATTCATCATTTTCATAAGTAATGTTAATTTGACAAATCCAAACATCTTCCAAATAGCAAGCATCATGCAAGTAATCAAAAGACAAACAGCAAAAGGCGAGCTATGTTGTTCCTATATTTTCAATCATCTATAAGGCTTAAATAAAATTTCAAATCTCCAAATCAAGTCATGCTAATTCTCCATTTCCCATCCACTTTAAGACAAATTACCAAATTTGGCAATGATACATGGTTTCAAAATTGCAATATTTTCCAATGAAGGGGTTACAAGTACTATAATCTAAATGAGTCATCTGGGCGAATTTATAAGGGAGATTTTATCTATTGGAGCAAGAGCAAGGATTTTTTATATTTTCACAATAAACTTGAGCTAGAAACTTCATCACTTTTTGCTCAAGTTACCTGCCTTTTACTTGCAAGGTGAATATTTTAACTAGTTTAGTAGCCAATTTTAGATACTATCAAGAAGTACCAGAACTGCTAACAAAAGACATTTATAGTACAAGTCTATTTTGAAAGAAAGACTTTGCTAGTGGTGCTTATATACTTTTTTTTAAATCTGTGCCTAAGCCATGACTTACCCTTTCTTTTTTTTTTACTCGAAATAGGCTCAAGATGTATTGAAAGCCAAAAGGAAATTACATGATAGGAGAGTTTGATCGAAATTGAAATAAGGAAGTACTTACTTCCCTTACAATGCTTTGAAATTAAGAAATTACTATACATATAAGTAAGCCATGACTTACTTATATGCCTTTAAATGAAAAATGATTCTTTTGAAAGGATTACACAAATAGACCAAATTCGTAGAAGTTACCTTGAGGAAAATATTGCGATCTTGACCAACTTGAAGTTAATATAAATTTCTATCAAAGGCAAGGAACGTGACAAATAAGAGAGTCCACTTATCAGAGATGTTCAAAATCCTTGCAGCGTATAGACCATGAAGCCTCCTAAAGCAAGTAAGAAAAAGAGTATTTCCTATCCTTTAGAGAATAGTGGTAGTAGCAATTTAGATTATCATTGGAAAATACATAAAAGAGATACCAAATCTTTGAAACCAAGAGATATTACATTGAAGATGATGGTGTTACAAGCAATCCATTATCAATAAGAATTTCATTGTTACAAGCAATCCATTATTTTTTAATTTTTTTCAAAAAATAAGTATAAGAAATAATACTCATTTCATAATTATATATTCTAACTTAAAACATACAATGTTTTTGTTAGAGAAAGGAATCCTCAATATTGATAATGATAAGAAGTCACAAGATAGTCAAAACTTGATTATAGGGCCTAACTGTTGGCCATGATTCTTCTAATTGATAAGACAATATGAGATAGGCATTCAGCTAGATTAAGGCCAAACAAACATCATATCTTTTTGCAATTTCAATTATGGTAAAAACTTTGTACTTAACCATTAAAAGAAGTACCTTCAAAAGTTGTAAAGTGATCTCAACATGAGGATAGCAAACACTTCTATTTTTCCATCTCATTCTTCAAAGACAATGTTGGATATAAAGTAAAAAGACTAATCAAATCCAATCTACCAAAGACGAGTTGGAGTGAATCAAGGGGCTTGGCAATTTGATGGAATGTCCAAAAAACTTCTCTATTATTAAGACAACAATGATAACTTCTTCAAAGTGCTCAAGTTGAAATTCATAAGATTGAAGAAGAAATTACTACTATTGAGATTACTGCTCAATTCAATGATGAAGTGATTGAAATGTGAAGACTTCAATAGAATATCTAGAGATCACCAAAAACGATTTGAAGAACTTAAGTCCTTGAACCAAAGATTTATTTAGGATCTTTCTTTTTGTTCTTTTTTTTCCCTTATTTCTTTTTACAAACTTCATTGCTCTTTTCTATTTTATATTACATAAGAGAAAATTATTTTTATTTTCTATGTTGCAATCTTTTAATTATATTTATTTTTCTCAAAACTAGTGAAATATAACTTTTTTTTTATTTCCTCAATGCAATAAATCAATTATTCCACATAGAAAAAATAATTAATTATAATTTCATAACTAAACTTAAAAAAACACTTGAACTCCCCTATGTACCATAATAAAGGAATTGCATCCTAACATAGTTCAAAATAGAACATTTATTTTAATTGGAACGCTGCAATTGCATGTTCTTTCTTCACTTATTGAGTGCCCCACCTAAAACTATCAAACCATATTTTGTTTTTGATGATTTTTTACACTTTGTATAACTTAGAAATCCAACAAATTGCTCAACCTTATTTAAACATATTATATCGATATGTAGATACATCATTAGCCGTGACATTATCATATTAGTTGTTTTATTTGTATACATATTATATATCAAACATAATAATAGTAATCCATATTTGTATGATAACATTAATCCCTATCAACCAGCAATATGAGCCTGGATCATCGATTTTGCTTAATTAGCAATGGCTCAGCATAGAAGTTAAGAACCAGTTTATGCTAAGATATCTAATGCATATTTTCACTGAGATAAGAAATACCACTGGAATTTTTAAAGACCTCCAAACTCAAAAATATTTGAGAGTACCAAAATCTTCAATAGGAAACCAAGTTTTCAAATACTTTCTAATATGAAACAGTAAAGATTGGTCATTTTTAGTGAGTAAAACATCATCCATGTATACAAAAATGATTGCAAAAGAGTTTTCTTTGTTGCAAATAAATAAAGAAGTATCACCACAAGAATGTGCAAAACCAAACCTAAGAATAGCAATTTAGAATTTGAAAAGCCTTTGACGAGATGCCTATTTGAGACCATATAAGGATCATTGGAGACGACAATCATCAGCTGGCAACTAATAAGATGTGGTTGCATATAAATTTCCTCGTTAGTACTACTATGAACAGACGCATTATTATATCTAGTTGGTGAATTATCCAGCTTTTAGCAACCACAATGGCTAGAAAAGTATATAGGTGGTCAGTTTTGCAAAGAAGCAAAGGTTTCGATGTATTCCGACCCTTCAATTTGAGTATACCCCTTCGGCAAGCCGTACTTTATATCGATCAAAAGCTACTGAATTTATACTTAATCCAATACACCCATTTTACAACCTATAGTTTTCTTTCTTGATGGTAGATGTTGAAGTTTTCATGTATGATTTTATTCGAAGGATTCTAGTTTAGGTTTCACGGAATTCCACTACTGGGGATCTCTAACATCATGTTTGTATATTTTAGGCTCATAGTTGGATGTGATGGTTGCAAGAAGATAAAAGTGACAATGTGAAAAATTATCATAAGTAACATAGTGGGATAATACATAAGTGACACCTGATAAAACTGCATTACTGGCGGCAAAAGAAGGGCATTCTTATTTCCTAGTAAGTTTACATAAAAATCATGAAATCAAGATGGTAAAGTTTTTATAAAAGGAGGATAAGCATCCATTGGTGGCATAGGAGAAGATAGAAAGTTATTTCCTCAAGGTTGATTGCAAGTGGATTAGTGAATGGAGTAATTAATTTCATAATTTAGGAGAAAGCTTTCACTAGGTTCATGGTCTACAATTGGTGAGGAAATGGGTGTTAAGATATGTGGTTCATGAACATTAGATGTAAAAGATCGGATGTTGAATGGGAAAATAGTTCTACGACAAATAACATTTTGTCACACAAAAATAGACTGAGTACAAAGGTTATACAATTTGTATACCTTTTGACATAAGGATATCTTAAGAAAACACATGGAGTAGCTCGTTCATAAAATTTATCAATGGATCTATGAAGGATAAAAGCATAATGCAAGCACCCAAAGGACATGGCAACGAGAGCAATTGGGTTTAGTGAAAAATAAAATCTCATAAGGGTTTTTGCTTGACAACAAATGGTAGGCAGTTAGGACACCACAAAAATGGATAGGTAATCTAGCTTGAAAACATAAAGTTGTAGCAACTTCAAGACTATAATTTTGTTTACGTTCTACCATCCCATTTTGTTGAGGGGTAGAAACGCACGAAAATTGAATAAGAACCCTCATACACAAATATGTTGGAGAGAGATATTAGTAAATTTAGTACAATTATCACCGCGAATAATTTTATTCAAGTAATCAAAATGTCTGTGAGCAATGGTAAGAGATGAGGTTAAAATATGAAATACTTCATATTTGTCTTGCAAAAGTTAAACTCAGATTATTTGAGTGAAATCATAAAAAATGCTTAGAAAATATCATGTTTAAATAAAGAAGCAACACAGCATGGTCCCCAAACATCACAATATAGCAAATCAAAAGGTCCACTAGATATTATTATTAAACTTGAAGCAAAAGGTTTTTGAGCTTGTTTAGCCTGATGACACACATCACAAACACACTGAAAAGAACTAACATTTAAAATCTTAAAATCATCAATGAAAGATAAATGTTGAAAGACTAAGGCCATGTTTGGATTTATTTTCAAATCCATTTTCACTCATTTTCATGATTTAAAAATGAAATATCAACTTCTCTCCATTTTCATAAAAATTCCAACTTATTTTTATCTCAAAATCTATTCTTCGATAACTTATATATTTTATCCCTATAACCTATATATCTATTCTCTTTCTATTTTTATTATTACTATCTCTCTCCACTTACAACCTAACCTACTATACCCAATACGATCATTATTTTTTCAAGCAACCTATGCAAATACAAACTTACTTTCTCTAACTATCTATTCAAATTTCTGAAAATACAAATAATAGATAACATAAATGAAAACATATCTGAACAGGCTCTAAGTGTCGTACACGTTGATGCCATAAATAAAGGCTATTATTCATGTAGATAAGCTGAAGTAACAAAAATTTTGGCACTGTGGAAGTAATAAAGGCCACCGTTGAGCTCACCCATGCCAATAAGCTTCCTCATAGCTATGTCATGTAAGGCACAAAAGATAGGAAAAAATGAGCTATGTAATTCAAGGAGGTTGTCAATTTGCTAATGGAAATAAGATTGAAAGTAAACTTAGGTATGTGAAGAATTTGATTTAAGTGAACACATGAATTAAGAATTGCACCATTAGGTATGCAAACATGTGGATTAAACAAAATTTTATTAGTTAAGGTGTCTTTTGACATATCATATGATCGATGCCCCTGAACTTAGAATCTGTTACATGGATTTATTGGAAGGAGAAACTATTTTACCAGCAAAGTCAGCCATATTTTGATTTTGAGCATGCCCATGGTTAACTAATTAATGACATAAGTTGCTGGTATTGCTTTTCGGACAATGTTGAGATTGGTGGGTGTTGTTTTCTGCTAGATCTTTCATTTTCATATTATTGGCAACCTTATTTTTTAAATTTTCTTTTGTTTATTTTTGTCCCACCAATATAGATATATAGCTATATATCCATTTATTTTAGAAGATATATATATATATCTTTTGTTTGTCGAAGCTTCTTGCAATTCTCACAAAAAAGATTTACTTGTGTCACTACTTGTCATAGTATAAGAACCAAAAGGTTTATGACCTTCAACAATGGTAGTCCCATTGACCATAGTGACCTGTTATTGACACTCTTCTTGCATGACAAGTGTGCATAAGCTTTTGCTAGTATTGGTAAAAGCAAAGTGTTGAGGATCTGTGAGCAAAAAACATTGTATCAACCCATTAAAAATTGATGAAATTAAATCTCGATCTTTTTCTTCCTTTTAGCAGCAAAGGTTCTTGCTTTGCTGCGCGCACCACTTTTGCATTCACAAAGTTTTGAATATATATGCATATAATCCACGCTCATCCCAAAACCCTTTAATTTACACCATAGTAAACAACAACTTATTGTTCTTTTTATTGCGTATTGCCTAAATATGTCCATGTTTAATTTAAATATGAGCAGAGCATTCTCTAATTAATTAGAACATAATCAATCATTTAGATCATTCCAAAATTCTTTTGCCATGTCGAGAAAAGCAACACTATCGTGAAGTGATGGGTAAAGAGAGTTAAAGATTCAAATAATCACCATAGAGTTATATTTTTTTTTATCTAGGCAACATAATTATAAGATGTTTGGTTTGACGCCATGTGATCAAGAGTCCCATCCATACAGCCAAATTTGTTCTTAGCTAATAGGGAAGGCATCTTGATTGCTAGTTCGACATCATGTAGAACAATTTTCTTCTTTGAGTAAACAAGAAACAAGTGCTTAAGGTGTGTGGTGAAGAAAGATCATTGTTTTGATATTTTTTATCTTTCTCAATTGTGCGGAAAATTTCTCAAATTTCCTGGTTTGGTACGACATTAATATTTCTCAAAATGATAATTTTATTAAAGAGATCACTGATGAGGGTGGAATCCGTTGAAGGTTGGATCAGGTGGATGTTTCGAAAAGGCTCGCTCAACCTCTCTGGTCGATAAACGAGTATAGATAGGTTGAATCCTACAATCACTAGCAAACATCAGGCTAGCCGAGGAGCCCTCGGCTTAGGCATTCCGACGCTCAAGTCAATACGAGTCGACTAGATAATATGAGCAGCAAAGTGGGGGCTTTTGTATATATGAAAGCATACCTTTGAAAGGCTGGAGTGGGGGTATTTATAGCCTTCTCTCCCTGGGGATTTGTTTGAGATGCCCTTGATGTGTAGGGAGGACCCTTGTCCTTGCATGAGGAGCCATTAGTCATCTTCCATCCCTGTACTATTCCAAGTGGCTGCCTTCCTAGGTTTTAGGGATAGGGTAGGACATTGTTGACGCGCCTGCCGCGCCAGGCAGTAAAGGGGCGGCATGCGCCACAAATACGGAGGCATGCTGCTTGTCAATGCATTTAATGCCATAGAGATGGTACTGTGCTCTGCCGACCTCTCTGATCAAATGAATGATCCACCTGACAGCGGATTGGAGCACGAATTAGCGGTGCGGGTCAACATATTGACCTGTAGCCTTGTACGTGGCCTGGTCGAGTGCTCATTTGCCTGGGCACGCCGTCGGATCTTCGAAGTCGACTAGGATCGATAGCGCCAATGGGCCCCGGGTGCAAGATGGGCTTGGTGCTGCATCTTTAGGCCCACGAAGTTTGGGCCAAGCCACTTGGGTTATTCCATGTCAAACACTATGCTCTTATATTGTTTAAAATGTTGACTATTTAGGAAGTGATATCCATATAAAAGTAATAAAAGGATATATATATATATATATATTAATAACATATGTTGTCGCTATAAGTAAGGAGAATTATCTCCAAAATTTACGTTATATCCTCAATAGTCCATATTTGCATATGATATTACACAAAATAATTTTTCAAAATTAATATATGTCTATGTTATTTAACAATCAATATAATAGTAATATTATATTAAATTATTTTAACTTTTTATTCTCAAAGTCTTCTTTAGGCGTGGCAATTTGGGTGGATTCGGGTTGGGTTGAAGTAGGGGTGTAACATTAATTTTCTCAACCCAAATCCAACCCAACCTGATGACAACCTGAAAATGCTCAACTCTAACCCAACCTGATTCCTATCAGGTCAGATTGGGTCAACCTGATTTTTATCAAATCAACTTGCCAACTCAAACTCACACAATCCAACCTACCAACTTTATTTAAAATAATTATTTCAAATATTTGTTTTAATTTTTAGAATTTTTTTGTATTTTTATTTTTTAGGTTTATCTATTCTTAATTATTGATATATTAAAATAGGAATAAAAAGTTCTCATCATAACTTCACAACAACGGCTTTTTAAAAAAAAATTCATCAAACCACATAATATATTGATTTTTAAGACTTCTTTTTCCATTCATTTTCTAATATCTATCGGCATCATAAGAATATTGAAATCACAATGTATCTTATTTTTAAAAGTAGCATAGTTCTCCAAGTTTTACTCACCCGCTTTCTTTAATTTTTATATCTTTTGTATCAATCAAATTGTCTTTTTTAATTTCTTAAAATGGCATTATCTTTTAACTTTATATTGATTCAATTCACCAACACATAAATCAATAAAAATGTATCATCAAGCAAATAGGAAAAATAGTAATTTAATTATACACATAATTTATTATGAAAACTTTATTTTTTAAAATTTTTATAACCTCTCAACAAAAAGAATTCTTATCTATCTATATATACAAAATCTTTCATTACATATGGCCTAAGAAAAACTACTTGAACAATTCAATAGTTGAAGTAGTGATTTGTCAACTCTTTATATAACAATTTTCATGTCCACTTGGATATCCAAAAATAACCATTAGAAACAGTTAAAAATTATAATCATCCATCTTATATGTTTGTGGAAATAAATAAGACCAAAAAATGGCAAAGTAATAATTTTAATACTGTTAAAGTTCAAAATTTCAAGCTTTATTTTGTTATTTTATATTTTTACTTCTAAAAAAATTTATACTTTATTTGTTTAATTCAAGTTGGGTGGAGTTGGTTCATGTGGGTTCAAGTTGTCATGTGACCCAAAATCAAATTTCGGGTTGTTCGTGTTACCTGAAATTCAACCTAACCTAACCCATTTTCTTCGGGTTCTTATTCATGTCAACCTTGTTAGACCCGAACCCAAAATGAATTGACCCAAATTCAATTTTTTCGTGTTGACCTCGTGTTATGTTGGAAATTGTCACCCCTACTTCTTCTCACTCCCCTTTCCTCGCTTTTCGTATTTTTCCTTTCTTCTGTATTTGTCTTTTCAATCACAACCTCATATTCATAATTTTGTTACTCCTAGGGCCCGTTTGTTTTCAATTTCTTTTTTCATTTTCATACTTATTTCCCCCTATTATTACCTGTGTCTACTTTTTTATCTTCCCAATATTTCTCAAATATCATTCACCACAAAAATATTACTTTATATTATTTTTTCAAATAAGTACACATCACATCATCAATTTAAATTCGAAAACTTTCTTTCTTTCAATATAAAAGCACCCAACATTCAAATACGTCTCATTTTTACACCTATATAACCTATAATTTTAAACAACATATCCAAACGCAATTTCATTTTCAAAAATATTTTTTTAATTGACTTTTCACTATGCATTTTTACCAAAAAATGAAAACACCTTCAAAAAATGAATCTAAACGGGCCCTTAACTTTTCTCCTCTTACCTTTCCCCCCCTTTTTTTTTCAATTTTATTACTCTATTTCTTTACTTTTATTACACTATTTCATTTAAATATTTACTGACTCATAAATTTAAATAAATGCTGACATAGTTTCAAAGAAGAATAAAAATTATTTTCTAATTAAAGTAATTATATGAGACCACCAATTTTTATTTATTATTTTATAAGTATTTACACATTTAAAATTTTTATCTCACTTAAACACCATAATGCTAATAGGACGAAGTTGTTCTAAAATAAATAAATGTCTTTAAATTTATGTGACTTCAAAACTCAAGGCACACAAATCAAGTTTACCAGATTAGTACTTAATAATAATAAACAAATCATGGAGCGTGGAAAACACAGTACGCTGCTAGAGAGTGGTCTAATTTCTATTCAGAGAATAATTTCCATTTCTCTACAACTCTCCTATTTAACTAACCAAAACAAAAAAATACAAAAACTCCAAATTTCAGAAACACTTAAACAAGTACACACACTCGTTGAGCAAAACCGTGGACTCCTTAAACAAGTCTAGCAAAACACAATCCAATCACCTTCCGACAGAAATTGCATACCATTTTACGTTTTGATTATATATAGACTATTATTGATCAGGTATACCCGTTTCAAGTATTCATTCGTTCTCTGTAAAAGTACCCGAGAAAACGACCGCCAAAATCCAGCCCAAAACACCCCTTGAACCACTGCTCCTACCGCCGGAAACTACAGTCGCTGACGTATCTCCACCACACTAAGGGAAAGAATTATTAATCTGGAATATTGCAAAAGAATTATCGGCTCAAGTAAAATTTGTGCCTTGGGAGGAACGCTGAGAAGCTGCTTATGGCTTGTCTTCTGTGTGAGTGGAAGAATTGCAGTAACTGTATTTGAAAGAAGAGGAAGGAATTTCAGGGGCCATGGGGATTCTTCCATTTCTGTTCTTGGTTGTCTTTGTTGGACTAAATGGTAACTGTTGCTTTCTTGATTCTGTGTACTTTTTCTTTGTTTCTTTTCTACTTTCTTTTTTTCTTTCTGTGTTTCCGCGTGTTGAGGGGTGAGGGAGAATGGATATAAGATGTGATTTTGAAGCTCTTAATTCAAATACTATCTATTGAGATGGGTTTCACTTTTGGATCACTGATCATGATCGATCTCAGTCACTTTGGCAAGAAAGATGATTAAATTTCCCTTCCTTTCTTTTCTTTTCAATTTAATTAAGGTTTTCTACTTTTTTTTTTTTTTTTGAAAAAATATTAATGTTCTGAGTTTGAAATTGCATAGAGGCATAGATAGAGACACATACAGATATATAACTTTCAGCTGGAGTCCGTTTGCTAAGTTGGTGCTGCCCAATGGTTTTAGGAATCAATTTTATTCTGATTAGTTTAAAGGATGTTTGCCATAGGAGGTTTTAGTGATTATATTTCCCAATATTTTTTAATATTTAGATCCTTATAACATGGTTAGGCTTTACTGATTGAGTTCTATTGAGCTAAATATGTGGTTGTAAGCTCAACTCTAAACCATTACGAATCAAGTTGGGTTAAGTATTGTTCATTTATTTTTGCATGTGCACATATGCACACGTTAAAAAAATTGTGCATTGGGAGAGCTTTAATGCATCTGTTGTTTTGAAACACTTTGTGATTGCGGCTTGTTTAATTTAGGAAACAACAAGGTCTTTGATGGTCTTTGCTTTTTCTTTCAGCACATACAGGAACGGCTTTTACGGGAACTTATGGGATCAATTATGGTAGGATAGCAGATAATATCCCTTCACCTGACAAAGTTGTTACACTACTCAAGGCTGCAAAGATCAAGAATGTCCGAATCTATGATGCAGACCACAGTGTTCTCAATGCCTTTAAAGGGACTGGGCTTGACTTGGTGATTGGACTTCCAAATGAATATGTGAAGGAAATGAGTGCTAATGCAGATCATGCCCTGACTTGGGTCAAGGATAATGTGAAGGCATTCCTTCCTGAGACGCACATTGTTGGAATTGCCATTGGGAATGAAGTTCTGGGAGGAAATGATTATGATCTTGCGCAAGCTTTATTGGGTGCAGTAAAAAATATCTACAATGCCACTAAGAAGCTGGGAATAGATCATGTAGTTCAGATATCTACTGCTCATTCGCAGGCTGTTTTTGCAAATTCATACCCTCCCTCTTCGTGTATTTTCAAAGAGGGTGTTGCGCAGTTAATGAAGCCTCTTTTGGAGTTCTTTTCACAAATTGGGTCTCCTTTCTGTCTAAATGCTTATCCCTTTCTGGCTTATACATATAACCCAGATAAAATTGATATAAATTATGCTCTCTTTCAGCCAACTGAGGGGATAGATGATGAGAAAACTGATTTACATTATGATAACTTGCTTGATGCTCTGATTGATGCAGCTTATGCTGCCTTAGAGGATGCTGGCTTCAAAAAAATGGAAGTTATAATTACGGAGACTGGTTGGGCTTCTCATGGGGACCAAAATGAACCTGCTGCTACACCAAGCAATGCAAGGACATACCACTATAATCTGCGTAAAAGGCTATCCAAGAGGAAAGGAACTCCAATGAGGCCAAAAACTGTGCTAAAAGCATACATATTTGCCTTATTTAATGAGGACTCAAAACCTGGGGCCGGTTCTGAGAAATACTATGGATTGTTTAAAGCCGACGGAAGTATCTCTTATGATATTGGTTTTCCTGGACTTAAATCTTCTTCTGCTGCTTCCTCTCGTGTCTCCTTCAAGGTGCTGTAATTGTTTTCCAAATTATCATTCTCAATTTGGTTACTATAATTTTTGTTCGGTTATCCTTTGAAATACATTCACCAGCAAATAAATGTTCTTCTCTGTGAGTTTAATTCACTGCTGAGATTTTTGATGTCTTCCAAAGAAAAGATTCTCTATTTTAACATTGCTCCTGCCTGTCTTTACTTTGTCTGTTTAGGCTCATATAGAAAGATTCAGCTTGCACATGGTTAAGCTTGTAAGATATAACCTCCTTAGAATTGTCATTCAATTCATAAATTTGAATATTTGTATTTTTTCAGTCTCAACTCAACACCAAGGAACCCTATCCCATATTTATTGATGTCAATTTATGGATTTCCCCCCTCATGTTGCTCCATCGAGGGAGATCCAAAAGTCTAAAATAGCAACTATTCAGAACCTTTTTGCACTTTATTCTCTTGAGCCTCAACAGAAAATATCTTTATTTTCATTTATTCGCTGCTTATAAGTTGGGCTGTGTTGATGCAATACCGTTTGGGGGTTGGTTTGTTGTTGGGGGGGGTGGAGTGGGGGTGTTAGAGGCAAGAGGAATGAGTTATGTTGATATTTCAAAATAAATTCTTAGAAGTTTGAACTTAACTATTGAAATATTCTGATGTGCTGAATCTGTTAGTGCAGTCTAATTTTTATGACTGTAATGATGCCCATTTAGTTTAGCATATAACTGACTCATAAAGGTTAATATTTGACACATTCAGAGGCAGAGATAAGGTACTTCTGTGCATATTGTAGCTTGTATTCAGGGTGCCAGGGGTGGTGGGGACAGAATTCAACGTTAAACTCCAATATTTTCTCCTGGGTTCATAAGAGGAGATTAAGATAGACAAACAAAAAGCATTTATAATAAGTTAATTAACAAATCATTAGTCTATAATACAGTATGACCTAAAGCTTCTCATTCAATTTAGGCCATCAATCATCCAGACTTGTTCAAATAAAGTACCAAATTTACCAAGAGGGTTTAAAAGATTTGATTTAGTTAGTCCTTTTACTAAAGCGGCCATAGGTATAGAGGCATGAATATGTTAAGAATTTATTAGTTCAAAAGGAATTTAGAAGTTAGGAGTTAACTGTTCGCAAGTATCATGAGGTGCTGAATGTTTTAGCACAGTTCAACTTTTATGACTTTAGCAATGCGCCTTTAGTTTAGCATATGACTGAGTCATAAGAAGTTAATATTTGATACATTTAGAAGCAGAGATGACGTACTCTATGCATATTTTAGCTTGTACCTTTTTTTTTTCGGTTGGGTTGGGGGGGTTTGAGGGGAGCGCAGTGGTGTTTTCACTGGCTACATAAGAGGAGATTGAGATCTTATATTCACAAGAGACAACAAAAACATGTATAGTAAGTCATTTAACGTATCAATAGTCTATAATTCAGTTGAGCTGAAGCTTCTGTGATTCAATTTAGGCCATCAATCATCCACGCTTGTTTAAAGCAAGTACCAAAACTACCAGTAGAGAGCCTAAAAGATTTGATTAAGTTAGAAATTTTACTCAAGCTAGGATAGGTATAGAAGCTTTAAGTTCTCTTGGAAGTGGATGATGATTGAGCTAGGATTGGATTTAATTTTGGAGAAACTTGAGTTACGCTAGGCAAAATGTAAAATTCCATGAGATGAAAATATATAAAAGAGGAAAGCCAAAAATGTGAACTACTCATCATAAGCAGGAGATATAAATTGCTAAAAAGTTGAAATATCTGAATATTGTCTGAAAAATCATTGGAAGCCAAAGGACTTGGTTTTGATTGATATTTAATAAATCATGCCTGAATTAGTGAAAAGAAAAAAAGAAAAACAAATGAAAAAGAGTAAACAAAACTTGGGTGCAGTACTTGTGGAGATGCTTTAGTGCCACTAGCATTATAAGCATTTTAAGCAATAAAGTCAAAATATATTACGCACATGTCTTTCTTTTCTGGAGTTAAGCAATTAAGAAAGGGGACTACAGTTACTATTCGCTCCACAGCATATTTCCATGTTGTTTACATTAAGAAATGATGTAAAGAACTGCATTTTTATCAATATGATGGTGTAGATATGACAAGGAAATGATCTAGTTTTAAAATCCACCTTAATACTAACTTTTTCGGACTGAAATTTACCAAGAAACCAAAAAGATGATTGCATAAGCTTTTCCCAGGTGGGTTTCATTTTGGAATCACACATCTTCTTTATAAAGTTAGTTTTAAGTCTTCCTGAACTCTGTGATATAGTCTATGTCGTAGAATACAATATTAGCTAGTTATGCTTTATATACAGCCATGTGGACATGCTTTTTTCTTCTAATGCCATGTTGCACACTATCTACAATGTCCTTGAGTTTCTAAGTCCACAATTGATTGCAATCCAATTGTCTTACATGCAGTTACATTTTTAGAATTTCAAATTTTTATCCATTTTTTTTGGCCTGCACGAACATAAACTCTATTTGGAGACCTACATGTTGTCTGGTTTCAGGTTAAGCTGTTATTGTTTTCTAGATTTTGGGGCATATATTTAATCAGTTATGAAAATTTGGCTAAATTATAAATTTTGATCTTCTTGGACATGAGTTCAATTGGCAGGAATATTTTGTAATTTCAATTGTTTACACTTGCCTGCTATGCTGATTACTCGACCGGTACTTCTTCTACATGAAGTTGATAATTCCATTTCCCCCCCCTTTTTTTTTTTTTTCCTTTCCCCCACTCTCTACCTAATTCTTGATTTGTCAGAAACTAAATTAATTTTTTCGCTTAACAACCACCCAGATGTCTGTAAGAGGCACCATCAGGTATCCATATAATGGTGTCAGCTATCGGCACAATTATATGGCTGTCTTGTGTGTCCACTGTATGATATTACTTGCTTGCCTCTTTAGTTTCTTACAACTTCAAATGGTTTCCTAACAAATGATGTTGAAAGCTATACACGCACACACACACACACACACAACAACATATATAAAAGAGGAGGCTTTCATGGAGGTTGGGTCTCTTCATACTTGGATGTGTTCCTAACTAGTTAATCACCCTCAACAAAAATATCCACTGGTTTTCCTAAAATTACTATTAACTGTCTTTCCTCAAAAACTATTATTCACTAGTGGACTATTAGATATGTATATGTATGTATGTATATTTCTCCTTAATCTGTAACCTTTCATGTATAAGCCAAACTTAAAAGTATTTCATTGAGGTACGCCAATATAACTACTATGAAATTATGCTTTTTTGGGAGTTGCTTCCATCCTATCTCCAATTTACCTTGATTCAACTCCATCCTATCTCCAATTAACCTTGATTCAGACTCCTCAAAATTTCTGCTTCCTATTACTGCTACTTAAATATGATTGATCCACGTTTGTGTGTTTGTTGATTGCAAGTACATTTGTATGAGTATGCATGAGTGCCCATTGAATTTTGTTGCATACCGGAACAACTTAATCCACAAAAAAAGGCAACTGATGTTAGAACTTTAAATTGAAGAAAATTCTTAACACATGAACGAGAAGTAGACACACCAATACCGCACAAAAATGAGTCAACAAATAGGTTCTAAGGAACATTTCCTATTCTGTAAGTTTAACATTGAGACTAAACTCAAGAGTTGTCAATACAACTTTTGTAGCTGGAATGGAATCATGAATCCAATACAGATTACATGTGTTTTGATTTCTTTAGTTTTGTGGTCATTTAGATTAACATATTCACTGGTGGTTTTGTTTCAATATTTCAGGAACTTGAAGCTGGAAATTGGTTTGGATCTCATTCTTTGGTATTGGCAATCTCAGTTACGATATTAATGTTGCTTTTGAGACTATGACTTTGGTTGCTTCTATATTCAAATATGAAATTAAATTCCAATGATCTTGTAGTTGTAGGTAATTGCTTCCTACAAAATCAACATTGTGTACTTTAGGAAGGTGCAATATAAACTCTCTATAGTCTTTACCCATATACAGCTGCTGATCATTTTATTTATCTCAGCTGTATTTGAGATAAAAAGGTTTTGCTCATTTATGTGTTTTTAGTTCTTTCTTGTTGAGTACAAATCTCTCCCGTATTCTGCTCTCTCGCCATTTCAAGAAGGGCAAGGGCCTTTGTTTTTGTTTTCAACCACTTTTATCATTTTCATTTCTATTACTTTCTAATCAATTTTTGCTCAAAATATTCCTATTTTCATTTTTAATATTTTCTAAATCTATCATATTATCCTATTATCAAATCAATTCAAGTCAAATTTGATTCAATATAAAGTAACTGTTATCATTTTAGGATTAATAAAATATACACATTTTAAATATATATATATATGTGTATATCTCTTTGAACATAAAAAAATATAAATCAATTAATTTTTCAATTTTATACATGCAACAATCATTACTTTTCACTAAAACATTCAAATATAATTTTATTTAAGCTTTCACACCATAACTACATTTTTAAAATTTTGAAAATACATGTAAATTGAAAATGGCTTTGAAAATTTCACTAAAACATTCAAATACAATTGTATACATGAAAATATTCAGAACATTATTATGTTATGTTACATATTTTCATTCATAAACACAAAAATAAAGGGCCTGTTCTTCTGCATTTTTCCAAAATACCCAAAACAAATACAAAAAATGTACACATTCTCCAATTATTCTCTCACAATACAAAATTTTTTTACCCAAAAAATCCCTCCCAAAACAATCTCAAAATATTTTACACTCTACAAAACATATGTACTCCCTCATATTCTCACTCTACCTTTCACATCACTCATTCATTTATCTATCTCTTATTTCACTTATTCATAAATATATATATACACACACACATACGTACATATATAAAAATATTAAAATTTTACTAGTTATAAAATTCTATAACTCATGTTTATAAATTTAATTAAATTAATTGTCGAAAAATTAATTAAATTTAATTAAATATTATTTATATTATTACTAAATAATTTATTTCCTAAATAACGTATGGAATTAATTAACTTACTTATTAATTAAATAATATTTTAGTTATATTTAATATTTAAACTTAAGATGTTTTGATTTGATATAATAAATAAATTAATCTTGTTCAAAAAATTAATCTTCATTAAATATTAATCTTCACATTTATTTAAAATAATAAAAAAAATTAATTATAGTGTGATACTTATTTAATAATCTATTATGTTTATAAATTAATATAATTAAAGTAATTATCGAGAAAATTAATTAAATTTAAGTAAAAAATTATTTAATAAAGAGTAATTAATTAGTTTATAATTCATGTAAAATAATTAATTTTTTTATATAAGCCGATATTAACAATTATGATGTAAGTCGATTTTTTATATTTAAGATATAATTATGATTTCGTGAATAATTAATATTTATTACTAAATATTTTCTTCCAAATACTACATCATTTACTAATATTAAATTTATAAAAATATAAATTTTAAAATAAATCACCAATTAAATTAATTATACATCATTTTATTACAACCATATATCAATCATTACCCACATATATATGCACACACATATCCAACTATAAATACACACACACACACACACACACACACACACAAAATAAAAAAAATCACTTTTATCATACAAACCCAACAAAAAATTAATTAATTTGATATTTAAAGTAAAATATGTTTCCCTTCAAAACACAAAAGAACAAACAACTCATTCTCAATTCATTTTTCATATTTTCCCAAAACACAAAAGAATGTTTGAATCATTCTCCAAATTTTCTCCCAAAAACTCATTCTCCCAAAATATTTCCAGAAAATACCCAAAATACAAAAGAACAGGCCCAAATAATTTGTTATTGATAGTTAGTGTTGATTATATATTTCTCTCATATTTTTATCTCTTAGGGGCAGTTTGGCTATGATTTTATTTTTATTTTTCATCTTAAGTATTTTTAAATTTTAAAAAAGTAATTAGAGAAAATGAGTTGAAAATAAGTTCACATTTAGATATGTTGTTTGAAAAGTCATAGTTGTATAGGATTTAATAAGTTGTAGATAGAAAGAGATGATAATAATAAAAATAGGGAGAGAGAAGATATTTGTTCTCTTGCATTTTGGGTGAATTATAAAAAATATTTTGGGAGAATGGGTTTTGGGAAGAACATTTAGAGAATGTGTCAAGTTTTTCTTTTTGTTTCGAGAAAACATGAAAAATGATTTGATAATGAATTGTTTGTTTCTTTATATTTTGGGGGAGAGAGAAACTTTACTGTTGATGTCAAATCAGTTGTAGTTTTGTTGATTTTGTAGGGTAAATTGATTTTTTTATGTAATATATGTATGTGTATGTATAGTTGGATGATGTTTATGTGTGTATATATATGTAATGATTGATATATGGTTGTAATAAAATATTATGAAATTATTTCAAATGGTGATTTATTTTGATATTTTTATTTTTATAAATTTAACATTGGCAAACAATATATTATTTGGAAGAAAATACTTATTAATAAATATTAATTATTTATGAATCATAAGTATATTTTAATTATAAAAAATTGACTATATCATAATTTTTAATATCAACTTATATAAAAAAATTAATTATTGTACATTAATTATAAACCAACTATTGTTTATTAATTAAATATAATTATTTAACTATTTATTATTTACAAGTTATGTATAAATAAATATCATACTAGAATTATTTTATTATTATAATTTTAAATAAAATGTGAAGATTAATATTTAATAAAAATTAATTCTTTTGAAGAAGATTAATTTATTTATTTTATCAAATTAAAACATCTTAAATTATTTATTAAATAAATAAATATAATATTTAATTAATAGATTAAATATTAAATATAATTAATACATTATTTAATTAATAAATTTAATTAATTTAATACATTATTTAGTAAATAAATTATTTATTAACATTAATTTTTTTTTATAATTTGTTTAACTAAATTTGTAAATATAAGTTTTAGGATTTTTTAACTAATAAAATTTTAATATTTTCATATATGTAAATATATATGTGTAAATGTGTGTGTGTGTGTGTGTGTGTATGAGTAAAGTGAGAGACTGATAAATGAATGAGTGATGTGAAAAGTTGAGTGAGAAATAAGGGGGTATGTGTGGTTTTTGGAGTGCAGTGTATTTTGAAATTGAATTGTGAGGGTTTTTTGGATATTAAAGTTTTTTGTTTTGGGTGAAGGATTGGGGAGCATGTACGCATTTTGTAATTGTCCTGGGGGTTGGAAAATATTTTGGGAAACACCAAGAAAATAAGCCCTAGGTTATGGGGTGAAGATATCTACACTATTATATATAGTACAACAATGTGGAATCCACAGTTGTGCAATTCTGATCAAATTTTGAATTTTTAGAATTTTGATTAAGTTAAAAAGAATCATTAGTTATTTTGATATTATTTATTCAAATTTTTAAAATTATTTTCTTGATTGGAACAAATTATTCTTTACTTATTTCTAGTACCAGTAAATGATTGCATTCTATCTAGAAAAAAAATTTCATCTCTACTCTCAATACGTGGAAGATTCCTTGATCATTTGAATTCTATAGTTTGATAAGTTTTCCATAACTATTCTCTAATCTTTAATAACTAATTTATGTCTATATTACTATATATAGAGTATTTGAAACTCATTTCATTAATATTCTCAATTTTTAGCACTTTTTTCCCACTATCTTTTTGTGTGCGTCTTTATTTCAATCTTCAAATTATTTATTATTTGCTTGCTTTATAGTTCACTATTGCCTTTTATTTCGGTTTTATTTATTTAATTTAGATATGTTACATGATGGAGAAGATTGTTTGAATTTTAATGTTATAATTTTCTGTTCAATCATAAATAAAGTCTATCATTTAGCTTTTTTTATTATTAAATTTGTAAACTTTTATATCTTTTTGTCTATTACTTACTTTAATTTATCAAATTCATTTATTCAATTTTTATTTTTATTTTTATTTTTAATTCACTTTTTGTTCATTTAATTTTATAATTGTATGCGATGAGATATATTAATTTTTCTTAATATTTTTTAGTTTTGTTTTATTTTTATTAGTTACATTTTTCTCTTCAACCATAGATATATTCTATCATGTAATTTTTATTTTATTTTAATTATTATACAGTTAGTATCCTTTTACTCATTCTTCGAATCAAGTTATCAATTTATTTGTTAAATTTTGTCTTTTTTTTTATTCATCTAATTTTATAATTTTATAGAATGAGATTTATGCTTTATTTTTAAAATTTTTAAAATTTATTTCACTTTTTGAATATTTATAATTTAAAAGTTTGTTATTTAGTTTTTATTTTTTTATTCATATGTATGTAATTATGTTGTATAAATATGTGTAATTCAAATTCTTTTTAAAAAATTTATATATCAGCATATATTCTTAAATATTCTTAATCTATTTGAAAAAATTATGAGATGATTGTATCAATAGGAAATATACCCATCAATTTTTTAACTTTATAACACTGGCATTATTTAGTCATCAAAATATATAAACAATTCTATTTATTTTTTATTTTTTTAAATTTTGATTGCTTGAAAGGTTAACTTTTATTATTCACTTCCCCCCCCCCCCCCCTATTATTAGCACAATATAATATAAAGATCCAATTATATTTATATAAAAAATTTAAGAATAAACATAATAATTTATTTTTTTTCCATATTTTCTTTTACTTTCTAATTTCTTTCTTATATCATTACATTAGTTCCTATTTTAAAATCAATTTTGACTTTATAATTTCTTTATCAATTTACTATTAGTTTAACTTTGTACTATTAATATCAAACTCTTTTCTTCACTTATTTGATAACTAAGCTATGAGTCAAATGACAAGGCCTTATATTAACTTATATTCTAATATTAATTTTAACTTTATAATTTTAATTATTCTATAGATTTATTTTGATTTTTTAAAATTATTTTCTTTACTTTCATAGTTTTGTCTTGATTTAATTGATTTTTAATTAAAAATAAAATAAAATAAGATTTTTTTTAGATTTTTTTGCAGCCTATATATTATCTAATTTTTTGTATTTTAAATTTCAACTTGATATATACTCATCATCTTTTAAGTTTAAAGTAATCTTAAAGTATTATAATTTTAAGTTTTTTCCAACCATTTTTAAACCATCAATTTTATGCTCTATCTTTCTCATATATTTTTATTTTTTTATACAACTATCTATTTTTTTGGTTGCATAATATTTTCTTTTTTTGATAAAGTACATAAATCATATTCATAGGTTTTTATCTCTAGAAGTTTTGGATTTTGTTTACCTTCTCGTCGAATAATTTTGAAATTCATTTTTCATGACATGATACATACATATATTTGTGTATATATATATATATATAAGATTTCATGTATTTATATGTTCCAAACTTTTAAATACTAAATCTTGATATATTGTAGTAATATTTAATTTTGCTCATTACTTGAGCATTTTTTATAATATTTTTATTTTTAATTAAATTTAAAATTCAACAATTACATTAATATATAGTATTTTTAAAAATCCATGCATAATATATATTCTCAGTTTCTAGCTTTTTTTTCCCCCTCTATCTCTTTGTGTGCATTTTTATTTCACTCTTCAAATTATTTATTGTTTGCTTGGCTTTATTGTTCACTTTTTTTATTGTTTCATTTTTATTTGTTTAATTTAGACATTACATGATGGAGGAGATTGTTTGGATTTTAATGATAATTTTGTTTCCAGCCATTAATGAAATCTATCCTTTAGCATTTTATTTTATTTTTTTGTTAGTAAAATTGTAAACTTTTATGTCTTTTTGTTTATTACTTAGTTTAAGTTATTAATTCTTTTTTATTTTTTACTTTTAATTCACTTTTTGTTCATTTAATTTAATAATTTTATGAGATGGGATATATTATTTTTTCTTAATATTTTTTAATTTTGTTTTATTTTATTAGTTACATTTTTCTCTTAAACCATTGATATATTCTGTCATTTAATTTTTATTTTATTTAAATTATTATATAGTTAGTATCCTTTTACTCATTCTTCGAATCAAGTTAACAAATTATTTGTTAAATTTTATATTTTATTTTAAAATTCTCTTTTTTGTTCATCTAATTTTATAATTTTATAGAATGAGATCTATTCTTTAGTTTTAATATTTTTAAAATTTATTTCACCTTTTGAATATTTATAATTTTAAAAGTATTTCATTTAATATAGCGCCCCACCCAGGAGGTACCTGCTTCGAGTCGAGGTGCTACTTCAAATTTATTCACAAAATTTAAACAAAATACCCACCCCCAAAAAATTTCAATTTAAATAATTCCATATCAACCCAGAAAAACTACTTATTCCAATTTACCATTACATCCTGCTCTATAACGTTCCACAATAACTCTAGCTCCAAACCCATGTGTACACAAGACATTCACGTATGTCGTATCAGTTTCAGACTTATATACCCAAAGCATTAAACAACACCTACAACCTTACTAGTATCAAAATCATAGGAACATAACATTTATATGCCACATCACTAAGTTCTACATATACAAAACCAAAATTTCGATAATAGCTCTAAGTCCACAATTGCCGCTAGTTTCAAAAACCATAGATGCATAAGCCTCTACATGAGACGTTGTAGAGTTCAAGTTTACATACATGAGGTTTTACATAAGAAGTCTAGGCCCTAAACAACTAGAAGCCAGAGACAAAACTATTTATATTAACTGAACACCCCAATCTCTAAGTATGAATTTTAAAGGAATTGGATATTAAATAAATTAAACCCTAAGTACTAAGAGCCGATGGAAGATTTAAAATAATAAAATTGAGATGGACCTTAATAAATCATACTTAAGTTAGTTAGGGTCTTAATGTGGATATAAGAAATTATAGGGACCAAAAATTAATAACATAAGGACTTAATTGCAAAATTAAAAACTAAATGAGGGCCAATGTATGAAGGGAGAAAAGTTTGAGGAGCCAATTCACAATTCTAGGGCAAATGTGAGGCACTAAAGAGTTGAAGGACTAGATTGAGGGCTGAGGAAAAGTTTTGGAGGCTAAAGTGTAAAATTATAAAAGAAAACCCCCTTTAGTTAATCGAATTTTCACATGCAAGCCAAGCCTTTCCCCACCCACACCACACCTTTGTTGTCACCAAAAAATAAAAACCCAGCCAACCATTACTTTCCTCTCACCTCAACGACCATATCAGCAAACAAATTTTCCATGAAACAACTGTCAAAACAACGAAAAATCGCAGCCAAGCCGAAGCTCGCGACGGTGGTGGTGGGTGCTACAATTCCAGCGGTGGAAACTCATGACCAAGAGATGGGTTTTGATGGGTTCAGCACGAGGAATACTCTGGTAGCTTCAATTTCATGAATCAACCACTAGAAGAGGAATAATTAAAAGAAGAACGCCTAACGGCCAGTGGTGGTGTTGTGAGCTTCTCCCTTCAATTAACTGGTGATTTGTTGGTGAAGCAAAAAATTTAAAGATGGGTTTCACTCAAGACAAGGAGGTGCATCAACTAGTGGTGGCGAAACCCAATTCCGGTGATGGCACGCAGCGGCGCTCTATTGTCTCTTAGTAGATTCTTCAGGATAACGATTAACGATCCAAGCGCATGCATGCTAGTTTCAGACTATGATTTGATTATGAACTCTGCTTAATTTGGTAAAATTCAGCTTAATCGATTGAATTGTTACCCGATTTGATTTGTGGGAATATTAACTTGATTCAAAATTGATTGTACAAATTCAATTATAAAGAAAATTGCTGGCCATAATTGAATAAAATACCTAATTAATATTAATTAAACAAAAGTGACATGTTAGGGTGTCAAAATTATGAAATGGGGACAAAAATTATGGGCTAAACTTAATTAGTTATTGACGAAGAATGTTAATTTAAATATTAATATTGAAAGTGAGTATTAGTTTGAAACTGATAAAATGTTAATTAATGATATTTGATCGAACAGGCATGCTTAGGGAAATAAATGGTAAATTAAGTTCGAAATAAAACCCTTGACTGCCCAAACCAACTAGATGTATAGCATAACTAGTAAGTTGTTTGAGGAAAATAGATCGTATATCTATTACTCTGGTACGAAGATCAAGATAAAAAGGTAATTAAGCGAATAAATGGGCTAGTGTAATTAGAACGCGTAAATAGCTATAGTTGCTATTAATAAATGTTATACCGCAGTATTAACACTTGTATCGCATTCTAGTTGAAAATAGGCGACTAGGACCCGAGCATTCTAGGATAGTAAAGGACTTCTGCATGGGCATAGGATACTAGGTGAGGCTATAGTTCCTATTATTGCTGGGAAAAATATCATGTCTACTATTCCTAAATTCTTGACTTATCAGTACGTGTTTTACTTGATTGCAAACATCCTAATGTTCAGGGCCTTTTGTTGAGTTCTAATAAATTTTTGTCCCTTGTATTCAGTTATATGTTATCCCATTGTTGGGAAAAAGAACATATATGTTCATGTGAATATTGACTTGCTTGTATGTATCCTAACTTGTCTGTGCCTTCATGACACTCAAGTTTGTTTGTCGAGTACTGTTGGATTCCTTGCTTTCTGTATTCTTTCACCTTGCTGGCTGAATCTGTGATAAATATATTATTCTTTAGAAATGTTATTGAAGCAATCTTGCCAACTAATTGTTATCATTCTTGAACTTATCATCTTGTGATGTTATTGGAACAGTCTTGCCAATCAATATGTTATGTCATTTGGATCACCTTACCTTGCATTGTGATATATATGTGATGATCGATTATTTTAAAATTTCATCTTGTTGTTCGTACTATGTTATGTCACCCTCGAGGATGGCCTTGAGCAGTTTGTCACCTGTAGGGACACCATAGGAAGTTGAGCTTAGGACTAAGCAAAATGGACCAATGGTGACTGGTCTCATGGCTAGTACCCACTCACGATCCTGACTCACAAGTAGTTAGAGGTAGCTCTCTGTGACTTGCGTGATTCGGCATGTGGTTGGCTATGCCACATGTCTGCTATGTTTTGCCAAATGGATCACTCGAGAAATGGAGAGATAAGAAAGTCATTAAGATATGTTCTGTCTTTGGTACGTTCTAATTATGATATGTTTCGGGGAGCCATAAGGTTGGAATGTGCCAATAGTTCCGTTAAAGCTATTGAAAGTTGATCTCTGCTTCGTTATCCATTACTATATTGTACAAGTATAACAACAGTTGTATACATTCGATGTTCTATCTCATTCTTTATCCATGTCTCGTTATGTGCGTTTTGGTTTCTTTGATTATTTTCATTGAATCTTTGTCTTATATTGGTTGTATTAGAAGTCCTTCTAGTTCTTCTCTCACTTTATGCACAAACTAATAGTTATTCACCTCACTAAGTCATTAGGATTTAATATCTCTTTTGTGTTATCGATTCTTTTTCCCAAATATGATATAACGGGCAGCAGTTGGACCACAGTGGGTTGTGCTAATGTAAATAGTTTTATCTCTGGCTTCCAGTTATTTAGGACATAGACTTCTTATGTGAAACCTTATGTATGTAAGCTTGAACTCTACGACGTCTCATGTAGAGGCTTATGCTTATATGGTTTTTGAAACTCGTGGCAATCATGGACTTAAACCTGTTGTGTAAATTTTGGTTACATATATGTAGAACTCAGTGATACGGCATGTAAAGGTTATATTCCTATGATTTTGCTACTAGTAAGGTTGTAGGTGTTGTTTAATGCTTTAGGTATGTAAGCCTGAAACTAATACAACATATGTGAATGTCTTGTGTACATATGGGTTTGGAGCTAATGTTATTATGGAACGTTATACAGCAGGATGTAATAGTAAATTGGAGTAAGCAGTTTTTTTGGGTTGATATGGAATTATTTATATTGGAAATTTTTTGGGGTGTGTATTTTGTTTGAATTTTGTGAATAAGTTTGGAATAGCACCTCGCTCGAAGCAAAAACCTCCCGAGTGGAGCGCTACAGTGGTAGTATCAAAGCCTAGGTTTTCGAGGACCTAGGTAACTATATGAATGATCCCTGAAGTTGGAACTCATAGGTTTATTGGAGATTAAGATTGATTCATGAATCATTTTAAATGTGCACACTTTGGCTAAAGAAAACTTGAGCTATGTCAGGATATGATTCTTAGAATATGGGATTTTAGGCAGGTAAAGATGGAGTTTGATAGTAGAGTTGAATAGGATATGAACTTTTAGGATAATGCTCGACGTTAAGGAATTGAAAGGTTATGACTTGGGTGTCCAACCAGTGTATAACCTCTTACTTCTGGTGTGTCAAGCATATGATCTTATAGTTATTTGAAAGGATGATGTTGTTTGAAATTATAGTGTTATGTGAACAATATCTATGAGGGTTGAATTTGATAAGCAAAGGGATATTTAAATATATATATATATATTTAGCGAGTAAAGAGTTATTTTGGAAAAATCAATTTTGTACAAGCAATATTCATGGAAGTTGTATGTGACCAATAGAGGATTACTTTGGGAAGAAATATATTTGGGGAAGTGAATGATTATGTTAGAATCAATAGTATTTAGCACAAGAATATAGTTGAGACTTAGGTGGTATATTGCAAGTTTAACGAAAATAGTGTTATGCCAGTTGTAGGTTACAAGAGACTTATGTGGTAAGTATAAAAGTTTAAAAGAAAAATATCAAATGATGACATGAAAATAATTGAAGAAGGAGTTGAGGACATTGAATGGAAACGACAAGATAGAAATAGAAACTATGTGCAGAGAGCGAAGGCTAGTACATAGATGAGGCATAACTCCTTAATGAGACTTAAAGGTATCAAATAGATTGGAGAAACTACAGCCCAATTCAGACATGAAAATTCGAGATCATGGGCTATGGTGTTAAGAAAATAATTACGATGTGAATGGATACATCCAAAAAGATGATCACCTCAGGCAGAGTCGCATCCGATGATTAGAAAATCATTTTAAGATGATTAATATTTATCAAGCAAGATGATGTGGTTATCTAGAAAAATTAGTTCACTAATAATGAAAATTAGATTGTATAACTACAAAATGGAGGTAAATGGGAAGGAAATGATGAATATCTCGAGCATGTGAAGTTTTGAGAAATCACATTGTGAATCTAAAAGGAAATGCAACTAGCTATTGAATACATGAGACGTATGTGGTAAGTATTGGACAAAAATATTAGATCAGGACGTAGGAATCAATTAAGAAGGAATTGGGAAAACAAATGGGAAAGACAAAGTAAAGACTTGTTGTTAACATAGCAGGTAAAAAATGTGGATAGAGGATGGAGACTGGTGTTTTACTAAGACATGATCCTCTAATCTGACGATGTAGGAAATATGAATGAAAAAAAATGAGACCAATAATTTAAAATGGGAGTGCACACTCTGACCTCAACGAGAGAGAACAAGAATTATGATGTATGCCGATTAGAGAAATAGTCAAGGCACACACATATATATATGGACACAAATAATTATTTTTAGCTATACATGTAGAGTGTGATAGAATATTTGGGTTCTAATCGTGATATACTAAACTTAGTAAATTTTGCTCAGCATGACTCAAACACTAGCTATATCGATTGATAGTCTAAATATTCTCCTAAACCAAACTAACTTATGTATATGCGGATGGAATTGTATGTGAAGCTTGAATATAAATCGTATTATATGTATATATACTGATTTGAGTTCTAGAGAATCTTGGCTTACATTTAGGTACCCTATATTAGGGGTGGCAATCGTGTCGTGTTGGGTTGTTTCGTGTCAGGTTGAGGTGGAGATATCACAAAATTTTGCTCAACCCGAACCCAACCCAATAAGCCTCAACCCGAACCCAATCTGAAAGTTTTCGTGTCAACCTGAACCCAACTCGTTTTAGTATATGATTATTTTTCATTAATAATTCCTCTAAAAAACCTATGCACTTTATGTTCAACTAGAATCTTAATAAAATAATCAATTTACACCAAGATTTGAGAAAAGTCAACTTATACAAATAGTTTAGAAAAAGTCAATATTATACTCTAGCAACCCAACTTCTGTACCATAGAACAATTTGATAATTGGATTTCATTTAATTTCCTCTACAATATCAATAAAATACAAATTTCCATGTTAAGCCAAAAGTTCTGCACAACTTAATTTTAACAGCAATGAAGTCAAATTCCAATAAAGAAATATAATTCATCCCATTCAATGATTAATAATTATCACAACATCACCAAGTAGTCATGATTTACATAGTAAATAATAATCATTCATTCTTATAAATACTTAAAAATGTAAAGAACATAAGATTATTATCGTGTTATTGGGTTATTATCAGGTAACACGAAACCCAATCCAAATCAACCCATAATTTTCATGTTGCTTATCGGGTCGACCCAATATCAACCCAACCCAATAACCCCTAACCCAAATCCAATAATATCGTGTCGGTTTATGTCGTGTTGAAAATTGTCACCCCTACCTTATATTTTTTGAAAGAAAGTAGCCATCTTGATATTATTAATATTTAAGATGAACACTAAGGGCTAAACGAACCTAAACTCGTTCTATAGGGCACAAAATCACAACATGGCGGGATACAACCTCACCAGAACATCCTCCAATGTGAACACGATCATATGTCTACTAAATTATTGCGGATGGCCACTGATTGACTAAACTAATACGCTCAAAGATCACAATGGAGACACTCTAAGTAGAAACTTATTGTAGAAAGAATTGATGATAGGCATGGAGCTTACTTCACTCCCACTGATTGATTCAAAGGCAGGAAGATATATGGCATAATTCATGTTGCAATGGGACAATAGACTCTATTGATAAGCGAATTAGGTTGGAAACTTCAAAAGCATAGTAGAAGCCCTTGTTGAGGACAACCTCAAGGAATTTTCTAGAGTTTCACCCTCTGAAACTTAGGAGAAGATAGGACAAGTAGAACATGAGGTACTACATATTGAGGAATATGAGATAATTTGAGTATCAAATTAACTTGATAAACAAAGGAATTG
Source organism: Jacaranda mimosifolia (assembly GCA_018894105.1). Taxonomy (NCBI): domain Eukaryota; kingdom Viridiplantae; phylum Streptophyta; class Magnoliopsida; order Lamiales; family Bignoniaceae; genus Jacaranda; species Jacaranda mimosifolia. Next base: position 23,585,424 of record CM032126.1, read on the forward strand.
AGCGTACTACTTACCTTAGGAAGAACCTTATATCATTGATAGAGGTTGGCAGAACAATAGTAAGAACTTGACAAAACTTGATGAGTTTAGGAATCAAAATATCTTTTCTCATGCAAACTATTTAAATTATAGACGTAGCTTGATTTGTTTAAAATCGAAACTAAGGAAATGATACTATAAAGTGGAAATTCGAGGGGGAAATGGGCTAAGAACTACCTTTACATCTACTATGGACATTAGGAGTTAAGATGATGCTATTGGGATCAATCTGAGTTCTCACTATATTTGCAAATAAGATATATAGATAACTGTCCAAATTATTGGGATTGGTTTATAGTGATCTTGTTAGGGGCCTCTTATATGCTTGGAATGGAGGAGTGAACCATACTACATCTGCGCTCAATATCACGAACAGTTAGGGGTTGACCGTATCAGAATTAAGGCTATAAACTATTAAATATGGCCAGAAAACATATCAAAAGTACAAAAGTTGTATGGGTTCTTCCAATTAGTACCTTTCAAAACTCATCCAAAATAGTAGGTCCATTGGTGAGTCAACTTAGAGAGATCATCGACTTGAGCAAATAAAGAATATAAATTTTATGCCAAATTCATAAACATTAGGCTTGATGTAGAAAATTGGAATATTATAGAACACATGCCCCATAGGAGGAGATAGAAGTTAATCCTACTAAAGTCGAGGTGTCAGAGGTAAAACGTTTCTTAGGGTCTGTCAAATTGTATTAGAGAGGTATTTAATTTTTCTAAGGTTGTAGATCCATTGGTGGGAATAACTCAAAAGGATTAATAATTTAAATAGAGAGAAATGTATGGAGAATTTCGAGAATTCAGGAGAGAAATGGTGGTGATGCTGGTTCTTACCATTCTTTGGGAAACTTAAGGAAATGTTAATATTTATGCCTAAAAGGAAATGTGGTTATAGGGGAACGATCTCATTTGCTTTGGAAAAACTAAACAGTAGAAATAAAATTGTCTTGCCCAGGACATAGGACTAATTGTAATGGTGATTGCTTGATATACAGAGGCACCACTAGAGATAGGAAAAGAGAAATTTTTAGAAATATGAATGTGCGGGTAGATATGATTAGGTAAGTCTAAAGTGACAAATACTTTTGATCGAAAGAACATATTACTATACTTGATAGATAGCAAAATAAGTGAAGGATAGTACTAAGTGTTTTGAGTATCAAGGGTAAAATTTTGATCTTAGGTTATAGGATTTAGTAATTAACCTTGGATACAAATTGAAATATGGAATATTCAAGTTAAAATGAGTATGTTAAGAAATCTAATACGATAACCCCAAACATTAAGGATTTTTATTCAAATTTTGGATAAAAATCTAGGGAACAGATTCTTTTAGGGGGGAGGATTGTAACACCCCAATCCCTAAGTATGAATTTTAAAGGAATTGGGTATTTAATAAATTGAACCCTAAGTACTGAGAGCCGATGGAAGATTTATAATAATAAAATTGAGATAGACCTTATAAATCATACTTAAATTAGTTAGGACCTTAATGTAAAAATGAGAAATTATAGGGACCAAAAATTAACAACATAAAGACTTAATTGCAAAATTAAAAACTAAACAAGGGCCAATGTATGAAAAGAGAAAAGTTTGAGGGGCCAATTGACACTTCTAGGACAAATGTGAGGCACCACAAAGTTGAAGGACTAGATTGAGGGATGAGGAAAAGTTTTTGAGGCTGAAGTGTAATTTGAAAATGTGAAAATTATAAAAGAAAAATCTCTTCATTTAATCATATCCATATGCATGCCCAGCCTTACCCAACCCACGCACACCTTCATCATCACTAGAAAAATCAAAATCGAGCCAACCATTACCTTTCTCTCACCTCAACGATCATATCGGCAAACAAATTTTTCATGAAACAACTGGCAAAACACCGAAAAATCATGACCAAATCGGAGCTCGCAGAGGTGGTAGCGGGAGCTACTGATCCAGCAATGAAAACTCATGACCAAGAGATAGGTTTTGAAAGGTTCAACATGGGGAACACTCTGGTAGCTTCAATTTCGTGATTCGACCACTGGAAGAGGAATAATTGAAGGAAGAATGCGCAGTGGCCAGCAGTGACGCTGTGAGCTTCTCCCTTCAACTAACCGGCGATTTGTTAGTGAAGCAGACAATTCAAAGAGTGGTTTCACTCAGCGCGATGAAGCACATCGACTAGTTGCAAAACACGGTTCTAGTGACAGCGCAAGGCAGCACCTAGTTCTAGTGACAAGCGTATGCATGCTAGTTTCGGACTATGATTTGGTTCTGAACTCTACTTAATTTGGTAAAATTCAGCTCAATCGATTGAATGGTTATTTAATTTGTTGGAATATTAACTTGATTTAAAATTAATTGTTAGTGTAAATTTAGATTTAATGGACTAAATTACTTGATTACGGACTAAATTTGTTCACTACAATTTTAATTATAAAGCGATTGGCTGGCCGGAATTGAATAAAAGACCTAATTAATATTAATTAAGTAAAAGGGACATGTTAAGGTGTCAAAATTGTGAAATGGGAATAAAAATTATGGGTTAAACTTAATTAGTTATTGACGAAGAATATTAATTTAAATATTAATAGTGAAAGTGAATATTAGCTTGAAACTTATAAAATGTTATTTAATGATATTTGATCGAACAAGCACACCTAGGGAAATAAATGGTAAATTAAGTTCGAAATAAAACCCTTGACCACCTAAACCAACTAGATGTATAGCATAACTAATGAGGTGATTGAGGAAATTAGATCGTATATCTATTACTCTAGTACGATGATCAAGATAAAAAGGCAATTGAGCGAATAAATGGGCTAATGTAATTAGAACGTGTAAATAGCCATATTTGCTATTAATAAATGTTATATTGTAGTATTAACACTTGTATCACATTCGGGTTGAAAATACTCAACTAGGGCCCGAGCATTCCAGGATAGTAAATGACTCTTATCGTGGGCATGGGATACTAAGTGAGGCTATAATTCCTATTATTGCTGGGAAAAATATCATATCTACTATTCCTGAATTCTTGACTTATCCATACGTGTTTTACTTGATTGCAAATGTCTTGATGTTTAGGGCCTTCTGTTGAGTTTCGATAAATTCTTGTCCCTTGTATTCAGTTTTATGTTGTCCCATTGCTGGGAAAAAGAACATATATGTTCCTTGTGAATATTGACTTGCTTGTTTGTATCTTGACTTGTTTGTGCCTTCACAACGTTCAAGTCTGTTTGCCGAGTTCTGTTAGATTCCTTGTTTTTCTGTATTCTTTGGCCTTGTCGACTGAATCTGTGATTAATATATTGTTCTTTTGAAATGTTGTTGAAATAATCTTGCCAACCGATTTGTTATCATTCTTGAACTTATCATCTTGTAATGTTGTTGGAATGGTCTTGTCGATCAATATGTTATGTGATTTTGATCACCTTACCTTGCATTATGATATGTATGTCCTGATCAATTGCTTTGAAATTTCATTTTATTGTCCGTGCTATGTTATGTCACCCTCGAGGACATCCTTGGGCAGTTTGTCACTCGTTGGGACGCCATAAGAAGTTGGGCCTGGGACTAGGTTTGGAAAGACGACTGATGAAACAGACCGAAGGTGACTGGTCTCCTGGCTAGCATCCACTTACGATCCTAACTCACAGGTAGTTGGAGGTAGTTGTCTGCGAGTGACGAGATCTAGCTTGCGACCAACTTGCCACATGTCTGGTATGTTATGCCGAGCTGATCACTTGTGAAATGGAGAGATAAGAAAGTCATTATGATATATTCTATCTTTGGTACATTCTAATTATGATATGTTTCGGGGAGCCATAAGGTTGGAATGTGCCAATAGTTCCATTAAAGCTACTGAAAGTTGACCTTTGCTTCATTATCATTAATATATATTATATATGTACAACAACAGTTGTACGCATCTGATGTTGGATCTTGTTCTTTATCTATATCTTGTTATGTGCATTTTGGTTTCTTTGATTATTTTCATTGAATGTTTGTTTTATATTGGTTGCATCAGACATCTTGCTAGTTCTTCTCTCACTTTATGCGTAAACTAACAGCTATTCGCCTCACTAAGTCATTAGGACTTAATATCTCTTTAGTGTTCTCGATTCTTTTTCCCATATATGATATGACAGGCAACAAGTGAACCACAGTGCGTTGTGTTAATGTAAATAGTTTTATCTCTGGCTTCCAGTTGTTTAGGACATAGACTTCTTATGTGAAACCTTATGTATGTAAGTTTGAACTCTACAACGTCTCATGTAGAGGCTTATGCTTATATGGTTTTTGAAACTAGTGGTAATCATGGACTTAGACCTGTTTTGTAAATTTTGGTTATGTGTATGTAGAACTTAGTAATGTGGCATGTAAAGGTTATGTTATAAAATTTAGTTAAATTTATTAATTGACTAAAAACACAATAAAATAAAAACTATATTACTTAATAATAAATAAGTAAAAAATTTAAATATATGCATTTTACTAAATTGTTTCATAATTAAAAAAAGATAACTTTTTTGCATTTAACTAAATATTTATCAAAATAATAATCATATCTAAGATAAAGATATTTAAAATAATTAAGTTATTTATCAAAATAAAAAATAAATCTAAAATAATTAATGAAATTTAGTTAAATTTATTAATTAATTAAAAAAATTATATTAATTAAAAAATAATAAGTAAAAAAATTTATATATATGTTTTAATTAAATAATTCATTATTAAAAAATAAAAATTTAAAAAATATATAAATCCTCTTTCCCCCGCTCCCCCCTTTTTCTTCTCTTCCACTAACCATGGTCGGTAGCTACTCCCACTGTAGCCACGGCTACCATGGGTAGAAGATAGCTCCATGGCAGCTAGGTCGCAGCAGCTCCATGGCGGCAGGCGGGCCAGATCTGGCGAGGGGAGGTGGAGGTGGGGTGTGTGTGTGTGTATATATGCATATATATGTGTACGTATATTAATTCTTATAGTTTTCTTACAATCAACCCCTTATAGTATAGTAATATTGCTATTTAATCTTTATATAAATTTAAAATATGACAATACAACCCTCAAGGGTATTTTTGTCCATAAATTAGGGTTATATCTAATCAAAATTAAGGTAATAAGTTGAAGGGTAATTTTGGAATTTCACATACCATTTTTAACGGCGTTTTTCAAAAACCCTAGCGGCAACTAACGAGTAGGTTAATTTGTAGGACTAGGACAAACCTCAGGGGGATTTTTGTATTTTTCAAAAAAATGAGAACCATTTCATAATTACGCCGTACCTCGGGGATGGTAGCTGTAATTCACCCTTCAAACTTTTAAATCCTAAATTTTGATATATTGAAATAATATTTAATTTTATTCATTACTTGAGCATTTTTAAAATATTTTTATTTTTATATTGTTATTTTTAATTAAATTTACAATACAATAATTACATTAATATATAGTATTTTTAATAAATTTATTCATAGCATGGGGATAATGCTAGTATAAGTTATTAGAGAATCTATTTTGAGTCAAAAATGAGTTGGAATTTTAATAAAAATGATAAGAAATTGTTGATAATTTATTTTCAAATAATGAAATTGATCAAAGTGGACTTGAAAAAAAAAAGATGAGATTGGTGGGTGTCGAATCCAACAAAAATACATTCATACTTTAAAGATATGATTTGTAGTCAGTTGTAAGTAAGGTCGTATTCCACAGTAGGGTTGTAAATGAGACAAAACGATTCACGACCAGTTTGAGCTCGTTAGTTAAACGAACCAAGCCGAGCTCAATATTATTTTGCTCAAAAAGCTCGTGGGCCTAAAGAAGCTTTTCTATATTTTGTATATATAGTTATATATAATAAGGTCCATAAAGATGATGATGTTGATGATGATGATGATGATTTGTTATTTTTAAGAAAATAACAAATTTTTTTGAAAATTTATAATTATAGAATTTATTTTGGGCATAAATGAGCTCAAACTAATCCAAACGTGTACAAGCTAGAGTTATCCAAACTTATACGAATTGAGTTCTTCTGCTAACTTGTGACAAGTCTTATCGAGTCAGGCTCAATAAGGCTCCACAAGACTCGCCCAAACCTTCGTTTATTTAACAAGCTGAGCTTGAGTTTGCTATATTCCGGCTCGGCTCAGCTCGTTTATACCCCTATTCCATAGGGACTGATAAATTTTATTTCTTTCAAACTTATTAATAAAATAGAAAAAAAGGGGGAATTTTATGAAACGAAATAATTAAAAATTTAAAAGTAAAATAAATCAAATAAGAAATCAATGAGAATGAAATCTAGCCGAACGTAAAATTTCAGTTTGGTTCACAGATTTGATCATTGATGCAAAGATAAATTCCCTTTTTCTTGAGTAGACCGGTTATAGTTATTCAGACGCCCTAATAACCAATCTTTCCTTACTATCTCGATAACTAAGAGAAGCTTGTTAGTTATTTCTCTCGTCAATAAACAACTCTAAAAAAACGCTCCTAGATTTAATTTATCAACAACATTAAAAATTAAAGATACTCAGCCCTAGCCAACAAACATACACAAGCGGGGTTCATTTAGACTAGATTATTTATCCACATAACATAAATCATACATATCCCCACACATAACTATGTTATTTGCCACAAGCATTAGAACAATTAAATAATTACGGATTTAACGTTCTAATTGACAGAACAAATATTCTAAGCTATCAAATTTGGACCCTAATTCAATAAACCTAAATATTCGTAATGAAAATAGAAGATAAATAAATATTCAAGGAATAAGAAATGCAAATCAATTATTTAGATATGACAAATACTGAAAAATCCAAATTTTGATAATCCCTTAGGCTAGAAAAGGAGCTTAACAACTCATGGAGAAAAGAAAAACGCAGGAAAATAAAATATGTTGAATGAAAAGATATCAAAAGCCCTTATGAAAAATTCCTAGTTTCCTATAAATATCCCACTACTCCTAATGCAACTAGGAAACTAATTAAGAGTCATACCAAAGTAAGAAAACTTAAATTCTCCTAATTAAAGAAATATAAATTAAAACATCCCAAAAATGTACAATTGCCAAACCACGTCCGCACTCAAATTATTTCCTTCTTCCATTTCTCGTTTCCTCGGGAATGCGATTTTTGCTCTAAGTTTGTCAAATACTCGATTTTTAATTGCATTTAGCTCAAATCTTTAATTTGCTTTACAAAATATAAAATGAGAGTTAAAATCCAACAATTAAGCATTTTTACTATTAATCGTAAGGAAAAATTAGACAAATTAAATGACAAATATGCAACTTAATAGATATCTTAAATTCTAGTTCCTCTAATATTCCATTTTTATAAGTTTATTTTACTCCATCACGGAGTTCCAGATGAGAATTAAAAAATGCGAGAGTTTTGTCAGATTTTAATAACATTATTTTAAAAGAAGTTATTGAAATCTAGCAATGTCAAATTATTCTTTTTAATATTTTCTTAATAATAAATTTACTAAAATGAGGGGGGGAAATGGCAGCTATAAATTTAAAATACAAAGCATTTTCCATAAAAATGCACAAAATATCGGAGTGTACAAGAGAATCTTTGTACAGAAATCATTAGTCTATTAACACAGTAATATTCCATTAGCCAATAAAACCCAGTAATATCCCATTAGCCAATTTGTTTTTTTAAAAAAAAAAAAAAAGGGAAAAACCTGGCAGAAGATGATTGAAAAAAATGAATTTACATAAGCAAGATCCCAGGAAGCCCTTTATGACTTTGGTTGAGGTCACATTTAAGATGGTGAAAATAAAATAAAATGCCTAGTTGAAAAACCCGCCCAAAAGTTGAACACTGGACCAGCCTGAGAGAAGCTCGAGAGTGGGGGCACCCTCACCACTTTAAATAATGTTTCTCAAACCGTTTATTTATTTAAGAAAAAAATATACCAAGTCCTTAGTTGATTCTTTCAAACAAAACCCTACAAAGGGGCTTTATTTTGATCATGTAAAATTTAATATATTTTTACATTATATCATATAAAGAGTTAAAGTTAGAAGTTAAGCAATAGGTATAACTGAAATTGAAGATTTTAAAACAACAAATAATTTTTATAATTACACTTCTATTGATTTATGCAATATGTACTCTACACAAAGACTACGATGACTATTTAAAACATAAATTTTTGTATTTCCAAGAGAAGAAAATTGTATTTTAATCTTGTTTGTTTTAAGAGAAGCAAAAATACATCATTAAATCAATTAATAATCAATCTAATACAATCATTAATAGCTAAAAAATTGTGAAAATAAATAAGAACTTAATAAGTATACCCAAACATTTTTGAGACGTGAATCCAAAATCTAATAATTAAAAATTTTTAAAACTTCAATTTTTTTTATGAGTATAAAATAAGGGGATAGGAGATTAATATGGCAATCCTTATTGAATATGATCATAAGAATTATTCACAATTATAAAATGTTTAATTTAAATTATAATTATCGACTAAAAAAGATTAATGTCGTCACCACAACCTCATCAAAATATCAATTAAGCTAAAATTCCTCCATTATAAAATTAACTGCTTAAGGGACTATTACTGCAATTGAATTTGAATAACAGAACCATGGCACGACGAGGCTGATCTATTTCTAAGTCATACTCAAACCCCTATAATTTGAAATGTTCAATTTTTTACAAGACAAAGTCAAATTATCTAATATTTTTCACTCTCCTCGTTATCGTATTGGATTGTTGATCTTTTAATATATATATATATATATATATATATAACACAAGTTTCTTTTGTTAATTATTGAGAAATTCTATTTTGTGGACTTTCAAAGTTAGTATTCATTTTCAATTGTTTGCATTATTATAATTGTTTTCAATAAATTAACTGAATTATTTCACTATTGGTAAAATATGCAATTTAATTTATGTTGACAGAAGAAAAGGATCTTAAATTTGTTTAGACGATGTGAAACGTGAGAGAGAGAGAGATGTGGAAGCACTTTTTCTTGGAGTAGAATATATTCACATTTGCTCATCACATCAAAATACCAAATAAAGACTAATTATAAGACAATCAAATAATTTTAATATTGATTGTTCAAGCAAAGAACATTTTACTAAATATTAAAAAGTGCAATAAAGAGATAGATCAATCACTAATGCCCATCATTTAATGGAACTCAAACCTAAAATTTTAATAAAAAATTGAATTCTAATTACAAAATTTTAAAAGAATTTTGGATGCAATAATGGTAGCCGGTAGGTATGTTGAAGTTCGCCGCCAGCATCAGGTCAAAAAAACTAAAAAGAAGCAATTATACGTGAACCAATATTGTCATATTTTATCCTTGATAACATCTTTTTCTTCTTTTTTGTTTTCCTTTTTTTTATTTTTCTTTTCAAAGAAAACTCACAACCAATGGTGCAAAGCCCCAGCTAAATGTCGATTTCAATTAGTCCACATAATTTTTCAAGGTTTCTTGCACTGCATGATGAATTCCATTTGGAAGTTAAAACTCACTTGGAATATCTCTAGAAACTGTTTCAAGCAACGAAATTTCAAATTTTGTGGGAATAAAAGGAAATTAATGTTTGCTTAAAACATTAAGCAAACCTCATTTTTCACTTTTTTTTTGTGGTCCGTTTGGTTTCATTTTCATACCTCATTTTCACATTTTTTTTTTACTATTTAAAAAAAATTAAAACACATTATTTTTTACACGTTTTCACTTAACATCGTTTTCATTTTCATTTTCATTTTCAAAACACATTCCCCAATAACCTATATATCTTCTTTCTATTTCATTATTACTATCTCTCTCCATCTACGATCTACTAAACCCAACATAATTATTATTTTTCCAACAACCTATTCAAATACAAATTTATTTTCATCTCATTTTCACTAACTACTTTTTCAAATTTTGAAAATGAAGGAATGAAAAATGAGAATGAAAGTAAAACCAAACGGGGCTCTTAGTGCCATTCACATGAAGTCGTGTTCTCAGTTCTCGGGTTCACATAAGTCGCTTCAATCTCAGTTCGTACTATTGTAAGGATTTAAAGATCTAATCACAAGATTACAAGTTAAGTTAATGGATCCTCAACTAAAATATTTTAGTACTTAAATTAGAATTAAATTATAAGAAATATAAATTAATTGAGGTTTAAAAATAAATTAAGTCTTAAACAATAACATATCTTTTCAAATTTACATATGCCACTATTTATAGTAAGCTTAAAATGGTCAATACTGTAAAGAGACATATGGTGATTTTGATTGTTGGCTGCTTCCAAGATCGACGGCTACCGAAGTGGTTGAACTTGGATTTGGATCAAGTCAAGTTTAGAAGTAGGGGTGTAAACAGATATTAAACGGATCGAATACATTATTTTTATATTTGTATTTGTTTAACTTTTTGAATATTCGGATATGAATACGAATTTGACGGATATTTAAAAATGATATCCAAATTCGAATTCGTCGGATATCGGTCAGATTCGGATATATTTATATTCGATTATAATTATTCAAATGCATTTATATTTTATTAAACTTATCCGTATTCGAATTATTATTTTATATTCATATTCAATAATAATGATTAGATATTCATTTACGAATATCCAAATACGTGAATTTATGAACCTATAATAAATACAGATTTTAATTAATAGAAAGAACTATATAATTTCATTAAAACGAAAGCAATCAAACAAAAAACATAATTTCTAATTAATAATTAACTTTATAATTGATTATTAGTACTTAATAATAATAATGGCATTTAAGTATATTAATTATAAAGTCAACCAACAATAATTATGTTAATTAATTTTATTCTTCAATTTTTTCTCTATATTACCATAATTTTTTAAATTTATTCTTTTTTTCTTTCCAATTCTTCAATTATAATTTACACACACACACATATGGATTATAAGATTTTTATTGAAAAATATAAATAATATATTATTTAATAAATATATATTTAGATCAGATACGCATTTACTATATATGTATCCATTTATAATTGGATATCTACAAATCGAATACGGATAATATCCGCTTTAAACGGATGCGGATAAATTTTGTATAAACAGATACAAATGCGAATGGTAAACGAGTTTTTGAATATTCATTTACAGCCCTATTTAGAAGTACAAGATACGGATCTTGTTATGTAAAGACATTATTTTAAGATATAAGGGCATTTTTGTCTTTTGTAGTATAGTCAAGTAGGTCCATCATTATTACATTGTGAGATTCTCCAATTCTCAGAAACTAGAATTACCCAATGTACTTAGAGAAGTCAACTCAATTGGATCTCCACCCTCAGGTATCTTCATGTCTCAAATTCTTGGGCATCAATACTTCTAAATTTTTTCACCACTATCCAATTTAGAAGCTGTAATTTCATTACTCTTCTTTTTCACTTATCTCTTTTCATTTCCTTCGACATCAGAGCAATCCCTTGCCTGTTAAAATTGTCTGCTCCACTTTAGAAGGTTAGAATCTCAATCCCATTCTTTATGCCTTTCTCATTTCTAAGTACCAAGAGCTTAGGACCTTCTTTTGATATAACTCTCAACTTCATTCGCTCAAGCTAGAGTTCGAGCATTAATAGCTTAGACTCCGCTTCTTCCTTGAGCTCCAAGAGCCTTGCCCTCATTGAGTGTAATTCTTCTAACCTGTTTCCAAAGCAAACAACCATGGTGACAGTGCTTCTAACAACGACAACAACAACTTCAATCCGTCTAATACAAGGAAATTTTGAGTACCTCCTTTCATTATCTCCTTAGCTCATGATTATTTCAGCCCTCGTTGGTTAGAGTACCGTTGTGATTTCATTCTTGATGAGTATGAAATAATCTTCTCGAGTTTTATAAATAGGATTCACCTTCATTCTAAAATTTATAGAGCTTTTCATCTAGCTATGTTAGTAGGACTTAGGTTCCCTATCAACAATCCCATAGAGTAGATAATCTCTTGTTTAGACTTTGGAAACCTACCTTGCTTAGCTTGCTCATGACACTATAAAGCATTCTTTGTTTTCATATTATAATGAGGTACCTTAATATAGAACCCCAGTTTTCACATTTATGGTCTCTATAGTTCATCACATTTTCTACTTGAGCTGGGGAAAGGGGTTATACTATTGTAATATATCACAACTCGTCCTTATGCAAGTTTGTTATAAATCTTCCCTCTTCCTTGGGCTCTTAAAATGAAAAATTTGTCTTATTTCTCTCTATTCCCCCTCATCTCTCTTATTTTATGTGTTCAAGTTCATTATACTGATTTTCACTTCTTTTTTTGTTCCCCCTATTTCAAGCATGATAGCTAGAGACATAAGAGTTATAAAGGAGATAAAAGCTAAGAGGAAGCTTTAATGGCCAAGGCATACTAATCTAGGATCACTCCTTGCGCTACATTATCCAGTTCTTGTTCATGTTAAACCTAGCAAAGAGGTTCCTACCAGCAATGAGGTCAAGCAATTCCCTCCCTTTGAACCCGACTATTTGGAATCTCTCTATAAGGTGGAGACCTCTTTATGAGCCCTAAATGAAGGAGTTCTTGAAAAAAATGCAACCTATTCCCTCAAGAATAGTTCTGAATTGGTGAATGTTCTGCCAAATAAAAGATTACGAAATGTAAACGTCATAATTATAAGCACTAGTTTCAAAGACATTGAGAATCTAAAGATAAAACCCTAAAAGAGAAGGACTCTCATGGGAATCAATTTGGTAAATGGGCTAAAGTTGGTAATGACCCTAATAAGGATGAGGCCTATCAGATACAAATGGTAGATAATCTAGCCTTGAACAAGGCGAATCTAATTGAAGTGTTCCACTAACCACCTATATTAAGTTTTGAAAGGGTTTCACTAACCTAACACTAATCCCTAATTAGAAAATCTCGTAACAAAGTTTTGTTTTCCAATCTCAAGCTTGATATGAGATGGGTGGTACCCTAAGCTCTTGGTCGCTACATTGACTTTAATAAGATATGTAATCGACTCCAAAAATGAAAGACCGACGCAAGAACTCTTATCAAAGGTAGCCGCCTTTAGGCTCATCTAGTAAATGCCCTTTCGATTGACTGTCATCAGGTTGATCATTATTAAATAGTCTTGGAGTGTATACCCTTATCGACCTGCACATCTGGTTGGTTGTGCCAAGGCCAACTACGCTTACCAACAAATTCTTGACCACGTCAAGGTTAATGGGCAACATCATCAATGATTATCGATAGCTATCCATCAAACATTTACTTGCTAAACAAATAGAAAACTGTCTTTGATGCTTGGCAAGTCCAATGTCAGCTATCTCACTTGCATTTAATGTTGCTAAGCAGCCATCCCTTCCATATTTAATGCCTCCAAATTACTATTTAACATATTGAGTGGTCATCCGGCCTACTTGATGGTGATACACAAAAGACCTACTAGGCTCTTACGGGCTCGATAAGGGCCTTTTCCCCCTTTAGGGATAAAATAAATATTTCAACCCCATGTTTAAGCTAACTTCCTCCAATTATAAATACATGCTCTCATAAATATGATAGATAAGCATTTAATGGCTCGAATTATCTTGTTACTTTCTTGCTTATCATCCTATAACTTGACCTAACTTAAGTATCATAGAGTTTTAGCCAAGCTCCACTTCAGCAAACCTAACATGCTCTTTTTTTTACAATAGGTTTGACCCGTAATCGTCCTATCACCCTGAGCAGGTCAACCACTGGTTTAGTTCGACCACCCAAATACCACCAAATACTCTTTTACCAAAAGCTACAACATCAATGCTAATGGGGGTTTTATTTGAGATATATTAAGGTCATCTGATGACCCAAGACTAGCTCATGTTAAGCACAACCAAGTTTGTTGCATTTGAAGGATATGGAGGCCATTCACTTTTGTTGGTGTGACCTCTTTCCCTACTTAGTGTGCATGTATTTTTTTCTTAATTCTCTTCTAACCCTCTATATTTTTTAGTTCGTGAGCTTTTGCATCAATTGGTTGCTCAAAGTTCATTATGAAGGAATGAGCTATTTAAGCTAAGATCAAAAGGTCTATATGCTAAAAAAGGAAAAATAAACTCGAAATGAACTTGAAGTGTACTCAAGCATCTTTAGGTCAAGAGATTGCTTCTTATAAGATAGAACTAAAGGAATGAGATCATTATATTTATAAACTCGAAAAGTAAGAGATGCTTTTACAAAATTCCCTCAAGGATGAGAAGAGGAAGGCCCATAAGATTGGTGCCTTGATGGACATGAGGTCCTTCTGTGATCCCCAAAATACTAAATACCCGTTTGGTTTTGTTTTCAAAACCCATTTTCATTTTCTCTTGAAAATGAAAATAGAAAGTTATCAACTTTTCCCCTATTTTTACATGTATTTTCATTCTCATCACATTTCCCAAACACACTCTTACACTCTCTCTTCATTTTCACACTTTATTTTCTCATACTTTCATTTGCACGACCTTTTAAAAAAACACAACAATATACAAATACAACTCATTTGCAATCATACATAATCACTTTATTTTAAACATCCAAACAACATTTCATTTTCAAAATCATGCTTATAACTAACTTTTCACTATTATTTTTCATCAGAAAATGAAAATACCTCCAAAAAATAAAACCAAATGGCCCCTAAGATTTGATTCAACATACTTGTTTAAAGGGAGCTCGTACCTTCAAAAAGTCTCCTACCTTCCAATCTCTTTTTTGTAGAGAAGGCTACTGAGGGTAGGTTTATAGGCTTCATGAAATGTCAAGTTCAGTTTGTCAATTGGGAATGCCAAATTTTTTTCAAGATTGTAGATCTACAAGTTTATCCAACTATTGATGCTTCCCCCCCTCCCCCCCCCAAACAAAAAAAAAACAAAGAAAAAAAAGGATTGGGGTTTAGATTATCTTCCATCTTAGAAATTGCATGTAATTTGTAATTATGGCATTCAAGCCCGCTTTTAGATATAACCCCAGCCTCATTTTTATTTTTTTTTAAAAATATTTTACTTTCTACAAAAACATATCTTCATCCCAAAAATTGCCTTCTACTCAGAATACTATATAATGAAAAATATTATTCAATATGATTTTTAAGGGCAAAATTCTAGAAATATCTAAGGCATGTTCTCTTGCATTTTGGGTGAATTGTAGAAAATATTTTGGGAGAATGGGTTTTTGGGAAAAAAATTGGAGAATGTGCAAAGTGTTTCTTTTTGTTTTGGACAAATATGGAAATAATTTGATAATGAGTTGTTTGTTTCTTTATCTTTCGAGGGGAGACAAGTTTTACTGTTGATGTCAAATCAGTTACAGTTTTGTTGGGTTTGTACTTTGTAGGGTGAAAGTAATATAATTGTTCACACAAATGTCGAGTCTGTAAAAAGAATTACAAGATAAAAAAAAATGGACAAATTGCATATTTATTGAAAATAAAAATTAGTTACAATCTTTGGAAATATCTCCATAATTGAAGACTAATTCCTCTATTTCTTCTCCTTTGGATTTCACTCAAGGGCTTGGTGCTTGTTTTTGAATCGGATGCGTAATTCCCTCCTAGATTTGCAAATGAAATCACGAATCACCTTGAAAGCAAGTATTTGTTTTGATATCAAGGTCTTCAAAATTTAATGCTTTTGAAGAAGATGTAGAACCGTTGTGATTGCAGCACTTCTTCGTGGCAAGAGCTTGGACTTGAGAGTTTGATGCTTGAATTTCTTGACGTGTGGTATGTCTCCCAGCACCTCCTTTTATAGGTGCAAGATTAGGGTTTTCTGACTTGAAACTTGAGTCTTCCTTTAGACTTGGATACCACTTGAGATGTGCTTAATTTAATAGTGAGCCACATTTGAATATATTTTGGCCCAATAAGATAATTCAAAATAAATAAATATTTTATAATTCATCTTGGATTGACCCATTATGTAAAACCCAAATTTGTTATGGACTTTAATTTGGGACCTAAATCAATAGCCAATGTACTTGGGCTATCAAATGATAATTTATCCCAATAAAATTTCGATGTCAACAGATGCCCCCATTTCAAAGCTCGGCGAAAGACGTGCCAAAATGGGAATGAGAGGCGAGATTTGAAGTATATATCTTTTCTTTCTTTTTTTTCTTTCTCTTCTTTTTCTTTTTTTTTTGGAAAGAAAAAAAAAGACATGGTCCCACCACTTAATCTTCATGACCAAAAATCGAAGATTACTTCTTAAATTATCTTCTTTGGCAGAAAAGAGATAGCAAACCTCAGCAATAATTTTCTTTGCTTGGCAATAGTTAACCATGGAAATTGCATGATTTTCTTTCCCCCTCCATCCCCAGCGAAAATCACAGCAAATCCAAGCAGCCATTCCCGCCACAAATTCAGCATGTTCACAGTTGATTTGTTTCCTTGGATCAAAAATTAACTTGGTGATTTCATTCTCACCAAGTTACCCTTCATTCTAATACATCTTGCAGAACATGGAAAACTTCTATTTTTTATAAGCCAGCGGGCATTAACAAGATTTCTATACTCCTTTCTTATGTGTTCTTTTCTTCTTTCTTTTTGGTAAAGAAAATTTCTTATGCACTTATTTAAACATGGGAACATATTGAAAATTTCCTTCTTCAAAAGTCCCAAGCTTTGGAAAGTTTTCTTGTTGCGGCACAAAAACAAACTCTATAAAAGAGGACTCACAGCATATGTTTTGGCAAAAAAAAAAAGAAACAAATAAATAGAGCATCAAGGTAGCTTAATTTTTTTTTCTCCTTTTTCTTTTCTTCTTCTTACTCTTCTTGAAACCATGTCTTTCCTTGTTGTTGACTGATAAAAATGGTGAGATCAACACATAAAATCTTTTTGAAAGTTTTGTTATAGGAATATGCAGACCACATGCTTGTAAATTTTATTATAAGAAGCATCTTCCCCCTCCCCTCCTCTCCGCCTTTTTTTTTTCAATATGTTTATGTTTTTAAGCTCTAACTAGTGGTTGTATTTTCGAGAATTAGATCATAATCTTCAAATCATAATCCTTCATCTAGGGACACAACTTGGAACAGTAGAGTTATTTGCATCTTCTGAAGCCACCCTTACCAGTCGGGGCGTAATTTGTATTAATTAGAACTCTTCCCCAGCCTCCATTTGAAATATAAATTTATTTGTATATGATTTCATGAATTCCATTTAAAGTTCTAATTATTGTTTTATGGAATCCACAGAAGTGACAAACATAAACTTCAAGGATCGTTGTGAGCCATCTCCGTGCGTTGTT
Organism: Jacaranda mimosifolia; assembly: GCA_018894105.1. Lineage (NCBI taxonomy): Eukaryota > Viridiplantae > Streptophyta > Magnoliopsida > Lamiales > Bignoniaceae > Jacaranda > Jacaranda mimosifolia. The sequence continues at coordinate 23,602,754 of CM032126.1, forward strand.
ATCATGGGCAACAAGGACACCTTCAAAGTCAAAAACACAATCTTATATGTCTATGAGTCCATCGTGGATGCCTAATCCTCCAAGGCTCAATCCAACCACTCCATGCATATTCTTGAATAGCCCAAAGAAGCAACCAAAGAGACGATTGATCAAAGTTTTGGTGTTTCCGCTCATTCTTACTCATAGTAAGGTCTTGTTGTTGAGATTGTCACTTCATAACATCGGAGCTATTCATGCAAAGTTCTCTCTTCTGAACCACCACCTCAACACCAATAGAGGCTTATGGAGAATTCCACCTTCCAAGCTCAGCGAGATATCCTTTCACATCAACTACTGGGACTAAGCAGAGGAAGTGCTCGGCCATCATGCAGATACGTTTTGTCGTGCCAAGGCTTACGCATCTGTTTATGCCTCTCTTTTCACATACGTCTACAACAAAAACATCCTCTAAGCACTCCTCGAGATATGGTGCCCTGCTACAAGCACACTGCACACTACGATCGAAAACTTATCGATCTCTTTATAGAATCTTCATGGACTTTGCAAATTGCCAATACGTGGAAACTGCTACGATGAAATCATCCATCCGCCAACAAGCTGCTCATTGCTGACACCTGTCAACCTTCTTTGCCGTGAAGCTGCAAGCATACCATATGTTTCCAAAGGATTCCAGCAACGTACCTATTGTCATTATAGAGAAGTTGTCTGTTGAGGAGAACGTATTCGAATAGCCTAACAAGGCATTTGATGCTCTATCATGGCAACCTACAACTATCAAAGTTCTTTAAATTTTGTTCCTGAGTTATAAAGAAGCATACCATATGTTTGTAAAGGATTCCAACAGCGTACCTATTGTCATTGTAGAGAAGTTGTTTGTTGAGGAGAATGCATTCGAATAGCCGAATAAGACATTTGATGCTCTATCATGGCAACCTCCAACTATCAAAATTCTTTGAATTTTGTTCCTGAGTTATAAAGACTGAAGATGAAAGACACATCATCTCGGGGAGCCACTTGAGGTCTTTCTTTAAGGCTCCTTCAACTGCTCAAAGGTAGAGTTGAATTTGATTAAGAGACAGACGCAAGAGACTCATGAGAAAGCACTTTTTCTTGCAAAACAAGATATTTCTAAAGTCAAGGGGATAAAAATTGAACGAGTTGAGGAGGTGAACAATTTGAAGGCAGAACTTTTCCAAATCAACAAGCAACAAGAAAAAATTGAAGATGTGAATTGCCGAGTTGAGCAGCAAAGAGGAGCTTATAAGCTTATCACTTCATAAAGCTGAACAAAACCTATCCAACATTTAGAAAGAAGCAGCCATCAAGAGGGAAGAAATCTCCAAGCTTGAGAGTACTATATTTTTGACAAAGAGGTTGCATCTTTGAAGATGATGGAGGCATTACTTGAAGAATCTCGCCATGATTTAGCAGTCTTTGACTTATTTGCTCGAGCAATTAGCTTCTTAGCACTCTTCCTTTTTTTTTAATTGATGTAAAAAGACATCCATCTTAATATGCAATAAAAGGTCTTTTCTTTTCATCAATTTTTTGCTTCCCCCCCCTTTTATGCACTTTTCTCATTTTCACCAACTAAGTAAATATCAAACCATGTTTTTAATGATCGAATGATTAAATGAATTGGCTCAAACTTACAAACAAACTTGCTATCTTTAAGACAAACCAAACTTGTTTAAATACATGAGTGAACTTAGAAAATAAATTCCAAGCCAACTATGTACCCCATCAAGGGGATCAAGTCATCACGTAGTTCAAAGATTTTTTTTTTTTGGTTTCGAGGGGGGCCGTACACAGTTTTTACACTCATGTGGGCCAACAGTATCCATAGCTTAGCCACCGTGGACGATGTGAAGTATTTCTACATTTTAGGCACACAAAATAGTTTTAGTAGAGTAGCTTAGTAGTTTATCCATATACACTACCATTGGTGGGTATCGTACACAGTTTATACTCATGCAGGTTAGGAGTAACATTCAATTTAGTCTCGTCTGTCAAGGAGCAAAGTTCTTCATGGATAATAGCACTTTAGGAACTTGCCATTTATGGGTCCAATGCGTAGTCTATCTTTATCAACCAACTTATAGGCGCCATTTGTGTAAGTTTCTTTAACAACATAAGAGTTATCACACTTTGATATAAACTTGTTTTCTATTCGCTGGGTGATGGGGCCACTTAATCCATTAAATAAAGAGATGTGATGATCACTTGACTTTTGATTTGCATTATTTTCATCTTTTTCAGCTGCAATATGTTGGGCACTGATGCATTTGTCTTTTCTCACCATGCGTATCCTAATTGGCTCACTTGGCACAAATCCTAAGTCAATCCTTATCTTGCTTTGTTGAGGCCATGGATCTTTTTTCAGTCAACTCAGGTTTCAACTCCCTTAGCTCAGACGGATTGGAAAAGCTATATCTAGACTTAGCTAAGAGACTATAGGCTTTTAGGTCAAACGTCCCATGAAACTTCTGATGCTAGGTTCCACTAGGAGAAAATTTAGCTGAGGCATTCAAGTTCAGACCAACAATAGACATGATTAACTTCTTTCTCAGAATTTGGTAGTCATCAGATCCCATTTTCTTTGTTTGTTTCCTTTTATTTTGCAGTGATGCAAAGTATGCTTCAAATGACTTCTGCTCTTCTTTCTAATGTGATCGAAGTGTATACCGAAATACTAGCAGATCAGGCACTTCTTCAGATTCAGTGACTTTACTTGATAAAGTTTCAGCATTAATCAACCTCTTGGAATTTTCATCATTAGACTCCAGAGTCCTAAGTTCAACATACTTTCCCTCGATATGATAATTGCTTGGATTTTTTGACGGCAATGTTTCCTGCACCAAACTCGAGTCTATATGTAATTTGGCATCTGCAAAGTATGATTCCGCCTCAGTAAATGGTCTTGTATCAGCATCGACCTTTATTATCTCGTCATTCCTTTAATACTTAAAGCATTGGTGAATGGTGGATGGAATAATTCCATTTTCATGAAGCTATGGTCTTTCTAGCAGCAAGTTATAAGAAGTCTTTGCATCAATGACATGAAACAGAGCATCTGCTTCCAGTTCTCCAATAGTAAGGTCTAAGTAGATCATCCCAATAGCTCGCTGGCCTCCTTGGTTGAAACCTTGAATGGTCAAGCGACTGCAAGATAAATCTTCAACTGTGATCCCCAATTGTTTCATAGTAGACTTTGGCATGATGTTAATCGCTGATCCCCCATCTATAAGCATGCGGTTGACTTTCTAATCTTGCATACATCCAGAAACAAAGAGTGGTCAGTTGTGAGACTTTGATCCTAGCAATAAACCTTCATCTGTAAATGCAATAGCAGCACAACAAGAAGTAGAATGATGGCTTTCCACTTCCCCAAATGCAGTAAATATCATTTTGACCTTTTGCTCGAAAATTCTCATAGGAAAAAAGTCTCCTAGAGTAACATGTTCCCGACGACTTCTTTTTAATTTTCTTAGCTTAACATAAGGAGCTTTCATATCTCCCATTAACTTTGGTTGAAGGCACTTGGTGAGATAGTCTCTTTTAGAGTGATGGATGAAGCTAGTGACGCATTGCCTTTGTCTCTATCAATGCGTCACAAGAATCCACTCACCATTATCTTCAATTTTAGAAGCAGAACTTGTGTCTTGCTTTTCCTTTTCATCAATTAACTCGAACAAAACTGGATCTATGCTTCCAAACTATGGCATGTCTGATGCCCCTAGGAGTGGAGAAAGAAAATTTTCCTAGTTGCAAGCAACTTTTGTAATAGTGACAACACTAACAACATTCGCATCCAATGCATCTTCAGTATCAAGGATTATTTTTCCATCTTTTGCCAATGTCATAATTTTCTCCTTGACCACAAAATATTTTTCTATAGGATGGCTAATAACTTGATGATACTTACAGTATTTCTAGTCATTTACCTTCCCAACTTCATCAGGATGCTTTGGCTCTAGCAACTCGATCAGCTTTCTTGCTAACAACTCATCAAAGATTTGCAAGACGTCCGAGTCAAGGAATAGATACTCCTTTTCTTGTAATTTTTTTAAGGTCAGTCGATGCATTTCAGTTAGCACGGGTTGATCCTTAAGCTTTTCACTTCTATTTCTTGTAGAGATTTTGATAAGAGCTGCTTTAATTGCCATTGATTCCTTCATAGCAACTTTCGTGGACTTCTCATCCTCCTTTGAGTCTTTTCTATCTTTCTTTTAGTAGTTCACTGGAAAAGCAGCTTTATGATTTGCAATGCTCAATTCCATGTCATGAGCGCAAGTAGCCAACTCTTCAAAACTTCGAGGCTTGATCCCTTAAAAGATATAAAGAAGCCCCAAATGCATACCTTGGATATAAATTTCTATTACTGGAACTTCTGATAACTTATCCTTGCAATTCAGACTTAGTGCACGCCAATGGTTGATGTAGTCAACAACTGGCTCATCCTTCCGTTGCTTTGTATTAGTAAGTTCGATCATACATACAATTCGACAGGTGCTGTAAAAGCAATTCAAAAATTCTCTTTCTATTTCCTCCCAACTATCAATGGATTTGGGCTCCAAGTTAACGTACTAATTGAATGTATTCCCTTTAAGCGATCTCACAAACTGCTTCATAAGGAGTTCACCATTGGTTCCTGCATTGTTGCATGTTTTCACAAAATGGGCAATATGTTGTTTTGGGTTGCCTTTTCCATTGAATTGTCGAAGCTTTGGTGGTTGTAGCCTATCGGCATCCTTAAGGCATCAATCCGGTTAGTGTATGGTTTTGAGTACACGAATGAATTCTGCGAAAGTCCGCCACATTCAGCCCTAATGGTATTAGTTATCACATCTTGCAATTGTTAAATAGATAACATAGAAACGAAAATTGTAGAATAGTTGGATTTCTGCACAGAGTCATACCCGAGTGGCTCTTCATCTATTTGTTTCTCTTTTTCAACATGGTTTAGAGAGGATGAAGGATTTTGAGTAGACACCTAAATGTTTGAGTGCTCTAGTTTGCTCGTCAATTGGGCAATCTGTAAGTCTTTGTCTTCCACAATCTTATGAAGATCAGCAATAGCTTGAGACATTTGGGCAAGTTGCTCATCTACTGTAGTTGTTTCTGTCACCATCGCAGGCAGCACAGCAAAATGAGATGTTTTGGAGTTGATCTCCGTAGGACTTGCTGAGTTCAAACCTTCTAATGGAGTAGTATCAACGATCTTGCCCTCGATGGAAGATTGATCAGCTGCAGCAACAATATCCATAGCCTCTATCTTGTTGATGATGGTAACTTGATTCTTCTTAGGTGCCATGGAAGGTTCAAAAATGACAATTGGAACTTTGATGTAGGTGGAATAGATGAGAAGTAGACATCGTCCCACTAGGCGTGCCAAAAATTTGTGTGAAATTTGTTCACACAAATTTCGAGTTTGCAAAAAGAATTACAAGACAAGAAAAATACGGACAAATTGAATATTTATTGAAAATAAAAAGTGGTTACAATATCTAGAAATATCTCCATAATGGAAGATTAATTCCTCTGATTCTTCTCCTTTGGATTTGACTCATAGGCTTGGTGCTTGTTCTTGAATCGTATGCATAATTTCCTCCTAGATTTGCGGATGAAATTACAAATCATCTTGAAATCAAGTATTTGTTTTGATATCAAAGTCTTCAAAATTTAATGTTTTTGAAGAAGATGTAGAACCGTTATGGTTGCAGCACTTCTTTGCGACAAGAGCTGGACTTGAGAGTTTGATACTTGAATTTCTTGATGTCTTTCTTGATGTGTGGTATGTCTCCCAATACCTCCTTTTATAGGCACAAGATTAGGGTTTTCTGACTTGGAACTTGAGTCTTCTCTTGGACTTGATACCACTTGAGACGAGCTTAATTTGCTAATGAGCCATATTTGAATATATTTTGGCCCCATTAAATAATCCAAAATAAATAAATATTTTATAATTCATCTTGGATTGGCCCAAATTTGTTATGGACTTTAATTTGAAACCCAAATCAATAGCCAATTTATTTGGGCTATCAAATGATAATTTATCCCAATAAAATTTCGATATCAACAATAATATATGTATGTATATTTATAGTTGGATGATATTTGTGTGTGTGTGTGTAATAATTGATATATGGTTGTAATAAAATGATATGTAATTAATTCAAATGATTATTTATTTTTATATTTATATTTTTATAAATTTAACAATAACAAATGATGTATTATTTGGAAGAAAATATTTATTAATAAGTATTAATTATTTGTGAATCATAGTTATATTTTAATTATAAAAAATTGGCTAATATCATAATTGTTAAGATTGACTTATATAAAAAAAATAATTATTGTACATTAATTATAAATTAATTACTATTTATTAATTAAAATAAAATTATTTAATTATTTATTATTTACAAGTTATGTATAAATTAAACTTAATTATTTATTTAAATAAAATAATATATATAAGATTTAATAAAAATTTATCAAATTAAAAAAAAAGAATTTTGTATTATATGAAATTAAATCATCTTAAATTATTTATTCAAAAAACAAACATAATATTTAATTATACCTGAAATATGAAACATAATTAATATATAAATAACAAGTTATTTAATAAATAAATTACTTAGTATAATCAAAATAATTTTTACTAAAATTTAATTTATTTTCTTGATAATTACTTTAATTATATTAATATTAATTTATTAAACTTAATAGATTATTAAATAAATATCATACTAGAATTAAATTTAATAAAATGCAAAGATTAATATTTAATGAAAAAGATTAATTTATTTATTATATCAAATCAAAACATCTTAAATTATTTATTAAATGAATAAATGTAATATTTAATTAATACATTAAATATTAAATACAATTAACTCATTATTTAATTAATAAGTAATTTAATTAATTTAGTACGTTATTTAGTAAATAAATTATTTGTTAAAATTAATTAATTTTTTTGATAGTTAGTTTAATTAAATTTGTGAATTATTTTTTAATTAGTATAATTTATTATTTTCTTATATGTAAATATAAGTATAGATATACATACATATATATATATATGAGTAAGTGAGAAAGTGATAAATGAATGAGTGACGTGAAAGGCAGAGTGAGAAATAAGGGGGTAGATGTGGTTTTTAAGGTGTAGGATATTTCGAAATTGTTTTGAGATGGGGTTTTGGGGTATCAAAGTTTTGTGTTTTGGGATAAGGATCGGAGAACATATACGCATTTTGTAATTGTTTTGGGAGAATGAAGATATCTTGGGAAAATATAGAAAAACAAGCCCCTATATTTCTTTTATTTTTTCAACTCACATTTAAGATTTTAATTGAATTCCTAATATTGACTTAAGATGGAAAGCAGAAATATTAAACGACAGTATATTAAATGATACAATTTGTAAGGTTTATAAAATTAAAATGGTTAAAAGAAATTAATGCAAAAAAATAGTCAAAATCTTGAAAGTTTCACTTTGTAATTTAGGATTCAATTCACCGCGTCGGGATATGACTTCCAAATTTTGGAGTTATAGTTAAAGTTCTTGGAAGGTGGGAATTGGGGATTCATCAATAAATACTGTAGGAAGACCAAAAAGATCTGATGAAGTCCACACACACACACACACCGAGAGCGAGAGAGAGAGAGAGGCAGACTTGGAGGTGGACAAGTCTTATCTGTCCGGACTTGGTCTGAAAGTTCCCCTCACATGAATGCATGATCGCACAATATCCAAATTCTTGGTAAATAACAACAAGATAAGCCTCCAAGGCCCAAGCACACAGCTTTTACTGATGAAAAGTCTTGGCCGGTCCTCCCAACATCAATTCATTCAACACACGATAAACATGATTAACCAACCCTAACAACTTTGGGCCGGGGTTGAAGTCCCATCAATCTTTCATTATCTCTACTTTTAAATAGTTTCTTAGTTTTATTAATATATGAATGCTATAATTTTATATATACTTGAAATTTTAAAATTTAAATATAAATAATAGTATATATTCTATTATTCTTCTTCTCAAAAGAAGAATATGATTCTATTCTTTATATGACTTTAAGATAGTTTCTAGTTCTCTAGTGTACCTTTGTGACATTAACATATAACTTTTTAGTCATAATTTGAATGTTAAGAGAACTAGATACTAAAATACATACACCAAGTGGCATGGTTTTTCATTTTACATCATTTATTTCAATTGATATTCTTTTTAACTAGTGTTCAAAGTTTCTCTCGTCTCAAAATATTTATTTTAGAATATTAAATATAGAGATTTATTTTCCAAAATAATATTTTTCTCACTTAAAAATATTAATTTTAATTGCTTGTACGCTGTGGAGATAAATTAATTACCAAAACAACTGATAACTTCCATATTTAAAATTTTATTAGAAATTTTATATTAATTTAAACGAAAGCATTGCCGGATCAAATCAAAAGACAGCATCCCTGCTTGTATGTACCAAATGGTAAACGTACCATTTATACGTATAACAAACAAAAAGTAGACATTGTGGAAAATAATTATAAAGGTTGTTATCTAAGAGTACATTTGGATTAACTTTTTTGGCATATTTTTATTCTTTTAAACAAAATTAACTAGTTCTTTTCAACTTTGTGCCCCTAAAGTATTATTAAAAAATTATAATTGTTTTAAAATTTTACTACATCAATTGAATATATATATATATATTAATACATTTCAATTATTATTCAATGTAGATACTATAAAAGTTTTAATATGGTACTATCAATAAGATAAATAAAAGTTATCTAGCCAAAATAAAAAACTAAACATACGTCCATTATTTAAAAATTCATCAAATCCATTATCAAAATGGATTTCTTTTTAAAATATTCCAAAAAAAAATTAAAAATTCTTCTAATAATTAATTTCCAAAAATAAAATGACAAATTCAAATTGTTAAATTAATTAACTGCTCAATATAAAATATAAATTCAAATTGGTTGTAGATAGTAGTTTCTTGAATTAGTTGCGTCTACTTCAATTTTGTTGTGGCAGTGCTCCTATAAAAAAACACGAAGACCCACGTTAGATATTTTGCACAGACTGTTTGAGCGGTTCAACCAGTACGCACTTAAATGACCAATTATATATAAACACAATTCGCTGCATTCAGTTAGCAACTCCACCACAAACACTATCTCCCAATCTCAATCTTTCTACGTGGAACTTTTCCAAGCCCGACTCTATATATAGCTCTATCTAATATCTATGTATTGACATTGGACAGTTGAAAAAGCAGCAAAAGTCCCCCCCCCCCCAGCCCCCAATAAAAGCTTCCACTTGGAAAACATCAGGGTACAGGGGCGACCAGAGAACACCACTACCTTTGGAAAAATGGCATCCAATCGTGCGTTTCTTTTCGCTGTTTTGGTGGTGGCGGTAGCGGTGGCGGAGCTGGTCGGCAACGCGGCTGCAGCCACCTATGTGGTCGGGGACAGCTTGGGTTGGACGGTTCCTCCTGGCGGCCCCTCCAGCTACGCCACCTGGGCTTCTCAGCATGTTTTTAGAGTTGGAGATGTTTTAGGTATATATTGATTAATCTCTCTCATTTCTCTCTCTCTCTCTAGATCTCCCTCTGCTTGTTACTTTCAGATATTAATTATATTACAGATTGGAGCTGGATTATTTTCCAGCTTCATTCATATTCCTAATTTCTTTCTTTTTGCAAGAATTAAGATCCTTATGCGAAGCTTCTAGGTGCACTTGGATGTGTGGTTGGAGGGGATTTATGGAATTATATAGTTCCATAATTAATTTGCTTATAATCCCATCATATTAATAAATCATGTATGAGAACTTGATTAATAATGAAATTAGGTAAATATATACTAAAGCATGTAAGAGAAATTAAAGATAAGTATAATTGATCGCTTAGTGCTGTGTAACATTGACATAAATGAAATGGTAGTTTTGAAAAAGATAATCTATGTTAAAAATTGCGCTTCAAATTTGAAAGTGGTCAAAAAGAGTTGTAAATTTGGGACAAATAAAGCATATTTTTTATGGGGTTTCTACTCGGGGCCTTATTATAGTGTCTCTTAAAGATCTTATTTTACTAATTGAAGTATTGAACCATGGCTAATTGATATTTGGCATCTCACTACTATTTCAAGGACCAGGAAAGTAACATTTAGTGGATGAATCTGGAAATATATATATATATATATATATATATCTTGTGGGCTTTACTCTGACTTTCCTGCTCTCCACATATTTATGTGATCTCTGTTCTATATATCTACTTGTTTGTTGTAACAAGTTAATTATTTGACAGCGTTTGGCATCAAGAATTTAGAGTACTAGAATTGGAAGTGGAAAATTTTTTGTTTCTAAGACTCCCATAAATTTATCATCTCTTTTGCGGGGTTGTCTTTGATGAAGTGCATGTGGTGTGGATCATATTTTACTACCGTCAAGTTCCCATTTTGCTAGTGAATGTGGGCTCTTGATCACTTGCGTAAATCTATGGTGGAATTGAATGAATACTCTCTCTGAAATCATAATTCAGTTTCTTAATATAAGGCCCATCAAGGATTTGTATTGGAAGAATTTAACCTTATATCATGTACTCCAACATTCAACAGTTAACCCTGGAAACCGGAATCCCATTTGGAAAAATTAGAATCATAGGTTTCAGAATATGCATTAGCACAAGTAATTAAGAGTGGTGCTATGCAATCAACTCTCTTCTAACATTTTAACAATTTGGTGACTTTGGCAGTGTTCAACTTCAGCACTGGGCAGCATGATGCGGCCCATGTGACCAAGGGAGCATTTGATGGCTGCAGCTCTACTAATCCAATTGCCCTGGCAACAGTCGGCCCTGCGAGTTTCACTCTCAACTCCACCGGTCAGGATTACTACGTTTGCACATTCGGTCAGCACTGTTCCTTGGGACAGAAATTGGCTATCAATGTCACAGCTGCCTCCTCAACTACTCCTGTTCCAGCTCCAGCACCATCATCCCCTACCATCACGCCACCTCCAGCACCAACACCAACACCAGCACCAGCACATACGCCAACACATACCCCATCACCATCGCCATCATCCTCTCCAGCACAGACTCCATCACCGGAATCAACGCCTTCTACCACACCTAGCCGCAGTGTCACTCCTCCTATGCCGCCGGCTTCAGAATCTGCTCCTTCACCTTCTTCTACTCCATCGGGGGAACTTAGCCCACCTCCACCTCCCAGCTCTGCCACAATTGCAAGTATCAGCGCTCCACTTGTCATATTTGCATCCGTCACCTTTGGCCTCATGATCTAGACTTCGTGTATAGATCAAGTAGATAATTTAACTGGTGTCACTTTATGTATACTTCTAGTTGTGGCGTTTATATTGTTGTTTGTGTGCATAGTTCTTGGAATATGACCATTGTTTTGGCTTCATTTCTTTTGTTGGACCGAGGATTAGATGTTTGCATATGTGGTACTTGTGGACTAATAAAATTCATTGGTTTTTCGGTTGTGTAACTCCTCAGAGTTATCTACCATACTTCCACTGGCGCATGACAATAAATAGTTAGCCAAGCATTCTCGTGTTGATTTAGATTAGAAGTGGCAACGTAAATTTCTTGATGAAATAGTCTAATATGTCCCAACTGAAGTTATGAGGTGGTAGCATTATGTTCGTCTAGATTTAAGTTGGAATCTTCATCAAAAAGGTTTTCTAACTTGGTCATTTTGGTTAATCGAGCTACAATAGATGCAAGCTTGCTTGTTTCGACATCATCTTGAGACTCCACCCATATCTCTACTAATGGTTATTCTTTATTTTTTATTCTATCATTTATTTGACAGCTCAAAATAAGCTCTCCTTTAGATAGATTTTTGGTTTTTATCAAGATAGGTCTAGGACGTGTCAGAACAGTCGGTAGCTGCTTAAGTCTCATTCGACTTAAATAAAAGTTTCCTTGTACTACTTTTTTATTTCAAAGAAAGAAGAAAGGGGGTCGATTTAGGCTCCTTCCGTTCTACTGCATAGCTACGATAACAGGTACTACGAGCCCTCTGTCCCACGCATCTAACCAGCTCGTGTGGTTCACCAGTTCAAGTACAAGATACTATCATTATTGCTTGGACAATTAGACATCCAACTTGTAATTGCAACGACCCAATTGCAAGAGCGGATCTCTACCAATTGAGCTATATCTCCCTAGCCAAGTGGAATATGCATGAAGTAGTCAGATGTTTCTTCTATTCTTTTCCCCGGTGCAGCTGGGCCATCTTGGACTTGAACCAGAGACCTCGCTCGTGAAGTAAATCATTGCACCTACGGTTCAACTAATTGAGAGAGAATCAATAGATTCCTTTTGGAGAGCGGTTCACCCTTCCTAAATGTAGCATATTATTCTCTGTTGTACTGCACTCTCCAAGTGTGCTTGTTTCCCCCTTCTTCCTTACCCTGGCAAGTCTTTGTGAAATAACTCCAATGAGAAGAAAAAAGAAGGCGTTACGAAACCCTCCTAGCCCAAACCCTAGATACTCTAAGATCTTTTTTCAAACCTGCTCCCATTTCAAGTTCAATCCGAGCTCTCTTCTGCCCTTTATTCGAGTAGTTTTTTCTTCGGCAAATTGCCCAAAGCTTATGCTTTTTTGAATCTAATTGTACATGTTATGCTAGTCATACCTGTGCTTTTTTTTCCCCCTCTTAGCTTTTGTTTGGTATCCCCAATGATCCATTACGTTGTTTGGTTTTGTCGATTCCTCTCTGGATATGGGACATGACATATTCTTACGGTTGTAAACGGATATTAAACGATACAGATACACTGTATTCGTATCTATATTCATTTAAGTTTTATAATATTTGTATCCGTATCTGTATTTGACGGATATTATTTAATAACATGCAAATTTGTATCCGCCGAATATTAACCAAATTCGGATATATCCGTACCCAATTATAATTATTAAAATACATCCATTTATATATATTCGAATATCTGTTTACAAATATCTGAATATCTGAATTCATTAACTTGTAATACAATACATTTTTTTTTTCTAATACATTTCATTAAAAAAAAAAAAGTTTACTACTTTATTTTAGAATTAAAAAATTAATTATTCTTGATTTAGTTATTTTTTTCTAATTAATGACCGACTTTATGATTAACTAATATTAAAAAATGACACCAATATAAATTAATTATAAGATCAAGCAACAATAATTTTATATTGATTAATTTTATCATTTACATATTGATTTTTCAATTTTTTTTCTTGATTTAGTAGTTTTTAATTATCATTACTATTGATGATGGTGAAATCCGTTTTGAGCTGGATCAGATGATAAGTTTGGAGGTGTTCGACCTGGGTGGTTAATATGTAAAAGTAATTAGGCTGAGTCCTGCAATCACGAGCAAATGTTAGGCTAGCCGATGTGCCCTCGGCTAAGGCACCCATACGCTCAATTTAGTATAGAGTCGACCAGATATAGCGAGCAGCAGAGTGAGGGCTTTTGGATATAGAATAGCATACCTTTTGGGAGGCTGGAGTATGGGTATTTATAGCCTTCTCCTAGTGGGGATTTTGTCTAAGATGCCTTTAATATGTAGGAAGAATCCTTGTCCTTGCATAAGGGGTATTAGGTCATCTCTCATTCCTGTACTATTTCAGGTGGCTGTCTTTCTAGGTTTCATGGGCAGGCTAATACACTGTAAATGCGCCTCCTGCCTAGTGTGGCAGCATGGGTGGTATTGGGGCGGCATGCTCCATTAATGTGGAGACATGCTGTCTGTCAGGGCATTTAATGCGACAAAGTTGATTCTGCGCCGACTCGACCCCCTGGTCTGTGACAGGGTCGATCCTATGATGGGTTAGCGCGCGGCGTGAGAGGTGGACGAGCGTCGAGGTCGAGGGGTCGACCAGCGGCCTTATCTGCGACCCAATCGAGTGCCCGCTCGCCAAAGTACGACGTCGACTGTATGGTCGATTTGGGTCACCTGATGTCGATAGCACCATTGGGCATGAGGTATGAGATGGGCCTAGAGCTACATCCTTGGCTCTGCGGTCACTGGGCTGAGCCCATTGGGCCATCCCATATCAACTATCATCTATCAATTCTTCATAATTCTTAACTACTAATTTTTTTCTTATTAATTCTTTCACTAATTTATACTTATATTCATTTATATATGGATTATGAGATTTCATATTGAAAAAATAAAAATAATTTATTATGTATAATAATATATTATATATGATAATTTTTTTAAATATTATTTATATATTAAAATTCACGAAAAATTAAAATGTATTATATATAATAATTTTTTAAATATTATTTATCAGATGTGGATAATGAATTTAATTAAATTATAGATAATCGAATATATAAACGGATATATCCAATGGATATATATTCGAAGTGGATATTAAACGGATCGGATATACAATTATCATATTCGTATCCGTTTACAGTCGAATATCCCCTAATAGAATACAGATAATATCCGCTTTAAACGACTATGAATAATATGCCCTATAAACGGATTTGGATGCAAACAATAAATGAATTTTCGAATACCCTTTTCTAGCCCTACATATTCTCTTAAGTCACTCTTAGATCCTCATAATTTTTTCTCTTCAACAACTTGAGCCCAAAGATGAGTTTCCAATCCACATTGGTAACGACAAGAATGTTAATGCTTTAACATCCTTGTAGGTAGCAGTGAGCAAGGATTCATTCACCATAGGAAATAAAAACTTCAAAATTAACTAGCATCACTACACCCAAGGATCTAGATTATGCCATAATTATGGATTTAAGGTCAAGAGGAAGTACCTTAATTGATTTTCACAAAATCAAGTGGAAAATGATCCAATAGAAGCCTCTCTTGTGAGATTTCACACTCTTCTTTGCTAGGACTATTTCCTCCACTCCTTGGCTTTCAAGTGCATAAACTTTTGGCCTCAAATGTCCTCCAAAAGCTAGAAACACAGCAGCAAAACTATCCTTCAAGGTGCCTTGAACCGCCACTTAGATCTCCTTGAAACCCCTCTTAAAGAATTCTTCTTCAAGTGCACTTCCTCGTTCACCAATAATCTAGCACTCCAAATATAGTGCCTCTAAAGGTATTCACACACTTATCACACACTAAATCCTCACTCTAATGCTAGAAATAGAATGAAGATGAAGGAGGAATGTGATGGAGAAGGGAGGAGAAAGTTTGGAAGAGAGGGAGTTGTGGAAAGAATCTAGGAAAATAGTTATTTAATCTAACAAATTGAGATTTTTTTAGTGGAAAATGAGAGGCCAACCATTTAGGTGAAGGAGGGGTATTTATAAAGTATTATGGGTGCGGTGCATCTAGATGCACCCTTCACATCTTCCTCACACCTTGCCCACTTGCATGTCAAGTGGGATTCTAATTTCTGCGAATTAAAATTAATTTTATTTAAGAAATTAAAATGCTACCTAATATTTAAATGGACTCTTCCATTTAAATTTTTCTCCAAAATTAGATTCTCCAATTAATTAAATTAACCTCTTAATTTTATTAAATCAACTTAACTCTTTAAGTTGACTAGACTAATTAAATTGTCAGATGGCTTTAATTAAATTAAAACTTTAATTTAATTGGACTAATTTAACTTATTAAACTATTTGATTAATTTAACACCTTTAATTAATCAAGTCATTATGACCAACTCTTAATTAATCAACTTTGTCTCTTCTAAACTGACCAATTAAATTATCTAGCTCCTTAGATAATATCTCTAATTTCAATTAGAGTGCTTTAGGCTTTTGTGTGTGAATTTTTAAGTTCACCAATTAATTAGACAATGTGTAGCACCCCCTATTAGGACAGCACCCAAGCTGAGGCACTACTCTGATCCATCTTAAAATATAATTCAAAAGATAACTAGGGAATCTAAGATTTAGTCAAACTCAAAGATGGCAATACACTAACCCAAAAGATCGCTACATGGCGTGAAATATATACAACCAAGTGTCTTCAGTTCAAACACCAAAATTCACATCATAACCTTTAGTTATCCGTCTTGATCAGGTGTAATCTATATGTACATTCATATCACCTAATCTATTACAAAATAAACCTTGCAGTCAACCACAAGCTCTTGCTGCATAATTAGACTTGTCTGAAAAAAATAAACAATAGCAATGAGGATAAGTCCAAATGACTTAGTGAGGAAAAAGAAAGCAATAGGATTCAAGAAAAACCATTGATATACAAAAAAAAACAACAAACAAATTTGGTAATAAGCAAGAATTTTTAACATGATTAACAGAGTACATGACATACATGATATCGAACTTGACAGACTATTGGTCATTATGACCTGATTATCCCCAGATCAAATCATAATTGCTAGTATTGAGCATCAGTATAGTATGAATAAAATTTCCTTATTACTCCATTGCTCGAACACTCAGCTCGACGGATAACACTTGTTATATGACATGGCTAGATCCCATCACTCACAGTTAGCTACCTCCAGCTATCTGTAAGTCAGGATCATAGGTGGGTACTAACCGTTAGACCTGTATCCGTTGGTTCGTTCCGCCCGATTGTCTTCGGGACCTAGTCCCTAGCCCAAATCCCCGTGGCGTCCCTACTGGTGATAACCGCCCATGTCTTCCCATAGGTTGATGGAATATAATACCAATAGATAAGAATGTAACCTTTTAAACAATATACGCGAGTATGACCAAATAAAGTGTAGAAGAGGTCTAGTACTGAAATCCAGATGTGCTAACAGGGACAAACTCAAGAGGAGCCCCCACTGGACATGCCCTGCCAACAAGTGTGGCTCTTTGCTTTGTAACAGACTCAAGAGGAGCCCCCACCGGACATGCGATGTCAACTAGTGTGACTCTTTGCTCTGCCCGACACATATTTTACAATACTGATCAAACAAGATATTTAAAAGGATCAAGATTTTCAATGTTTAATTGCCAATAGGGCAGAACAATTTAACAATTTTGCCAACAAGGCGATCAACAATACACTTGAACAAACAACATGTTTATAAGAAACTAACAAGTATACTGGCTGGCAAGGCCATTTTAGTATATAAATCCAAGCATTCCGCTGGGATTGGCTTTCAAACAGAGTTTACAAGTTCAGAGAAATTCATAGAGTTTGAATGAAAAATAGTTATTTTCAAGAAAATACGAAAAGATACCAAATAGTTTCAAATTCAGGAGAACCTCACAGGATTCGATAATTAAGCAAAGTTAATTAAGACAGATATCCAATTAGCAGAACCTAATGGATTCAACGTTAGACACGGAATAAGCTCATACAAGCGATAACCAATTGGCAGATCCCTCGCAGGGGTAACAATAATCAACAGAATACGATAATCAAATCAATACCAACCCTTACAAGGGTTTATCAAGAAAAATAATAGGTACAAGAATGCCATATTGGTGGATCCTCACTTTATCAACCTCGGCAAGAAGTCAAAACCTACTGATCTTCGAGGCCCAAATCTCCATCACCTATTCAAAAGAGTAATTTACCGTCAAAACCCTTGTTCAATCCTAATGATCTCTAGCACTCATAATCATACTAATAACAGCTCAATTCAGTAGTCCTCGACTAACATAATAGTTAGGGTTTTGTGTTGGTATTATTGCCATAAAACATGCTATTCGTATCGGTTATATAAAATATTAACGGAGTTCAACTTATACTGGCAGAATAATACAATTGGATCCCTAATTTACTAATTTACCCTTATAACAATACGTAATATCAATTATAGCAATCCAATTATCGGTAAAAATCTAAGTTTGTCACTTAGGTCGCAGTTACATGAAACTAGGGTTTTTTTCACTTAACAGGCTTATCTAACCATGGATCACATGAAATAATACAATTTCGGGCTTATCTGGGCTCAAGAACGTGCATGCATGTTTGAATTCTCAAGCATGGCTATATTTTTCAGTCAATCCGCTCATTCTTTTCGATTGTACAAAGTTTGACAAGATTTGAATGCGCATATACATACATGTATTACAAAAATTAATTTCTTCCGATTAATTACCCAAATCTTACTATCGAGGTAGAATTTCAACGATCAGACTTTGTGTATGTGTTCATTGCAACGAAGCGAGAAAACTACCTCTGTGCTGCCGGAGGCCGCTGCCGCTGAAAAACTACACCACCACCAACAGCTGTGTCTCAGTGAGATGAAGCAAACCCCCCCAAACAATTTCTTCAAAAGCCTTCAATCGAAGCTCAATTTTAGCCTGAAAGCTGCTCCGCCACCTCACGCCGCTGCGCTGGTTTGAGCTCGATTCCGCCGCCATCGTTGGTCCGTTTTGAAATCTGAAGGCGCGGTCGTGTTCCTAGAGCTGAGGTCTACAAAGTCCACTCCTTGGTTGCATTAGAACGTCGCCTGAATGTTGCTCCCGTTGAGCTTCGTCGTCGCCCATTTTCGGTCAGGCTTTTCACGGTGGTCCGCTGGTCGTCTCCGCCTGCATGTGGTGTTGCCGTGTTCCTGAAGTTGAGAAAAAGACAGTGGTCGATTCTATTTCAGGTTCGAGGGGTGGTCGTAGATGATTGCTGGAGCAGGGGAGATGAGGGTGTTTCGGTGGGGAAGAAGGAAATGTGGGGGTGAAATTGAAAAATTGTTTTTTTTATAGATTTAATCTTTTCAAAATTATAAATTGACCCCCCATCAATTTATTTAGTTCAATTTAGCCACCAATTTTTGACAGCTT
The DNA here is from genome assembly GCA_018894105.1 of Jacaranda mimosifolia. Lineage (NCBI taxonomy): Eukaryota > Viridiplantae > Streptophyta > Magnoliopsida > Lamiales > Bignoniaceae > Jacaranda > Jacaranda mimosifolia. The sequence continues at coordinate 23,621,524 of CM032126.1, forward strand.
TCACATTGGATCCTCTAGCTATTAAAATTACTCATTGGCCCTCACAATTTTTAAAAATGATGCAATTAAGTCTTTTATTTTTGTGTTTTAGCCCACAATTTTTTTTAAATTTAAATAAATTAAATATAATTTGCACAAAATAATACTTCAATAAAATATGAAAAATCAATACATTTCTAGGGGTGTTACACAATGGCTCACAACTCTTTGTGATTTAATGGATATCAAATATTTCAATTAGTTTAAATCTAATCACTCTGTTAATTAATCTCTATTAATTGAAAAGTACCTAATATCTATAATTGATGTCTAGCACAAGCCTATGGAGCCCAACCAATTGGATGAATTAATCTTGGGTGAACATATTCCGCTTACGATTACTGCAAATACAACCGTTTCGTTTTCTATCTCCCGAAAGAGGCATAGGACTAGATATTTATCGGTTCTATAATAGCATCGATAACTATGTATCTATTATTGATGTTCGATTCTCATTTATGACCTCATATTTGAAAAACTCTTTTTTTTTTAAATTGTCATACTACCTTGTCTAGGGATTTCTTGGAATCGATCATCCTAAAATATATAGGAGATCAACTCGTTCTTCACAAACGAGCGAAATGGATCCCATTTTGGAACTCACCAACCTCCATATTTAGGTAGCTTGTGCCCAACCCAAGCGGGGGGCAACCCGCTATGTGGTCGGGACAAAATCAAAGTACAAGGACCTAAATACAAGACTACTATGGATCATCAAGTCAAATGGCTATTATATGCACTATCGTAAGCTAAAGAATTTTCCACTACCGACATGCCACTTTTGCTACCTCGTGAATTCTCTAGGCAAGTTTTCAGTAAACTTGTTCTCTAATAAGTACCTACAAATGTATATTCATGTCTTACATGAATTGCCCATGAAATGGGGCAATATCCAAGTCCTTGGAGTATGCATCGTTAGGGAAAGTCTATATGAATCTTAAATGCGCTGTCTCATAAGATTGTATGACTTGAAATATTTAAAATATAACCATAAAAACTTGTTTCATGATTACTATCATATGCGTAATCAAGTCCCATAGTTTTGTATGATTTAAGGACTTCAACTAAATGCATGTGAAGAATATTATAAATGCACAAGATGAAAATGATCATTTATAAAATACAATTCAATTAAAATTATATTACAAAAAAAGTAGAGATACACGCCAATCTAATTGAATGCAGGGCACTATTCCAACACTCCTCAATCCTAATACCAACCCATCCACCATTTTGAGGTTTACAACTATAATATATATGAAGTGTTGGTGATTTCGAATGAGAATAAAATACCCTTAATATTACCTATTAATCCTCATAATTTACAATGCATTATTACTACCCTATATGAACCATCATGAAGTGTTGAGAAATTCTTGTGTTATAAGTATTACTGAAAATTTCTTTATCAAATCTCATTTTGTTTGGTATGTCAGTGATACAAATATTTTTTTTTCTATAATAAATGTAACCTAAGTTTGGAAAGCTTCACTTTTGATTCAAATTTTTACATCTTTGGGTAATGAATAGAACCGTCCTAAAATTCCTAAAAAGGGTTAGGACCAGCATATTCTCGATGAAAGCTCTCTAACGCATAAATCAACATTTATAAGAGAAGGTAATAAGTAAAGTGAACATTAGGTATAGCAAAACTTATGTACATTTGTGAGTTGAAATTATATATATTTATAGTAGTAGGGTAAATTGACAGAGCCTCTGAAGCTTAAATCTCTTGGCCTACTTGAAGTGATGGGCCCAATTTTTAGGAGGCAAGTTTTCTTATTTATGTCTAGCTCATTTATCTAATCTCATATCAAAATGATAATATATTAATAAGGTGTATAAATAAGAAAGTCCTTGTAATAGTAAGTAAAGTTCATATTTGTTTATAACCAAAATTTTGGGACAAGACCGAACCCGGCTTTGGATTAGACAATCTTTCTGAAAATTTTGGGTTTACTAGCTACTTTGTTGAATTAAAGAAGGAATGCATAATTATTAATTCACGGCAACACATATCTATGCATACACTCACAAACACATGTACATGCCACAAGGAATAGCATAAAATTGTGCTAGTAATAATTTAAGCTAGTTTTTTGAGACTAATATTTTATTATTATCACATTCTTATTAGTTTAATACTGTGTTAAAAGTGTTGGGAATAAGTTTTAAATTTTTTTAATTTATTTTATTATATTTTATTAAATATATTATTTAATAAATCATATATTTTTAATTATTATACGATTATAATTGAATTTGTGGCATTTTTATGCTGTTTTATGTACGATTTAGTGGCCTATTAATTCTTTTTAATGGTCAAATTCCACTCTTGTATAAAGAGGCCATAATCTTTTCTTTGGCATGTTGAGTTTATGAGTTTCTGTTAGAGATTTTCATTTTGTTTAATTACAAGACTTGTGATTTCGGTGACGTGACTATAGATTGATTTATAGTCTCCTTATGGTTGTGCATATAGAATGAGACAATCGTTGAGAGCTAATGTGTTTTATTTTAAAGTTATGAAACCGGTAGTACTTGCATATAGGGAGTCAATATGACTTTAAGACAACAACAAGTATTGTGGCTATCAATTGATTCAACTTCAATTTCCTCAATATTTTTATGCAGTTTGATTTATTATTTTATGCATTTTTAATTTCATAATTTATATGTATCATGCTATAAAAAATTATGTTTATCTTATTTCTATAATTTAGCTCAAATCACACAATATCCACAACAAAAAGTAAAGTATTGTAAGAAAAACTAGGATACTGCTAAAAGAATTTTAAAAAATATTTTCTTGGAATCAAATAAAGTTATACTTGGGTTAAAAAATAAATTAAATTCATTAAAATTAGTGACTAAAAATTCTATCGGACTTAATTCATCAAGTATGATAAATCAAAATTTGAATATTATTTTTAATATATAAAATTTAAAGTTAAACTCAAACTCCATTTATTCATTAAAAAGTTATCAAATATACGTGAATATTAAGCTATTTTAAAATTTTTATGTGCTTAATAACAAAAAGCAAATTCAAACATAATTTGAAATTTTAATTAAAAAATTTAAATAATGCATCGGACAACTCAATTTAATTTTTCAACATATGTAATGATACAATTCCAAGTTCCAACCCACCTCCGGACCTCCCCTCCATTTTCCCTTGAATCATAACAAACACCAAGAGAAACTGATTAAAATCAAATCACGATGACTGTTCTCCTAGTCCTAGTTGCATTTTCAATAATCATATCCCCCTTCCGTCTTCTCAGTCCCGACGTGCAGGCCTTGTATGTTAGAATTCAGATCTCTTCTCCTCACATTATTCTACTCCCCACTCCTCCATCTCTTTTTCTTTTCTTCTTTGCCAGTCTGCCCTTTACCTCAGAACACACTAATCAGTAGCACTCGGAGACCAAAGCTATGTCGATGACGCGGCCGCCCAACGAGCCATCCTCGGCCAATTGGGACTGCATGCTGCCGGGGCCGCCATCGAAGAACAACGCCGGATCCAACGACCTCTCCCCCGCCGGACTCCTCGCCTACGCAGCTGGCAGCTCCGTCGCTATCGTCGACACCCACTCCATGCAACTCGTCTCCACCATCCCTCTACCTCTGCCCCCTTCCTCCGCCGCCTCCCCCTTCATCACCGCCGTAAGATGGTCTCCCCTCCCCCTTCCTCACCACCTCCTCGAGAATGAAAACTCCTCCACGCACCTCCTGCTATCCGTCGGTGATCGCCATGGGCGCATTTCGCTGCTTGATTTCCGCTCCAAAGCCCCCATTCTTTTCTTCGACACCAACAATCCTAATTCCTCTAAGTTAGGTATCCAGGATCTCTGCTGGATCCGGACCCGATTGGACTCCTGGTCCCTCGCGGCCATTTCAGGACCCTCCTTGCTGTCTATTTATAACACATCCACTGGCCGCTGCTTCTTCAAGTACGACGCTTCCCCAGAATACTTCTCATGTCTCCGCCACGATCCCTTCGATTCCCGCCATTTCTGTGCCTTGGGGATTAAGGGATTCCTACTGTCGGTGAAACTGATGGGTGATGATTCTGAGAACGACGTCGTGTTGAAGGAACTTCAGATTCGCACGGACGCGTCGGAATTGCTGAGACTTGAGAGGGATTCTTCTAGTGGCAGTAACAACGGGGCGCCGGCATCTGCGGTTTTCCCCAATTATGTGGTGAAGTTTGCATTCTCACCACACTGGAAGCATGTAATATTAGTCGGGTTTCCGAGAGAGCTGGTGTTGTTTGACTTGCAGTACGAATTGGTGTTGTTTGCGACAGGGTTGCCGAGGGGGTTCGGCAAGTTCATGGAGGTGTTGCCAGATGTGAATATGGAGGTCTTTTACTGCGCTCATTTGGATGGGAAACTCAGTACTTGGCGACGCAAAGAGTGAGTGTTGTATGTCAACATGACTTTAAGTGTGTTGTTTAATTATTTGTGTTTGTCTTGACTATATTTCTGAGTTTGATAGATGTAGGTTGTGATTCCATGTAAACTATTTGAAATTAGTTTGTTCAAACTCAGCAACGATATTGAGACATATTTCAACGTGTTAGAAAAATTATCTATGAAAAATGTTTCAATCGGAAGTTTCATGGCCAACATTCACATCAATGTTGTTTTAAACTTAAGAACTGACCGGATGAGGGGAATTTATAATCTTGACAATTGTGAGAAGTTTAGTAAGAGGTTCCAAAGGTATTTTCTGTTGCCAGGAATGTGGTAAAGGAATGGATCTCTTGATGAGTGAATCATGAAAGGAGATCAAAGCCATTTTATGGAGTATATAGCATGATCTTGGACTTTTATGGTTAAAGATTTTGATTCTATGACCATGTTAATCTATGAATGTTTTCAAGTTGTAGGAAGTAGGAACAATGTGATGATTTCATTATGCTGCTCTTGTTAATAGTAGTAATGCTATAGTATGTGCACATCATTTCGAGAGTGAGCTTTTAGTAGATCTAAGTTCAGTCACTTATTTGCTTTTCCTGGATATTTTTATTAGAGTTGGTTTGCGCAGCATTATGCCATCATGACAAGGAGTATATAAGTATACACCAAATTTTTGTACCATTGCATTGGATGGTTGGGAAATTGTTCTGTTAGTTCAATCTTAGGTGGACTTCTGAAGGCATGCTTATTTGCATCTTACCTCAGGGGAGAGCAGGTGCACACTATGTGTTCAATGGATGAATTAATGCCCTCAGTTGGCACAACAGTTCCCTCTCCCTTTGTTCTTGCAGTTGCCATCTCCCAATCAGATTACACACTCCAAGACATTCACAAGCATTGTCTTGACACAGATTCATTTGATATGGATTTCTATAATTCTTTTGATTTCTTTGATGAATCTCTTGTAATCTCTAAGACACATTTGATATCCGTTTCGGATGATGGGAAAGTGTGGAAATGGCTCCTGACTGCTGAAGGGTCAAGGGATGGTCAGAAGGATATAGAGAATGTTAAAAATGTTGCTGAAGTCCGTGAAGTTCCAGTCACTGAAGTTGATTCCAAATCAGAAGTTTTTTCTGCTGATGAACATGCACAGGATACTGTTACGCAGCTAGATGATACAAATAGCAGAGAGAACCACCCATCTGGTCCCACTATTGCTGCAGATGAAGTGTCATTTAAGGTTGGTGGTTTAGTGAATCTTATATTTATAGCTAGTATTTCTTTTCTTCCCTTTGGAATATCTATTGCATGCTGTTTTAGCTGTTGCTACTGTGGTTGAGTTGATGGTACGAGGATCACGACTGGGTTTCTGATGTTTTGCATGTTATTTTATTTTTATGTTTCAGAAATATATATTCATACATGAAAATTAGCTGGCTGTGAAAATCATCATGTAACCATAGTTTTGGATTGTGCACTTCACTTGAATAGATGTTGGACACCCGACGCATGCAAGCTTCTAAAAGTTAGGGCATAACTGATCTTGTTGTAAGTCAATTTGAATAGTAAAAGTTCACGTGCATGATGTCAACCCTATGTAAAAAATGTAATTACTTTATGCGGTTGAATCATGATTAATTCTGTTGTAGAAGGTTATCAAAGGAACTCTAGAAATTGTGTACTTGCGTGTGTGTGTTTTCTTCGTCTTCTTCTTCCTACCACTTCCATTTTTCAAATCCTTTTATTTGTGTGCTCCTTCAATGTTTCCTGTGAGGTTTTAAATCACTAGGTATTTTCAGGTTCTTGGACTGCCAGAAAAAAGGGTCCTCATATGTTTGTTTTGGATTTAAATTGAGACTAAGGGCCTGATCCTGTATTATGCTGTTGTTCACTATAAATAGCCTGCTGCTTTCCTTTTTATGCATATATTTTAAATTGCTATTGTATGAATAACGCAGATGAATCTAGTTGGACAGCTTCATCTTCTCTCATCAGCTGTGAGTATGCTGGCCGTACCATCCCCTTCCTTGACAGCTACTTTGGCACGTGAGTGATCTTTTATTGTTTCCTGTAATTGTTAAATCCTTTCGTTACCCCCCTTTAGAGGTCATCTAATCTTCAAATATATGAAGCTTCTTAAAAGTTTAGCAGCATGTTGTGGGTTAACTAATTATTCATGCAATACATAAAGGTGGTGGAAACTCTCCTGCTGTAGCTGTTCCTCTGGTTGCTTTAGGAACGCAAAATGGCACAATAGATGTGATTGACATCTCTGCCAATGCTATTGCTGCAAGTTTTTCCGTTCATAGCAGTGTGGTCAGGGGATTACGCTGGCTAGGAAATTCAAGACTGGTCTCATTTTCTTATATGCAGGTCAGAATTGTCTGTTTGGTGCATCATAATTTCTTGGAGACAACATTTACTGTTTTTTTATCCATATCCTTTTAAGCTATGTTGACAATTACTTCATGCTTTAATTCTCTTTGGTTTAATAAGTGACTCTATTTTTGAAGTGTTGTCTTTGTTATCTGTAAACTGTGGCTTCATATACACTATTTATTTGTGTATTCAGGGAACTGAGAAAACAGGAGGGTATGTGAATAGGCTTGTTGTAACCTGCCTAAGAAGTGGCCTTAATCGGACATTTCGAGTACTGCAAAAGCCAGAGCGAGCACCAATAAGAGCATTAAGGGCTTCATCTTCTGGAAGGTTAGCTGATTCCTTGTTGGTTCTTTTTGTTTGTTTTGTATTTATTTGCATCATTCCTTTTGCTTTCTGTACAAGCTGATGAAAACTTGGTCTTCTTATGAATATGTTTGTGTATACTGCTGAACATCTGTTCCACCTCAACTCCAACAACCCCCCCCCCCCCCCCCCCCCCCCCCCCCCCCCAACAACAAAACAACAAAAGCCAAAAAAAAGATTGAAGATTATATATTCACACTGAACTTCAGAGTTATTAAAAAGAATTCCACTTTTATATGTTCAATCCTATTTACTTCAAGAAAATAGGGGAAAAAGAGAGAGTTGAAACTGGAAAATATTGCAAAATTAAACAATCTTTCGTTGCTGCTGCTGCAGCCATCTTCACTTTCCATTTTAATAGTATATCTTTTATATTCCTTTCCCTTTTGGAGGCATCAGTAGTACAGATTGTTTTGAGCTAGGGAAATGGATGCTTGATCTGGAAAGGGAGGCTGAGGCTATGAGAAGAATCCATGGCTGAGAGTATGATGGATGGTGAAGGTGGGAGTCCTATTGGAGTTGGGGTTGATCGCAGGGTTGAGGTTTTGTCATTTCATATTGAGTAGTAAGATAGGGTGCAGTGATGAGACTTGAGCTACAGAGCTGGGGAAATTAGGGATGGGGCAGAGTTGGGGCTTGAAGGGGTGCTTGTGGTGATTTAGAGAGGAGTTGGGCCTTTGTTGTTGTTGGTAACTGGCTTAGATGGAAAATATAATTTTGTGAGGATATCCAAGAGTAGTAGTGTAAGTTATTTTAGCAAATGCTATTGGTAATATCAAGTGGCACTTTTTGGAGAAGTGGCCAGAACTGTGAATGTAGATAGGATTCGCCTTCTTTTAGTCCACAGCTAGCCTATAAAGGGCTGTTGGTAGGCAAGAATAGGATTAGATGGGATCATGGGAATGGAACGAGTTTAGAAATGGAATACAGATGGGAACCGAATGGTGTGGATATAACTTTTTCTATACTTTGTATGTACAAGGAATGAGAAAAGAATGAAATTGTTTTTTTTCCTTGTTTGATTCTACTCTCATGATTTGTAAGTAGTAATGACGGACAGGAATAGAATGAAACTTTTTAAATTATCAAATTACTCTTTTTTAAAAATTATTAATATAAATAATTTATTAGTAAATATAATGTAGTTTTAATATTACTTAATGTTATTCAAATTACATCAGTAAATATATGCAGTTTATATCTTATCAATTATGTTATATATGTTTACGCAAAAAAGTATAAACACAAGTCCTTTGAAATTACTCTTTCCATAATTATAAATTAGCAAGTTCTTTCAAACTTTTTGATAAAATGTTATTAAGAAAATTATAAAATATCTTATAACTAGAGTGCTTAGTATTTTTGTATAAGGATTGAATGCCTTTATTGCACTTTTTTATAACTTTCATTTAAAGAGTTGTTGATAAAATCCCCGACACTTTATTTATTAGTATTATAAATATTTTTTAATCATTCAAAGAGATGCGGATATAACTAATATCTAAATTATATATATATTTCATTAGGCGTGGACCAAGTCAATGCGTCTACTTTTTTATTATAAAAATTGAGAGGTGCATAATTATTCTTATTTTTATTATTTATATTTTTATAATACTTTATAATATCTTAATATTTTTATACTATTAATAAAAGATACAGGAGCAAAATAAATAATCTAAATAAAAACATGTAAATCAAATAAGTCGGAACATAATATAAAAAATTTACAAATTGAAGTTTTGTTAAATATAAAAGTCTTTCTTTAAATCTTAGAGGGTAATTTTGTCAAAGAAAAATATAGGTTCATTTCTGATGAACTAGGAATAGTTAAACCCATAGGGAAGAGAGGACATGGCTAAACATGTATTTTTGGGAATGGGGATTCCCATCTTTAAATTATACCAAGCATGGGTTTTGAAATGGACTTAGGAGTGCTCATTCCATTTCTAGCTCATTCCTGTTTACCAATCTAACCATTTCTTTTTACTTCTTGGGTTTGAGAATTGGATTCTTTTAGGCCAATAAAATGAAGAAAGAGCTTGTTCTAAATGCTTCTCTAATTTGAAATATGGTTGCTTGTATATCATTTTCTAATGTCAAGCCTTTCTGATACGAACCGAAATATAAATTGATTGAATTGTTAAATTGTTAAATCTCACCTGAGGATTAAAGGAGTGAATTGATCCTGAACAGGAAGATAAAAATCCAAGCAGAAACAAGGAGTTTCAGCTAGGGTGATAGAATTGAGAATAACAGATTTGGGGTGGGGTAGGGGGCAAATTTCTGGATTTCATTCATTACTGAATAATGAGTACAAACAGCCACCAATTTATATATTTGAGAGGCAGTTATTGAAAGAAAGGAAAACAACAAGTATGCCATAAACTCCTAGGCCTTGTTTGGTTGCCAACTCCCAATTTGTTTTTCAACTCCCAAAATATAAACAAACAAACCATACACATTCCCCAACCTTACTCCCAAAACGCACCCAAAAAGGCCTAAAATATCCTCCCAATTCATTTCCTACCTATTCTAGCCCTTTCATTTTTTGTCCCCCTATCCAATTTATAGATACTCATAAATAAATAATTTTAAAATATTCATTTCACCCCACCAACCCAACAAAAAAGTTATTGATGTGACATCTTGTACCCTCCCAAAACACAAACAAACAAACAATTTTCTCTCAATTCATTCTCTACCTACCACCAAAAATACAAACAAACAACCATCACATTCCCCAACCTCACTTCCCAAAAACTATCTTGGCAATTTTTTTTGGTAAAATGCCCCAATTCACAACAAAACAAAGCCCAACAAACATCAGCTGGCAAATTGCATAGTCATTTGTAAATTCACATCCCCCTCCAAATAAAAATGTCATCAGCTCTTTTAAGTTTATGCATTGAGATTTTGGTATGTAAAACTTTCAAAGCACTTTGTGATGAGAAGTGCCTTTGGGTTGGGTGGTGGGGTGGGGTTGGACTTTTAAAGTTGGAATAAATGGTTCCAGTGAAGTATATGCCCAGCAGCTCGGGGAAACATGCAGAATTGAGAGGCAGAAAGCAGCAAAGAAGACTTATGATTTTAGAGTGCTTTAGCTTATAACCAAGCTTTGATGTGCTACCTAAACTTTCATTTAAGGTTTTTGAAGTTGTTGATTCCCCTAGTTTTTTTAGGCTCATTTGGATGTTGCTGAAGCCTACCACTGAAAAACATACAATGTACAACAGTTTTTCTGGAGATACTATTCCCCTTCGACCTGGACAACCTTTGTACTTACTAGAGATATCCTTCTTTGTAGCTTGTTCAGGCCTGTTTTTTGCAGGAGAAAGAATTGTCAGAGTTTGAAGACGTTTGAAGATTGTAAAGTCAAGTCAATCTGTTCTTTTCCTCAAACAATTGAATGATTTTTCTAGCTCACGATCACAACTGAATAACAACTTTCCAGATTAGCTCATTTAGATTGGTATGGAAATACTACATCAAGCGTAGATAAATTTATCAGTTCAAATCAGATTTGGCCACATTGCTATAGAATTTAACAAAATATTACTATGTTTTCGAGCAGACTTTGATTAACCATGGAAGTTCCAAGCTCAATGTATTTGACAGAATGTGACTTCGGCTTTGGAGGATTTGCAGAATCTCAATTCTAAGGAGAGATTTCAATGAAAATCTTTTTGCATAAAACACTTACGAAGATGTTTGGGAAAAGATCAATTAAATATTTTGGGAGGATATTTCCATCTTAACAAGGAAAGAAATCTTTAGGACCAGCTATTAGGTTTAAATGATTTTAAGAAGTAACTTTGATGCAAACTGGATCAGTTTTGGCTCATTTAACAAATTTGACAGATAGAGATCAATCCATTGAGTTTGTCTTGGCTGACTACTCAACTCTCCATTAATGCTCTTGAGTCTTGAAGTGGATTTTAATGTACTGCAGTGGGGTGCTTACCCTGCCATTTCTCGGTTCAAACCGTTAGATGAAATAAATTGTTTGTTATCTTCAAAACATATTTGAGTATTGAACCAAAGCTCAACTCACTTGTCCGGTTACAATAACTACAACCATTTTCATCTTATTTCAGTCTTGTAATCCAAGTATCCAACAATTTCTTTTTTGATTCTTTGCAAAGGAGAAGATTACTTTTTGTACCAAACAAGTGAATTCAATCCTGATTCCTTTATAAGAACAAGATATATTAGTCCCTTCAGACTTCAAGAACAAGAACATTTAAAGCTCTATTAAGAACAAGATATATTGATTCTAGTGGAACAGTGAACAAGAACGAAGCTAAAGAAATGTATAATTTTTGCAAATATGTAATAACATTGCATATATTGGTTTATAATGTTCTAGTATCAATATTTTCTAATTCATAAATTTAATACTTTCAAATTATTATGCATTTATACTCGAGTATTGTTTTGTATACAAACTTATATATTTGTGCATGTTTATATGCACTTTTTAACGGTACAACTATATGCCTGATCCAGTTATCCAGTTAGTGATGGATCAAGATAGTTTCACTTAAGTCCTCTTATTTATTTAACTACTTTCATTCTTTTTGAGTGGTCTTGCCTAAAATATTATCAGGCAAGCGAAATTTAAGAAGCACGCAATACTTCCAGTTTAGACTGCTGAATGCTGATATTAAATACTTGATATTTTTACGGAAAATCTGAACTCCAGATTTCTAACTACAATTTCAAAGCGATGGTCTTGATTTATGATACCATTATGTCAATTTTAATGTATATTTTAACAATTATAATATAAGTTGCACCATTACTTATATGCTGAATTCTATGGTGATGGTCCAAAAGTGGTTGACTAGGAACAAATTATGAAAGAGTATTCACAGGCAATAAGATTATGTTGTGACTAACTACTAAAGTTCTTTTTCATCATATTTTGGAGGCCTCCACCACTGAATGTGCTAGCACACATGTAAACATATTGGGGGGTGGGGTGGGGGGGAGTAATCATGGGATAGAGATCTTTTGTCTTTCTTAAACAGACTTCTCATTCAAATGGCTTAAATAATTTTCTGCCTACATTTATTTGTTCTAGAACAATATTTAGATCCACTTGACTAATAATTCAACTATGGGATCATTGCTAGTGAATGGTAGTCTGAAGCATCTGGGCTCATGATTATCTTTCTACTCTAATCTAATTATTGTGTATCTTGCCGCCTTTTTATCCTCTCTGTTCTTTATTTTTTCTTCTTGCCTCCTTTTTCTTCTTGAATTGGTATCACATAAATGTAACTGGGTACATATCTGTTCACTGTTGAAGAGTTTGAGAATTTTGGCTGGTGCCCTTGACTGCAATCTGGATCTGGCGTTAGGGTGGGTTGCTTGGGCTGTGAGGCCAGCTTGGACATTGAGCTCCAAATGAATTGGCAGGGTAGTTCACTCGTTATATAGGAAATGAAAAATGCCAAGGTTATTGCGTAAATAAGAGACAGGAACTTGGCAGAATATCTAACTGCTAGTGGGCTATGAAATTAATCTAAACTGCACTTTCCATAAAGAAAGTGGTGACATCTTATTGATTTAACTTCAGAATTTCCGTCAGATGTCATGCAACTTCTGGTATGGGTTACACCTACCTACCAATTATAGTTCCAGAGTTGTGACGGGGGAGTTTTCGGGTTTATGGAAAAAGGTTATTCGAAGGTTGAATGCATTTGTTAGTTATCTTTGATATAATTATTTTGTAGATAAGGCTAGGTTGATTTTACACTTAACTAAGATCTGTTGAATGACTGCCTAACCTAAACGCTTAAATTGTTAGGACATTAAATATATAATATCTCTAACAAGCTTCATTGCATAAGTGTATTCTTTTTGTGAACTTCCGCATGGGCATAAATGGGTAGCCGTGAGAACTGCCTCTTGTTTGGCCTGGCTCTATTACCAATATTATATTTCCCCCTCATCTAAAAGCTTAAGTTATTGGATAGCAGAGACATTAAATATATAATGTTTCTGACAAGATCAACATGGCATGTTCTAGTTTAAGGCAATAGTTTTTATCAATTTCTTACTAACGAAAATTCTTAACTGTTGTCACAGTTATCAAAGGCGAGCACCTGGCTCACCTCAGGCGGCCAGGCGCTGCCTTGCTGCCTCAAATTTGTGAGGCCAGGCGCCTACCGCCTTGGGGCCCTCGCACGCCTTGCCTCTATAAAAAAGGCGTGCCTTGCCCTAAAACTGAGAAAATAAAGAAACAAAATCTTAAGAAAAGGAAAGTAAATGAAGGGAGGTCCAGCCTCATCCATGGCTGCCACCACTATCCACGGCCGCCACAATTTCTGCCGATTGAACCGCCAACGGCATCTCCAAACTCCATTAACAGTTGCCATTTCAGTTTTGTGTTTCACTGATCTTCTTTTCTATCAAAGAATTTTTCGTATTTATATGCATGATATAAATGCTATAACTACAATTTACTAGAAGAATAATGAATGACTTAAACTATTTCCTTTAACTTTATTGTTCCTAAGGCCTTATTAATTCCTTAACTACTATTTCTAACACCTTATTTATTCTGATTTGATTTTCTATGTAACTACTACTTCCAACAACATTCAATAATTACTTCTATCATTTCCAACAACGTTAACTACTACATACAATATTTTTTGTTGAGATTTACTCTAGAGCCTAGGCTTGCTTTTCTATTTTTGCCCCCAGCCTTTTTTATTTTTATTTTTAAATTTCTATTCCTTTCTTCTATTTTTTACTATTTTTTGTCATTTATACATAACATGTTTTTGAAATTTTTGTTTTATATATATATATTTTTTATATTATCATCTCGTTCGCCTTTTGTTCGCCCGCCTCTCACCTCGCCCCTCGCCTTAAAAATGGGTTTCTCGCCTGCCTCACACCTCACGCCTCTAATAACTATGACTGTTGTCTTCTAAGGGTCCTGGAAAATGTCAGGAAAGCAGATGCATTTGTCTTACAAAACATATATGTTTATGATAACCAAAGCAGCTGTGATACTGTAATAAAAAATGATTTAATGTGTTATTGATTCAAAAAATAAGCATCTCTAGCATTCACTTGTACATGGCTTCTTAGCAATTTTTCACGAGATCCTTCCTTCATGTAGCTATAAATTCTTTCAGATATCTTTTGATTTTGTTCCGGGATGCACCTGTAGAGGTTTGGGCAATGACAAAGACTCCAATAATGGTTAGTTTCTAATTCTTCTACTTTATCTGCCATTTTTGGATTGTGGTTTGATGATTGTTTTCTCTCTTCCTTGTTGGAAGATCTTTTGATATTTGACATTTTGCCATTTTTGGATTGTGGTTTATCATTGTTTTACCTCTCTTCCTTGCTGGGAGATCTTTTTGATATTTGACATTTGACATTTGACATTTTTTAAAGTGTCTATATGTATCAATAACAAATATGCATTCATTCAGCTGATGTGAAGTTGTAGGGTTGAACTAGAGGATGGTAAATGATCAGACAACTAATGAATTTCCTCTTGTTTCACTTTTAAGATTCAGCAAGATTGAATTTCATTTGATCTAATTTTCCCTATAACAGAAATATAAGTCAGATATTGCGAACTTCTGAATTCCTTTTATTGATCTTGTCCACTATATCCTCCTTCCTAATAGGAAATATACCTTTCATATTTGAAAAAATATAGAGGAAAATGTCTATAGTAGAATAAATTGTTAATTCTTTCAACCTCTGCAGAAATTTAAACTATATAACTTTATCATGCAGCTGAGGTCATTAGCTCTTCCATTTACTGTTCTTGAGTGGACTCTTCCAACAGTTCCAAGGCCGGCCCAAAGTAAACCTTCGAGGACCTCTTCATTTTCATCCAAAGACCAAGTCAGCAGCCCCCCAGCTGGGACCTCTTCCCCTACTAAAGCATCAACAGATGCTAGTGAGCAAGTTTTGCTTGAAATTATATTTATTGACTTACAGCTGTATTTTGCTGTACATCTGAATCCTATATATGCTAGCTTTCCTTAAGATTTACATGCGATAGTACATGAATTGCAGAAGAAGGAGCAGAAGGATCACAAGATGAATTTTCAGAAAGCTTTGCATTTGCCTTGGTGAATGGCGCACTTGGAGTTTTTGAGGTCCATGGACGGAGAATCCGAGACTTCAGGTATTCTTTTTCTTTAATTCGTGGTTGTATGGTTGCCTTTTAAGGATGCGCTTGAAGTTAATTTCAAGTTAAATTTTTAGGTTGAAGCTGCAGTAAATTTGGATAACTACCTTCATCTAATTTTTAAGACCATTTGGATGTAGTAGGAGAGTTTTATTTGGAAATTTTGTTGACTGGGTGGATATGCATTATGGATAAATAGTTAATCGTTAAAAGGAAAATTACAATAAATAATTATTAAAAGGAAACTGCAATTATTAATCATTAAAAGAAACTTGCAAATTGTGAGACCCCTTAAATAGCCATACCATGAGTCAAGAGACACCAGTAAGGTGTTCTCCAGTTGTATTAGGCATGTATATATATATATATATATGCATCACATAGATCTTTATTGAAATTTGAAACTGTCATTTGCATCCTCTCATGTGGATTGTTTATAATGATTTCAATATTTTTCTCATGTCTTAGATTTCAAACATGTAAATATTTCAAGTGTTGCTTCTGTCTCAGATTTTAACCTCTTACAAGAGTATGGTTAAACAGAATAAAGATTTGCCATTTCCGAAATGAAGCAAAAATATGGGTCATCCAATTAGGGTATGTGTACCAATAGTGATGGGATGAAGAGGGTTGTCAGTTTCTCATTTGTGCAATATCTCATAATTAATAGCGGCTACATATTAGATGCACCTCAAGTTTGGGCAAATAACTGGAGGGAATAGGCTTTAGGTTGACATTCTGTATTACTAGAGTTAGTTTATTGACAAAGGTTGTGCCATTAATGCTTCTATCTGGATGTTTTTAATTAGTTATCAATGTCAAAGGGGCTGAAATTGAACCCATCTTTTGGGAAAAAGATTACTTCTAACAAACAAAGTGGATGTATATTATGGTTCAGCAGTCACTATTTGATTAACACTCTTTGTTTTTTTCCTTCTTTTATGTTGCCTTTTATTGAGAGCTATTTACTTATGCTAAGAGTGGTCTGCTTCAATCTTTTCCTGACTTTGGCCCCTCTGTGTTATTTTCTTGTCTTGCCCAAACTCTCAGCATTTACTCTTTACTGCATATCATTCCTCGTCATGATCTTGATTTAACGTTAATATGTTTATCATAATCTGATGCATAAGAAAGTTGCTCAAATTAGTGATTTTTTCCAAAACGGCTCCTTGAGCTTTATGTGGTATTGGATGTATAAGTTAATGCCCGGTTGATTTGTTAACCAAGCTACTTTAGTTTTCATTTACAACTTGACAGCTGACGCTAGTCTTCATTAAGTTTGACTCCAATCTCAAATTCTGTTCAGTGGATGCTTGCTAAATATTGAGATGCTGTGGTCATATATTAGAGTGTATATATGTGTGTATCATGTTGACTGAGTTTTGTTCCGGATCAATTCTTTTACAAAATAGATGTTATTTCAGTAAAAATCATATGGACAAAGATTTGGGTTTTGTTGATTATAAGTTGAGGGTTAACCAGCCTAGTTGCTTCATTGTTAGCTGGATATGTCCTTGTAGAGTAACTTGTTAATTTTCTGTCCTGTTTGGATGGCTGTTCTAAGAGTTCAAGGGTTTGCTATTCAGTCAGAACTTTTCTTACTTTTATAGAATCACAGCTCTGGTAAGGTGCAATATTTCTAGCAAGTCTGGTGACGATGGGATTTTGTTTGATACATGCTCTCTCTGTCAATTTAGTTTGTCTTTATCTTATGGTGCTGTTTATTTGATATATTCGCATATTGTAATCTTTGATCCTCTTGTTTATTAGAAGGCTTTATTATTTGAACTTCAGGGTATATAAAGTTAATAATAGGCTGCTGAGAACTCAAAATGCAACAGTGTCACTAAAACATTTATTTGTTTAATTATTGCTGACAACCATGAGTCTTGAATTAGTTTTGAATCTTGATGAGATCATATGGTACCAACAATTTCCCCAAAGTCCAAATAGGAATTTTATGGCTGCTTTTATCTGTGTTCCAATGTCAGATGTTTCACCTGCATCAAGAATTTATCTTGTCATTAAGTGTCTTTAATTAAGTCTAATCTATGGTTATATACATCCTCACACTAGACAAACATTAACTTAGGCATGTTCTTCTTAGACTGTGGATAGGTGAGGTGTATGATCCGTTAGCAGATAAATGATGGTAGCCATATAGAGTTTTTATTGCCCTCGTCATCCAGCTGTCTTCTAGAGTTTCATGACTATTTCTCAATATAAAAATTGAAAAATTGATTTTTGTTTTTCTTTTCATTGTACTATGTCTTCACCTTATGTTTCTGGGATTAAAAAGTGACTAGTCATTTTCATGTATATTATTGCAGCCTTTGGATTATCAACTCCCTCTTGTCATATTTCAGCTTTACAGCATGTTATTCTCATTATAGTGAAGTTTCCATTTATTAAGTTTACTATTTTATATTACATATTTCACTAGTTTATCATGTATTACTTTGATCTGAATGGCGTTCTGTGTTCTTTCATGATCTTAACACCATGAAAGTGCTGTGATTAGTGTCATCTTATATGAATTTGTCATTATTTCAGACCGAAGTGGCCATCTTCTTCCTTTGTTACCTCTGATGGATTGATTACAGCCATGGCTTATCGCTTGCCTCATGTAGTACGTACCATATATGATGGACTAGTTTCATTCATGATTATCATGTTTTTGACTTGATTCGAAGGTTTCATGTTGGAAGCTCTGTATTCACTTTTCAGGTTATGGGGGACAGGTCTGGGAACATACGTTGGTGGGATGTGACAACTGCGCAATCATCCTCATTCAATACTCACAGGGATGGTATTAGGAGAATCAAGTTCTCACCAGTTGTTCCTGGAGATCGTAGCCGCGGGCGCATTGCTGTTTTATTTTATGACAACACATTTTCCGTGTTTGATCTTGTAAGATGACATGTCACTAGTTGAATATTTGCGAGTGTGTGAAACATTATGTGTGAAGTACTGCTATGTCAAATTCCATGTATCTCAAGTTATAGATATGCAAAAAATAGAGATGCTGATATTTATTCTTTTGAGGTGTTAAAGAGACATCATACAGTAACTTAAAATTCGTTCAACTCCATCCTCAATCATATCGATAAGAGCTATTAGGAAAATCTTTTCTCTTCAATTTTATGTGCAAGCCATATGAATGTAAAAGGATTATTTCACTTTATTTTTCTCTTATCATTGATCTAGGGAACTCTCTGTTTGATTCTAAATTTACTAATTATTTCTGATTTGCAGGATTCACCCGATCCATTGGCTAATTCCCTTTTACAACCACAATTTCCTGGAACTCTAGTACTTGAACTTGACTGGTTGCCGTTGCGGACAAATAAGGATGATCCGCTGGTACTGTGCATTGCTGGAGCTGATAGTAGTTTCCGCCTTGTTGAACTTAATGTGTATGTCTATTAATTCCTCAAAGTTTGATATAAATCTTTATGTTTTCAGCTTTTACCTGCTTCAACTATGTGTATATGCATGTCCAGAGTACGCTTCTGGGAGAGGACATGGTTATGGTGGCCTAAGACAGTAGTACTACCTCTGTCCTAAGTTTGTAACTCCCATTTTTTCAGAATGCTCCAGAATAAGGTCCTGTTTCGTGAAATGGAACTTTTTTTCTGAAAGTACTACCTCAGTTAAAATAATAACTCTCAAACACTACTTTTAAAGGCAATAAATATGATCTTGTTCAAATGGGAGTGTTTGCTTATGCGATGCAGGAAGTATTAATTCCAAAATGAGCCAGATAATGTTGGTCTGCAAGTCAATATGTTCATTTTGATTAGGAGTCATATTTTCAGATTGTCATCAATATGAAGTATTATTCTTGTAGGAAAGCCTTTAAGTATTGTGTAAAAGATCCACAAAGAAGCACATGTTATGGTCAGGAGAATTCACATAAAATAGAAATATGAAAAATGTCAAGTAAGAAAGACAAGGAAAAAAAATGAAAATGAAAAGTGAAGCTTTTGGATCACAGAAATTTGTAAGAACCAAGAGAAAGGATTGATATTTCCACTGTTCCAAATCTGCTCAGGATTATTTCTAAATATTGGAATGGGAAATGGGCTGAATGCATATGATACTTGTTACTGCATTGGTACACCAAAGTTAGCATAGTAGCTTTTTTTCATAATGCATGCCATTGGATTTTTAATTTCTTTACAAAGTGAGATTTGTGTACATGCCATATCTGCTGTGCAGAGCATTCAGCATCTTCTTACTCAACTTTTCATGTTTTGGTTTGTGACTTGAAATTCAATATATATGTTGCTTGTCACAAATATATTGGAACACACACAACTTGGAAGCAGCTTGATATAATCGATGAATTCAAATTTCTCTGCATGCAGAAGTGACCAGAAAATGGGGGTTGGTGGTCCCCCAGCCCGACCTATGAAAGAGAGATTTCGGCCGGTACCTTTGCCCTCTCCTGTATTGCTCCCCACACCACATGCCCTGGTATCTTCTGAAATTTGACTGTTAAGTAAACTACACATTCATGGTTATTCTGTTCTAGTCTCCTCATTCTATGAACTAGGTGTATGACAAGGATTTTAAGGGAGGGGAACTTGTGTATGTCTATATCTTTTGTGTCTTACAAGATGTACAAAGTACTACTACCATCATAACGATATTCTGCGAAAATATTTGACCATTAGAAGTTAAAATTGATGACAAGTACAAGTCATCAATCTGCTCATTTTTTAGATGGTTTGTTTTCAACAGGCATTGCGAATGATTTTACAGTTGGGTGTGAAACCTTCATGGTTTGATGTATTCAGTACAACCATGAGTGAGGCATATTCACATATTCCAGGAACCCCGTCAGCTGGAGATCTTCGTGGTTATATGATTGATTCACCACGTGTCGGTGACACTGCTGTTCCGGAGATGCTTCTGAAAGTATTAGAGCCTTACCGTAAAGAAGGTGTGCTTCTGTCCTGTTTACAACTAATATAAAATACTTGCTTTAGAATTTCATGACTTTTTCTTCCTTTACAAGCAAGATATTTAATGACTTTTTTCTTCCTTTACATATCCTTAAGGGTGCCTTCTCGATGATGAGAGAGCGAGACTATATGCCAAAGTTGTTCGAAAAGGCTCCACGTTGAGGTTGGCATTTGCAGCTGCCATCTTTGGTGAATCCATGGAAGCTCTTTTCTGGCTACAATTACCTCATGCTCTCAACCACTTGATGAATAAATTGATTAACAAATCGCAACAGAAAGGCCCACATAATGTGCATACTCCTCAAATTGATGAGGCATCTATGTTGAGCCGGATATCTTCAAAAGGAAAATCGGTGCCTGGATCAGGGAAAAAGAATGTTTTGGTTAGTCAAATTGAGTGATAAAAGTTTTTATTTTTAATGGACATATTTTGTTTAAACTAGCTATGAAATATTTTGGTTTTCGTGGTGGGAGATTTGTTTATGTGTCAAGGTATAGATGATTTTCTGTAGCTGAAAATTCTTTATGATGACCTTTCTCCAACAGGTTAATGGTCAACTTAAATTAATGGCTTTTGAACAGCAAGAACTGTGGGAACGTGCTAATGAACGTATCTCTTGGCATGAGAAGTTGGAGGGTGAAGAGGCAATTCAGAACCGTGTACATGAGTAAGTCTTTACTCTAAAATTACTGATACGTAACGTGCAATTTCAAGTTGTCAATAGGATCACGCACATTGCTGTAGGATGCACATGTGCATTTTGAGGCATTTCCTCTAATTATTGGATTGAGAAGTTTTAGCTTCAACTTTTGACTTCTATGGTATCATTATTGGATTCTTGTAGGATGCATAATAGTAATTATGTTTGTGATGGCTAGCCATAGATTATCTTCTTTATAATATGTGTGTATATTTTATTACTGGCAAAATGGATGTAATTAAGCTTATTTGTGTACAAATGTGAAGCTAAGTCCTTGTAAATAGTCTGATGGCTTACTATACCATGCTGAAATAGAATGCTACCAATTATGATATCAGGTGCTTAGGTACTTGAGGCACAATGAAAGAAAAGAAAGTGAAAATGAAAATACTTCCAAAATGTTTCAAATATGGCCATTGAACATTAATGGCTAGCGGTTGGAAAATAGTTTCTCTTTGTGCTTTTCGCTTGTTACTTGGTGACTAAACCAAGGAAGTATTCTCTTCTTGCATTTTCCATCTCCACTTATTCAGTACCTCAAGCTCCAAACAGTTTACAATACACTGTAAGCAGGAAATTTCTGCACAAAAGTATGGTATGACTTTGTGTTATAATCACATGCATCAGTAATTTATGTGACTGGGTCTGCGCACAAACTCCCTTCCTTGGGGCACAGACCTACTGGAGGAAAAATAAAGAGTTCTTGGAGAGGTTGGGTACATCATATGTAATACAGTAAGCATGGGACTTGCATAATCTGGTCTTCTTGGGTAAATATGAAAAGATGGAAGGTAAATCAAAGGACATCTTAATTTTCTTTTGTATGCTAGCAGCTCTGCACTTTTAAGTATAATTTACTTAACTTGCTTTATGAATCATGGACACTTCCTGCATTCCTGTGGTGATGTAGGTAATTGATATGGCGCAACCTAAGCAATCAAGAAAAACCCTGATTCTGCACTTGAACTGCATTAATTTTGTAAACGTGTGCTTTTTCATATGTGCTTTTCTGGTGACAGACAATAAAAGCATGATGCCTTGTAGAATTTAAAGTAACAAAATGATTCCTTGTGTGCCTCTCGATGTCACATGTTAGCAATCTCTAGGTTGCTGCTGGCTGTAGAAGGATAATTGTGACTCATGCTCAATGTTCTTCTCATTCACATAGTGTATGAGGAATGTGGACTTTCTAATGTGATAACTCAAATAATGAAGTTGGAAGTTTGAAACTGGAATTTTGTGGATGTTAGGATCTGGAGAGAAATTTGTGAAGTTTCTGTTGCTTTTATCTTCAAAGAGAAGAAAAGAAAAGAAAATTTTAGATGCTTGGGTGGCATTCCATTTGTACGATTGAATGCTCCTTTGTTTGGCCGTCCAGTGATGCTGCTGCCTTGTTACAATCTTCTAATGTTCCCCGCATGAAGTTCATAATGTGACAAAATGATGAAGCTGACATAATTTATGAGTAAATTTAATATTTCCAATGAAAGCATTCACTTTGGGCCTTGTGGGTTGGGAGCACATTATGATTTTCATCTTCCACTCTTTTTTTTGGTTGCTAGATATTGATATTTATCTGTAATCCAGTCAGGGGGAGTTTTCATTTTACCTCTTCATTTTCTCTCAAATATACTTTACGAGAGCTCATTTGTTCCATGAGAAAATATTCTCTCCAAAATACTTTATGGAAGCTCGTCTGTTCCATGAGAAAATCAACTGAAGCGCTCAATCCCGAAAGGCTATGGTCTGTCACAGTTTATCAAACTTCAGTTTTGCTCGCCTGCATTGTTCTATTTGGAGCTAAAATCTTTTATTTTCTTACCAATATTTCAACTTGAAGCTCAGAAGTTTCCAAACAATTTTCTACCCCAAATCACTCATACATTCTCTCGCTGCTTATCGATGCATCTGTCTCATTGAACTTTTGGTTAGAAGCTAAAATCTTATGAGGTAGTTGCTTCAGATTATATACATATCTTGTTGTGAACCTTTGCAGATTGTTAACTGAATTATATAGAATGTTGACGTAAACAAAAACGACATTTGAGCAGTGTTATCCTATGTTTCCTTCTTTCTCAGACTTGTGTCAATTGGAAACTTGGAAGCTGCTGTTAGTTTGCTGCTCTCAACTTCTCCAGAGAGCTCTTACTTCTATGTTAATGCTCTGCGAGCCGTTGCCCTTTCCTCTGCTGTATCTTCGTCTCTACTTGAACTGGCTGTTAAGGTACTTGTTTCTTCTCAACTGCTACTTTCCTGACATATCATACTGTTTATTCATGTACTCTTTGTCCATAGGTAGTTGCAGCCAATATGGTCAGAAGTGATAGGTCAATGTCTGGTACACACCTGCTTTGTGCAGTGGGGAGGTATCAGGAAGCTTGTTCTCAGGTAGAGTTTTATCTTGCACTCTGTTACCATGTATCTGTATAATGAAACCACTGCCATGAACCTGTGTCAGAACTTTTTGTCCATCATCGACATGTATAATATCATTCAAGACTATCTAGAAGTGGCACATATTTTGTTGCTGATTTTTCAGACCCGTGCCATTTGTATAATTTTTTTCTTCTGTGGGGTTTCCAACTATATTGCCTCCTGGCAATTTTAGGAGGTCTCTGTGTTACCTTTTCCATTTTTCTTTTTTCAAAAATTTATCTTGAATGGGAGGTATTTGCCAACTACAATGACACTTTTCCTCGATGGAATTATGCAATTATGTTCGGTGCAGTAGCTTACAGTGAGTTTTTTTTTTTTTTTTCTTTTTTGGGTGATGTACGGGGGTGTGATTTTTAAATGAAGGGGTTTATATACATAGCTTACAGTGAGTGCTCATTTTTTTCCTTTTGTTTTTGGATGTGTGGGGTGGGATTGATACACAGTGATGTGTTCTCTTAATGGAGGGAGTTTGTATGTATGTAATAAATGTCACACTAGCACATGCAGGGGTATCTATCATTTCCCTCTCAAAATGTGATAAAATTGTTCTTAGATTGTTTTCTCCTTGAGGGTCTGATGCACCTGGAAGGGTGACTTGCATTCTTGATGAGATGCATGTGAGTAGTATAGCTCACACATGTGACCACCAAGGTGTATCTTGCTGTGTCATATGGAAGGCCTGTCTAAATCTGACTCATGGAATGATGTGTGGCTTGTTTGCTGTTTTTGTCCTTACTGGTTGTGCCTTCTGGTTTTGGTGCCCCTTATTGTGCTTTGGATATGCCCAGCTTGGTTAAAGGACAGGACCAACAAGCAACCTTTGACAAGTTTGCAGACTAGGAAAGAATGAGGATTCATGGGAACATGCACAAGACTGGTATGGAACTAATCTATATGCAGAAGCAACTCAACCTTTAGATTGAGTTTGATAAGTTGTTAATGTCAAATCCCATGCAAGGCACAGGTTGTGAATTGGTCCTGAAAGGCGCAAAGCGGTTCCTAATGCTTGTTCAATGGTGTTTTAGGGTGAGAGCAAGAGGAACCATAGGATAAGATTGCTATGACTCAAGTCAGCACCACATGCTGTTGTCACGAAAAGGCTAATATTGACTGGGAAGCAGCTGAGATAGATGTCTGCTGCTGAAATGTTGTTTCTATATGTTGACTAAATATCCCTGGTAATGCTTATGGAAAGGGCTGACTCTCACTGTCCATTAGAATAGTTCTCTATTTTCAACAGCTAGTAGTTCTCAGCTATCCTAGCTCAGCCTGGTCATTTTGGCTAGGGATTTTCAATCTTGTTGTCTGCCATTGTTTTGATTTGCTTTGTGATATGAAATATCAGCTGGTCAGCAGTATATCATGAAAGCACTTGCTGATACAGTAGAGACCTGTTTATGGAGACCATGTGAGTAAATGGGCCAAATGACTGTAAATACGGATGTTTAGCTTTAATTTTGGGTGGGGATAAGTGATCGTGGAAATTTAAGAATGTTTTGATATCTGAATTATATATGGAACATTTAAATACATTTAGGGAAAGGAATTTCTACTAGAAAACTCTGGTGGTATGTTTATTATAAAAACACCCCTTGTGACAGTAGGTTCCATGGTTGGTATGCTACATAATACATGTCATACATGTCAATAATTTAGTTGCTTAATATGGATCAGCTGTTCTGTGGGCAAAGAAAGTGAATGTGTTGGTGGCTGTTTCTATAAATACCAAATACCTGTCTAGTTGGATGATGTTAAGTTCAGTATTATAAGCAGATTCCTCAAGTGTTTGGTTCAAATTGTCTATTTTCTGGTTGATCCTACTAAGGTCACTGAAAACTGGATGTTGCCACTAAAATTTAATTTCTGCATTGCTGTTCTTAAGCGTATTAAAGGGGAAAAAGGAATTGGCTTCCCATCCTTGAATAACCTTCCTAATATTGAATATTCATAATAATCAACCACTCGTGGGCATTAGACATGCATATATGGAAGGGTATTAAAAGGGAAAACAATAGAGTACCACCCTATACTGAAATCATTTGTAACTAAAGGTCTTGAGCTGTAGTTGCGGTGCTTGGTACTTTTTATGAAATTTCTTGTCAAGATTGGTGGAACTCAACTCCAATTTTTGTTCTTTTTATTATGGTATTCTATAGTGGTTAGAGAAGTGTGATTAGCTTCATATTGTGACTCATTTAAGTATGATTAACCTCATATTATGAATCATTTACGATTTTCTCAATTAATCGGCATGGTAATTTTTTCTTTCATTTTGGCATTTAGTGGACGTCTATATTTTGTTTCTGATTTATCCTTTTGCACCTGAATAGTTATTAGAAGAATTCAACTCCATCATGCATATTGTTATCATGCTAATCTTATCAGAGAGTCTAACCAGAGGTAATTTGTTGAACTGTTCATATGCTTGCTGAAAGGTGAAATTGATATGAGAACATTCTTACTCACTTCTGTTTCTTTTGTGCCATCTAAAGTCAAACTTGCACTTTATATTTGTGACTGCCAGCTTATTGCAACTTTAAATTCATTTGTAGTATGTACCAAGTAAGCACACAATTTGATGGAATGCACTCTTTCGTTTCAATCTCCCTCACCTTTGAATGATGTGTGTATGGTGTAATTCATCTGGCAAATATAGATATAAATGAGAGTAACCTCTTCCCTCTTGACATAATAATTGGTTTTAGAAATGGCCTGGTTCCACAGATAACTGGGCAAGCTTTTTGTTAAATTACATAAACAGGCAGAAGTCCATGATATAGCTGTTGGATTACTCAACAATTATTGTCAGTTAAATTTGTGTAGCTCTACATGAATTAGGTTAATTCAATGTTCAACTGACATCGCTAGCTCTAGTAAACCAGGGGCAATGTGTTTGCAAGAAAGTACTAAATGATCAGGATAATCACTTAAAGATTGTGAATATGTTGAAAGGGTGATCATTCTGATAATGCTTGCTTATATGTAGTTCAACCCTTATGCAGTTGCAGGATGCTGGATGCTGGACTGATGCTGCAACATTAGCTGCAACACATTTAAAAGGATCTGATTATGCAAGGTTTTGTTCCATCTTAAGTTCTAGTCAGACCTAACTCCCAGATTTATAAGAATGTCTCTGCAGGACTTCTGTCATGTTTTCTCAATTTCGGAATATTATTTGCCGTACTATATTAGTGTAATTCCATGATGTAATATTTATATATATATATATATTTTAAATATTTGACTGCCTTCTATATCTTTTTGTCTTGCAGTACAATATAGTATCATCTTTCCACTTTTTCTGGCATGGCCAGCACGTTATTTTCGTGTATTCAAGTGCCAAGTTGCTCTTCAGATCTTGTTAATCCTATTATGAGAATATTTTCTTCTGTTACGTGAGCAATTAGTATGGCAAAATTGATTTTCAAATTTATGGGTAATGGTGAAACATGTCATGTTATACTCAGTCACTCCTAGTTTTGGTTTGTGTATCTAATGTTGCATCTTTGAGATTTTTATGAACGATCCCCAGGGTGCTGCAAAGATGGGCTGAACATGTTCTTCATGCTGAGCATAACATCTGGAGGTATCATTCTTTCCAATGTATCTGTTTTCATTTTTTCGATATTTTTCTGTTTTATTTCAACCATAACCATGTGTCTATGCAGGGCATTGATCTTGTATGTTGCTGCTGGTGCATTGCAAGAGGCACTGGCAGCGCTTCGCCAGGCACAGTTACCAGACACTGCAGCCATGTTCATACTTGTTTGCCGTGAAACCCATGCTGAATTTCTCTCTCGGTTGGATTCTGATGAAGAGGCAACTTCTTTGAAGGATAAGGTGTTAAACTTGCCTGGGCTGAACCCTGCAAATCAAGATGTCATTGCAGTTGGTGAGTATTTTGGACAGTACCAAAGGAAACTAGTACATCTGTGCATGGATTCCCAGCCTTACACTGATTAAGTAGACCTGGTGGCTTCTAGTTTCTCTATGGGTCTCTAGCAATTGAGTTATGCAGAGGTTTTGGATGAAACATTTTGGTTAATTTGGCTGCCAGAAGAATTACAACATATGGCAAAATAGCCAAAACCCAGATGAACTGCTGCTGTTGCTGATAAATGGTGGTGTTACACAATCGATCCAACATCCAATATACAAGGTCTTTTGGCAACGTTTTGGAAACTAGGAGAGTTATATGCTATAGTTGTACTGTATTTTCAACCCAATGGGAATGGGATTTCCTGTATATATAGGAAATTCGAGAATCCAAATTAGTGAGAGCGGACACGAATAATATTATGTAGCCTATGAATTTTTGTGGTGTTGGCTTAGGAAGCAAGAACCGAGATGAGTACAAAATTATCACTTTCGAGGAAAAATTAAGTGGAGCATATGATTTGAAAATTAGTAGCTTGCATATTGGTTTCAATGGCTTTCATCTTTCATCATTTAACTATTTTTTGGGGTTTTTTTTCTATTGGACAAAGTAAGATGGTTTTTATTTAATAAGATAGGGCATTTCCTTTTGCTTCAAGTTCGAAGCAGGTAGCCAAAGAAATTGAGTCTCTCTCTCTATTTGCTAAGGAAGATCCAATGCTTCTTCATAAGTTGGGGTTATTCCTGCTATTTTACCGTAAAGAAAGAACTTTCTCTCTGGTATCACCGCTACCGTTTTTGTTCACGAGCTCCTACTGAAATTGGTAGGTATTGGGTTTTGAATATCTTTTCAAAGTGATCATCTATTGCCTATGCGATATTTCTATATGGATAAAAATACTAGCTTTCTTTTGATGTATTTTCGAATGATTTAAAAAAAATACCTTATTAGTGTTTAATTATTCTAATACAATTTATAAAGAGTAACTATCATTTACAACTTACTTATTCCCTTTGCTATCACCTTATAATCCACAATCATTGATTCATTGACAACATACTAAAAAATTTAAATAAATTTTTAATGTGGCGTAGACGCCAACAGGATTGGTGGATTCGACAAGTATTAACGAACTTTGTTGAATGCGTTTTGGCAACTTTCAGTACACACCCCATCAGAATCCTTAGGAGTTTGAAGATAGATTAGCATATCACGGCATAGTGGGAGAAGAAAGGGTCGATATATTGGACTTGGTCGAGAAATTCCCGAATATCTTTTTGGGTTTTTGAGACTTACATCTCTCTATAGCTTAGATCTTGATAGGGTCTACCTCGATTCCTCTTTGATCTTGGCAAGGTTTACTTCAATGCTTGTTTGGCTTTTGCCATGAGCCTTAGCAGGTTTTTAGACATAAATATAAAGTGTTTCCAAATTGTTTGTATTATATATTATATTAAAAAGGAGAGCCTTTATACTCACGAAATGGTGGTTTTAACATTGCTAAACCAATTCTCAATATACATCTTAAACATTTTATTGGATGGAGAAACTTTTAATGTCTCAAATATAATTTTACTCTTTGATAAAATAACTTCTCTCTCCTATATTCTTCTTGTTTCCTCACTTTTTTCCCTCGCTACCAAAATCTGCAAACCAGACACGTATTTTTTCTCAAATTAATCTCATAAAATCGATTTATTGGTTCTTTTTAACTATTCTTTGTCTAGAATTTAGTCTACAGAAGTGGGGCAAAATGGAGAAAATTAATCCTAGATTGCTGAGCTTTTATAATGCTAATCATTTTGCAGTAGATTTTTTTTTTTTTTTTAAAAAAAAAAAATAACGTAGAACTTATTTGTCATTGCATAGGTTTTAATTGAGAATTAATATTGCATGTTGTTTAGTATGATGTTATTAAAATTGCATTGTTATTTATTTATAATTTTCATAAAATTAATTTCTTTATTGTTTATTATTCTGACTAACATTGTGTTATATATGGTAAGATGTATTTATACATGTAGGAATAATGTGTACCGACTGCTAGTTAAAAATAAATAAAAGTCATCAATTTTGTCAACTGTATTCTAATGTCCTAACAAATTTTTAGAACCAATTATAAAGGATGTATTCTTAATCTATACTATAAAATAAAGTCTTTTTATACTCACAAAATGGTAGTTTTGGTAATAATAACCCAACTTTCTATGTACCAATTATACCTTTAAATATTTTATTTGGTAGAAAATAATTTTAAAACCCCAAATGAAAGTTTACACCTACAGAACCTATCAGTTCTTTTTATATCTGCTTTGAATTCAGTCGTCAAAAGTGGGTAGACGAGAAGAAATAAAAAACCATGACACTCTAGAAATTGAGGTAGACTGGAGTGAATTATTATCAGGTCCTTTATTCGTTTTTTGCTTTATGTTTTGTTTGCCTGTTCCTTTTGGACTAAAAAATAAGTGTAGCAACTTTTGTTTCCTAAATTACGTTTTCAAGTTTGAGATTTAATTAAATTTTAAATTGATGTGGCACCCGAGTCCCGCATCTGTTGCTCAATTAGAAGTGATTGGACATGTCTTGGGCTCGATTTCAAATTAAGCAACCCGAAAGACTAAATTCACAAAAAAATATCATTGTGATGGCAAATTTGAGATAATGGACCATTTAAAATACGCAAGTCTCAATAAAAAATGGACCATTTGAAATATTTACAATAGTTAAAGAACCAAAATTGCAATTTCCCCTGAGGTTCAATGTACATTTTCGGTGTCTTGCCTGCTGCATTAGAAAATTTTCAAGAGAATCATCTCATACAGTAGTAAGACCGCAATAACGGAATCAGCAGTCAACCAGTATAATACATCGGGGGCTTATTCAACAGGCTAATAAATTAAAATAAAATTTAAATCGAAATGGAAGAAACAGAGAAGTTTCCCAGAATTATATTGTCAGAATCAGCGGGCAGTCTGAAGTCGACTTAGTCTAATTATCTTCGGCAACTTTGTTTCCAATTAAATAAGCCACTTGTTTCTTAGAATAAATCAAACATTTTATTTTAATACCACTTTCCCTTTCAATATACATAGCACTACATTCTTGGTTTAACCATATGGAACAAAGTCTCCTTTGCCTTATTTTCACTCCGACAAAAATTGTGGATTTAAGGAAGTAAGAAATATAGCAGCCACAGTGTGTGACCAAGAATGATAATACCATCTATGCAGAGACTAAATTTGATAGGATGTCTAGTAGTAGCCCCCTGGCTGTCCCAGACCAGTAAGTTGTGGCATTCCATAAGGCATAGCAGGATCATAATAATTTGCAGCTGCAGCAATCTTGGCCAAGCCCATTTGGCCTTGCATCCCAGTGCTTGCATACTGCTGCCAAAGCTGCTGCTCCTGTGTGAGCAACTTCTGTTTCCTCTCCATGTCCGCAATTTGCACATACGAAGGTGGTGGTACTAAAAGAGATGCTGCAAAAGGATCTTGTTGCCCCACTGGTTGGACTGTTCCGTCAGGGGCCGGCAATGCCAGCACCTGCATTGTAGTCTTACTGGTGCTGGGCAATGCCACACTACTCGCACTTCCACCACTTATCTGAGAATTATTCACGTGTTGCCTTACTGTTCCCTGATCATACATACCATTCAACAATAGTGGATCAAAACCACCGGCTAAATCAGCCTTCTGCTTTGATAAATTGCCGGATGATTCCACTAATACTAATTCCCAGTCAGCTTTACCACTTTCAGCAGCAGGATTCTGCCATGCTGAAGTCACCTTAGGTTCTCCATCGGTTGGAAATTGCACCCATTCATCACTTGTATAGGCAGAACCAGGTGCAGAAAATAAAGCTAATGCCAGATTGTTGCACTGTTGATCAGCTGATACACTATCATCCTTCAGATTCACCAGTTCTTCAGTAACCTGCTGATTCTGTGGCTTGTGTAGGGGCTGTGGGATGGTTGGGGAACTGTAATTCTCTGGTGGAGGGAGAGCTTTGATTTCACTAATGTTTTGTGCTGTCTCCTCTTTGATTTCTGAGAAAATTTCTTCCCTTGTTTCCTTGGGGTTCTTTGGTCTGTTACCCTTTTCCCTCAAGAGCCCCTCTAGCGTCCCCAAAAGTTTATCACTGACTTTTTGCACTTCTGGGAATTCTGACGACCTCAATACCCCTATATCCTTACACCAACTATAAAACCCAACGAGTTCATCAATCATCTTTGCTGCATTAACATAAGCATCAAAAACCTTGACACAGTAAGCATATTCCAGATCCAAAAAACAGTCTAGCAAATATTTTAACACATCAGATATATCAGCATAAATCCTAAAACTTTCATTCACAAGCAAGTAGAGTGCTAAGAGCACCATCCTAGTGTTCTTTGCTGCCCCTGTTGGTCTGGAAGCCAAGAAACGATCTAGAAGCCGAAGCAATTGGTTCAACCTCTCCAAAACCCTCTCAGGACCCAATTCCCTGACCGGCGTCACTTCATTCCTCTCCCATCGTGGCTCATTCAAATCTCCATAAGACCTTGATCTCCCATTTAACCTGTAATCAGGTTCGTCTCTAAAGTCCCCATACCTGTCATCATACCTCTTTTTCACATCATCACCAACACTCAATTTCCTCTCATACACCATAAACTCAAGTTTCTGATCCAAAAACAACGCATAGGCCCTCACGAATCCTGAATGATCCCACGAATTTGAGTGGGCATCATCACGAAAATCTGACATATTTAGAACCCTTGTCCCCTTGCGACTGGCAAACATCATTTCTTGTCCAAAAACAGGGTCCCCTTCATTCAACAGCTTATGCACAAGCATCAGAGCCTTCAAAGCCACTATCCAATCATGGGTTTTGCTCAACCTCTTTGAAATTGCAAAAACACATGCATTGACATACCCTCTTGAATACGATATCATATTCAATATCTCCCGGGCATACTTGTCATCTGCCGGTTCGTTGTCATGGCTTGTGGCCTTTACAATCAAGACCTCGAGATCAGGCGCAACATTGCCAGCCACTTTGGCTAAACTTATGCTTGTCTGATCTTTCACTGCTCCTATCGCCTTCCTGATTGTGCTGGATGCCATCACTACCAATCACTTAACCAGTTCTTGGTCTCTGTCTCACTCAACTCTTGATACAACAACACTATATGGGTTCCCAAGTAATTAGCTTTGCCACTGGTAATTATAATTCAACAAACTAAAATCAATAATAGACGCAAGATCCTCATATTAGAGGAACATTAAAAAAATGAACAAAAAAGAGAAAAGGGATAAGCGTATCCACACGCGAAAAGGGATTCCAGTGTGTGTTTGCGGTTGTGTAATGGAAATGGTTTCATTTCCTTTCAAGTCTGTGAAACGGCACAGCCATTAAATATTTTCGTTACACGAACGCCCTCTCCACATATATCATCAACAGATTGATTTTATTTTTTTTAAAAAAAAATGAAATGGGATTGAACTTAAAATTGAAGTCTTTACGCGTGATCTGAAAGTTCAATCCTTTGAGAGAAAAGTAAAGATACGACAAATACACAAAGGTGACTATGAATGCAGGGAGAAGACTTACGGCAAGTGAGACTAATCTTGATGAAGAGACTGCGATCTGAGGGAAAAAAGAATGATCTGCCAACAGCCACCGGTACCCGAGTCCCGGTATAACTATATGCCAATATGAATGTGGATGTATAGTATATTACGGCTATATATATATACGTACATATGTATATATTCAATGAGAGAGATAGAGAGAGAGTTGAAGAGAAGAGCTTAGAGTGGGGAAACAGAGAAGAGTAAAGACTATAGATAAGACAGAATCATAGAAAGGGCACGTAAAACGCGTGGAGAGACGGAGAGAGAGGAGTGCCACCTTCGTCTGTTCCTGTTGCCAATAGTAATGGCAGCGCAACGTATCAATTCATTAAACCTTTTGAAGGGGTTTACGCATAACAGCTTCTTATATGAACATAACATTCATTGTTTTTCCCCATGGACCATGGAAATTGGTAATTGGTAGTTGGTACTTGGTACTAGGGTGTAAGATGAGTCGAGCCGGTTCATGAGGCTCGGCTCATGTCATGAGGCTCGGCTCATGTTATGAGCCTCATGAGCGGACTCGATTATAGCTCGATTCAAGCTCGAGCTTTAACATGAGTCGAGGTCGAGCTCATCTCTAGTTGTTCAAAAGCTCATGAGCCGGCTCATGATCTTTTTTCTATTTTTAAATATTTTTTATATATTAATTAAATAATTAATATATATAATAATTTACTTTCTTTTTCTAATTTTAAATATTTATTATATATTAATTAATATGTATTAATAATTTACTTTTTTTTCTAATTTTAAATATTTATATATATGATTAAATAATTATAATATATTAATAATTTAATAATTTATCAATAATTATAATATATTATAATTTAAATCATTATAGTAATTATTATAATTTCATATATATTTAATTTATAATAATAATTTTAATTATTTTATTAATTATTATTAAATAATTATGATATATTAATAATTTAATATTTTTATTTAATTTAAAATTTTCTGATGAGCCGGCTCGAGCTCGAGCCTGCAATTTTGGCAAGCTTGAGCTGGAGCTCGACTCGTTTACACTCCTACTTGGTACCCACACAATATAAATTAGAATATTCTTGTTTTGCCCTAATTAATCACTTCTATTTTCTGTTTTAATGATATTTTAGATTTTAATTTTTCGAAAAGAACTTTTCCTGTCAAAATACCCATTTCTAAAATATTAATATAACACAATTAATTCTCAATCACTATTTTAGATTGGAACAACTTAGAAGGTGTTTGGGTGAGCTTATTAGCTTTTCAAAACATCTTATAAGATGTTTAAAAACTTATAAGTTGATAAAAAATATTCAATAATTTTTTTTTATAAAAGAGCTTATAAGATCCCAAAATAGGATATTAGGAGCTTTTAAACTCTTTTAAAAAAATAAAGAGACCATAACTTATTTTTAATATCTTAACAAGTTTTTTATTTTTATTTTTATTTTTAACCATTTTAATTACAAAATTGCCATTATTAATATCTTATAAGTTTCAAGATTTTATTTTATCCAAACACTTCAACAATTTATTTTAAGAATAAGATCTAACATCTTATAAGTTTAAAAAATATCTTATAAAATATAGGAGCATATAAAATACTTTAAATAAGTTTAGCCAAACATCCTCTTACAAACATACACAATTTTCACTTGTTCAATCATTTTATAGAATTTCATGTCAAATTTAAATAGTCAAATAGATATAGGGGTGTTGGTTTCACTCTGCCCCCAATAAATTCTCAATAAAAAATAATAAATACATTTAACACTTCACCCATTGAGCTATCAAAATATACAGTTTGCTCCCTCCGACTAATTAATTACACTTTCAAGAAAAGTTAATTATAAAAGAATTTTAAAGTGAAATCATAAGTTTACATGAAATCAAAACAAATGAGTTTATATATATCTTAAGATGCATAACTTTTGTTTTTAAGAAATTCAATAAAATATTCTCAAAATTAACTTTGTAATGAGTGTAATTTAAGTTTGAAGATATTCGACCAATAATGTTTTCTGAGCCAAGCTGACAAACTTTGGTTCAATTTAATTTGAATCTTATAGCTTGAGCACTTTTTTTTTTCTTTTTTTTTTTACATACTCACGCATATTAGGAACTCGTTCGGACTCGAACTTTTGACATCTCACATTATATGGGAAATTCAGGCCACTGGACCATAGGCCACTGGGCATAGCTTGAGCACTTGAAACACAACAAATGATTAAAATAATTGCAGTTGACATCATCAAAAACCCTTTGACTTGCAAGTGAAATTAATAAAATTATATGCATAATATTGAGTAATATTGCTCTATAATGTAAATTTCAAAAAAGATGGAATTCATAGCCCTGGGCACGATGGTAAATAATGTGAAGATATCGGGATTCCGGGCATCCGTATCATCCAAATTAATGGTGCACTCTAATATTGGTATATTGCTAATTATATTTTCTCTAATAGAATGGCCAGAATAAATTTTTAATACTTTTTTTTCAATTATTTTGTAAAGAAGTGTAAATTTTAAAAACATCACGATTTTCAATTTGAGAGAAAAATATATTCGATGCATATATAGATGAGAGAGAGAAAATAAAATTGACCCATTAAGGTCATACAAAGGGAATATATATGCATACTTTCACACACACACACATATATGTATGTGCACGAGGAATTGAGGGGGCGAGTAAAATAGTACTTCACCTGAATAATACTCCTTGAACTCGTCAAACGCGCAAAATTGTCAAAAGTCTAACATTGGTAATTGATAAGGGTGAAAATGGTACGTGAAGGAAATGGATTGGAATTCAATGAAATTGACTAGAGCGTAGTTGAAGAAAATGCTTTTAGTGTATTGGGGTCGAGTTCTGCAATCAACAGCAAACGTTAGGCTAGCTGAGGACACTTCGATGCTCAAGTTAGTATAGATCGACTAGATAATTGAGCAGTAGAGGAAGGGCTTAAGATAAAATATGACATACCTTGCTGAGGGTTAGCAACGGGGTATTTATAGCCTTCTCAGTGGGGTTGATATGACTTCGGTGCCCTCGCAGAGCAGGGATGGCTTTTGTCCTTATCTGAGGGCCTTAAGGTCTTCTCCTCTCTGTGTACTATTCCAGGTGGTGCGACTTAGGGCATGGTGGTACACTGGTGGCGCGTACTAACTTGGCGCTACTGAGAAAAGTAGTGCTGTGGCGGCATGTGCCATTAATGCGGGGGCACGCAACCTTATGGAGCATTTAATGTTGCTAAGAGGCTGTTGTTTTGGCTCGACCTCCCTAGTCGAGGTGACTCCTTCTTAGGCTCTAGTCAACAAAGCGTAACCTCGTCCTGGATTAACCTTCACCGTCAGATGAGGGCTTGCATATCCTAGTTATGGTCGACCATGGTCTGGTCGAGAAGGTGAACGCCGGCACTTGCTGTGGTGGGCAAGGTCCCAGAGGTTGAGTTTTGGTTGATAGGTTAGGCCTATTGGTAATTGGGCCACCAGACATCACAGTATTGTCCCGATTGAGTATTATGAGCTGGGCCTATTGAGCTATCCCATATCATGAGTCCCCCCACTCCGAGTTCTGATCGAGGGCATCGATGAGAAGGAAATGGGAGTAGCTAAAGCTGGAAATTGGATCCGCTCGACGAGAGTCTGAAGGAATCGACCAGGGTTTTGGTACATTAAATGCAGCAGTTACACTATGTCATGCAGAGCATCAAGCGACGGTTGTGCAGTTATTACAGCCGTTTCGGTTGTTGCGCTTTGATATCTATAAATGGTTATGGTGAAAATGTCCATTTTTACTTTTCCAACATTTCGAGAGGTAAATTGAGGCATTCCTTTGCGCTGTTGATCAACTGTTT
Source organism: Jacaranda mimosifolia (assembly GCA_018894105.1). Taxonomy (NCBI): domain Eukaryota; kingdom Viridiplantae; phylum Streptophyta; class Magnoliopsida; order Lamiales; family Bignoniaceae; genus Jacaranda; species Jacaranda mimosifolia. The sequence continues at coordinate 23,658,366 of CM032126.1, forward strand.
TATGCTCTAGAGCTTTAAAATGCATAAGTCCTTCTCCACACATTTCGATCATACCATATTTATATCATGTTGAGCGTGTTTGGTGAGAACGATAGTCAAAGTGATGATAGTGGGATGACGAGGTCGAATAGGGTTTCAACTAAGGGTGAGGGTGGCTCCACTAGCGAGTCTGATAGCTCTTCAAGCGATAGCTCGACCTCAAGCAACTCTAATGATGAGCGTATTGTTACTGGGGATAGGGCTGGTCCAGGTGAACTGCTCGTTTCTCGTGGTCGGCTGTTTACCCCTGACCATTATAGCAAGATAATGTCTAAAATCACTCCCGTCGACCTCGTACTTATAAGATAACTTTTTCATGTTCCTTCGAAGTATGAGTTGATCGTGCCCGGGCCTTTTGATAGAATGCACTAGCCCCCGATCGGGTGTATAACTAAGTTCGAAGAAGTCTTTAGGTGTGGGCTTAGGTTCCCTCTCGCTCAACCCATAGTCGACCTGCTGAGGGGTCTGCAAGTTTGCATAAGTCAACTGCTTCCCAATTGCTTCTCAACCATATGCAGTTTTGCTATCCTGATGCACATATATGACCAATTGGCCACCTTCGCTAACTTCTCCAACCTTTTCCATCAACTTATGTCCCAAAAGTCGAGCAGCACTGAGGAGTCGATTTTTGTTATCTGACCTCTCGTCCTTGAGGAAAGTTCTTAGTGACTGCCTCATTGTCCCATGGCCAAGAATGGAAAAAATAGTATTTGTATGTTCGGGCTCCTAGGGGTTTTAACATTCCTAGGGGGTGGTTTAAATGGCACATCGAGATGCCTGGCAGGGAACCACTCGACCCTGCCGTTATCATCGACGTGGAGATGTGAATAGCTATGTCGGTCCTAAACCGATGAGAGGACAAGTCGACTAGCTGGAAGAGCTCTTTGTCATCCCAGCACCTAAATATGTTGTAGTCGGTCGGGGGGCCAATAGCTCCAGCTCTGCCTTTACCTTTATCGACAGTTGTTTTCTTCAGCGCAGATCTCACTTGCTCGACTGCCAGCCTTTTTTGTCGTGCGGATGGGCTGGAGGTCATGGTAGGCTCAGGTATGTAAAGAAAATGGGCTAGAATCTAATGAAATCGACTAGAGCATGGTCGAAGAGAATGCTTTTAGTGTATTGGGGTCGAGTCCTGCAATCAACAGCAAACGTCAGGCTAGCTGAGGTGTCCTTTGCTAAGGCACTTCGACGCTCAAGTTAGTATAGATCGACTAGAGAATTGAGCAGCAGAGTAAGGGCTTAAGATAAAATATGGCATACCTTGCTGAGGGTTAGCAACGGGGTATTTATAGCCTTCTCAGTGGGGTTGATGTGACTTTGGTGCCTTTGCAGAGCAAGGATGGCTCTTGTCCTCATCTGAGGGCCTTGAGGTGTTTTCCTCTCTGTGTACTATTCTAGGTTGCGCGGCCTAGGGCATGGTGGTACACTGGTAGAGCTTACTAACCTGGCTCTGCTGAGAAAAATAGTATTATAGCGGCATGCACTATTAATGCGGGGGGCAAGCCACCTGATGGAGCATTCAATATAGTTGAGAGGCTGTCGTCTTAGCTCGACCTCCCTAATTGAGGCGACTCCTTCTTAGGCTTTAGTCAACAAGGCGTAACCTCGTCCTGGATTAACTTTCACGGTTGGATGAGGGCCTGTGTATCCTGGTTATGGTAGACTATGGTCTGGTCGAGAAGGTGAATGCCGGTACTTGCTGAGGTGGGCAAGGTCCTAGAGGTTGAGTTTCGATTGACAGGTTAGGCCAATCGGTAATTGGGCCACCAGACATCGTTGTGCTGCCCCAGTCGAGTATTGTTAGATTAGGCCGTTGGGCTATCCCATATTAGTAATTAATATTGGTAATTTATTTTTCTAATTTTGAGTTTTGATTATACAAATATGTTGTAGGTGCTTTAATGTGTACTAATGTATAATTAATTCGTTCAGAACAATAACTCTAATTTCTTTTAGTACTTGATTATATATCCAAATATTATAATGTTGTAACATATTGTTTTAATGCTTATTTTTCAATCTTCTCAATTAATGGGATCTTTCGGAGAAGATGAGTTTACAAATCTTGATTTAAGGAAACCAAATAAATAGATAATATAATAAAATATTAGGCTTTGTTTAGGAGCGTTCTCCCGAAACGCAGTTGTTCTGGGAGAACGTTCCCAAACATGTACCAATAAAATCCCTACTCTAAATTCCCCAAACCCCCTAAAGTGCCTCATGAATAACAAAAATCCCTCTTCACTTTACATTTCCCTAAGTGTCTGACCTCCACCAAATTTTGTCCCATCTCACGCCATTTCGCCTATCTCTCTCCCTCACGAGCCCTCTCCCCTTCCCCATCTCAATTTCATGGCTTCTTTCTCCAGAAATATCTCGTGTAAAATCATGTGAATGGCTTCTAACCTCATTGTGAATGCTCCCCAAGTTACAGTCCCAAGTTTTTTATTGGGAAATCGTACTGTAGAAGAACCCCATTATGTTTTCTAGGTTAAGGTTTCTAGTTTTTTCTGAGTAATTTGGCCTATGTTAAATCTGGGCAAACTTTGTCAATAAGAATGGGTCCTGATGTGTGTGCAAGGGTCTACAACCATTTGATATTTAGATGGGGTTTTCCACTCCGTTGTTCTATTGCTCCTTGAACTGCATCATGAGGGATTATAGGTGGTTGATCTTCAACTGTAGTATAAATGGGAAAGTGATTGTCGATTTTTTTTGGGTGAACAGTATTTTGCTTTGCTATTTTTTAATTTCTTTGAATGTGCTTGTGCGTATCTGCCTTAAGTTTTTGTTTTCTATTGGTGAATTGGTGCTTTTAGTCTTCTTTGTGATGTTCATATCCGCATGTTTGGAAGGTTTCTTGGATTGTTAAATTTCATTTTACGTTTTCTTCATAGAAGTGAAGCTCTGTAGTTTTATTGGAAGTGGTTATGAGGCTTGAACTTGATTCTTGGGGATTTTGGGCAATATGTTGGTGTGTCAGTGGTTTATTGTACATTTTTGGGGTTCGGTCCTCTTCTCAGTTTTGTTGTCGAACCTTAAGCTCCACAAGTTTAATATTGAAAGGGATCTTGCTATGCCAAACATATCTCGGCTTGTTACATTTTTACCATGAATCAGTGTATGTGTTAGTCAAGTTATTATGAGCTTTTTTATCCAAATTTTGCTCTTTCACGATTTGGCTTAGGTTTTACTGGCTTCTATTGCTTTTGGTTTGATATTATTTATTTATATGCTAACTGCCAGCAAATATGCTCTGCTGTTATAGTGGTTTTTATGTGTTATGATTATGGGAGGGGCAAATGTGATAATTTTGGGTGGAATTGATGCAAAATGTGCCCAAGCATTAAATTTACTGTTTTAGGTCAATAATTGTCTCTTATATTATTTTTGTATCTGTATGTACAAGAAGATTAGGTGAATCTTGTTTTTGCTTTCTTTCACTGTATCAGTCTTTCTTTGTAGTCTGTAAGGTTGCACTGATGTTAGTGTTGGGGTTGATTCCCTCTGTTGTATATATTGCATGTCAATTAATTGGGTGCTTGCCTACCTTTTTTGCTTGTGATTCTGCCCTCCATGCATTTTTCTGTGTGCAGTCATGCCATTTTACTATTGATTGTACTACATCATTCAGAAATTGCTTTATAAATTCAAGCCTACCTTATTTAGCCAAGCCCCTGACCATCTAAAAATACATTTGTTCCTCATTCATTCTTACACACACACACACACACACACACAATGTCGCCTTAATGTTTCCTTTTTCACATATTGCCTTATCTTTTATACACTGCTTCTATATCATCCCATTGTCCAGGTAAAGTCTACCAAGCTTTATCTTGTCCAACAAAATCTCTTCAAAACAGCAGGTAAATCCATTCAGTACAAATGCACACTCTCATCAGTATACATGTACATTCTTTCATAAGTATTGCAGTTTCAATATTTAATAAGCCTCTTCCAAATATCAGCTCCCATAAGCTCTTCCAAGGATAATTTCTCTACATTCGATACAAAGTCCAAGTCCAAATCTGTGTCGATTGCTCTTATACAATCTCTAACCCAAAGCTGTTGTTCTTCATCAGTAAGTAATTCTATGGTAGTATGTGTTATGAATCTGTGTTGTGCCTTGTTAAATGCCTTATGTTCTGAAAATTGTACTTCATGTTTTTTATGTGGTGTTTTGTGTATTGAGTAGATGGAAATGTTTTATGTGCTTGATGCTACGATGTTTACTATTATCAGCCCCATTTCATCCATTATAATGGTTAGCATCGCGTTTGGGGTTTCTCCATGCCATAAGTGGGGAACTAAGTCATTTCCCCATGGTGACTACTAAAGTTTTGATATTTTGAGTAATTTTTAGGATGCTTAATGATGTTTTACTAAATGAAGGCAAGTAGTGATGTTGCATTACTTTGCCCTAATTGGTTAATATCCATAGTGTACACTATTGTTGGCCCATTTTTCTTTCTCCTTTTGGTTTATTGTGGCCAGCATGTGTCTGTTTTGCCATCTTAATTTCCTGTCCACATAAGGTCTTGTATTTCTGTCACTCCCCTAAAGTTCGCCTCCTCTTGTGTCAAACCATTGTCACTCCTTCTTGTCGTTTTAGTCAGCTTATTTCCTGATTTTTTAAGTTGTCTATGTGTGTATTCTCGTGTGGGTCACAACATTGTCTAGGGCTATTATGTCACAACATTGTTCTTGTCTCGAGTTGGGTTTAGGTTTGTTAAGATTAATTCACATCTTTTTTTTTAAAAGCATATTATGGTCCAAGTGCTTTCCTTTTGGCACAAACATAGTCTGTTGCTTGTCAAATATTGAAAGGGAAAGTTTTGCTTCCACCCTACTCCCCATTTAGACGTGTCTGTGCAACTAGAACAGTTTCTCTTCGTCTGGTTCTTTTCCATCTTTTTCAAGTATAGTCCATCTCAGATGGTTATTCATCTTTGAGTGGATGGAAGTGACAGTGGCTATGAAGAAACGATGGTGTTTTGAGTTGGATCACATCATATTCTATTGGTGTGGTCTCAAAATTCTCCGTCTCACATTTTATATATTTTTTTTCATCTTTGTTACTAGATGCATGCGCAAGACTTTTAAACACCTATCATAGGTTGTTAAGAAAATGTATATATAGCTCCAAAGTATTGGGAGTGGATTTAGCGCCTCCAATGTTGAAAATAATGGAATTTGTAATCATATGGGCAATTTTTTTAATTTGTAGCATACTTTGAAACATTAATTTAATATGGCAATTGTTTAGATAGTTTGTGTATACTTTGTACTAACTAGAGTTTTGGCAAGAGTTGTGATACATGTGCTAGTTTATGGCAGTTGCTTTTCGGGCTACGTTTACGCTTTTATATTTATTGGTTGATGTTAATTTTGTTCTTAGCATTTGCTTTACATTATATTACATAATTGTCATTTGTTTCACAAGGAAGGCATTAATATGATATTAAGGCCGAACTATACATGTGTATTTACAATGTCCATAATAGAAGCAAATTCAATTTTAGGGGACTAATTTTGGCCAAATATTACAATGTGCTCTATCAAATCCCAACATGATACACAAGTTCTTTTTGTAGACATGAAATCTATCAATTAATATTATATGAAAGGCTCCTTTTTTGGTAAATGGTACATTTAACTTCATGCCACTAAACTTAGCATAAACTAAGAAAGAAAGTTATAAATATGTGGCATTAGATAATTTTGATTTCATAATGTTTTAAAAACCTCAACGTACTTATACTTAAGTTTTAATTAACTTCCCACGACTTCATAACATATGGAACTTCAAGTCTTACATGCCATGGGAATCTTCTTCTCTTAAATGACATGACTGAACATGTAATTCATTACATTTGTATATTTATGCAATCAAGGATAGTTTAAAGAAGTATATAAATTAGTTGCACATTCTTTTATTGTGCATTTCATTCAACTTAGGATTAATGAGTGCCTCTTATGTAATATATATGTATATATATTATTTATATAGGTACAATTAATATTGATTCAAATGTTTTAGGTGAGCCCCTCAAAATTAGCTTGTGTTTGGCCATAAATAAATGAATTAAGGAGAAAATTCTATTAAAACATATATCCCATTATTTTTCTTATTTCAAATAGGGCAAGGATAGTTTATTGAATTAAATAAAGTAAGGGCTACTTATTGAAAGAATCAGTTGGTAGGGTATTACTGCATTACATAGTGAAAGTGGGTGGCTTGCATATCACTGTATGTAAAAAATATATAATAAAGTACACAGATAACATAGGAAAAATATATAATAAAAAAGTATAGGGGTTAATATCAAATATACATTTGTGTATAGATTATTATATAATACGAACATTCCAAAATTTAAAATATAATAAAAACAGCGATTAAAAAATAATAAAAACATATAGAAAAAAAATATGTATAATTATTGAAGAATATTAAAATTTATATAATGAATAAAAAAATATCTTATATATACATATTAAATATATAAACATACTTTATTATTTATATATTAATAAATGTTATATAATATAAAACAATATACATGGAAAAATATACTCAAAAATAAAAAAATATCAAAAATGCAACACCCCTGAATTTTAGTATTTTTGGAAATAAGAATTTAGAAATTAAGAGAATTATTGGTCGAATTTTAAGGCCCGGAAAATAAATATAAAAGGACTCAATTGCGAGATTTTGGAAGTTTTGGGGTTAGATCGAAATTTTAAAGGATTAAATTGATCATTTTCTTGACTTAAGGGGTGTGCTTAGGAGAAATTGATCATTTTCTTGACTTAAGGGGGGGCTTAGGAGAAATTTTTGGGACTTCATAGACTCAATTGAGGAGTGCTTAAATTCAAGGACTAAATCGCAAAATAGGAAAATTTGATTTTTAAGAAACGGGTAGCAGCTTTCCTTTTCTCTTCCTTCTTCTTCTTTCCCTTTTCTTTTCTTTTTCTTTTTCTTCCTCCTTTTCTTCACTTCTCCCGCGGACAACTTCCACTACCAACGACCATTCTTCCTCCAAACCAACTCCCCTCACCTCCAGCACTCCACCTGCACCCCTACACGCGGTGGAAGATCGCTGGAACCGAGCAACAGAGAACGGCCGAAACACCACATCACGGTGAGCAACTGGGTCACTTACTTTCCAGCGTCAAATGGAGCATCTAAAGGGTGGTTTAGCTAGTAGTCGATGAGGGCAACAAGGTGGTAGCACTGCATGGCGGAGATACACATCGGAGATGGCAAAAAATCGGCGGCGAAGCTTTGAACTGTGAAGGCTTCGGGACGGGTTTTGAGGGGTTTTTCGGCGGCTATTTCGGAAACCAAGGGTACCATTGGAAAGCTCTCGGTGAGAGGATTCTTTGGGTGGTGCCATCTCATTTTTCAGCGATGGCAGAAGGCGGTGCTCCTATGACCTCAGACTAGTTTCACCTCCTCGAGGTAACGGTCGCAACTGTGTAATCGGTTTGTGGTTTTGATACTCTGGTAGCAAGCTTTGGCATTTGGATTTAGTTGTACCTTTAATATATATATATTTTGCATGTTTTGTACCTTTCCTAATTTAGCATTATACCTTGCCAAGAATAGGAATTGGGAAGAGATGATATGTTTATATATATGTATGTTGATCCCTATGCAAGGAGTATGGATTAAGTGGACCCAGACTTATGCAAAATGCCAAAATTTGGATTTAAATAGTATTAAGGATTATATTGTAAGATTAAATGGCATTTGATTATGTAAGGATTAATCATATTGTGTGATTTAGGATTATGTCTATGACCTTGAAATAGGAATGAGATACCGTATTAATCGATAAATTAGTGATTCTGGATTATTAATGGTATAATTGTGATTAATGGATTTAGTATGGATATTGATGGTAAATATTACCTTTTGGTTAGGTAACGACGAAGTGGGTCCCACAGACCAATATTGGGTCTGCTAATCTGGCACTTCATTTCACTTATCGGTATTTGTGATAAACCCCTATGAGGGTTACTATTTCTGAACCGACTGTATGTATTGAAATATGTGATCTGTTAAGATCTTTGATATTCTGTTATCTGATTTGGACACCCCTGTGAGGGTCTGCCAATCTGGCACTTCATTTCACTTATCAGTATTTGTGATAAACCTTTGTGAGGGTTACTGTTTCTGAACTGACTGTATGTTATTGAAATCTGTGATCTATTAAGATCTTTGATATTATATTATCTGATTCGGACACCCCTGTGAGGGTTATTTCTATTCTGATTCTGTTTTCTGTTGGTTCTGGCGCCCATAACATTTTCTGACATATGCTATATGTTCGTTCTGTTATCTGTCCTGCTATCTATCTGTTCTGATATATGCACTGTCTGGTACTATTACTGTTTGCCCTGTTGGCATTTCTATACTATTCTGAACTGTCTGTACGTCTGATATATTATGGGCTATTCCCTGGGTATTCGTTCTGTAAGTCTGTGTACGCTAGGGGCTATTCCCTAGGTATTCAGTTTGTCAGCCATATGCTAGGGTTATTCCTAGGTATGGGCGATGTGTTAGGGTTATTCCTGAGCATCGGTGATGTGCTAGGGCTATTGATAGGCATCTACTGTCTGTTTGTCTACGATGTGTTAGGGCTATTCCTGAGCATTGGTGATGTGCTAGGGCTATTCTTAGGCATCTACTATCTATTTGTCTGCGATGTGTTAGGGCTATTCTTGGGCATCTATTGTCTGTTTGTCTGCGATGTGTTAGGGCTATTCCTAGACATCTAATATCTGTTTGTCTGTGATGTGCTAGGGCTACTCCTTGGCATCTATTGTCCGTTTGTCATGATGTGCTAGGGCTACTCCTAGGCATCTACTGTCTGTTGGCGACTGTCGTGTATCAAGCTGTCATGCTTGGATAAGGCTGATTGAAATGTAAATGTTATTCGGGACTGTTTTGTCCGACTGTAATCTGACCTGACCGACTGTATTCTTCCTATTAGACTGTTCTTGACTGTTTGAACGTATCCGATTGTATTTCTGTTAAGTGTTGATTGATGATTTGTTGAGTTGATTTCTTCCTCGACAGATCCTCATTATATATGTTACAATTATCCCTCACTAAGTCCTTTGGACTTACCGCCCCATTTATCTTGATTTTCTCAGACAGATATAAGTGAAGAATATGAGATTCCAACTTGGAGTGAAGAAATACCTTTTGTAATAGAATGAGTGCTCATATGTTTAATAGGCTTCACTTGAAGGCTATAATTGGATTTAGTGACATTGTGGTATGTCAGGATTGATGTTGGTGATGTGATGCCTGTATATGTTGTGTTAGATGTAAGAAGTTGAATTATGACTTATTTAACGCTTTGAAGAGTTAGTGAGTTTGAAATCCGCTGCTATATTTCTTTGATAAGTTTTGAATTTTTTTTCTGATGGGCCTATTGTTAGAATCATGTATGAGATTTAAGTCTGAATCAGAGTGGCGCTTCAGTTTTGGTGCTATCCTGAGTGGGGGCGCTACAAAAAACATTATAATCAAAATAAAGCAATAAAAAATATAATAAATACAGTAATAAAAATAGGAAAATAAATATATAGTAAAATATATAAAAAATATATATATTTTTTCTATACATACTTAAATAATATCTCAATTATATATATAACTTATATGAAATATATTTTTTATATATATTTAAAAAAATTGTGGATGTAATATAAAAACATATATATATATTTATATATATTAAAAATATTAGTAAAAGAAGTACATATATATATATTTATGTGGCCACGTATCTAAATATTTAAAAATTGTAATAAAATAGGCAGTGGAAAAAATATAGTAAAAAATAGTTATAAAAATTGATAATCACAATTATTATAACAAGTATGTTAAAAATGATTATTATCTTTTTATAATTAATAAATCTATTATTTATATTTAAAAAATATAAAATATATATTTTTTATATATTATTTATATGTCTACAAATATATTCATTCATACGTTTGAGTTTTTAAAGTAACAAATAACTTCTTATGTACCTTAAATTTATGAATAAAGTAATACTTTCATTTATTAAATCCTTATTTCATTAAGTTTCTTATTTTAATCAGGTTACTTATCATTTAAAGTTATGAATAAATCAAAGGGGTCTTGATAACGTCAAGTAGTATTTGCATCTTTCATATTGTAAATTAGATGAACAATGTATTAGTGTGTAGAAAATGGTGTTACGTGATTTACCAATTAATTTTTTTTTCTTCTGATTTTTGATTCATTTTCCCATTAAATGAAGAACATTATATGTGTTTATCTTCCTACATATAATGTGTATTTCATCATGCTTAAATTCAGTCACAGTTACCTTAACTTCATGTATGGTTTTACGTTATTATCTGTAAGCATGATACATGAGGCATATTTTACGATGAGATTGTAGACGACATGCATGCCTTTATTTATATTGGCTTTAATGATAGTGTCATGCACTGTATGATGACATATATGTCACCTATTTGATTTAACATTGCTCACAATTTTGGTTAACTATAATTTTTACGGCCACGTCATACAATAAACTCGTTAATAGATGGATCCTTATAGTCATAACCCATCGTATTGAGATGATGCAACATACAATACCCAAATCGGGGGTACTAGGTCAGGATACGTGCGTTGGCCATTCGATAATGAAAAATTGTTATTCGAGTTTGCCTATGACGAATACCAATCTGGTCAACTACTTTCCATCAAATTCTCAGTGTAGACATGGAATAAGATTTGCTACAAGATGAATGTGGAGCTACAACCTATATATACGTACACTGTGAACTAGCTTAAGTAAAAATGGAATAGACTCTGTGCATCGTGGCGAATGTTTCATTCACTGATAACGAATGGTACAAGTTACGGTTGGGATTATGATCGAAATACAATCACAGCTAGCGAGGATCGCATCGCTCACTAGCTCGCGGTATATTTATGTTCTTATATTTTTAATATTTTTTAAATTGCTCATATAATAATGCTCTTTCTGGTGTTATAGGAGCACCTGGACCATGCCTCATTGATGGACCACGACTTACCTTGTTATGATTACTGTACTGAGATGTTGTTGAAGAATATTGCCTCAGGGTCCAATGTTAGGTCTTCGGCTATGGCCCATCTAGCCATAGACAGTAATCAGAGTAGGAGCGATAATATGACTGGAGGCAATACTAGTGGGACGAAACGTTCAGCTTCATAATGTGAAGACTTTGATGACACCGTCGGTACTCAGGGGGAGGGTTCCTTATGATGGAGGAGGGGCAAAGAAATGAAGTTCTATGCCAGAAGATCAATTGGAGGAGGCCTTAAACAAATAGGATGGCATGATGGACACTAAGTCCAAGAGGATTTGGCCTAAAGCCCATAACTCAATTACCGATTGTGTTGATGCACTGAGGCGCATTGAGGGCCTATCAGATCACTTGTTTGGAAAGGCTATAAATGCTCTTCAAAGTGCCACGATGAGAACCTTTTTCCTACAACTTGACGATAGAGAGATGCACATTTGGGCTGAGTCCCTAGGCAATTAGGCCCATTGCCACTTCCTCTACTCCACGTTCGATTAACTCTTGTTAATTATCTATGTTGCGTGTTTGTGTGTTCACCACTTTTATGTTTAGTTTATTAATGCATTGGTATGTACGAATTTTTTGGTGACTAACTTATGGTCATGTCAAGGTTATTGTATGGATTTTTATAACATGCCTATATAGTGCTATCGTATCAGTTATCACATTGTGTATGATGACTATTTTCTTCACATAGATGGTTAGTGGATCGAGCTCGATGCCACCATATGATAATGAGTTGGAGTTCAACTAAGGTTCACTTGGCACGCCTGGCAGTGATGTATCTGATGGAGTTGAAGATGTATTATTCATCGCAGATGTATTGTTGCCTAGTTTATACATTAACAAAATGCCACGCAACACATCCATGCTCTGTAGGGTAGATTGGGTTGGTAAGATAATGGATGGCCATCCTGAGTGATTCTACGACAACCTGCGCATAACGAAGCCCACATTCATGTCATTGGTCCATGAATTAACCAGTTGTGGGCTCTTAACTCAAACACAATAGTGTTGGGTTTCACCTACTGAGGAGGTTGAAATGTTTATGCAGATAGTTGCGGACATCAGAGACAGAAGAATACCATGGAACGTTTCCAACAATCTTTGGAGACGGTTAACTGCTATGTACGTCATGTAATTAGGGTGCTTAATATGTTAGCGCAGGAGCTCATAACTCTCCTAAATTTTAATAAGGTGCCCCATCAGATTAACTCGAATCCCGACTTCTTCCCGTATTTCAGGTATGGAATATATAAAGGATCAACTCTTAGTATACTATCCATCCAATAATCTTTTGTACCTAAACTTGTCACATTTAATCCATAGGGTGTGGTGGGCCCAATCGATGGCACATTGGTTATGGCCTGGGTACCTGCCTGTAGATAGAACGTATATCGTTCCCGAAAAGAGAACGTCTCCCAAAATGTCCTCGTCATCGCCGTCTTTGACCAAATGTTTACGTATGTGTATGCGGGTTGGGAGGGGAGTGCCAATGATGCAAGGTCCTGCTGAACACAATCCAAAGTGACCCTGCATTTCTCTTTCCCTTACTAGGTTTCATGATTCAATTATAATAACAGTACATATTAGTATATATGTGTCGTACAAATTTTATATTGTTCCACTACAGCCTGGACTACACTAATGCAACATTTATCATATAAAGAAGTATTACCTCATCGATGCAGGATTCACGAACTATATGTGTTTCTTATCCCTCTATAGGCAGTCTTGGTTCCACCTCCAACAGTTCGATGGTGCCCCCATATATAGTGGGCTAAGGGAGCTGTTCAACCATCACCACGCTCGACTGAGGAATATTATAGAATGTACGTTTGGGATTCTTAAGAAGTGATTCCCATTTCTATCTTAGGGTATGCCGAGCTACATAGTTGCTCGACAGAGTGATATTGTAATTGCATGTTTTTGCGGTGCATAATTTCATCCGTAAGTTTAGTCGGGATAGCATATTCGTGACACCAGACCCTGAACTTGACCCTAAATTGGAAGACTTTCTACCACCATGGTCACTCGAGCCAGCAGGAGATACATGCACGGTCTGAATTTTGGGATGCTTTAGCACAATGGATGTGGGCTGGGAGGCATCAATGAGTTACTATTGAATTCTTGATCCCAACATGTGGTTCTTGTTATATGTTTGTTGCTGCACATGTCCTATTTTAGAACTTCTTTTCATTACTTAATCTGTTGTACTGAACATTAGTGTTGCCACGTGCTAATACCGGATGTCTTATTATTTGTAAGTTTCATCACGTGTGAAATGTGTATTAATTATGTCTTTATAGTCGTACTGTAACATGACATAAATATTGTTCTGCAATTTATGTAATGAGATGTTTGTTATGATTTTGCTGAAGGATGAGTAGGTTCAATTCTCCTATGTGTGCATGCGGTGCCGGCCCCATGTTTGCCCTGATAGCCAGGATAGAGAGGAGCTACGGATGTTATTTTTTTAGATGCCCAGCTGGAGTTGAGCACCCACATAGCTTCATATGAGCAGATAATGGACCTGGGAAGGCAGCAAGTATGTATAGGCAATGTTCCCCATTCGGTGATGCCTTATCGCATGGTACTTATAGCACCTCTGTAGCTACATGTGTCTCTTATGGTGTTGCCTCGACGGGTGGCCCACCCTGCAATGAGCATAGTTTTGTGCACATTGATCAGTACACACCATCGCATTTAGCGCGTCATACATGGCTTATGTTGCTATTGCCCTTATGTGGTTGCTGTATATATATATTTTGTTTCTTTTTTTGATGCTCATACTCGCAGACTTAATTAAGATAGTATATATATGAGCATACTCTAGGTTGAAACTGCCAGGTTTATGTACTAACGTAGGACGTATTATTGGCTTGTCGCACTGTTTTGCAATATAATCAAATCTACTTGATACGGACCTTAGACCATGTAGGTACGAATCAGGGTGCATCGATGGATAGTGCCAGCAACGACACTGTAAATATATGGGGCCTCGACATCGAGGAGCGCTTCATTTATATGCTTCTTGACGCTAAAACAATTGATTCCCTGACGAATGAGCTGTACATATAGATATATATGCCCGACATAGCTAACAAACTTGGCAGACACTTTTAACGTCCATACACAACAGAATTTGTAAGGGAGAAATTTGTTGAGCTTAAAGAGCGCTACGACATTATGAAGGCGACCGTAAAAAATTCGGATGTCTTCTATGAGCCATCAATCGGTGATATTTTAGTGCCTATAATTATGCAACTGGAGCTCCAAGCAGTCAAAATAGTGTGCACTACCATATTTAAGTTATGATATTATATGATTATATGTGTTTCACAAGCAAGATTTGTTCTTTGATGTGTGCGCAGAGGTATCGACTTACTAAGCGTTATTGGCGATACACAGAGACTAGATACGACTTCCTATCTGAGATCTTTACGCTGCATGACAGGCCACAATGAATTGTCACTCGTCGTGCCAGCCCGAGAGACGTGATGATCAATTGTTAGGTCGGCAGGAATGCCCTATCATTGTATCACATTCAGGTGCATCATGCAGTTCTTTATGTTCGTAGGGGTCTTTTAAGCCTAACATCCCACGTTCTTGTTCTACTCGAGTTAGAGCAGATATGCCCATTGCCGCAGTCCGCGGCATCGATAGGGGTTCGCGAGTTGGCCCTGTCATATCATGGTCTGATATTGTTTGATGAATTAGCACGAGACTATCGAGACGACGTGACTCATCTCACACGTGCCAAGTTAATATGGGTCGCACACTGGACCGACCACCTACATCATCTTAATTTCATTAATTTCTCCTTGTATAATTATGTACCTTACTGACTGTACCCTAAATGAGTTTATGTACTACAGACTTGTTATTTGTTGTTGGTAATGTGTATTGTACGTGATGAATGTACATGCCATGTTTGTTGTTAAATATATTTATAGACATCTTTAATTGGATCCCGATATTAATAGTATGACCATAAACTATTCCATGATTATCCAATGGGACACCACCGACTCGTAATGTGCTTGTGTATGGTATATTTCATGATCCCCACTGGAGGGCTCCATAAGAGGCTATCCTAATCACATACTTGATGAATGTTGTACTCTCCCGTGATATCTCTAATAGGGAGGTCTTTGTAGATGAGTGCTCCCACATTGAACGCTATCTATCCAGGACGTTCAGGATGGAGGGGACAGTTGATGAAGTTAAGATGAAGATTCAGCAGCTGCGTGGCCGCTACAATGCATTTATGGAGTACATGACTACACATAGGGTGTAGTACAATGCCGACACCATGGTGGTGCATGTTGACGCACAATATTAGGTGTATGTTGGGAATGTAAGTTAAATTTACCATTTTTTTTCATTTAAGATATTATATGTACATATATACACGGCTCACAGCACACATTAAAAATTGTAATGTACCTCGTTTAAGAGACTATCAGACAAAGCTATTTTCGTGTATTCTGAAAGCCCCTTTACATCCCGCTACTGTACATATTTACCAACAGATGTGCGGCCGACCTATCCTATGGTGGGACAACAGGAGATGCATCAGCACTCGCCACTGGCACCTAGGACCCGTGTGAGGTTCGATAATTGATGGCATACTTGATGGCTTCTCTTCAGATTGCTCCCCCCAACCACGATGTTTGATTTATGTTATGTAGCATTTGCAAACATAAATAATATTGTTAGAAACTCATATCTTTTAATTGCCCGTCATGATATAGATGGATGGTATGCTAAAAACTTTCATATGTCTTTGTGATTCGTACTTGTTGGGCCATCAATTGTTCTTTGGGAGTGTTGTTGTACTTTCTTTGTGTGTACTAACTTATTGTTATGCTTTATATTATACCAATTTATTTGCTACTGTTGATATTCTTATATCATAATTTTTAATTTCTGCGCCCGTGTCTTGAAGCTGACTTTTGTTTGGAATTTTTTTTATTTTTTATTTTTTTTTCCGGTGTAAAACATACTTCATGTATTATACAAATACTCCTTCTTTTTTTATCCAACTAACTCAAACTTCTTAATAATAATAATAATAATAATAATAATAATAATAATAATAATGCGACACAAACAAATCCATAAAATATTATAATACAACCCACTTAATCATTTATCCAATTATTACAAATTTACAACATAATCACATCCATTCACTACATATATATATACAACATATTTTATTATTATCCTTATGTTTAAAAAAAATTCATTTAAATACATTTTCACCCCCAAACACCAACATAAAAGCATTGATTTAACATATACTGTATAAAATTTCTCATACAAAATATAACCAAACATATCAAAACTCCCCAAACCCATTTTTAAACTATTCTCCAAAATATAAACAAACATCAATCACATTCCTCAGGAACCCCAACTTTCATTTCACATTCTCTAACAATTCTTTCAACATTCATTCCCCAAAAACACACAGTAAACATGTAATAAAATCAAACAAAAAATACAACCAAACATTACCTTAGTCATTGGTCTTGGTCCTAGTCCTTCCAAATTTATTACTTCTACTTTCCTTTATAAGTTTGCTTTATTTGAAGTAGAAAAATATAGTTTTTAGTTTAAAATAATAATTTGATGATGTCAATAGCCCTCAATCGAAGATTAAAATTTTGATATTATCTAAAGTTTCATGCTTGCTACATAAGAGCTTTAATTTTTAGATGAACGAAATATTTGGTAAAATATAATATCCATTCCTTTTTTTTCTTTTTTTTTTTTATTATTTTTCTGACAAAGACAAAACATTGAAGAAAGCGGCCAGGCCGTCAGAATTGTTTAATTGAAGAGAAGCATCCCAGCAAAAAACATATGCCCGCCGTCGATATGCTCAGCCCAAAAAGAACGTTTTGTCGTAAATAAGGCTGTTAATGAATTGAATATGAATTCAAATTCGATCTGCATTTGATTTGAATTTTAAAATTTTTATCTGATTAAAATATCTGATGAATCAAATCCTATTATAAATATTTGTAATTTGAAATAAGTGGATCGGATATGAAATTAAGTAACCCGATCCGTTAAAGATCTGAATCCGAACTTTAATATTTTTTTATTAAATTAATACTCTGATATATAATATTAACAAAGATTTTAAACTAAAATCTATATATTATATTGACCTAATATCTATATTAATGTCTATATTATACTATTAATATTGATTATGTAACCTAAAAAATAAAAGGGATATTGATAAAATGTCAAATATAATAACATATAATAGTTCATCTATGCATTAATATAATGTGAAATAGAAATTTAGTATTCAAATATTTAACTTTTGGACTAATATATAATAAAAAGTTGTTTAAAATTCAAATATAACATATATTTACTTTATAAATACAATGGTAATGTTTGGATATGAATTGTATGTTTTGGATTATATATTTTGGGAGAATGAGCTTTGGGAGTGGGATTGGAGAATGTGAAATTTGTGTTGGGGAATATGATGTATGTTTGTTTATGTTTTGGGAATAGTTAGAAAATTATTTTGTGGAATTTTTTGTTTATGTTTTGGGAGGAGACAATTTCTACAGTAACAATTAAATCAATATTGGGAGGAGACAATTTCTACTGTAACAGTTAAATCAATACTTTTTTGTTGAGTTTTTAGGGTGAAAATGAAATTGAATAATATTTTTTATTATAAAATAATAATAAAATATATAATATGTATATGTGATGATTGAATATAATTTTTTAATTCTAAAAATAATGATAAAATATTATGATATGTATATATATGTATATGGGGTTTTTGATAATAAGATAATTGACTTGAAGGGGTTGTTCACACAAATTTCGTCGTATGAAAAATTAAATCACAAGACAAACAAAAATAATGGACAAATTGAGTTTATATTAAAGAATATATGAGAATTACAATTTATCAGAGAAAAAAATATAAATTCCCTAACAAAACTAATCCCCTGATTCTTCTCCCAATATATGATCCAAGGGCTTAAAGCTTGTTCTTGGATATATGGTGTAGTATCATTTGACTTGGTAAAAGACACTACGGAATTTCTTTGAACTCGAATCTTGATTTCGAGATCAAAGGACTTGATGACTTGATGCTTTGAAGAAGTATAGGACTTCGCGGTAGCAATATGTCGTCGCAACAGAAAATTGAAAACTTGAAGACTTGAGTCTCTAATCATCCCCTTTATATAGGTGCTCAGCAGGAGAATTCGAAATGACTTGAACTCATTTGATAATTATCTCTTTGATGTACATTTAAAAGATAATATCAAACATTATTGACTTGATTGGTCCACGTACATAAATGCGCCACGTGTCCCAACTTGATTAGCTTGAGAGTGGTGGGCCACCAGACTTGATTTAATTGACATGATATATCTTCATCTCAACACTTGTCAACATTTGATTTGTATAAAATAAATATCAGAATATTAATTAAAGTTAACCATTTATCATTTGGAATTAAATTTAATAAATTCCAATATATAAATAGAAAATTTTAAATTAATAATTAATATATTATTTACACATGTCATTTTTCAATTGGTCCAAAAATTAAGCCGTCTACAAATGCCCCCTTGAGACTTGTTCACGAACAATATCTTCCAATACATTTTTGAGTGAATAAGTCATGATAATTATTATATATATATATATATTTAAATACATATATATAACATATGGGCTTTTAAAGTATATATATGTATATAGATATGTATATTTAAATACATGTATATATATATATGTATATAACATATGAACCTTCAATATATAAATATATATAAACCATATACATATACATACATATATATATATATATATATAGCAGCCATTTGGGAAACCACATGGTTTTCCCATTCTTGCAAATGGAAAATAAATTCCATAAAGCTCCAGCATCACGTACGTCTGCCTGTGGCCAAGCAACAAATTTCATTTCACCCATGCCTGGGTCCCAGTTTTTATTTCTCGTTCCTCATGCATTTTTTTTAAAATTCAATTGGCATAATTCCATTCCTTTTCTTGCTATCCTTGTATGGTCAATATACATATTCACATGTATGGTCCACAACCACTACAAAATCACCCAAAATCCTTTAATTTCTTTAACTTTGGCAAGGAACCACCGACCTAAACTCATATGCTGCTGTAGTTGAAAATCGTAAAAGCCGAGAGACTATCTCCAATAAAATTTGATCTTGCTGGTTCTGCTGTAACCAAAAAAAATCATGAAAGACCAAAAAGCCCACTTTATTCAAAACTCTGGTTGAATGAGAGTTTGCCGGGGCTTGAAGTTCTTCCGAAAAAGAAAACCATTCTGAGTTAAACTCCTTATTGTACTTGGACTACAACTCTTTAGAACAAAAATATATAAAGGAATGTTGATCACTCTGCCATGTATAGCTAAAAAACTGATTTTGGGATTGTTGTGGTATATTCATCTATCTAATAAGGGACATCTTTTTCCTCTTAATTCCTGCACATCAACTGTTCAAAGAAAATAATCATAGAGTTTTCCATTCCAACATGGCTCAAAAGAGAATTGCTTGGGCTCCCTCATCATTCATTAATAAAAAAAAATCCTTATCAACACATAGCAAATACACAAATTTTTGAAGACTTCAAGTAAGTCATCAAATTGATGGGCGCTCCTGTGATCATTCCACTTTCTTCTTCATTCCTTTTCTCCCCCCCTCTTTTTTTCTTTTAGATACTTTCTTACCTTAATTTTTTTTTTCTCTTCTCTTTTCTTTTCTTTTGCAGCATAAGAAACATAGCCCATTCTTAATCAACTCGTGAGCATGTATATCGAGGATCACACAGAATCATCTCTATGCATTATCATTGGGAGTGACAAAGACACCCTCAAAGTCAAAAGTACTAGATTGGTTATCCATAAATCGGCCAACGATGTTCTTCGTTCCATACCTTGACCTCTCAATAATTCCATGCATATTCAAGAGTGGTCCGAAGAGGCAACCAAGGAAGTGATTGATCCACGTTTTGGCATCACATCTCGTTCTAAGATACTCATCTTGAAGTCCTCTCTTCATGATGCCAAAGCAAATAGCTCAGAATTTTCATTTGCAGGTTATCATTCCAACATTAATGGCGCTCAGTGAGAATTCCTGCATCAAGGTTTGGCGAAGTATCTTTTCATGTAGGTTATTGGGAATGGACGGAAGATGTGTTAGGCCCTCATGCAGATGTTCTTCGTGAAGCTAGGATCTATGCAGCAGTCCATGCCTCGCTTTTCACATAAGTCTGCCATAAGAACATCATCTAAGCATTCCTTGAGCTATGGTGCTCTTCCACGAATACTTTGCACACTGCAACTGGTGAATTTTCAATTTCTTTATGGGATCTTCGTGTACTTGGTGGATTATCTATCTGTGGAGGTTTCTATGACGAAGCTATCCCCATTGCAAAAGAAGTACTTGGTGATGATAGACATGGCCCTTCTCAACCATGAAGCTGCAAATATCTATTCCTGGCTTATCATATGCTTCCAAAGGACTCTGATGGTGTTCCTATTTCTAATTAGATTAACTTTTGGTTTAAAAGACCAACTAGATATGCAGAGCTACCTTTGAGGTCTTCCCAGAAAAGGTCTGCTGAGCCAAAGATCTCTCACAATCCTTGTGGAAGAATCGATGCATCACTTTGGCCTCGTACCAAGGAATATAATGAGCCCTTTATGATGTTGGAGGTTGAAGAGGATGTTGGAGAAGAGACCTACTTGGCTGTCTTCCTGTCATGTTGGCTATACAGCTTTGTTCTACCACATTGCCAAGCAAACATAATTCATGCTACTGTTTTCAAGGTTGCTAGTAGAATGTCAAACGGTGCTTGCTTTTCTCTTGTAGTTCCTATATTGGCGGGCATCTATTGTGGTTTGAGGAATATATCAACTTCATCAAATCTTTAGGAATCTTCTTCTATCTTTCCCATTCATTATGTCCACAGTTGGATTTGGCACTACCTTGGCACTCGTTTTTTTATCTAAGATTGATGTAGAAGAGTCGAGATGGTTAAATATACGGGGGAGAACATGGCCAGATATTTTGATCTTTTAGAGGCACGGGATTTGTTTCTCAGTATTAACTCTTCAACCATTCAAAATCTATGCTTATTTCCACGCAAACAGTTCACAGTAATAGATGGCCCATGCATATCAAATACTTATAAAGACCTTTTTGTGGCTTTACGTTCTAGCTATTTGGCATTCCGATGCGGAAAATAGCATATCATCGAAACTTATAGCCCTCATCGATTCAGTTGGCAATGTGGATTTTGTCAACACATCCTGAGTAAGTTAAAGAAAGAGATCTACACTTGTGATTTGCATGAGCTTGTTCAACTTTGGCGATCATGTACCTTACTGAACACATCTAATAAACTTATCATTCTTGGCAATACTTCTTCCTTTCCATTGGCCACAAAGGAGTATGCGGATTGTTGGGACAAACACTGGAAGGCCTCTCAAATAAAAGGTACTAAAATTGTTCTCAAAGTCAATCAGAAAGATGTGGAATCAACTTCTGGTCAACTCAATCAACTTGGGGAGAGAATTGAACATCATGCATCTGAGTCTAGGCATCATAGAAAGAATCCATCTCATCCTAAACAAGCCTTAATGAAAGATTCCACAAATAACCCCGCAGCTTCACATCTTCAAGATCCTATTGTTTCAAGACAAGTTCGAGGAGGGAGTTTGGAGCCTAAGGAGTATAACATTGCTGACCATACCAAAGTCTATATAATAGACGTTATAGCTTACTCAATGTTTCATCCCCTACTGATGCTCCATTGGAAGGAAATGAAATAATCTCTGCACTTTCTTGCTCAAATGATGACTTTAGCAACCAATGAATTCTCAAGAAGAAACCAAAGGTTTTGGATTTAGATAACATCAGTATTAATTCAAATTTCTTTGCAGATGTCCTAAGTTCTTCTTTACCTTTGGATGAATTAGCAAAATATGTAAAGTTATTATATTTATTTATTTTTTTACATATATATTTGCCAATTCTCTACACTAATCTATCTCTCTCTCTTTTTAGCTTGCAAATATTGAGATACCAATCCCAATTACATCAGAAGGTAGTATTAGTTCAATAAAAATGGGGCTAATCCTTTTGATTTGCTTGAAAAAACCACTCCTCAACCTCTTGATGATGGGATACAAGCTACTTATGACACTGCTAATTCCAACAAGTGACCAAAGGTGACATTACCTGAAATTGCAAATGACAAGGCTTTTGCCGATAAAGACAAGCCTAAAAAGACATTTGAAGCTCCATCTTGTGTATTTCCAGTTGCTGAAGTTTCTGAATTTTGTCCTCAAGTTTTAAAGACTGAAGCTGAGCAGATGTTACTCAAATTCTATTGGGAACGAATATGTCAAAGAATCATGAAAACTCCATTTGAGCAACTTTCAGAGATAAAACCAACAATTGATGATTTGATTGCAGAGATGAAGTTATACATGAAAAACACATCATCTTTGGAGAACCATATGAGATCTTTCTTCGAGGGCGTTTCCAACTAGACAAAAGTTAAGTCAAATTCAATTTAAAAAGAAACACAAGAAACTCATGAGAAAGTCCTATTTTTTGCGCAACAGGATCTCTTTGAGGCTGAGACAATAGAAAGTAAAAGAGTTGAAGAAGTTAATGGTCTAAAAAATGAACTTCTTCAAATCACCCAACAGCAAGAGGAATTGAGAACATAACTTACCGAGTTAAGCAGTAAGGAAAAATTTGCAAACTCATCACTCCACAAGGCTGAAGAAAACTTATCCACTATTAAGAGAGAAGTAGCCACTAAAAGAGATAAAGTTTCAAAGCTTGAAGATACTCCATTTTTGACTGATCAAGAGGTTGAAGCTTTAAAGAGGATGGAGGCACTACTTGAAGAATCTCGCAAAGAACTAATAGCTTTTGATATACTCGCATGTGCACTTAGATACTTAGCATTTATTTATTTATTTGTTTTTTTTTGGCACAATTGATGTAAAAGAACACTTGATTACTATATATGCAATAAAAAGTTGTTCTTTTTTTTTTTTATGAATTCTCCCTATGCTTTTTATTTTATTTAGTATTTCTTCAAATTGATGCCAACTTCAAAGAAAAATTACCTTACATGCCCCCAACAACGAAGTGGAATAAACTTACTTAAGTTTCTGAGTAAAACTAGCTATCTAATGAATTGAACTTGAAAATGATCAAAGCTTCTTCCAGTGATATATTTGAACTTGATAAACCATCCAGAATTACTCCAATGATTTGATTGAACTTGAGAAGTAAGTCATCCAAATTTGCTCAATGATATGATTGAACTTGGGAAGTCCTCAAAACTTATTCCAGTGATGTGATTGAACTTGGCAAGCCATTCAAACTTATTCTAGTGATATGGTTGAACTTGGCAAGCAATCCAAACTTGTCCAAATGATGTGATTGAACTCGGGAAATAATTCATCCACATTTGATCCAATGATATGATTAACTTGTGAAGCCATCCAAACAAACAACGCCCATTTTTTTTAATGTGATTGAACTTGGGAAATAACTCCCAAGCTGCCTACATACCCCAACAAGGGGATCAAGTCATTACATAGTTCAAAGTAAACATTTCTTTTTTTTGGGGGGGGGTGCTGTTCACAATTTATACTTATGTGGGCCAGGAGTATCCATTACTTAACCATCTTGGACTAGGTGGGGCATTTAATATTTTAGCCACAAAATAAATTTAGTGGGGAAAGTTAGCAATTTAACCACATGCACTACCTTTGGTGGGAAAAGCTAGCAATTTAACCACATGCACTGCCTTTGGTGGTTACCGTACACAATTTATACTCATGCGGGCCAGGAGTAACATGCAGTTTAGGCTCGTGCATCAAGGAGCAAACTTCTTCATGGGTAATATCGCTTCAAAAACTTGCCATTTATGGGGCTTGTGCACAATCCATCTTTGTCAACCAACTTCTAAGCACCATCGGTGTAGACTTCTTTTATCACATACGGACCATCCCATTTTGACATGAATCTACTTCCCATTCTCTGGGTGATGGTAATGGGCCTTCTTACTGCCAACACCAAATCTCCAACCTGAAAAGATCGCGGATGAACTTTCTTATTAAATGCCCTTGTCATACGTGGTTGGTAACATTCAAGTTGTTGTTGCGCTTCAAGTCTTTTATTATCCAATGCTTCCAATTCCTCAAGTCGAAGGTGTACATTATCTTTAGCAGTAAGTCCTTCTTGAATTGCTATACGGAATGAAGGTACTTGACTTTTAAGAGGGAGAACAGCTTCAACTCCATAAACCAGTGAATACGGAGTAGCCTGGGTAGCAGTCCGATGAGTTGTTCTATATGCCCAAAGAGCTTCTCCAACTTTTTCATGCCAATCCCTTTTAGATTTTGACATTACTTTCTTTAATAGGTTGTATAAAGTTTTATTAAACGCCTCTTCTAGACTATTTGCAACCCCATTGTACATAGAAGAATTGTATTGCCTGAATCCAAATTGTGCACCTGTTCATCAACTTATTGTAGAAATGCTTCCTATTATCGATAATGATATAATGAGGCATTCCATACCTAAAAATCGAATGACAACGAATGAACTCAATAACAGTTCTTTCTTCATTTCCTTGAGGGGAATTGCTTCTGCCCACTTGGAGAAATAGTCTGTAGCTGCCAATATGTAAGCATGACCAGCTCACGACTTAGGAGCAATAGGTCCTACAACATCAAGACCCCATGCATCAAATGGGCATGAAGTAACTGTGGGATGTAAGGGTTCAGGAGGCTGATGTATAAAGTTAGCATGCATTTGACAAGCTTCACACCTCTTCACATAACTCATACAATCTTTAACCATAGTAGGCCAGTAGTATCCCATCCTTTTAATCTAAAAATGAAGCTTAGGACCCGACTGGTGAGCTCCACAAACTTTAGAATGTGCCTCAGCCATAGCTTCAGTTGATTTTTCACCACTTAAACAACTCTGATAAGTACCTTCATAAGATTGACGATATAAAATGTCTTTGTATAAAATGAAGCGAGATGACCTCCGACGCACCTCTATCCTATGACGAGGGTCTTATGGAAATTTCCCATCCTTTAGATAGTCAATTAGTGATGTCCTCCAATCTTCATCTTCACCAACTGAGACTGATATGGCATTTGCATCCTCACAATCAAGCTCAATGGGCGACGACACAATCCATCTATTACACAGTGGGATATTTGTCGTTTCTTCTTCAGAAATGGCTAAATTAGTAGCCAAGTTAGCCAATGCATATGCCATCCTCTTTTTTTCCCTCAGGATGTGACTTAGGACAACATTTTCAAACTTCTTCAACAGACAAGATGCTAGCTGAAAGTAAGGAATCAAATCTTCCTTTTTAACTTCATAAACATTTAAAGGTTGATTAATAACCAATTTTGAATCACTATAGACCTCAATTTCTAAAATTTCCAGTTCAATTGCCATTTGAAGCCAAATAATCAAAGTTGATATTCTGCAACGATATTAGAGCACAATTTATTTAACACTACAGAATATGTCAAAACTTATTTTTCTGGTGAAATACATACAATCCCTGCCCCCACTCCATTAGATCGAGTTGTTCCATCAAATAACATTGTCCATGTTGGTAGGATATCAACGAAGATAGCCTCCTCATCGGGTAATTCATCGGATACTTTCCAGTCTGCAGGAATGGGATGATCTGCCAAGAAATTAGCAAGAGCTTGTCCCTTAACAACTTTTTGAGGTACATATGTGATTTCATACTGATTGAATACAACATACCACTTAGCTAATCTTCTTGAGAGTACTGGTCTTGACATCACAAATTTGACAGGATCAGCACGTGAGATGAGTTGGATAGAATATGCCTCAAAATAATGCTTCAACTTTCTAATTGCATAAAATAAGACAAGACAAATCTTCTCAACAGAAGAGTATTTCAACTCATTCTCAATCAAGGCTCTACTCAGATAATATAAGGCTTTCTCCTTTCCTTCTTCATTTTCTTGAGCCATGAGAGCACCGATCAACTGTTCTTGTGCTGCAATGTACAATATCAACGGTTTTCTAAGTATAAGAGCTCCTAGAACTGGCGAATTCATGAGGTACTTCTTTATGCTCTCAAAAGCATTCTCACATCCTTTATACCATACGAAAGGAGCATATTGCTTCATCAAGTGATTAAATGGTTGGCATCTTCCTGCAAGATTTGATATGAACCTTCTTATGAATGCAAGATTGCCTTGTAAACTGCGCAATTCTTTAAGATTCCTTGGAGGCGGCATCTTCTAGATAGCATCGATTTTAGTAGGATCAACTTCAATTCCACGATGTCTATAAAGCCAAGGAACTTGCTAGATGTGACACCAAAAGCACACTTGAGCGGATTCATCTTCAAGTTATATTTTCTTAGCCGATCAAATACCACGTGGAGATCTTTCAAGTGATTTTCTCTTTTCTTAGTCTTGACTGCTAGATCATCAACGTAGCCCTCTACCTTTGTATGTAGCATATCATCAAAAATATTTTGCAAATCTTGTTGATAAGTTGGACCTGCATTTTTTAACCCAAAAGGCATCACATTGTAACAATAAATACCCTTTGGTGTGCGAAAAGCTGTACACTCCTCATCTTGTGGTGACATTGTAATTTGATTATACCCGGAGGATCCATCCATGAAAGATAAGGCTTCATGTCCAGTGGTTACATCGACCATAAGCTCAATAATAGGTAGTGGAAAGTCATCCTTTGGGCATGCCTTATTTAAATCTCAAAAATCAACGCAAATGCGTATCTGGTCATTCTTCTACTTGACTGGCATGAAGCTAGAGATCCAAGTCGGAGATTTCACTTCCCTGATAAATTCTGCATCAATAAGCTTGTTGACTTCATCGTCAATTAGAGGGACAAGCTCTAGGCGAAGCACTCGCTGCGATTGCTTTACTGGAGCCAAGGTGATGAATTGCAACTTTTAGATCTAATCTTGTCATTTCTTTGTAGGTCCAAGCAAAGACATCATTATATTCACTCAAAATTTTGAAATATTATTTTTCTTCTTCAGGATTTAAAAGCATGCTAACAAATATGGGACAGGGCTGTTCTATTGTGCCAAGATTCAACTCCTTGAGTTCATCAACAGTCGCATGTCCACCATCTTCAAGTTGTGGAGGAGCTTTTAGGACTTCATCTTCAGGAATTTCTGAATCAGGCTCTTAATCAATAGCGATATGATTACATGAATGTAACTCTTCATTTTCTTCATCATATGGATGTTCGATCTCAAGAACTCTCATTCTCTAGAGTGTGATGCTCCATTTTTATGTTCCATTTGCTTTTGAAACTGGGGTAGGCACCATTATCCATGCTGGGTAGTTTGTAACTTGTATAAAACTACTTGCCACCAATCTATTAATTCTTCAAGACACAGATCATGTGATGGAAGATTTAGCTCCTATTTAACGCTTATGTAATTAG
Source organism: Jacaranda mimosifolia (assembly GCA_018894105.1). Lineage (NCBI taxonomy): Eukaryota > Viridiplantae > Streptophyta > Magnoliopsida > Lamiales > Bignoniaceae > Jacaranda > Jacaranda mimosifolia. Next base: position 23,686,103 of record CM032126.1, read on the forward strand.
AGCTGATGGTGATTTCCACTTTATCTTCATCTGCACTATTCTTTTTGCATGAATGTTCTACGATGTGCTGCTTTATTTTTACAGGTTTGTCCATATTAATGACTAGGATTGTAGATTTGGCTCCATTCGATTGGGATAAATGAAGAGTTTGACTCTTATTTTTCGACTCCAACATATTAGTCTTGTCTTCAATACTCTTTTTTGCAATACTATTCCCAAGTCGATTGAACACAAAACCTCTCAGACATGGACTTGTACTAAACTTGCTTTGATCTTTAACACCAAGTCTTTTAAAGATAGAAGGACGAGTAATTGGAACACTGAGACGGTCAAATATAGAAATTCGATGATTATTCTATTTTTGCTCTCCTTGCTTCACGTGATCTTCTGCAGAAATATGCTGGACCTCAGCACACTTATCCTTCTTTATCACGTGTATCCTGACCGATTCTGCAACTTTAAATCCTAGGCCAACCCTTAACTGTTCAACATCAAATCCTGTCTCCTTAGTTTATGTTGTGCTTCACTGAGTCCATAAACTTTTTCTCTAGTTAACTCAGGTTTGAGCTTACTTAAACTGGCTGGATTAGCAAAATCATAGCCAGATTTTCAAGTAACTTATATGCCGTAGGATCAAATGTACCCTCAATTTCTTTATGAGAAGCTCCTACAACAGATGGTCCATTATAGATTGATGAGTTAATGCCAACAATAGGCATGGTGAAATCCTTCCTCAAAGTTTGATAGTCGTTTGGCTCTACCATCTTTAATTGGCTTCGAGCAACATCATTTGCCTCAATACATGCTCCAAGTGGAATTTTCCTTTTCTCTTGAGATGATTACGGTGTATATCGAGATATTGGTAAGTTGGACTCATCACTGCACTCGTATTTTTTGCTTGTCAAAACCTCAGTAATTTTCAGTTTACTAAAATTTTCAGAACAATCTTGTCTCCCTTCAATGGAGTGGTTGCTTGGAGCCTTTGCATGTTGCACTTCACCTACTGAGTAAGGATCTAGATAAAGTTTAGCATCAGTGAAGTATGATTCAGCTATAATAAATGGCTTCACATCTGCGTCAATTTTCATAACTTCTCCATTTTTTGAATACTTGAAGCATTGATGAAGAGTGGAAGGTATCACCTCATTCTCATGAAGCTATGGCCGTCCCAAAAGCAAATGGTATAAAGTCTTTGTGTCAATAATATGAAATAGAGTACTTACTTCCAACTCCCCGATTGTGAGGTCTAGACGAATCATACCAATAGCTCATTAGCCTCCTTGGTTGAAACCTTAAATAGTTAGGCGACTGCGTGAGAGATCTTCAATAGAAATTCCCAAATTCTTCATGGTGGATTTTGGCATAATATTGACGGCGGATCCTCTATCAATGAGCATGCGGTTGACCTTTTGCTCCTGCATGAACCATGAAACAAAAAATGGCCTATTGTGAGTTTTCGATCCCAACAACAAGTCATCGTCTGTAAAAGCAATGGCTGTATAACATGAAGTGGAGTGTTGCTCTTCAGTTTCACAAGATATAGTATGCACTGCTTTAGTTTTTTGATCAAAGAATCCTGTAGTAAAATAATCTTTTAGAGTCACTTGACTCCTTTTGTAACATGCAAATGAATTTTCCTACTTGCCATTTGTGGTCTTTAGACTCTTCGTCGCCTTTGGTTGAGGGCGTCTGGACACATGCGAGACTTTTAATGCTAATGGATGAGATTGGTTGACATATCTTCTTCTCCTTCGTTGGTGCGTCACAAGAGTCCACTCACTGCTATCTTCAATTGCAGTAGTAGAATTTGTTTCCAGCTTAGTCACTTCATCAATGAATTGAGTCTTCACTAGCACTAGATCTAAGCTTCCGAATCGAAGCATTGTTGACACCTCCATGAGTGAAGATGAAAAGACATTGTCTTTGCTTGCAACACATGTAGTATCTGCTACAGTTATAGTGCTAGTAAGGTTCGATCCAACCACATCTTCTGTGTCAAGGATTATGTTTCCATCTCTTGCCAATGCCATTACTTTATCCATAAAGACGAAGCATTTCTCTATTGGATGGCTTACAACTCGATGATATTTGCAATATTTTGGATCGTTCACCTTCCTGTTTCTTCAGGATGTTTTTGTTCCGGCAGTTCAATCAACTTCCTTGTCAGTAATTCATCAAAAATATGAGAAACATCATAATATAGAAATGGATACTTATTCTCCTATATTTCTTTTAGTGTTTTCTTGCTTGTTGAAATGCGTTGATCTTCAGTTTTCTTAGCAACCTTTTTATCACTTGTGGGAATTTTTATGGAGGCTGTCTTGATCGCTATAGATTCCTTAGTAGTTGCTTTGACATATTTTTCACTTTTCTTTGAATCCTTCCTTTCTTTCTTCTAGTCTTCAACAGGAATTCCAACCCCGTGATTAGCAATGCTAAGCTCCATGTCATGGGTATGAGTGACTAATTCCTAAAAAATGCGAGGCTTGATTCCTTGAAAAATGTAGAGAAGTCCCTAGTGCATGCCTTGAATACACATCTCTATCACAGACGTCTCTGAGAGTCTATCCTTGCAATTTAAACTTAATACATGCTAACGGTTGATGTAGGCTATCACTGGTTCTTCTTTCCATTGTTTTGCATTGGTAAGTTCAGTCATGCTCACAGTTCGATGCTTACTATAGAAGCAATTCAGAAACTCCCTTTCCATTTGATCCAAGTTATCAATGGATTTAGGTTCTAAGTCAATGTACCAGTCGAAGGCGTTTCCTTTCAATGAATGCATAAACTGTTTCACAAGAAGATCACCATAAGTCCCTGCTTTATTACATGTCTCAATGAAATGGGCCACATGCTATTTTGGATTTCCCTTCCCATCAAACTGCTGGAATTTTGGTGGTTGATATCCTATTGGCATTCTTAGCAAGTCAATCCTCTTTATATAAGGCTTCGAATACACAATAGAACTTTAAGAAGGCATGCCATACTGAGCCCTAATAGTATTGGTGATCATGTCCTGCAATTCTTGAACAGACAATGTAGCAATAGAAGTTGCAGAATGGTTGATCTTAGAGCTAAATCCTCTAAAATCTTTCTTTTTCTATTTGCTCATGAGATGTGCAATTTGTAGATCTTTTTCTTCTACAATCTTTTGGAGGTCAGCTATAGCTTGAGCCATTCGAGCAAGTTGTATACCTTGCCACTCCAGTCGCTATAGCTGGCAGTTCAACAAAAGATAATACCTTAGGATTTGTTTCCTTGGACTTCTCGAGTCAGAATCATCAAACGTAATGAAATCAGTATTTTTGCCCCCAGTTATGGGCTGATTGACAGATTCAGTAGCATCTTTTCTGGCCAAGGCGAGTTGGTTCCTCTTAGGTGCCATTGAGTGGTTGCAAATATCTTCAAAATTCAAACGGGAGGAAGAGATGAGGGGTAGATTCGTGTCCCACTAGGCGTGCCAGGAATTTGTTCACACAAATTTCCTCGTCTACAGAATTAAATCACAAGACAAAAAAAAAAATAATGGACAACTTGAATTTATATTAAAGAATATATGATAATTATAATTTATCAAAGAAAAAATATAAATTCCCTAACAAAACTAATCCCCTGATTCTACTCCTAATATATGATCCAAAGGCTTAAAGCTTGTTCTTGAATATATGGTGTAGTACCCTTTGACTTGGTAAAAGATACTACAAAATTTCTTTGAACTTGAACCTTGATTTCAAGATCAAAGGACTTGATGACTTGATGCTTTGAAGAGGTATAGGACCTTCACGGTAGCAATACGTCGTCGCAACATAAACTTGAAAACTTGAAGACTTGAGTCTTTGACTTGAGAATATGTGGATATGAGAATATGAATATGAGGATATGAGAATATGAGCCTATGAGTCTTTAATCATCCCCTTTATATAGGTGCTCAACAGGAGACTCCGAAATGACTCGAACTCATTTTATAATTATCTCTTTGATGTACATTTAAAAGATAATATCAAACATTCTTGACTTGATTGGTCCATGTACATGGATGCGCCACGTGTCCAAACTTGATTTGCCCCAACTTGATTAGCTTGAGAGTGCTAGGCCACCAGACTTGATTTGATTGACATGATATATCTTCATCTCAACACTTGTCAACATTTGATTTGCATAAAATAAATATCAGAATATTAATTAAAATTAATCATTTATCATTTGGAATTAAATTTAATAAATTTCAATACATAAATAGAAAATTTTAAATTAATAACTAATATATTATTTACACATGTCATTTTCAATTGACCCAAAAATTAAGCCATCTATAGGGGTATTTTGGGAATTAGTAATTATTGTTTTGGAAAAAAAGTAACCCATATGTTTGGTTACATTTTGCCAAAACAAATTTGTTAACATAGCCAATATTTTTATAAAATTCAAAAGAAAAAAAATAAAAAGAAAAGAAAAAATAAATCGGATTGGATTTTTTTAATTGAATTTTGGAAATCCATCGGATTCGGACATGATACTGACTAGCAAAAATCCTATATAATTTCGGGTCAAATTCGGATATGAATTTTGATAATCAAATTCAGATTCAGATATGGCAGACTCGATCCAAATCCAACTCATTGACAACTCTAGTCGCAAAATTGATGCAATCTCTGAATGAGACAAGCAATTATGTGGGTTGATAATGAAAATGACGAATGGATGGAGACTCTTATAAATCAAAAGATTTTTGATAAGGAAGAATCTCGATTCGAAATTAAGAAGTGGGGAAAAATTTTCATTAGTTTTATTTTATTTTCTTAATTTAAGGCACAAAACCCATATAAAACACGGATTCCTCCCAACGCCACCAACATAATCAACACACACTTTTTCAATATCATGGCATTCGATCTTTTTGTATTTATTTTGCAACTCTCTTTTTACGAATTTAACTTCCAAATCATAAAAAATTGTCATGTGATTTTGTTTTGTTTATTTTACTTAATTATCAATGGTGATATTATACTAGTATTGTTCAGCTGTTTGCATATTTTTTTAAAAGTATTATAATACTGACTTAGATCCCCATATTATGCACGATATATTTTTTAATTAAATTAAATAAAGACTCATAAATATACGTCTAAAATGTTGTGATTGAACTAAACAAATATGTATTTATACGATTTTTGTTTGTGATACTTGTTGAAAATAGAGTTAGGGTCTTAATTTTCTTAAAATCGGCAAAGTTTGAAGTTTTTTTTTATTTTTATTTTTTTCTTTAAATCCTGTGCAGAGAGTTCTCAGTTATCGACTTTTTGAAAATGATTTTTGGTTTCTAATTTGACTTTGGTGCTTAATTTAGATGTCTTTCTTGGTGGGCTTAGTCAATTGTGCTATTTGACCTTTTTTATTCATTTATTATTTGATTAATTAACCTTTTTAATTCGTATTTTACTTTTTTAACCCATAGGGACTTAGTTAACTATGTCATCGAGCCCCTTATTTTTAATTTGAAAAATTAATTTTCATGTTGAAATATAATATAAGGTCCAATTATGAATTTTTACCTTTTCTTAATTTATTTTGAATAAACTTTAATAAAGTGATCAATTAATTTTGTTATTTACATTTTAAGAGTAGAATATCAGAAAGTGGGATTCAATTCAAATTAGAATTCAAACTGAGTCAGAGTTGACAAATACTGAGATGGGGCAGCGACGGGAAAGCCAGCGCCAAGGAGTTGCCCACTGCACACTCAAGTTGGGCGCCCGTTCTGGGCCTCAGCTGGGCATCCAGCGACTCCTCGGAGTTACGCCGTTAGGCCTTTTTCGAGGCATTTGGACTTTGCTGAATTTTTTTATTTTTTATTTTTAATTTTTTTTTTCGAATGCGACGGTTCGTTTTCCATATGAAAAGAGCCATTTGAGTACCAGATAATTGAATTATCAAAAAAAAAAAAGAGTACCAAACAATTGCAATTATAACTAGATATATGCTTGCATCACATGTACAACTATCTAATATATATACATATATATATATATATATTATATTCAGACCCGTAGAAGTTACAATTGTTTGTACACTTCATTAATTGATTTCTAATTAACGAATAATTAGTTAAAATTCAGAGTTAGTTTAAATAATGCACAATTGCGATTTTAAATACTCACTTTTTTAGTTTCCGTATGAATGGTTCAATTATTGGCATATATAATCATCACCCAAAGACTATGGTTATATTTTTTGTTTGATTTTATTATATGTTTTGAGAGAATGAATTATTGGAGAATGTAAAAATTATTTTTTGGTATGTTGGCTTATGTTTTGGGGGAGACATTTTTCACTATAACAATCAAATCAATGCTTTTTTATTGGGGTTTTAAGGTGAAAATGGATTTAAGTTATTATTTTAATATTAAAATAATAAAAAAATATATATGATGTATATATATAATATGTATGTATATATTGGAGAATGTGAATTTTGGAGGAAAAATGGGGATATGTTCGGTTATGTACTTATGTTTTCTCAAAACAATGTTGTTTCGGAGAAACATAACCAAACAAAGCCTATCTCTTTTTAGATGCCTTAAGTATCCATAAATTTTATTTTTTCACATTAAAAAATATATTATAATTTTGTATTTTAATTTTTATATTTTTCATATTTTTCATTTTTTTTTCATTGAATTCTTGACTCAAACGTAGTATTAATGACTAGGTAAATCTTATTTACTTCCTATGCAACACTTTATGCGAGTAAATGCTTTTAATCGTAATCACTCTATTACTTGGCGAAATTTCACATCCTCTAAGCCTGTTAAACTAAATTAATTGTCACAATCTTCTTTTTATTTATACACATAATATGTGTTAGAAGTTTGTTATATTCGAATTCTCAACTTTATATTTTATATATTAGACACATACATGTATTTACTTAAAAAAATAAAAATTTTAATTCACTGAACATTTTAAATGATATAGAATAAATTAGAATAGGAATTGAGTTGTAAAGAAATATTAGTCATGTTCAATTTGCTTAAAAATAAAAGTATTTAATTCTACAGTTTCCAACTAGCTAGGTTCGTATTAAGGTCATCCGACCTCATGATTGCCGCATAATATGGGGAAATTAATTAGGACCCGTTTACTTTATAATATGGAATGTGGGGTGATATGATGAAATGATAAATGAAGAGTGGGATTAGAATAATTTTATATTTTTTAAATTATATTTACTTTGTGGGATTATATGAATAATAAAAGTGGATAATTGTATTAAATATTTACTTTGATGAATTATAATACTGGGATAAATTTTAAAAGATCAAAGTACCCCTAATTAAAATATTTTTCTATTTAGCATAAAGAAATTAATTTTTCTCCAATTCAATACAACATCCAACTAATTCTTCTTTTTTCCAAATATAAAGAAATTAATTTTCCTCCATTCCAATACAACATCTTTACACATGAAAATAAAATCTTATAATTCAAAGAATTTAGGGGTAATTTTTTTTTCCATTTGTTATTAATATCATTACTTCAATTACAATCATACATATGTTTTTCTTTTAATTATTTTTAATATAAACATATTTTTAATTATCTTTTAATTGTTTGATTGGCGCCACGACTAGAAGTTCTTTAAAGCTGCAGCATCATTTTGTTAGTGGGCATACTGGTGTAATTAATTGTGAATACTTGGGATAAATTTATAATTTTCACTCATCATCCAACTTTGGCCATTCTTAGGATGAAACTATCACAACTTCTGGGCCGGATGGGCTATCCTCCATTTAGTACCAACAGTAGCGGGTTGATGCTGTTTTATCAGGCCACATGACTGCAAAGTAAATATTGGATAAAGTGAAATGTGGCCCAACATCCTACTTCATCAGTCCAAGTAAACGGGCCCTAAAAGTATCCGTTATATTCATATTTCATCTTTTCAGACAGAATTCAACACTCTCCCACAATGATATCTTCAGGTGATTTCCGTTGTCAAATGAAACAAAACAAAACTTGGTAAACAAAGATATATAACCACTGAAAAATCAGAACAAAAATTTCACCTAATTAATCATAACGTCATGAAATATGTCAAAATTTTAACTAGAATTAATATTGTCTTTAATTTAGGACAATATTAGAAAAAGTAAGAACCATATAATTAGCCGATACTGATTATAATTAGACTAGTGGGCACTAGCTAGCACACGACCAAAAGTAATATATTAAATGAAAACCTTCATTAGAAAAATCCATGGCAATATCAAAATTTAGTAGTGTTAGGAGGAGGAGGAGCATTATTTGATCCCACAAGTCCATGACTAGGTTTAGTACTCTCGTACTGATGGAAATTCGGCACGAAAATTGAAGATGGATTCATCAGCTTAGTCGCCTGCTGACTGTCATTTTTCTTCAACTCTTCGATGGCATCCCTAAGCTGTAGTAGCTCCTCCAACCCCCCCAACTTGTTGACAGGGGCTTTCCACCAATACTGCCTCTGGTTTGTTTTTCTCATGTTTTCTAAATTCTCACCCGTTTTTCTCTCCACTTCGAGTTCGTTAAGAATTAGGCCCAACCGCAAGTTCAGCTCTCTAACACTACTAGCATTCCTCCGAGCCTCAACCAGATGGAATGGATCATTGGAATTTGGGGTCAAGAACCTCTCAGTTATGGACTCCACATTAGGGTGGCCAAAGGAGAAGACCTTTCCAGCAGGGGAGAAAACGATTATGGCTATCTCGACGCCACAAAGTGTGCATAGTTCACTGGCTTTTTTGAAGAGCCCAGATCGGCGTTTTGAGAAGGTGACCTGCAGGTGATTTTTCACCTCTATTTTTTGGATTTTAATCTTTTGTCGACCCATGCTAGGCTTCGTTGCCATGGGGCGATCCATCTGTATATTTCACTCTCTATTTCCTTCAATTACTTAATTGGTTAAAGAAAGATGGAGGAAAAAGTTTCGGTTTCTGAGAATAAGCGACTATGCATGGGGGACTAGCTTGCAGTTATAGCTAGCATCAAAGCTGGCCATTATTAATTCATTTCTATTTATAGGGAATTTGGGAGTTAGAAAATATTTCTTAATAAATGCATGGATTTTGTCAAGTAATAAAACGTGTCTTTAGTTGGCACTATTGAAAGCTAGCTACTTAACAATTTTAAGCTAATGTCAACTCTAATCTGTGATAATTTGCCATATAATGATGGAACTTGGTGCGTAGATTGACGTTTTACAATAGTCAACCTAGCTAGCTACCTAGAATTTGTTGCGCATTGAATATACAATTAAGGAAAGGTACGTAATTACAACGAAGAGATGTCTAATTCATTATTTAATGCTCATTGTTAAGATAATTTCATTCTCTTTGTAACATAAACTTTTCCTTTAAAGCATATATAGTATCTAGACAGGTGGAAACTGATAGAGCGTGACAAAAAATAAGTTTTTGGCACAAAGTAAATTGGAAAAACTCACACTTTCGCATCAACATTTTCTTTTTAAACATAAAAAAATAAATGGAAAAATAAGTTTTTTCGTGAGGAATATCCAAGATTCGACATTAAATACTTTTTTATTGTGACTAGCAGAAGTGTACCTGAGGTTGGAGAATTTGTGATGTGAAGACACATGAAAATTAAAATCCAAATACAATTTTTTGGATTCTGCTTGGAACTGTCCTATATGCACCACATATATACTACCATCTTCGTGAAGGTTTTTCATATGTCAGGCAATGTGCTTGGTTGACACTCAGTTTTTTGGTTTTTAGATGTTTTGATACTGGATTAATTCAAGGCGCCAGCTGATGGAGTTTTTACATATATTAACTTAATTATTCAACATACAATATTGTTAGTTTCTGTTTACTTGTCCCTGTAAGTAGTTATGTTATTGGGGTGTGCTGATTAATTAACTGGGGCGTGCTAGTTAATTAACTGTGATAGATGAGCGCTAATTACTTCAAATCGTAAGTGTGCACACATGTTAAATTTTGCTCTAATGGTAAGTTTCATTAATAGAAGGTACCAATCTTCTTGTTTATTTCTAAAGCTTAACATTAAAGACAATGTAATAAGTGCAGGAAGTAGTTGGTAATCATGTTCATCAGAAAGGCTTCGTCGTTCTTCATGCAAAATTGAGATTTGACTTTTCTCATGGTAAGATTATTGTTGTTATTTAGTCATACTCCAGATGGTTTACTAATATTCTTAGAATCTTAAACAGGGAAGCTTGTGAAGCCTGAGGAGCTCATAAAAATTGAGTAAGTTACAAATGAACACATTTAGGCTGAACTGAAAGCTATTTCAGCTGAAAATCCAAAAGATTAGTAGATACGTACTCAGTAACTATTAGGCATGGAAATAGATTAGGTCGGATTAGCCTTTGACTTAAATAGCCATGCCTGTTATGCAAATGATGAGTTTGAGCCTAGCCTATTGTCTATGATAAACATTTTTTTTTTATGGTTAGGCTAGGCTTTTTAATAAATTCTAAAGTCTTTGCCTGGTTTGAAAGTCTACCTAAAAGCCTATTTTCTATTAAGGCTTCAATTAAATATAGTCACATAAATCTAAATTTTTAATATGCTCAAACTTGTAATAGACGCTGGTAAGAAATAATCAAAATAATAAATAACAAATGCGTAGTTATTATGAATGTTCAAATCTAATTATAAAATAATATATTTTCAACAAAAAACAATATTAAGCAATATAATAGATTCCATCAAGGACTAATTACAGAAATCAAATACAATTAGCCATTTAATATTATATCACTATTATTGTACTTTTTATGTGAAAAAGGATAAACGGGCTGGCCTGTTAGACTTTGTAAGCTTTTAGAAGAGCCTAAGTTTAGCCTATTTAGCTAAAAAGGCTAATTTTTAAGCCTTGACCTAACCTTTTTATTAAATAGGCTAGGCCTAGATAGGCTATAAGTATAGCTAGCCATAGACCTTTGATGAGTATCCTGGCCTATTCCCATCCCTACTAACTATATTATCTGAAAGGTATGAGATATTAGAACTTGCTTTGAATTTGAGTAATGTGGCCACTAAATAAGCAACTTATTTATAGGGAACATTCACACAGCATTCTGCAATAGTGTCTCAAAACTATCATCTTCTTTAATCTCACCTGGGAAATGGGAAAATTATAATTTTTGTTCTCAAATTTAGCCACTTACTTCGTTTTAGTCCCTAAATAATTTGCAGTTACAAAATTGGTTCCTAAAGTATCCATTTTTTAACACATCACGCACTTGCCGTCAGCAAACCAGTTAAGTCTGACGGAAAGTGGTCATGCGCTACCAAAAAAAGATAAGTTAGTGACAAAATAATGGGTGACAATGTAAAAGTTATCACTAATTATATATAGGTGATAAAAGATTTTATTTTGTCACCTTAATGATTTCTACAAATTAAATAGTGACAATAATAGTGTTTAAATTGCCATTGTTGACAATTAGTGATACTCATATGGTGATGACTTACTGACGATGAAAATTTTATCACAAATTATAATGGCAATTTTTATTATCCCTAGGTTGTTACCAAAGAGGTGTCATTAATTGTTGATGTGACAACTTAAAACATTTATTTTTGTCATTAATGAGTCATATTGTGATAAAATAAAAACTATTTTCACCTAAAAAATAGTATTGGTGACAAAATAAAAGCTATTGTCACTTAATATATATTATTAGTAATAATTTTTACATTGCCGCTTATTATTTTGTCACTAATACAACATTTTTTTGGAGTGATGTGCCTTGCACATGACTACTAATGGAGGGAAAGATTTCAGCTATTAAGGTTTGGGTCAAAGTCATTTTCCCCAATCTCTCCTTTGAAACCTAATTCTCTCCCCCAAAACTCGTAACCCTTTTCCACAAAATTTCAATCCCTCAAATTTCCCTTGAATTTTTGTAAAATCTTCCATAAAACCTTAAATTTATCATATCAAAGTAGATTATGGCTAGAAAATTTGAAATTTCAGATCCCCAAATCAAAGAAAATGAGACCAGAAGGTTGCTCGAGGTTTGTTGAACAGATTACGAGAGATAATAGGTGAAATGGTGATGAGAAGCAAGCATGCATTGGATTTCACCCCTAATTATGGTAATATTTCTTTACCTTGTGTAAATTTGCTTTATTTCTTTGTGCCCAGTTGAATGCTTCATCTTACCTTCTGAAATTTATGCAAATTTCTATGTTGTTCTAAGGCGAAATGTGATTTTATAGAGTTTATGTTTGAAAACATGCTAGTTAACTATTTTAATTTGATGTATGCTGGTTTAAGGTACCTTAATTTAGGGTACAATTTAGGATGATTTTGGTTTTTGTTTGAATACATGTAATTGTTTTTATTTAAGAAAAAAATGTAATTTTGATTTAGTACATGCTAGGCCATGTTCTGTGTATCTAATTGATGTTTATTTTCCATTTGTTTTTAATTTCTTAAAACTTCACTTCAAATACTGAAATTAATGAAATTAGATGTTACGGGGGGTCCAACGTGTTTTACATTAAAAATTCGTTATGCTGGAATCTTTTAATATGCTCCACATAAAGAGTACCTAGGAGGGAAATTGGAGTACTTTGACTTTGTGGATGTAGATAAGATTGGGATGATTGATTTGTGGGGTTATGCTGAGAATTTAGGATGCAAGGAGAATGGAAGTATTAGGTTTTGGCTTAAATATGGGAATAATTTTGATTGGCAATGTAAGTGCATAGAAAAAGATATAGATGTGTATGATATAAGGAATTATATAACTAAAAATTTTGAGGTTGATATGTACTTAGAACATTTGGACTTGAGAGGGTTTGTGGATAGCTAAATTGAACAACATATTGAGGGTAGATTGGTTAATGAATTTGTCATTATTGATGCGGATCAGACTGGTTTAGAGGGTGGGAATGGTTTGATTGATGGAGATGATTTAGGTGAGGATGATGATGTGTTCTATGAGAGTAACTTTGATATGGCGGATGATGACAAGTTATTTGAGGCTTATGTAGATCCTGAGGCTGAAATTGGTAAAACAAACAAGGGAAAAATAATAGAAGGGAGTCAGTTTATTAGTGAAGAGATGTATGCAAGGCTGCAGGTTTTTGGTGAGGAAGATCTTGTTAATAGTAATGATGATTTGAATAGCAAACATGATTCTGATGAGGAGATTGGCGTGTAGTATCCCTTGTTCAATCCTAGAACAGAAAATAAAAAATCTTGAACTTAAATTAGGATTGACTTTCAACTATAAGGATGTTGCTAAGTTTGCAATTGAAAGCCATTGCTTTAGCAGAAGTATGATGGTTAAATTCATTAAGAATGACAAAATAAGACTAAGGGCTATGTAAAAAAGATAAGTGTGGTTGGTTTATTTTTGTGTCAAAAATACATAATGATAGTGCTTGCCAAATAAAGAGCTAAAATCCTATTCACAGTAAATGCTCTTGGAACTATAACAACTCAAGTTGTAAATTTGGTTGATAGGCAAGACTTTTTAGAAAAAAATTCAAAGAAAATCTAAAGTTAGACAGATTTGAGTTTGGAAATAAAATTTGTACAACTCTGAAGGCTAATGTCTCAAAATTGTAAGCCGAAGGAAGAGAAGGGTACTGTAATTGATCCAGGGTATAATGGAGCAACAATTCAACCAAATTTGGGATTATTGTCTTGAAACAGAGAGAAGTAATCTAGGTTCCATAGCAATAATAAAACTGATAGAGAAAGAAGGAAGTAAGAGGTTCCAAAAGTTTTAAATATGCTTCAGTGCATGTAAACTTGGATTCAAAAATGCTCGTAGGCCTGTCATAGGAGTGGATGGATGCTTTCTTAAGTGGAATCATGGGGGTTAACTATTGTCAACAGTTGGACTAGATCTTAATAGCAATATCTTTCCAATTGCACATGCAATAGTTGAGAGTGAAACTAAAAAGAGTTGGACCTGGTATCTTAGTCTTTTGAATGGTGATATATGCTTTGAGAATCAACACATTTGGACTTTCATGTTTGACAAGTAAAAAGGCTTGATCCCAACCTTTGAGTCATTGCTACCAAATGCTAAAAACAGATTTTGTGTGAGGCATTTGCATAGCAACATGAAGAAAGATGTCTTCAGTGGTCTTGCAATTAAAAATGCACTTTGGGCAGCAACAAAAGAAATAAGAATTGAAGAATTTAAAGAAGAATGGATAACTTGAAAAAAATAAATGAAGAAGCATATCAGTAGCTAGTGAAAACCCCTCCACAAAATTGGTCTAGGTCTCATTTCAGTCTATATCCCCAGTGTTATATCCTTTTGAATAACATGTGTGACTGTTGTAACAGTTTCTTTATTGATACAAGAGAAAATCCACTCATTCCATTGCTTGAGACAATTAGAAACCTATTGATGACTAGGATGCAAGTAAATAGAGAAAAAACTACAAAATAGGATAAACCATTATGCCCCAAGATTAAAAATTTGCTCATGAAAATCATAAAGGATGCTGAGAGAGTATACTAATGAGGTATGATGATTGACATTTCCAAGTAGTGGAACCATTCGACCAGCACATAGTAGACTTGTGGGAGATGAGTTGTTGTATGAAGTGGATTTGTCAAGAATAACATGCAAACATGCAGTTTCAGCTATTTAGTGTAGAAATAAAGAACCTGAGGCATATGTTCACAAGTGTTACAATGTACACAATTATTTGGAATGCTATGAAAATCCTATCTTTGGCTTAAATGGACTTGATTTGTGGCTTAAAAGTGATAATGAGCCTCATTTTCCACCTTCGCACAAAGAAAAGGTTGGTATACCTCAGAAGATAAGAAAGAGATAGCCTGATGAGCCCCCCACCACTTCTAATCCACACAGGCTAATTGGTGTTAAAAGAACAAACAAATGTAGGACTTGTGGGGGTACAAATCACAATTCAAAAACTTGTAAGAAAAGAAAATCAATAGAAATTGGACATCAACATCAAGGGGTTGCACCAACTTAAGTTGAAGAGAATAGGAATAAAGAATTTGTAGATATGGAAGCAACTCAACCAACTTAAGGGTTAGTTTCCAGTGAACCTGTGTGCAAGGGAAAGCAATAAGCATGGAGAAATTACAGGTTTGTGGATTTATAATTATAATTTATAAATATTTTTAATTATCTTTGAATTAATATATTGTTCTATTTTTTTAGGTTAGAAGGCCTCACAAAATGGTCCAAATTGGAGGAAGGTCAAATAAAGTTGCCTCAGTTAAGGTTGGCATGGTTGTTTATTTTATTTTGAGATAAAATTAGCTTTTATACCAACTAACAGATCTCAATTATTGCAGATCAATCAAGCATCCTCTGCCAACCATAGCTCTATGATTGTGAAAGGTGGAATGAACTTCATTACAGTTTCCAACTCAAGATCATGTGTCTCCAGTTCCTCTAGAGATGATGCTGCATTTGGTGCCTCAAACTCTGCTGCCTCAAAGTCCATTTCCAAGTGTGTTGCCTCGAAGTCTACTTCTAGTTGAAGTGTGTTGTTTAGTTTGAAATTAATTGTGATAAATCGATTATTGTTCTGATGTTGTATTGTGTTTATGTTGGATTGATTTGAAGAATAGGTGATGTTGGATTGATGTTATATTGATGTTGAGCTTGATGAAGTCTTCTATTCTATTTAAATGAATTGATGTTTATGTTCTGATGAGGTCTTCTATTTTATGTTTATTAGAAATTGAATTAGTTTATGTTGTGTGTTGTGTTGGATTGTTAGTTTATGTTCTTTGTTTTGTACAATATTGTGAGGCAATTTGGATTATTGGAACCAAAGTCTGCTGGAAATTTTTGTGCAAATGGACACTAAAAGTAAAGCTAGTTTTTGCTGCATATGTACATTACAATGAAACTAATGTGTTGGAAAAAAAATTGAACAAATGTTCTGGAACTTCAAAGTGTGCTGGAAAATTTGGAACACTAAAACTTGGCCATAACTTAACTTTGCCACTTACAAAACCTTGCATTACAACATAACTAAGCATATTCTTCCTTCCACAATATCCACAATGGTGCTAACAATGGTAGCTCATATCCACAATGGCAAAATAATGAAGAGTTTGGATCAAACTTGTTGATTGAACAACTATTGAAGGAGTTGATTGAACTCATTTTGCCTTCTTTAAATTTTCCTCCTCTGATTTTGCTTCACACAATTGATTCAAACTTCTCTTCCTTTACTTGACAGTATTGTGTGTGAAATGGAGCAAGAAATCAGAAAAAATGGTATAAAACATCTAAAAAAACATGTTTGGCGGGAAACTAGGCAACAATCTAAAGTATTTCCCTCCATTAATGGTCACATTTTTCGTCAGACTTAATTAGTTTGCTAACGGCAAGGATGCGATGTGTTAAAAAATGCACACTTTAGGGACCAATTTTGTAACTATAAACTATTTACGGACTAAAATTGAATAAGTGGCTAACAACCCATTTAGTTTTATTTCCATGGGCCCTTTTCATTTCCATCTGAAATAAAAAACAAAAACTGTCACTTTTTATCCATTTTCATTAAAAATATTCCTTTTTTCATTTTCAAACTCTTTTTAAACCTACAATACATCTTGCTCTCACATCAATCAAATTCAAATTTGATTTGGCATAAAGTACCTACTATCATTTTAAAATTAATAAAATATACATATATTTTAAAATAATAAATCTTTTTAAACATAAATAAATATAAATCAACCTACTCTTCAAACCTATACCTATTTTAATCATTACTTTCCAACATTTCATCCAAATACATCTCAGTTTTCATTTCTATTTCATAACTACTTTCCCAACATTTGGAAATGTAAGGAAACTGGAAATGCTTCTGGAAGTAAAACCAAATGGGTTGTAAGTTTGCGGACGAAAATTATAATTTTCCCTTTGGGAAATACTAGGATCTTTGGAACAGTCATCCTAGTACTAGAAACTTTTTATCATGTCTTCCAAACTATGTAAAATAGTGTTATCAACAACTGGTCTATCATAACAATACATCATGTAACATGAACATTACTTGCTAATCAGCCATTTGTTTTATTCTTATTGTGTTTGGATTGATTACTATATTTGTTGCACCTATTTATCACAAGGAAAAAAGTGAATGTCTTTATAGGAACTTATTGATTTTCCTACAAGAGATACTATTGAAAGAAATGGTAGTCGATTAGGTCTAAAGATCATTTATTAATATGAACTTTTAGGAACTTGCATAATCTAGAACCTCAAAAAGACCACAAATTTTATCACATCTACTGATACTGAGTTGAAGAATATGTTTGCTTCTGCAAAATGTTTCAACTGTTCATTTTAGTTCTTGTTCACTTTGAAACTAAAATAGCTTGGCGTGTTAATTAGACGTCTAATAATTCAGCTTTGACCATTTCTTAACAAAATAGATTTCAAGTATTAAATCTGTCAAATCTTGCAACGATCCAAAGCCAAGTCTCTATTCCAGTATTTGCAAATTTTTTTAAGTCATTTTTGGTGGAAGGACAACATTAATGAATATTGTTTAGCAAAAAAGAAGTCTGCAAGAATAGTAGAATAATGTAAAAACAACCTCTATAAATATGAAGTTGCTCTCAGAAATGAAAATTACTTAATTTGAAATATACAACTATCACGTTTTATATTTAAAGTTAGTGTTATTCTTTTGTGCTAGATTATGGAAAATCAAGTTATAGTATTTAGCGTAGCGGCCTTTTCTTTTGCCTGCCTTGCATCTGCCTTTGAGGTTGGCCCATTGCGAGACTTCTGCATGGTAGATTCCACAAGTTCAAGTACTTGTCACAATCCATGCATAATATTTATCACCATCTTCAAGCTAGTTTTGGTAGCTCTTGATTAACTGCAAAATGTATTTACAATGTTTGTTTATTAATTTTTGAGAATTATTTATTTTCAGCAAGAGTGAATAGGGTAGCTTGCAAGAACTATTCAAAAGTTGGAGCAAATGATTTCTCCCTTAGTGCCCTGCACTTACCTGGAATGATAACCATGGCAAATGCAATTTTTGGGTTGAAACATGATGTCAGTGGTGACATTCTTGCTAAGGCATTCCAAGTGGATAAGAGCATTGTGGATCAACCCCAGGCTAAATTCTAGCTAGGAATGTACACTTTGTGATCTGGGTGTTGTGCTTGGTTCCTTTCCCTCTGTTTTTGTATGTTTCAATTGTTTGGTTATGAAAATCCAAAAGTTTCTTAATGTGATGTAACACCAATTATTCAAGTAGTTCTCTTTAGTTCTTTTCATTCAAATCGAAGCTTAAAAAATTCTATTCATTCATCCATCAAGTGTTGACTCCATTTCGTATTATATTTTATATATATGTAAATATATTATGTGCATCCTTGTACTACATCCCCAAGCCACAGGGATAGACTATCAACCTCAATTTGTGGAGGATATATAAATGGTTTGTGATTAGTTTGATCAAGCAAAGATTGAGTTTAAGTCAATATAATTCAAGTTTGGCTCAAGAGTTGACTAGATTCATTTGTACTCTTAACTAAAAGTTTGTTTTTTGTTTCTTTCTTGGGTTTGATTTTATACATAAATTTAAAACAAGAAAAAAAACTTATGAAAACAGGGACTACCTGTTTTGTGGGCATTGATTGATAAGTGGAAGGCTAATATCATAAGTGTTAGCCAATAATTAGAATCACAATGATAATATTAGTTTTATTATAAATATTTATATATAGTAATTAAATTTGTATTAGGATTTCTAGCTAGAATATTACTCAATTATATATTCTATCAGTTGTTCTTTATTCATATTAAATATTTATAATATGATATTATAAAACTATTTTATTTAAAAGAAATTTTTTGTCGAATTTTCATCTGCTATAAAATAAATTACGAGGACCAAATCTAAGTTATTCTTAGTGAAGGTGATCAATATCAAACAATGTAAAAGATTCTTGATCATTTATGTAAACAGTGTGTTCTTTTGGTTACCATTGG
Source organism: Jacaranda mimosifolia (assembly GCA_018894105.1). Taxonomy (NCBI): domain Eukaryota; kingdom Viridiplantae; phylum Streptophyta; class Magnoliopsida; order Lamiales; family Bignoniaceae; genus Jacaranda; species Jacaranda mimosifolia. The sequence continues at coordinate 23,705,112 of CM032126.1, forward strand.
CAAGTAGCTTTTGACAATTGGATGAAGAGGATATGCAAAAGGTAGAGGAAAAAAAAAGAAAAGAAAAGAGAAGTAAGTGGAAAGTATATATCATATTAAATAATAAGACTAAGTTTTTCCTATTAAATAAAAAAAATTATGGTGGTTGACAAGTTATTGGTCACCATAATTTTGTATCCCTTTACTTTGCCTAGAAATCGGATAGTGAATATATATTCTTATAAGAAAGAGAATAGTGCTACATTTGTAATTTAAGTTCTTTAAATAAAAATTAAATCATATACAATGTCTAAATATCAAATATTAATATATGAAACTATTATAAGTAGATTAACAAACAACATAGACCCAAGATGGGTGAATTGGTTTGTTTATCAATTAAAAAAAAATAAAAATAAGGTAGTTGTTAAAGGATCCTCAATGTGAGAGAGGCTTGTGAATGCAAGGATCTTTGGTGATAGTCCAAGTGCAAGGATAAAGATTTAATCAAAGCTTTTTGTTGATGTTATCCTTATGTCTTCAAATGCAAAATACATGAATAATGAGATAACTAATTGACAATAAGAAATTACATTAAATTTTTTTTCATAATGATCAAGGAGAACAAATGCAGTCTGGAAATTCTATTCTAATTGGTATTTTAACTTTTATTTTTAGTTAACATGTACATGCCAAGGATAATTAAAAGCATACTCGATTGTAGATTACATAAGCTTAACAATTATCCATGAAACAAAATAAAACATGAAACACTCATTGAAATAGAAAATTTAAAATGGAATACAGTTCGGATCTTCTATCTCAATTAGTATTTTGTCTTTTTATTTCCAGCTCACAAATACATGTTGAATGTGTGAAATATTGCCTTAAAATATTCTTGATTCTGGAATAAATACACTTACCATATATCCATGAAGAAAAATAAAATATGAAATGAACTTAAGCAAATTATTCAATTTGCTAATTTGCTAGTGATTAGGAGCCCTTTCTAGTAGCTTAAAATGGAATTTGGAACCATCTCATTTGAGCCTAATCACTAGCAAATTAGCAAATTGAATAATTTGCTTAAGTTCATTTCATATTTTATTTTTCTTCATGGATATATGGTAAGTGTATTTATTCCAGAATCAAGAATATTTTAAGGCAATATTTCACACATTCAACATGTATTTGTGAGCTGGAAATAAAAAGACAAAGTACTAATTGAGATAGAAGATCCGAACTGTATTCCATTTTAAATTTTCTATTTCAATGAGTGTTTCATGTTTTATTTTGTTTCATGGATAATTGTTAAGCTTATGTAATCTACAATCGAGTATGCTTTTAATTATCCTTGGCATGTACATGTTAACTAAAAATAAAAGTTAAAATACCAATTAGAATAGAATTTCCAGACTGCATTTGTTCTCCTTGATCATTATGAAAAAAAATTTAATGTAATTTCTTATTGTCAATTAGTTATCTCATTATTCATGTATTTTGCATTTGAAGACATAAGGATAACATCAACAAAAAGCTTTGATTAAATCTTTTAAAAAATCCAGCAAACCAATTGCTGGTAAGCACAAAGCTATTTGTAGCCCATTGCTTGAGGATCAGCAAATGACCTGTCCCTGCATCTTCAACTCGAACATTAACATTTATTCCTTCTCTTGTATGACATTCTTTCGTATGATTTTTATCTATGAATGGTATAACATAATCTTGGACAAAATCTTTGCTCATCAGAAACTGGGACGATTAATTCACATCCCTAGTATATAGCTTCTTTTCCTATTGGCATCATTTGGTTAAATATTGAAATCCAAATTTGTGTCTTGTGGAGCCTATCATGGTTTCTTGGCCCTGGAATTATTTTTGGGGTAGACTTTTCTACCTTAATATTTACATCCCAATTATTACTACTACCCTCTTCATAGATTGTAATTGTACATAGAAAGTTTATAGAAAGATGAGAGTTGACTAGTTTGTTTTTATGATCAAAAGTTGATTGGCTCATTTTGTTTTCCTCTTCATCGTGAGTATTGACACAAGGGTATTATGAAATCCCATACCCATTGCAATTGATCACGATTCTATTAGAAAAAATGCAACATAATCCCTTCTTTTCATGATAAGTAGCTATGAGATTTGATTATGTTTCTATTTCATTGTTGGTATTGATCGTGATTGCTCTGCCAAATAGCTTGAAAGCTTTATAAGTTTCCGAACATGGTCTCTCTTTTGCATCTCTTCTATCTTCATGTTGTTTCATCTATAGTGCCATTTTGTTGTTTATGGTTGCGACGACTTTTGGTTCTTCGCTAAATTTTATAATTGGAGAAAGAGAAAATTGAGTAAAAATGTGTAAATTTGGTTATTCCAATGAACAAGTTGGTGTTTTTGTTTTTTCAAAAATTTTTGTATTTGAAAGGAAAAGTTGAAGAGGAACTGGTAAATTTTGGTCTGTTGATGAACTAGATGATATGTCATGAAGATTGCTAGTGAAAAAGAATTTTTCTTCTCCTAACATGTAGATTTTTGAAGAAGGGGATTTGATGGTTTAATTTGGGGTTTCTTGAATGATTACATTGAGAGAAGTTTTAGATATATAAAGAAAATGATGCATAAACTATTTCCTATTAGGATTTTTCACTTGCTTTGGAAATTTATGTGAAAAATGGTTTATCTTACTGAATTAAAAAAAATAATAATAAGGAAAGAAAACAATTGTTTGTTGATTACATTGGGACTCTGATTAGTATTAACTACTATAACATAGATGTATTAGAATCAACTACCACAGTATTAGTATTAACAAGTGCTACAGATGCATTAGGAGCGCCCTGATAACATAAGATGCATTAGGACTAGAAATGATGATAACATTATAAGATATATCTTCTTAATCCCTAGTTAAAGCTATAATTTAATGATCACAATATATGATTATAGGGCAAAACTAATCTTTAAAACTATGAATTGGAGAAAGATTTACAAACAAGAAATAGAACACTTGCACTTTACCATCTTTGACAATTTTTCCTAAAGGAACATTGACCTTGTTATCGGGAACATTGAGCTTGTTATCTAACTCTAGCGGCTGCATAACAAATTCCTCAAGAATCACAAGATGTCTATTATTGAAGATAATCCAAACAAAACACAAAAAAGGCCCCAAATACTCTAAATCCGGTGCCTAAAGTTAATGCAATGAGTATTTCAAAGCAAAATCACTTCTTTTAGGAACTTCCAACTCTTTTTCTTTCCCTATGAAATCCTCAAGATACATGGGTTCTGAGTACATCCAATGCAGCACAATTCCTGACCTAAAACTCCACAAATACCAATTACACTTCTATGAAGAATTTCCTCTTGACGAGCTCAATTCCAGAGAAATAGCATCCTCTTTCCGCATTTTTTATAAGTGAATAGGGTAAGAAAGTAATGGATTAAATGGTTTTTCATCACTCACCCTATTTAATCTCACCTCTAATCTTTCGCTGCTTGCTTTATACTCAATCCCTTGCTTGCGACATTTCTCTTCAATTTAGCTCAAAATTGATAGATAATTTGGTATATCATTTTCTATTTTGCATGGAACCATTTTTATTTTGCTTTTATCTTTTCTTTTGTTTTGGTTTTTGTTCTTTTTGATTTTCATTTTGTCTTTTAAAAAAAATGAAGGAATATAGTTGGTAAAAGGATCTTCAATTTGAGAAAGGCTGTGAATGCGAGGATCTTTAGTAACAATGCAAGTACAAGGATAAAGATTTAGACAAAGCTCATTGTTGATGTTCTCCTCATGCTTGTAAATGCAAAATGCATAAATAAAAGAATTATTAATTTACAATAAAAAAATTACACTAAAAGAACTTTATAATAATCAAAGAGAACAAATGAATACAATCCAGATCTTCTATTCTAATTGGTATTTCATATTCTATTTTCAATTCACATGTACATGCCAAGTATATCAAATATTTTAGTAAAAATATAGTTCACTATGAATTATATTCTCTTAGCATGTATTCATGAAATAAAATAGAAGATAAAATACTCGTTGAAATTTAAAATGGAATGTAGTTTGGATATTGTATTTCAATTAGTAATTATCTTCTATTTCTAGTTCATAAATACTTCTTTATTGTATCAAACATTTCTTTAAAATATACTTGATTGTGGATTAAATACATTCAACATGTATCTATAAAATGAAATAAAAGATGAAATGAATTTATGCATATTATTCAATTTGCTGGTGATTAGGAGTCTTTTCAAGTAGCTTAAAGTGGAACTTGGAATTATCCCGTTTAAGCCCTACAACATCATCAACCTGCAATTTCCTTCATATGAAAAATTTAGCAAACCACTTGCTGGTAAGTCCAAAGGTTGCTTGAGAATCAATAGATGATCAATCCTTTCATCTGTAACTTGAACATTTCTTTGCTCAAGAGAAACATGGACGAACTAATTCACATCGCTAGTGTATAGCTTCTTTTGATATTACCATTCATTTGGTAAAATATTTAAGTCCAAGTTTATGTCTTTTGAAGCTTGCCGTGGTTGCTTGGCCTTCGAATTATTTTTGACTGGGGAAGAGTTTTCCCCTTGATACTTATAACCTAATTATTATCACTACCTACCTCATAGATGGTAACACTTATATAGGATTAGTGTTTATGAGTCAATTCATGATCGGGTGTTATTAACTCATTTAGATTTCCTCTTCATCACGAGTATTGATAGAAGTATATAGTGAAATCCTGTTCCCACTGTAGCTAATTTCGATTCTAGTGGAATACAACAAAATGCCTCTTTTCATGATCACCAGCTGTGAGATTTGATTCAGTTTCCTTTTTGTTGTTGGTATTGATCGTGATTGCTTTGCCAAATAACTTAAAAGCTTTATAAGTTTTCGAACATGGTTTCTCTTTTTCATCTTTTGTGTCTTCCTTTTGTTTTATTTGTAGTGCTCTTTTGTTGTTTATGATTAAAACAACTTCTTGTTCTTTGCTAAATCTTGCAATTGGAGAAAGAGAAAGTGGAATAGAAATGGGTAAATTTGGCTTTTCCAATGAAGAAAAGGTTGTTTTTTATTTTTCATAAATTTTTGTATTTGAAAGGGAAAACAAAAGAGAAACATGTAAATTTAGGTCTTTTGATGAACTAGACCACTTGGCTTGAAGTTTTTATGGAAAAAGGATTTTTCTTCTCTTAGCAAGTGTGATTTTGGATATAAGAGAGGGGAATTTGGTAGTTCAATCTAGAGTTTCTTGAATGATTATAGTAATAGCATTTTGAGATATATAAAGAAAAAAAAAATGCCGAAACTATTTCTTATTAAGACTTTCTTTGCTTATTTTGGAATTTTATGGGAAAAAAGGGTTACCTTAGCAAATAAAAAAGGAAAATAAGAAAGAAAGAAACAACTATTTATTGTTTGAATTAGGACTCTAATCAATATTAACTACAATAACATAAATGTATTAGGATTAACTACTGTAATGCTAGTTTTAACTAGTGTGATGGATGTCGTAAGACTCTGATCAGTATTAACTATTCTGATATAAAGATGCATTAGGACTAGAAATGATGACAACATTACAAGATAATCTTCTCAAATCCCAAGTTGAAGCTCTACTTTATTGATTATAACATAGGATTATACGACAAATCTACACTTAAATGACTGATCATTCAAACTAAAAATTTAAACAAGGGATTTATAAACAAAAAGTAGAACACCTACAACTTACCATCTTTGATGGTCTTTCCTAAAGAAATATTGAGTAATTTGGGATTGTCATAGTAAGTATCAAAATGCCTGATTGAATTATGTGGATATTGACAGATGTGCGACACGTTCTTGATTTGAAGAAAAATGTAATTTTGCTTGTTACATTGGATAAGAATAAGTGGTGAGTATAGAGCTCAAGATAAAGTTTTGCGGGTTTCCAAAGGTACTTCGCTAATCATGAAAGTGGAGAAAAGGAACAACCTTTATAAATACTGCGAGGTTGTGGCGTATGTGACTTGGGCATATAATTGAGAAGGAAATGTCAGAGTTATGTGAACGGGGGTTTGCTTTGTGGAGAAAAGACTAGTGAACTAGACTTTTGTGAGTTGTGTGTTCTTGGAAAGTAGAACAATGTGAAGTTCAGCATAACAGTTCATAGGGCCAAAGACACCTTAGATTATGTCCACTAAGATCTTTAGGGGCCTTCTCAAGTTTCCTCAAAGGGTGGTGCTAGGTATATGCTAACACTCATTGATGAATTCTCACATAGAGTATGGATGTACTTGTTGAAGCATAAGGATGAGGCATTTGTCAACTTCAAACTATGGAAGACCTTGATTGAGAAGAAGATGGGAAGGTGGTTAAACACTTGAGGATTGACAATGGTTTTTAGTTTTGCAATAAGGAATTTCAAGAGCTTTGTGATAAGGAGAGGATTGTGAGACATCGCATAGTTTCAGGAGCTCTGTGATATGGAGAGGATTGTGAGGTATCACATAGTTAGTCATACACCATAGCAGAATGGGTTGTAGAATGGATGAACAAAACTATTTTGGAGAAAGCTAGATACATGTTCTTTGACGCCAGATTGTCCAAGGATTTTTGAGCTGAAGCTATTAAGATTGCTTATTATTTGGTGAATACGTCATCATTGAATGTTTTGGATTGAAAGACACCAACGGAAGTTTGGTCAAGGTCCCATGCTAATTACTCAAATCTGAGGGTTTTTAGATGTTCGACATATTCTCATGTTCCTGATGGGAAGCTTGAGCTAAGGGCAAGGAAGTTTATATTTCTAGGCTATGCAGATGGAGTCAAAGGTTATCATTTATGGTGTACTGATGATAAGGGCTCTAAGATAATTATCAGAAGGGATGTGACATTCGATGAGTCTGCTATATTGAAGAAGGTAAAGTCGGGTGAAAGTAGTCAAGGGGGCGTTAATGAGAAGGTAGAGCTTTATATTGACACTCCACAAGTTGTTTCAAAAAGAAAGGTGGTAGATAAAGCTGGTGAGAGCTCATTATCACCTAAGCAGCAGCAAGGAATTGATTCACTGAGAAACTATCATTTGGCTTGTGATAGAGAGATGAGGCAAATCAAACCACCACCACAATTTGGGTATTCAAATCTGGTTGCTTATGCATTAAGTTCAGCTAAGGAGTTTGTGGGAGATAATCTAGTTATATATAGAGAGGCCGTTTTGTGTCCAGATTCTGATAAATGGATAGCTACTATAAGTAAGGAGATGAAGTCTCCACACAAGAATAGCATATCGGAGCTGGTTGATGTACTTAAAGGGCAGAGAATTGTTGGATGCAAGTGGATCTTCAAGAGAAAAAAAGGAATTCCAGGGGTTGAGGATACTTACTATAAGAAGCAATTTGTTGCAAAGGTTTTTTTTATAGAGAGAGGGAGTTGACTTTCATGAGGTGTTTTCTCTAATTGTAAAGCATACTTTCATTTGAATGTTGCCTACCATGATAGCTTTATTTGATATGGAGCTTGAGCTAATGTATGTAAAGATGACATTCTTGCATGGTGAGTTGGAAAAGCAGATTTATATGAGTCAACTAGAGGGATTTTTTGTTTCCAAAATGGAAAGCTAGGCATGCCTTTTGAAGAGGTCTTTATATGACTTGAAGCAGCCTCTCAACTAGTGGTATAAGAGGTTTGATGCATTTACAGTTAAGATTGAGTACAAGAGAAATATCTATGATTGTTGTGTGTACTATAAACGTATAGTGATGGCCTTCTCATTTATTTGCTACTTTATGCTGATGATATATTGATTACCTCTAAAAACATGTTTGAGATAAATGTGTTAAAGGTTTAGTTGAGTTAAAAATTTGAGGTGAAGGATTTGGGCAATGTGAAGAGGATATTAGACGTGGAGATTATCTTAGATAGACACTCAGGGTTGTTGTGCATGTCTCAACATAAATATGTTGAGAAAGTACTAGAGCATTTTGGGATGGATAAGTCCAAGCTAATTAGTTCGCCACTTATAGCTCATTTCAAGCTCTCATTAGATCTATCACTAAGTACTGAGGAGGAGGTGGAGTACATGTCTAATATGTAATATGCTAGTGCGGGTTGATGTACGTCATGGTGTGCAGTAGGTTGGATATTTCACATGTTGTTGTGAGTACAAACATGCACAAGCTAGAGAAAATGGATTGGCAGGCAGTGAAATAGATTATGAAGTATACGAGAGATTCTACAAATAGATGTTTGATGTGTAGTCAATCGAATTCTAATGTTAGACTTATTGGCTATGTAGATACGGACTATGCTGGAGATTTTAGCAGAAGGTCTTTGATGAGCTATGTGTTTTATGGTTTGGGTTGTACTATAAGTTGGAAGGCAACTTTGTAGTTATCAGTTGCATTATCTACAATAGAGATAGAGTACATGGCTTTAACTGAAGGCGTGAAGGAAAGCATTTGCCTAAAGGGACTAATTGATGATATATGTACGAACCATGATATTACTACAACATTTTGTAATAATCAGAGTGCCATGCACTTGTCAAAGGTTCAAGCATTTCATAAGAGAACAAAGCGCATTGATATGAGGTATCACTTTATCTCGATATGTGTCTCAAGGTGTTGTCTAGGTTGATATGATTGGGACTAAGAATAATCTGGTGGATATAATGATGAAAACTATTCCTGAAATCAAATTCGAGTATTGCTTGAACTTGATTAATATTTGCAAACTTAAATGATTGGCTCTTGGGGGAGACGAAGATGATGGATGGAGAATTTCAAGTCAAGATGGAGATTGTTGAATATGCCTTGAAATTCAAGTTGGAAATGATAAAAATAGTGAGAAATGGTAAGAATGACAAAAAAAGGGCAAAAATGGTGTGAAAATGGGGGATGGGTAGCAGTAGGCACGTTAGGGCACAAAGCAGGGGCATCCCGACATGCAGGACGTGCACGCCCCATGCACAGCGCACACGAGCTCAATGCGAGTGCTAAGGCGCGCAGGCCCACCAACATGATGCCCTACGCCTGGGCATGCTACCTAGGGGCGGGCGCTATAGTTGGTTGCCAGTTTTGCAGGATCTGTGCACACTGGCGCAATTGTTGCATGGCAAGGCGCACGACGCAAGCCCAACAATCTATTTTTTTATATCAAAGCATATTCAAGCAATTTTTTTCCCCATTTTCACTTTTAGAACTTATTCAAAATAGTTTTGGATTATTTTTTAGATATTTTTTATTTGAAAAGAGGTTAAAACGAGAGAGTTAGGTGTTCTCATAAGATTTGTGGGACTTAAATTTGTACGTGACACTTAATTTGAGATTGAAAATTTATCTCTTTATCGCGTGGAGTACGCATATTGCGGGACCACATTAAATATTTTGTTCTGTTATTGAATTTGTTTATGAGTATTTCGTAATTATTATTATTTGATCTTTTTATTTTACAACACCTACTAGCGTCCTAAGAAAAGGATCTCAAATTGCTTATCGCTACTGATTATGCTAAGTGAGAATAGTCACAAGCAAATGTCACTACCAAAAAGAAAAAAAGAAAAGGGAATTAAAATAATTATTTAAGTAGATAAAAAGTAGTAGTAATAATAATAATAATAATAACAATGATGATGATGATAATGTTAACAATAACAAAAATAAATAGAAATGAGGAAATAAAAAATAAACAAGTGAATAATCACACTAAGATAAGACTAAAAATGAAAATTATATTTTCCATTCGAAATAAACTATTCCCAATAAGTAGGGGGCTAGATGATATATCCTACTTAAGCGCTAGGAATATATAAATGAAAAGATCAATAAAAGAACCAATATAATTAGCCAAAATGGGCCACTAAGTCCACTTAAAATAGACCCTCTAAGTGTAGTGGGCTCAACTCGCCAAGAACTCAACTAGTATAAATACCAATGTCACTGCCAAAATAGGCACCTAAATACTCATTTTTGAATTGAAGCACTATTTCTACACAAGCTCATTCCTAGAGTAGAAGCCACTATTTCAATAATCTTTTAACAAAAAGATCTCATATCCAATTTCATGTATCATCAAATTGTTATGATAAACTTATTGTAAATACTTCCGAATTGTTTGAAAAGAATTATATCTTCAATTTGAAGACCTACCCAATTATGATGGATAAAAAGGCATCATATAAAAGAATTCAACTTGTCAATAGAATGGTTAAATAATTTTCTACATATCAATATTCAGAAATTGAACGAATTCATGATTTCGGAATTGGTTAATGGTGAACTGTTTTAAAAACCAACTACATGCTGAAGATAATTATAGTTAGTAATTCTTTTAAAAATCATTATCTTGGACTATTTACATAAAAATGAACAACCATACGTGTTATTTATATAAAAGAAAAACAAAAATATTTCCTTATGGGGAAAAGGAGTTCAATTAGAATATCCCCATCTGTGGATATATGTTGTTGTGTGGATTTCATTATTTCTATTTTATCATATTAGATTACATCAAAACTTAAATTCGAAAGAGAACTTATCATGCTACATATTACATGTGACTTTTGAGAATTTTTCCATATGTTGTTCTCAATTTGATAAATTGATATTATTCAGTCAAAATTAATTTTTTTATTTTTTGTTTTCAAAGATATTCTGTTCGTACTGCTGATTAAAAAAATATAGGATATCAAAATCTGTATTCTATTTATTTTAAATTTAATTTCATACAAACAATTTAGTACATCACTTTTAGTTTTTTTTTTCCTCATTTTTAAATGATGCTCACTTCTTGTGTCATAGACGTCATAACAAAAGAAGAATGGATACTTACTAATGTCGTAATTTTAATTTGCAAAACAATGGAGGGACACTAGTTATTAATTTAATATCAAGCATATCATAAGACAATAAAGATCATATTTAAAACTATACTTGGCATTTGATCTTTTTTTAAAAAAAAAAAAGAAAAAGGTTAGAGCCTTGAATCTAAGTAAGAAGGGTTGGCTACGGTCCAGTACCTATGATTTTTACCTAATATCCTACACCCCTTAAAAAATTGGCACATGTCCAAATACCTTTTTTAAATTAATAGTAATTAAGTTAATTTACTATACTAACTTTTTCTAATTAAATTAAAAGTAAAATAAATTTTAATATGAAATACCTTAAAGTCCTTATAAAAAAATAAATTTTAATTAAAACAAAATTCAAAATATAATTACCTAAAAAAATAAAAAAAGAAATTTTTTTTTTTTAATTAAACCATTGCAATTCAGTGAACCCACCATCCCAATTTTGTTCTTCAAACCCGCCACCAAATTCAAAGGCAGAAACAATTCTTCAAACAATTCATATTTCTGACTTTTCGTACAATCATATTTCAGTTCACAATTCACATATGCAAGAATTCAGTTGCAAATTGCAAGCTGCAAGCATATGCATATGATTGAACTGCGTTAGAACATCATGGGAGTAACAGATACTAATGAGCCCATCCCTTTATTGCAACTCGGCGTTCCATCGCCGCCTGTCGATGATTTAATCGACCCCCTTTATGAGTTGGTCAACTCCCACCCTAAGGGAACTGGTTTTTTGATCTCTTCTTCATGACGCTCTTTCATTGTTTTTATCCCTCTTTGATTGTGCAGATATTTTCCCCCTTAGTTGTATTCATTCGTGGAAAATATTGCATTTTGAAGGGACAACACGGACGGCGGTGGCTCATATCATAACAGGAGTGATAGGGTCTGGCGTGCTGTCTCTGGCATGGACCATGGCTCAGTTGGGCTAGATTTTTGGCCCTATTTTGATGCTATTTTTCGCTGCTGTGACATTACTATCTACTTTTCTTCTCTGCAATTGCTACAAATCTCCTGATCCTGAGTATGGTCCTATCAGGAATAGATCCTATATTGCAGTTGTTGAATAGAATTTAGGTATGGTATGATGTAAGTATATGTTTTTTCCAGAGATGGCTGCTCCTAATTCAAAGGCGGAAATAATTTTCTGTTCTTCAAAGGTCTGAGTGTTACTCAAATCTTTGAAGAACAGAAAATTGTTTTCGCCACTCAAACCTTTGAAGAACAAAAACTTGTTTCTGCCTTTGAATTAGGAGGCGGGTTTGAAGAACAGAGTTGGTATGGTGGGTTCACTGGGTTGTAATGGTTTAATTAAAAATATTTTTTATTTTTATTTTTTTAATTAATTATATTTTGATTTTTGTTTTAGTTAAAAATTAATTTTTTATAACGACATTTAAGGTATTTCATATTAAAAATTATTTTACTTTTAATTTAATTAGAAAATATTAGTATAGTAAATTAATTTAATTACTATTGATTTAAAAAAGGTATTTTGACACATATCAATTTTTTTAAGGGGTATAGAATGTTATATAAAAATCATAGGCATCGTACCACACCCAACCCCATCTAAGTAAAGTGAAAAGGAAAAGTACAAGATTTGAAAATTAAACTCGATCATGGAATTTTTGTTTATTTTGGATAGAATATGTATGAATATTAAAATATTTTTAACAATAGTGAAGTATTGGAAAAAGGGAACGTAACATATAAATATTATATATATATATATATATATATATATATATATATTTTAACTAATGTCCGAGTTTCAAAGTGATTATATCAATTGATGTCATGTTTTACTATGTTAACTATGAAAAGCAAAATAGCTAATGCTTATCTGTAATAAAATTTCACAAGTAATTACTTAGAGAAATTCGTTTTAAAAAAAGAGGAGCTTTACATTGACTTTTAACTTAATTTTCTCATTCTATTTATATTTCAACTTTACTCAATAGAAAGCCTAGTGAGATTTAACATAGAATTGTCTCATTTGGAAATTTTAGTAACTTTTTTTTTTCTAAATACTGAAATAGAAAATATAAAAAAATTGAAAAGAAAAGTTACTTTTGTATTATGATATAAATTTAGTTCTTTAGAGTAACTCTTGTAACCCAGGCAACAATGCACAAATTACAACCCCCACCCCTACCCCCCACCCGGCCCAATCCAAAAAATTGAAAAAATAAAATAATGATAATAATAATATTCCATGACATCGTCTAGCCAGCAACACTGTCATACATTCTCATGCATGGATGCAGACTAAGAAAATAATCGCCGCATCTCCGCTTACAACACACCTCAATGCAATCGCCTTTTGGTACACCTCTTCACCTCAGCACCAACCTCTCCAATCTCCACCACCTTCCACATTAATCGCCATTACATTCTTACAAGTTGCATTAATAATTATCATCATATAAACAAAGGATGTTATAAATGGTTGAAATTTTTACCATATTTAGAGAGAGTTTTATACACTACTCGAAATTGATGAAATAAATATTAGTTATTAATTTGGATAGCTACGTCTTTAATTTGTTTTCTTGTTACTATATTTTATTTATATATATATACATATATATTCTTTTATATATATTAGAACAACTGCTTGTCATCGCATCATGAATAACAATATTTAAATTAGCAAGCAATCAAGAATTAACAATCAATGAAATACTATCAATACACTTCATACTTTCTTTTTTAATTTTTTTTTTATGGAATTTGAACTCAAGAAAGCGTAACTTTAAGACTTCAATTTTTACACTTCATTCAATTACTTGTTATGCTTCTTACAAGATAAAAATAAAAAAGAAAAGTGTAGATTGCTTTGTGTATTCCAAGAAATTAAGAAAACTCAAGGACAAAGCATATATATATATATGTGTGTGTGTGTGTGTGTGCGCGCGCGCGCGATATAGATTTATGTTGCAAGATTTAATTTTACGGCCAAAGGGATGCAAGGAATAACTAATTAAACTATACCTGAGGTGAAATGGAAGACAAGTTGAAAGCAAAAGGATGAACAGAGGTAGGCCATTTGCAATTTAGAGTAGTACGTAAGTACCCACGACCTTGTCCAACTTGATAAATTTATATCAACTGCTGCAATTTGGATTGGGTATTAGCTCATGGCCTAAATTGGGTATTGGCCCATGACTCAAACTGATTAGATTGGAGTTTTGACCTGTGGTCCAAATAAACATTCATATTTGACGAGACCTTTGGATAGGCAACCATTGTGGATAAGTATTAGCAACTGACCTTTGGATAAGCATTAGTTGTGGACCATTGGATAAGCATCCACTATGGATAAAGATAAGCATCATCGTCTGACCATTGGATAGAGCCAAAGGTTTCTTCCTCATTAAGAAAAGAAAGTAGCTTCTTTGTGAAGCTTTACCTCACCCTTATAAATAAGGGTTTATAAGGGCCTAAGGTCTTAAAGAGGAATATACGAGAGAGGAAGAAAAAACATAAGAGAGTGAAGAGAAGTTTAGAACTCTTGATATCCTCTGAAAATCTCTATAGTACTTTCTTAGGTAATCACCTAGAGACCCAAGGCCCTAAAATATGAAAATAATAGATTGCTCTGGTAGTAATCTATAATCTATAAAAGTAAGGAAACTCTGCTTAGGTACAAGAAAAGGTGATTAACACGTGGTGAGAAGAACTAAAAGGTTGGTGGCCGAGCTGAATCTAACGAGGGCTGTTCTTTATTCCGCTGTTGCATAAACATGTATGTTTTGGCCCATCTGAATTAACTATGTGTTAATTAGTGAGCTTATCTTCCAACAGTGGTATCGGAGCCTAGAAAGCTAAGTCTCGCCGATTAATATGTTCTACGTGGACATAACATGTTTTATGGTGTATATACAATCCCCATGGTCATATCTAGAATCAGTTGGCAAGGAAAACTAACTTGAGGCTTCAATCGGTAAAATTGAGTTGCCAGTGTTGGTACGATAATGATGTTAGCACTGTACCAGTGTGGTACTTGCAGAAAAAGGTCTCATGATGCCGGTTGAATCTAAAAAAAAATGATTTGGTGCCTATGTGGTAACCACATGTATGCCTTTGTGGTGGTCCTTTTGTGAAAGTAGACCCACGATACTTATGTGATGTCTATGTGGCATGAAATGTGACTGAACATGATTGAAAACTTCATGAGCATGCATTAATAATTGCATAATGTCATTCTAATGAAATGATTATGCAATCTTGTGGCCTAAAAGTTGCAATATGAATGTATTATTATGATAAATATCGATGTTTGGGTGCTCATGAAAATTGTCCGTTCATTTTCCATCATTTCTTTGTGATTATAAGAGATAATTACAAGTGGTGGTTGGCAATACAACATCCTTGCTTGTTTATTCTACTAGTTTAAAGTAGTAGGAATATGTCTCATGTAAATTTCTATTTATGAAATATGTACTTATTTGAGACCATATGATGTAAAAGAGTATAACTTTGTTTCTACCACCACGCGCTAGATTATCTTGGTATGATGCACCAAACATCTGTGAGGACATATGAGACAGATCTTTTCATATTACATGGATGCTTATGAAAGTATGGACATATTGGTTATTTTATTCAGGATTGGTAAATTTCATTATGAGTTTTTGATTTAGTGGGAGATGATTACTAGCTGAGCTCGAAATTTTCGATCTCACTGGGTTAAAGATAAATGATGTAAATTTACTTAGATCTAGAATAAATTGTTCTTTGAGCAATACCTAACATTCTTGTGTATAAACAGTAATAGACTCCCGAGCTGCTTATTCTGACCTCCATAGTACTGGTAAACTTGATGGCCAAAATTTTGCTATGTGGCATAGGAAGATTAAGTATTTACTTTATAAAAAAAAAAGACCCTTGACCACCTAGAAAAAATCATGATTAAGCCTGTTATGCCAGAAAATGGACCACTTGATGAATATCAGCGCGATTTGGACGCATATAATAGATGGGAGGATGAAGATAAAAGTGCGCACTTTACTGTGCGCACTTTACTATGTTGAGCTGCATACATGATAATCTGATCCATGAGTTTGAGAAGTATCCTATAGCTAAAGAGCTGTGGGAAGCATTGAAGGTCTTGTACGGTAGCACCTCGACTACACGATACGATGATCCAACATCTTGAGGTGATGAAGGATATGATTTGAGAACTTCAAAATGCTAGAATAGAGCTCATTGATGAACAACAAGTTCTGGTTGTCCTAAGATTGCTACCTAAGCAGACTTGGGGACACGTTAAGCTTGTGCTTACACATAATGAGTAGATTAACATGTTTAATAATGTCACCAATCATCTTAAGCTTGAGGCAGAACGCAAGGAGTCTGAATGTACACAGGCAATTGCTATGGTTGCACACGCTAGCCAACGTAAGCCTTATAAGGGTAAGTGTAAAAACTAGTATGTTGGTGCTGGAACAAGCAATAACCAGAGTTAGAACTTAGGCCCAAAGGCTGATGATTATAAAAAACGTCTCCGAACTATGAAGGGCGGAAAGAAAGATATCAAGAAGCTTAAGTGCTATAACTGTGGAAAGCATGGTCACTTCGCTCGTGATTGCATTGAGCCAAAGAAGGTATAACACGTTAGATGCTTTCTCTATTCCTTAGTTTGTTCCCATGTTTTGGTTGCTAATTCTCTCCATGGGTGGATTGTAGATACAGGAGCAACAAAACATGCAACAAAAGACAGAGCAGGATTTGTTGATTATCATCGAGTACCAAATGGCAGCCATTTTGTTGTGATGGGAAATGGCACACTTGAGGAAGTTTTGGGAGTTGGAACCTATCAACTTTAGCTCAGCACAAGGCATGAACTGCACCTCAATGATGTACAATATGCAGCTAGTATTCGATGTAATCTACTTTCAGTATTAGCACTTTTAAAATATGGTTTTTCCTTTTCGTTTGATGATACTACTCTAACTTTTTATTGTGGTCATGAGTTGTATGGCATGGGCTTTGTGAATCACGATTTTTTTATGTTAGAATTAGCCAATGATAGTGTTTCTTATGTTTCTTCTGTTATTGATATTACTTCCGAATATGTTAACTGACATGTGAGGTTGGGACACATTGGATAAGAAAGGATGACTAGATTAGCTAGCGAAGGTCTTTTGGGATAACTTGATAAGGTCAACCTTTCTCTGTTTGAGCCATGTCTGGCGGGTAAGTCCTACCAAAAGCCTTTTGGTAAGGCTAAAACAACTACTCATCCTTTAGAGATAGTCCATTCAGACATATATGGACCAATAAATGTGAAGGCACGACGCGGTGCATCCTACTTTCTTACTTTTATTGATGATTATTCATGCTATGGATCGGTATATCTCCTATCTCATTGATTAAAAGCACTAGATTGGTTTAAGCACTTTGTGATGGAGGTTGAGAACCAAAAATAGAGAAACCTTAAGGTTCTACGTATTGATAGGGGGCGAGAATACTTGTCTGATAAGTTTAGACAACTATGTGAGGAAAGAGGAATAATAAGGCAATTATCAATTCCTAACACTCCACAACAAAATGGTGTTGTAGAAAGAAAGAATCGTACATTACTAGATATGGCCAGATCGATGATGTCGCAAACAAATCTTCCAATATCTTTTTAGGGAGATGCAATTTTGACTGCTGCCTATATCTTAAATTGTGTGCCTTCTAAGTTAGTTCCTTCGACTCCTTTGGAATTGTGGCATGGTAGAAAGCTTGATTTGCAAGGCTTACGCCTTTGGGGATCAGTGGGGTTTGTTCATAACACTTCTCATAAATATGCAAAGCTAGGTCCTAAAGCTTGCAAACATATCTTTGTATGGTATTGTGAGCACTCAAAGGGCTATGTTATGTACGATGAACACCCTAGTGGAGGAATGACAGAAATTAAGTCACGCAATGTTAATTTCCTCGAGGAGGATTTTCCCAGCATTGATGAAGTGAAATGTGACCTGCGGCTATACGAGCTGCAAGATCTCCCAAGGGACACATCTTTGACTAGCAAGGGTACAGTTTCTCAGCCCTATCCAACAATCGCTGAGTATGATGATAGTGTGCCTATGGTTAGTGGGAGTGTTCCACTTGACGAAAGCTCTCAAAATCCACATATACGTAGGAGTGAGAGTGAAAGAGCTCCTGGTCAACATTTTGAGATTGAGGGGGAGTCTTTCATATGTGCCTCTGTGGATGATGATGAGCTGGCTACCTATGAGAAAGCCTTGACTTCTCCAAATGCTAATGAATGGATAACTGCCATGAAGGAAAAGATGACCTCGATGGCTAAAAACCATGTTTGGGAACCGATCGATCTTCCACCTGGGCATGAGAATATTGGGAACAAATGGGTTCTAAAGGTTAAACACAAGTCATATGGGTTGATTGACAAGTATAAAGCTCATCTTGTGGCGAAACGCTATACCCAAAAGGAAGGTATAGATTATGATAAGACATTCTCCCCTGTGGTAAGGTTTGCCTCTATTCGTCTTATTCTAGCCATAGTTGCCCACCTTGATTTGGATTCGTTCCAAATAGATGTGAAGACATCATTTCTCAATGGAGAACTGGACGAGGAGATCTATATGGATCAACCTAAGGGTTTTCAGGAAATGGAACAAGTGCATAAAGTATTCCACCTAAAATATTCCATTTACGGTCTGAAGCAATCGTCCAGGTAGTGTTACAATAGATTTTATCAAGCGATTACCTCGACTGGCTTTGTAATGGTCGAGGAAGACCACTGCATGTATGTCAAGAGGAGTGGGAGGAGTTTTTTGATACTCTTACTATACGTGGATGATATCTTGTTGGTTGGAAATGACATGGAGATCATTGTGGCCACTTAAAAATGGTTGTCCTCTACCTTTGAGATGGAGGACATAGGAGAGGCTGAATACTTACTTAGTGCAAGGATACATCGAGATCGTTCTAAAAAGCTCTTGAGTTTGTCTTAAGAGACTTACATAAAGAGGATTTTAGAACAAATTCGTATGCAAAATGCTAATCTTGTAGACACACCCATGGATAAGAGTTGTGTTCTTAGCAAAGAATTCTGCCCAAAAATAGTGGAAGAAAAGAAATAAATAGCTAATGTACCTTATGCAAGTTCGATTGAAAGTCTGATGTATGCAATGATGTATACATAACCAAACTTGTGCTTTGCAGTTGGAATGGTAAGTCGATATCAAAGTAATCCTGGATCCAAGCAATGGGATGTTGTCAAAAGGATACTTAGATATCTGAAAGGGACTACTGATCTTACCTTGTGCTACTATGGAAGTAGTTTGAAGCTAGTGGGATACATTGATGCTGATAGATCAGTAGACAGAGATGAACGAAAATCCACATCGGGATATGCATTTTTATTAGGAGGTGCTGCTATCACTTGGTGCAGTAACAAGCAACCCTGTGTGTCTCTGCCCACCATGGAAGCTGAATATGTTGCTTGCACATCAACAAAGCTATCTGGTTGAGGAGATTTCTCCGAAGCTTGCGAGTTACGTCGCATGTTGATAATGTTGTTGTAGTCTACTGTGACAACACAGCCACTTTGGCTTATGCTAAAGATCCCAAATACCATGGGAGAACTAAGCATATCAATACCAGACATCACTTCATTCGAGAAAGTGTTGTGCAAGGTTTAGTTGTTCTCAGGCATATTTCTACTAGCGATATGATCGCTGATCCTTTTACCAAACCATTATCTCAAAATGTGTTTCAGAGGCATGTTTACATAGAGTTTGATTAATACAACTTGTATAAACGTTTTGATCAATTAATAAGATTTGAAGTTCTTATTAATTTTGTTAGTGTACTATGTCGTTTGTTAAAAGATGTCACAAGGCTTAGATTGACCCACTCACATGGGCAATCACCCTAGCGCTTTAGTAGCGAGCGGGATGAGACTGCTCACCTTTGCGCATGAGATAACGTAGGAGGTTGGAGCATATAGAGTCACCTTAGCTTGTGAGCTAAGAAAAGTTCATGAACTGATCATATAAAGTTATGTCCAAACTTTATGAAAGCCTTGTGGAAGCCGAACATGCAACTATATGTTGGTGTGCAAGTCAGATGCTTATGTGGCGGCTGTACTCAAGTTCGTATGATATTTTCTAGAGCATGACATACCTA
Organism: Jacaranda mimosifolia; assembly: GCA_018894105.1. Classification (NCBI taxonomy): domain Eukaryota; kingdom Viridiplantae; phylum Streptophyta; class Magnoliopsida; order Lamiales; family Bignoniaceae; genus Jacaranda; species Jacaranda mimosifolia. The sequence goes on from CM032126.1 coordinate 23,725,106, forward strand.
TTTAAGTAGGAGCTCCATCATAGCATGTATTCATACTACATGTGTTTTTAGACGACCATATAAGTATAGTGACGAATGGATCCTTGTTTCATCACTGTGCAAGCACTTATTAATCAGTATACCCTTTGGGACTTTGGACCATATCATGAAGCATAAGCTTGATGTCGCTACTTTAGCAAGATATCCAAGGGCTAGGTTTACATTCGGCCTATCGGAGCTTGTTTATGAAAATGGTTAAGCCTAAGCCGATTGGTATGTGAGGCTAGAGAAAGAACCATATTTGTTATGTAAATTTGTTCTATGGCCTAAAGGTCGACCAGTTGTGTCAAATGTGTTTTGATGTAGTCATAGGCATAGAGATAAATTAGAGAAAACAAGCATTCTATATTTGAGGGATCAGAGATGCTTGCATTAGTTTGGGGTACAATGAGATTCTATTAGAGTTGTAGTGCCATATTAGTTTGGTGATTACTTAATATGACATTCCGCATTTTTCCTTTTCTTGCTTGGTCGCATACTCCATTTCCTGTATGAAAGAAAGTTATGAGATTGAGTATCTCAGAGATTGAGATTTGTGGAAAGTATGTTAAATATGTCTGAGTGGGAGATGTTGCAATTTGGACTGGGTATTAGCTCATGGCCCAAATTGGGTATTGGCCCATGGCCCATATTGATGAGATTGGGGTTTTGACCCGTGGTCCAAATAAACATCCATATTTGATGGGACCTTTGGATAGGCATCCGTTGTGGATAAGTATCATCAGCTGACCTTTGGATAAGCATCAACTGTGGACCATTGGATAAGCATCCACTATGGATAAGCATCTTCGGCTGACCATTTGATAAGCTTCAGTAGCTGACCTTTGGATAAGCATCATCAGCTGTCTTATGGATAGAGCCAAAGGTTTCTTCCTCATTAAGTAAAGAAAGTAGCTTCTTTGTGAAGCTTTACCTCACCCTTATAAATAGGGGCCCAAGGTCTTCAAGAGGAATATACGAGAGAAAAAAAAAAACATAAGAGAGTGAAGAGAAGTTCAGAACTCTCGATATCTTCTGCAAATCTCTATAGTACTTTCTTGGGTAATCACCTAGAGACCCAGGGCCCTAAAGTATGAAAATAATAGATTGCTCTGGTAGTAATCTATAAAAGCAAGGAAACTCTATTTAGGTATAAGAAAAGGTGATTAACATGTGGTGAGAAGAACTAAAAGGCTGGTAGACGAGCTAAATCCAACAAGGGTAGTTTTTTATTCCACTGCTGTATAAACAGGTATGTTTTGGCCCATCTGAATTAACTATGTGTTAATTAATGAGCTCATCTTCCAACATCAACAATTAACATAATTTATACTAGCTAGTATATATCATGATTGAAGAAATGAAATAAATTGGAAATCAGACTTAATTAACGGTAGAATCTAATTACTTATATTAAGATTATGCCAATTAATTGCTAGCCATGATAATAATAGGCAGATTAAGTAAATTATCTAGGTCAAAATTCAACAAGGAAATGAAAATAGATAAAAAAAATTTAATTATATTATTTATATTCTTTATAGTATTGGGTGATTTGACCTCAATTATAATATTAACTAAATTTGAATTTTGATATTTTTAAATTTATTGAGTTTGGATTTTTTTTCATAAACAAGTATTTATTAACTATTAATAATTGCATTTAATGTCTTCTTAAATTTAATTATTAATTTAGTTAGACAAGTAAGATATTATAAGAAAATACTCATTCAATAATACAAAATTTGTGACGAAGAGGGTTTCGTCACTGTGCGAGGACAATTATGATAGATTTTTATTACAAATTCATGAATCATACCCCTATATTACTCAAAATTGATTAGACATTTATATATATAATGTAGGAAGGTGGTGTTTGATCCTAGTTGACCTATTTTGACTAAATTCTTTATTTTTGTTTCTTTGGTTTTTATTTAATTCTTAAATTTTTTTCATTATTTGACTATTCATAAATGTATTTAATGACTTCTATCATTTTAAAGAAAAACAAATTACCAGTTAGGTATTAACTGTGAGCGCATTTAATACATTTTCAAAAATTTAATGAATTTAACTAAAAAAAAGGAAAATATTTAAGTAGAATATTCTAATTCATTAATGAATTATTACAAATTAATATTCTTATATTACTCAAGCTAATTAATTAAGTATCTAGCTATACTAAATATTATTGGAAGAGGATGTTTCAACCTAAATCATATTTGTTTTGACTAAATTTTCATAATTAGTATTTTTAAAATTCTTTTATTTCGTCAATAAACGTTTTTTTATATTGGTATACTATTCATAAATGAATTTAATGACTTTCAATTTTTTTTAAAAGAAAACTTTATATTATTTTTTATTTATAAGTGGATTTAATGTCTTCAAACTTAATTAATTTAATAAGATCCCAATAAAGAAAACGTTTTATTTAAAATTGATTTTCACAGATTAATATTCTCATATAATCATTAGGTGTACTCTATAATATACATAGAAAGAGAGACCCTAATTAATGTACTTATTCTGATTAAATCTCACATTTGGTACTTTTCATATTTTTAATTTTTAAAAAGTATCGTTGATCGCTGTAATATAACTATTCACTTTTGTGTATTTAGAAAATTGATTGGTCGGCTATTTTTAGAAGTGCATTTAACGTGATTTCCAAACTCAATTAATTTAGTCCAATAAATTAGGGAAATATTTGATTAAAGCATATTATTATAAATTAATATTCTTATTGATATGACAAACTAAGTCATGAGGGTAAAAAAATAAAGATAAACTAAAATGACCCAACTAATTCAATAATAAATGAATAAAAAGGCCGGAAAGTCCAAGTGATTAAATCCATCAAGAAGGGCATATAGACCCTAGTGAAGCCCATTAACGAAAAAAAACTATAAATACTAAGTCCTACAATCAAACTCGATACACAAAATTATTTGCAAAAAATCGATAGCTCAAACTCTCTGCCTGATTCCAGAGAAAATAACTTAGAAACTTGTTAACTTCCAAAAAAAGGATCTTAGCTCCATTTTCGAGCAACATCATATTGGCACTATTTGTGGGAACTCTTATTGAAGAAAAAAAGAATGCTTAGAATGCAAATGAGATTCAGAGCTCCAATTCCAACAACTAAATGGTCCCGAGATCTGAGTACATGGAGAGCCATCAACCTAAGGCACAATCACATCCTGCACTAGACCTCGCCTCAAAGTGCATCCAACACCAAAAGAGACCCCCGTGCATTCGGCCTCACTTCCTTGACAACTAATTCAGCAGATGATTCAAGAGGCGTTGAAGACATTGTTGGAGAATGCCTATGCTCAAGCTGTAGCCAAAGTGGTCATCCAGTATGCTAAAGAATACTGCCCTCAAAGCAACCACAATCCTTTGGTCGGAGCTAGGGGCTTCGTTATCCCAGATATGATAGAATAGATTACCAACTCAGAGTGAAACAATGCTTTTCTACTTTACTCAACATGTGGACATGCACTCATCCTTCCGAGCAGACTCTTCCAAATGACTGCTTGTCGCTACTGGAGTTCAGACTCATTCATTCGTTCCTCAATACTTAGGAGGAGGAAGAAGTTAGTACTTCATTGTTCCTCTCTTGGGACAGATCTAATATTAGTTTAATTTTTGAATTCCTTATACCGATATAAATATTTTTTTACGTAAGTCAAGATATGTCAAACTATTAATCTATACATAACAATCCTAAAGTTCCTCTTCATTTTCTTGAAAATTGGAAATTGTGTTATGCTCAATATGCTTCACTTTTATGCTCAATATGTTTATTTGTGCTTGCTTTACTTATTTTCTTGCAATTAATAGGTTGAAAACCCATTTCATTGACAAGAGCTCAACCAACTAAAATAAAATATTTTTACCCAAAGCCCATTTCAGATGATATGCAAGTTCACTTTTCCTACACCAAAGGCCAAGATTCAGAAGTTGGCTACTTTAGTTTGCCCATAATATGAATTATGCCTCTGGCATCTACTGATGCTTGTTAGCACTATTCGAAGTTCTTTTTTTTTTTTTTCTCTGAAAAAAAATTATTGATATGAGTAAGCCCACAAGTCTAATAAAATAATAAACCCAGTATTAAGCCCAGCGAATTGAGATTTGGGCCCAAGTGTTTCTAGGCCCAAGCAAGTTAGCCCATGACAATAATACGTTTCTAGGCCGAATCTAAAACTTTGAGTCAACCTCCAAAATAGATTGAGGTCGATTTATGTCGCCTTCACGAGGTCGAAAGCACATAGGAGAAGAAATGTTTGCCTGGCCAAAGGCACATTAATAGAAGAGTCTCCCACCCTTCACATCCACATTAAATGCACCCAAACCACCATCTTATCAGCATTAAATAGCTTTGACGACGCATCATCTCTACATTAATGACGGTAAGGCCTCTCTCTCCGGCCAGCTGATCATTAGCAAGGCTCTGAACTAGGTTAAAAAGACCAAAGTTACCTCTACTCAGGAGAAGGCCTAGTTTGGATCAGGGAGAAACTTGTCTTTCTATCCATCACCAAATACTATAAATACCCCCTCTTTCAGAGACAAAGGTATGCCTTTACACATGTTTTAAGCCATTACTCTGTCAAATTATTATCAAGTCAAAAATTAATTTAAACATCGAAGGGTCTTAGCTAAGGATCTTCTCGGCTAGCTTAACGTTTGTTCATTAACTGTTGGATTCGACCCGTATAATCTATTTTCCCATCTTTCCAGTCGACACAAGACTTCTGGTCAAAACCAAGAAACCTATCTCACCAAAATTGACATTATCATTTGGTGTCATCTGTATGACGTGGAATCTACAGCCAAAAAATAGTGAACACTAGGCGCACTACTTCCAAAAGGCAAAGTGACAGTAGATTACCACTATCTCCATCATCGTCACCACAACTTCAGTCGAACCAGCAAGCTAAGGGCCTAAGCTCTCAGCCGAAACAGGTGGTCACTTTGACCATCCCTTAGCTCATGCAAATAATCAGTGACCAGATATTCACTCAGCTCTCCACACAGTTATCTGACGCTTTGCAAAGGCATAACAATCAGCCAGTAGTTGCAACTAGTGTCACACCACACCTCTCCCACCAAGAAGAGAGACCACCAAGGGAGGACAAAATAAGAAATAAAATTCGTCACAACCACGGCAGATGAGACTTGTGTCCTGGTCATTTTTCGTGTGATGAAGCCCATTATCAACCTTAAGAAGAGATAGCAGATTTAGTGGAGCACTTAATTCGATCCAATCGAGCCCAATAGAGACTTATCTAGAGCAGACCGAGATGAATGGGAGGAAGTGTCACACCAAGTCAAACAGTTGAACAGACGATTGGAAAAGATCTCAAGGAGAAATGTTGAAAGAATTCAGGTCGACAATGTCCCCCAGACTTTGACGAGAAAGGGAATCCCTATTCATCTAGAAAATAGTTGAGGAGCGCATAGCGATTGATGTAAAAATCCCGATCGGACTGCCTAAATACGATAGGTCAACTAACCCCAATGAGCATCTGCTACAGTTTGAGCACATGATGTAGCTACATGGCCATAATGACCATATTCATGCCAAAATATTAGTCACCACTTTCCAGAGAGTGGCGCTTGAATGGTTTGTCAAGTTGGAACATGCATTCATTTTTTCCTATGACTAGCTTTGCAACAAATTTCTTCATCAATTTGCCATTAGAAGGAAAGCAAAGCTACCTTATACTTACTTCCACACAATCAAGTAGAATGAAGTTGATCTCTTTGGGATTTCTTTTCTATGTTCAATATCGAAGTGTTGAAAATGGACAACCCTAGGATCAAATTTTTGATCGATGTCCTATTCCTCAGATTGAGACATAAGGAATGTGTCAATGCTTTGGTAAAAGAGAGACCGCAAATAATGGAGGAACTTCTTGATCTTGCAAAAAGGTATATGATGCAAGAAGACGTGAATAAGATGAAATATGGTGGTGGAGAGGGCGATAAGAAGAAAATAAGGAGAAAGACGACAGGTATCAGAAAGACGGTCACCGATCTTTGATTAAGAGGTTTCACAATTATGCACGACTCAACATTCATAGAAAAGAAGTCTTGTTTGCAATCCAAAATAATAATCTCCTCAAAAGACCAAGGAAATTCAATGAGACCCAAGTCATGAAAAACTCTAAGAAATATTGCCACTTTCACAGGCAGAAAGGCCACGACATGGAGGATTATTTTAACCTTCAGGATGAGATTGAACGACTCATCCGACAAGGTCATCTAAAAAAATATGTGGATAAGAAATCCCGACAAGTAATAGCTCAGCTCAACCATAACAGTCGGTTAGCCTAAGAAATGAGGATGAAGAAAAGAAAAAAGTCGAAGAAAAGCACCCCTCCCATGTGTGGCGTAACCAACACCATCACTGGAAGAGCAACTGGGGGGACTCCAAATCAACAAAAAAGCAAGCACAGAGAAAGCTCGAAGCCAGCCAAGATAATCTACTTACTTTCTACCAACGCAGACCCTATCTCTTTTTTCAATTCTAACCTCTCTCATTTGGGAGGTTAAGGGACAGAGAGCAAATTGGATTGCCCCCTAGTAGTGACTGTGGAAATAGCAAATTTTGAAGTCTGAAAGATCATGGTCAGTAATGGTAGCTCTGCTAACATAATTTTCTTGTCGACATTGGAAAGAATGAGCTAGAAAAGTTGAAGTTTGAGCCTGTCCGTACCCTGTTAGTTAGGTTTGGTGGATCAGAAATTGTGCTAGTTGGGTCCATAGACTTATCTATATCTTTTGGAGAAGCACTAAAGGGACGCACCCTCATGGTCAACTGTTTGGTCATTAATGCACCATTTACCTACAATGTTGTAACTAGGAGACCAGCGCTTAATAATTTCAGGGCCATAGTATCGACCTATCATATGAAGGTCAAATTCCAAACAGCAGCCAGTGTAGGAGAGTTGCTCTGTAACATGAAAGAAGCATGGCGTTGCTATATCATTTTGATTGAGGTAAATGAATAAAAAACCCGACCAAAACTGAAACCCTCGAGGACATCCTAGTAATGGAACTTGAGGAGGGACAGGCAAGCAAAAAGTGAAAGAGGGAAGACACCAGAGTCAAGCCAATAGAAGAATTCAATCGAACATGAACCTAGGAATTCGGATAAAACCACAAGGATAGGGACCAGCCTGGGACATAATATGGAGTGCATGTTGGTCAATTTTCCTTAGAAAGAATATTGATGTTTTTGCATGGAAAGCAACCGACCTCAATGGAGTCGACCCGCAGGTCATCATCCACCATTTCAATGTTGACCCATCTTTCAAGCCAGTCAGACCAAAAACCAGGATATTCAATATCGAGAGGTGCCAAATAATCGAGGAAAAGGTTAACAAACTTTTAGAGGCATGCTACATAATAGAGATACAATATCCTTCTTGGCTTTGTAATGTAGTCCTTGTCCCCAAAAATGAGGGTACATGCTGAATGTTTAATGATTTTACTGATCTTAATGAAACATGCCCTGATGACTCATACCCACTGCCTTGAATAGATCTATTAGTTAGCTTAATAGCAGGTTGCAACCTCCTAAGTATGATGGATGCTTTTCAAGAATACTACCAAATTTTCATGGCTCCTGAAGATAGGGACAAAATCGTTTTTCTGGTCCTAAATAGTGTATATTGTTTCTTTGTAATGCCATTTGGGTTGAAAAATGTTGGAGCAACTTATCAAAGGCTAGTCAACTTCATGTTTAAGAACGAAATTGGTCGATCCATGGAGGTCTATGTAGATGATATGATTGTTAAAATAGAAAATGAATCAGACCGTTTATATGATCTTAACCACATATTTTCAATATTAAGGGCATTCGACATGAAGTTTAATCCTAATAAATGCATATTCGGCATACGAGGTGGGAAATTCTTGTGCTACATGGTTAGCCAGAGAGGCATTGAAGCTAACTCCCAAAGATCCAAGCAATTTAAGACATCCCACCACCCAAAACGTTAAGAGACGTTCAACTATTGGTCGGAAGAATAATTGCTTTCGATTGATTTATTGCTTGATTGGCAGACAAAAGTCTACCATTCTTTAAAATCCTAAGGAATGCGAGGAAGTTTCAGTGCACAAAAGAATGCGACACGCTTTGGTTGAACTCAAACAGTACTTAACTACGTTGTGGTTACTCGCAAAACCTATGGTCAAAGAAGTATTGAACTTATACTTAGCAGTCTCAGTGGCAGCTGTTAGTTTAGTTTTGGTATCCACTCAGTAGGGTTCACATAGGCTAATATACTATGTCAGCAAGGTACTATAAGGCCCCAAGCATAACTATTTGGAGATCGAAAAATTTGCGCTTGCCTTGATCACAACAGAATGGAAGCTAAGACCTTATTTCTTGTCACATGCTATTATTGTTTTGACAAATTAACCATTGAAGCAAGTGCCTTCCAAGCCTAATACATCGGGAAAATTTATCAAATGGGCTATTGAGTTAGGAGAATTCGATGTTAAATTTTAGCCCGCACAGCTATAAAAGCTCAAATGTTGTCTAATTTGATAGCAAAATGTATTGACCTTCCCACAGTAGTTGAGCTGCAACAGCAGGTCTGGTTCTTGCATGTTGATGGATCAGTTATAAGCACCGGGGGTGGAGCAGAAATTTCCTTATGTTCCTCTTAAGCTGGGAATATGATTTCGCAATCAAGCTTAACTACCCAATCACAAACAATGTAGTAGAGTACGAAGCTCTCATCACAAGAATGAAGATGGCCCTTGATAGAGGGGTCGAGTGTCTAGAAGCTATTACAGATTTACAGCTAGTCGCGGAGTAATGTGGAGGAAATTTTGAAGAAAGAAAAATGACTATGAACATATATCGAGCAGAGGTCAAAAAACTGGAACAACAATTCAAAAAAGTTACACTCAGCCAAGTATCGAGGTAAGAAAATGAAAAAGCATATGCACTTTCCAAGTTTGCTAGCTTAACAAAAGGCACGAAGGAAATGACAATAACCTTTTTGGTCTCGGATAAGCCCACCATAGGTGACTTCCACCAAAGTCAGGTTTTGACCGTCGGGGAGACAAGCCAAAGTTGGATCGATGAAATAAAATCCTACCTTAGAGAAGGAAAATTACCGTAGGATAAAGTGGAGACCCGAAGGTTAAGGGGATGATCAACAAGTTTTCTCTAAACAAGTTTGATCAGTTGTATAAAAGATCTATATCAGGGCCCCATTAAAATATCTGACATCAGACCAAGGACAAGTGGTCCTATAGGAGATCCACGCTGGTATTTGTGGAAACCAATCAGGGGGACGTCCATTGGCTCACAAGGTCATCAGGCATAGATATTTTTGGCCATTCCTGCTCAAGAATGAGGTCGACTTTGCGCGCAAATGCCCATCTTGCCAAGTACATGCCAATATCTCTCATCAACCAGCTGCAACCCTCGTCCCGGTATAGATCACTTAACCTTTCGACCGATGGGGGGTTGATATAATGGGATCTTTCCCAAAAGGTACATGGTGGAAGAAATATATGCTAGTAGCAATGGAATATTTCACTAAATGGGTCGAGGCAGAAGCCGTACCCAAGATAACATATGCTGCGATAAGAAGTTTCTTATGAAAAAATTTCATATGTCATTTTAGTTTGCCCAAAGTGCTCATATCTAACAATGGCACCCAATTTTAAAGTAAAAAGATGAGAGATTGATGCAAAAGCCACGGGTCAATTATCATTTCACTTCGATTGGAAATCCACAAGTAAATGGTCAAATGGAGGTCACCAATAGAACCATTCTAGATCATATCAAAACTTGACTACAAGATTCTAAAGCTAGTTGGGTAAACAACCTCCCAGGTGTCCTGTGGGCCTATCGGACCACACCAAGAACAACCACAGGGCAAAATCCATACAGCTTGGTCTATGGTTTTGAAATAGTTGTCCCAACAGAGTTAATCCAACATACAGCTCGAGTTATACATTATAACTTGATCAGAAATAAAGCAGAAAGGGAATTTGACCTTGAAACAATCAACGAGCTCTATCAAAAAGCCTTCATAAAAATGCAAAGGTATCGTTCAGCCATGGCCAAACATTATAAGAAAGGTGTTAGACCAAGATGTTTCAAAGTAAATGATCTAGTCCTCAAAAAGGTTGAAGTCTCAAAGAATGTTGGGAAACTCGACCCAAAATGGGAAGGTCCCTACTCGGTCGTGAAAGTAGCAAAACACAATTCTTATTGACTAGCTGACATGAGTGGAAATGAGTTCCCTAGACCATGGAATGAAACCAACTTGAAGAAGTTTTATGTGTAGATTGAGATCTAATTGTACGAAAGGAACACATCTTCTTATTGAAAGATCAAGTCGACCCCATAGTCGCATGATCAAATATGCATATGAATCAATCATTAATGAACGATCAATTCAACCCCACAGATCAACATTGTACAAATTAGTAATTAATTAAAGATCAAATCAACCATGGAGTCGTATGATCAAATTGACTTGAATCCGTCATTAATTAAATCGACCCCGCTGATTACCAGTTGATTTTTAAATAAAAAGATAAAAACAACCTCATAGTCACATGATCAAATTGATTTTGGATTAATTATTAAACGATTAACTTGACAACATAAATTAACATCAAACTAGATTGACCTCCTAGTCAAATTAGATCAGTGTGATGAGCATAAAATAAATATTTAAAAATAACGCATCATAGACTAAAAGTATTAAAATCGACATGAAGCATGACACGTTTAACAAAAAAGATAAAAATATTGTTCAAATGCCCATTAGGGCTTTATGTTCCACAATAAAAAGATTATAAAAGCTCCCTAACTGGAGCCAACACCTTCACCATGACCTTCCGAGCAATAGCCTCCGTGACAACCTCATCGACAGCTTTGTCAAGCTCATCAGTTGTATCAATACCAACATCTAGGGGCAGGCCCTCGACCTTTTACTTAGGTCCAAATTGGGCACTCCAGCAAGTCGAGATGGACCAACTACTTTTGTCAGGAAAATACGTTCCTCAGCAGAGAAGAAATCTTCTACATTTACTTCATTACTCTTGATGTCCAAAGCAAAGTCACTGAAAAAAGAGAATCCCTTCCCCAGTGCAAACCGTAGGGTGCAGAGGCACTACAGCCTCTTCGATCGGAGCGTTCTCATTATAAACCTCAAGACGCTCATTTTTCATAACATCAAGTTAACCCTTATCCCTTGCTTGAAACTCATAGCCAACGAACTCAAGTTGCTTCACTGCTTTCTCCAACGTTCCTTAGCTTCATCTAAGTTGAAAGTCACATTTGCTTTAGTGAATGCTGAGCTCAGCATAAATTATTGTACGACCTCCTTTTGAATGCCAGGCAGCGCCTTGTAAAACTCGCCACTAGCATAGAGCAAACAACTTTCATACCCTTGAGCTCGACCTAACAAAGACGCCTCTTGGATCAAAGCCATCTACTTCTGCAGTTGCTCCTAGGCTTGACTCCTCCGTTTGATGGCAAATAAAAGTTCAACGCCCTTTTGCTCGAGTTGTTTAGTCAACTCCTCAATTCTCAACTCTAATGACTCGAGCTTAATCTTAGTCAAGTCATTCTATTCTTTCTCCAACTCCTCACACCTCTCCTTGATCCTTTGTCGGTTCATCTTGCTAGCTCATATCATTGATGGAGATTATATCCCCATCGCCTGACCTGAAAGAAAGTAAACGCATCATGAAAAGACCAATTTCACAAAAAACAAGCAGCACATTCGACGAGAAACTTTACCATGTTTGCATGGTAGGCAAATGCCTTCAGAGCGGCGAGCTAGTCGTGATTGAACATTTCCACTTGATCTCTTTGAAAGGGACCAGCAGTCAAAACAGCTAAGGGCTCACAGAGGTCAGGCTCGCCTCCATCATAGTTGACGAATTTGGCACCCCAACTTTGGCTCCAAATCGAGGTTCAAAAAAAGTAGGTAGATTACACAAACGCCAGGAGGGAGCATCTCATAAGTAGCCGCATCGGCCTCAGCGACTTACTTTTTCCCCTTATCGGCCACACTTTTCTTCGAAGCACATTGAACTTCGACCTCTATTACCTTTCTTTTTTGTTGGGGAGTCGGGCTGCTCGCTGCTCCTGCACTCTGAGCCGCAAGTGATGAATTTGTTTGAGCCACCTATTCGACCCCGACGCTTGTGTTGTAGCCCCTCGATGAGCCACCACAGCCTCATGCCGCTCCTGTGCTTTTTGCTGCTTTTGCATCACAATCTGCCTTGCAAATTCATGATCGGTTGCCTGCAATAACCTATAATTTTTTATTAGAAACAAAACTTAACGGATAATGATAGTAAATCAAACAAGTTCGGTAAGTTAGTTCTACCTAAACATGCGTTAGCATGCAATCTCAGTGAGGCAGTCGGTAATCCTGCCAGGACTATTTCTCTCTCTTATAAACTCAGAGGCATCCATCTCACCAAACTTGAGGAGGTCTCGAATGAAAATATTATTCCATGATGGATTTTCATTAGTATTTATCTCGACCCTACCCATCATCCACTCTCATGGAATGTTAAATCCGAACCCACATAGAGATCAGACATAGAAGTATATTTCTTTCCACTTTTAGCCATGAGAAAAGGATGGGGTTCCAAAAATTTTCCTACGAGGTCAGCAGTCAAATAATAAAATTCGGACTCCCTTATACTACCTGACTTCCAAGACATCGGGAGGTGAAACAGGTTACAAAATTTAGCCCAAGAAAGGGGTTGATCATGAATTATCATTAAAATGATAAAACTGCATAGAAGGGAAAAACAATTAGGCAAAAGTTATGTTATACAAACGCGGAGACCTCTCAACAAATCAACTGTAAGCTCAGTGAGGGGAAACCTACATCCGCGTTTTAGAGCATCCTCAAAAATAGTTATGCATCCCTCTGGAGGTGTATGTATTCTATCCACTTCTATCCCTTGCCCTATGTTTAATTAGCCCAAATTCATCTAGAATATCATATTTGGACCTAATCGACCTCAAGTCATTAGAAGATATTTTCGACACGATCTCATTATAGTGGGCAATTCTAAAAAGTCTACCCCTCGACCTTAGAGGCTAATCATCCTCCCCTAATGGCTCAGCCTCTTCGACAATGGGCTTATAAGGACCAGCCTCATTAGTGAGAGGGCTAGAAAGACCAACCCCCTCATCAGCCCTTAACATCCTCTCAACCACATCCATTTCTGCTCCACTACTAGAAGAACTCGACTCCTCACTTGATGTCTTGTTCGAACTTTCCCCCGCTAGTTGAGTCATCTAACAATCGGGTAACTTTGGAGTCAGAACTCAGATTCCTACCCTCTCGCCAATCCCAGACATACTATAAACTAGAATAAGTGAATGTGAAAACTAAAATAAGAAGGGAAGAAGATTTACACAAAGTATACTTAGAAAATCAAGAAAGTTGGAAAAGCTTAAAGATTCAACCAAACTCTCTGAGCTCAACTTTGTATCGATGTGGTAAAAGTGATATATGAGCTGTAACAATGGCTATTTATAGCCGGGCCCAGCAAGCGAACTGATTAATTTGACTGGACACCGGCTAATTAATGTGTAAATGCCGGTCACCCAAGCACGATGATCATTGTAATTGCCTAGAAACGATTCCCGCTCTTTAAGATTCTTATCGAAATTCAAAAAACTTTTACCGCCTTCACCACCCTGGTTGAGATACAAAATAATTGTTCTTGTCGACAGCAGAACGATGTTGTGAGCTACTCCTTACTCTGACCTCTACATGGTCGGATTGTAGAGTGGGGGGCACTCATGATATGGGTAAGCCCAATAAAATACTAAAGCGTAGTATTAAGCCCAGCGAATTGAGCTCTGGGCCCAAGCAAGTTAGCCCATGACAATGATACGTTTCTGGGCCGATTCTGAAACTTCGAATTGACCTCTGAAGTAGATTGAGGTCGATTTATGTCGACCTCATGAGGTCGAAAGCACACAAGAGAAGAAATGGTTGCCCGACCAAAGGCCCATTAATGGCGAAGTTTGCCACCTGTCACATCTACATTAGATGCACCCGAACCACCCTCCTATCCACATGAAATGGCTTTGACGGTACATCACCTCCGCATTAATGATGGCGAGGGCTCCCTCTCTAGCTAGCCGGTCATTAGCAAGGCTCTGGACTAGGTCGAAAAGACCTAAGTTACCCCTACTCAAGAGAAGGCCTGATTTGTATTAGGGAGAAACCCATCTTTTCATCCCTCACCAAACACTAATACCCCCTCTTTTAGAGATAAAGGTACACGGTACAACTTTACACACTTTTTAAGCATTTACTTTGTACATACAGCTGCTTTTCCAAAGGCAAAGAGTTTGTATAGCAAATATTTAATTTGATTTACATGATTTGATTTTATTGCGTCCACACTTTCATTTGATCAAAATCCGGATCAAAGTTTATAAATTTATTTTTCTTCTCCATTTATATGGCGGAAAAAACCTTCTTTTTTTTTTTTTTTTTAATTTCTTTTCTTTAACGTTATTGTGATATCGATTTTCAAAATCACATGGGACACTATTATCCTCCATTCGAAATTGGGTATTCAGTTGATGTTGTTAACCAATCAACTTAACTATCTTTCAGGATTTAATATCAAAAAATTTATTTAAAATTTTAAAATTATCTGGATCATAATAAACGTAACAGATTTTCAACAGTTTTTATATCATTATTCTCAACAGAAATAGAAAAAAAAAATGGTCAGAAACTTTAATTTGTGTAACATCACAAAATAGACGGTCAAATAGGAAGAAAAGGAGTACTATGTGAGAATTTCATTGGGCATGAAATACTTAGAAGGGGGAACCAAAAAAAAAAAAAAAAAAAAAAAAAGATGAAAACAAAAATATACATATGCACTATGCAGGGTACTCTCTACATCACTGGACGATCACCGAAAAAAAGAAACTTCACTAAACAATAATCAGTAGCCATTCTTTTGCAACTTCAGCCGTCGCACCGACTTGATGAAAGTTCTGCAAGATATAGATTGAATATGTTAAGACCAGACAAGGCAAAAGAGTGATCCTTGGCAGAAAGTAAAACAAGGCACAACCTATATACTGGAACATATTTTGTGTATGAACATCTGAAATCCTTCTGATAAAATGAAAAAGAAAAAATGTTGAAATTCAATTCTAACAACATGGACTTACTCCCAAGGTACATCTCCAGCCAGCAGCCAATCACCTTCCTTATCTTGATACGTCAGCTTGTACATCTCTACATTTGCCTGACCTGCACAATCCAATACAAAAGGGAAATTTTTTCAAATCATATGTTATCAAACTCCCAACATTATTGATAATTTGAATTAATGTAAAATTTTAAATAAGAATTGAACAAATAAAATCATAGATATTTCAAAAGAAATAAAACAAAAAAAGTTTAGTAGGGTGTACAAATGATAATAATTACAGTGCCCAAAGCATATTCTTTAAGACATATTTGTACATGCTTACGTTTTTCTTCAAACAGGGCAATGAGGTTGGCCGTAAGTGATTGATATGAATGATGATTTCTTAAATCAACCTTCCTTGCTATCCCAAATCCTTCCATTTTCACTTTCACGTACATCGAACTTGATCCACTCCCACCACCACGACCGCCGCCGCCGCCATTCTCGACGTTGACATAGTTGGTGGCGCATCCTTGGAGGGTATGGTTGCTGCAAAACTGCTTCCTCCAAGACTTTACAGGCGGCCAACCCACCACAAAATCATCCCCGAAATTAGCATTTCTGTTTATCCAAGCCACATAACAAGGAAAAACTTTTGAGATTAATAAATATACGGTTAGGAGTCAAAGCAATGCCCGGCCTTTCTAAACATACATACAGTTTTCATTGAAAAAGACACATATAGCTAAGATTGTGATTATACCTGTTGGAGACGGCCAGCTTCTGATTGTGTTTTTGCTCGTGTAATTCTGCATTAATCTGCTTTTCAATTTCATCGTCCCATATGAACAATGGCAAAGTTTGGGGCACATCCACAATATCTTTCTTGATACCCAAAAACGCTTCATCGAAACTGCGTTTTTTCGTTTTTTCACAATCTTGATTCGTGCCGAGCCCTTTCCGCAAACAGGTGGAAAGTCCGAGTTCCAATTGAAGCTCCATATGTGTATTCTCCAAAAGCAAGAATCCAACAAAGAACAACCAAATTCACACAGCCCAATACAAAATGTACTAAGAGAAATGGGTTCTAAAGGGTCTGGGTATCTTGTATACATGCCACACACACACACATACATATATATATATATATATGCATAGACTGGAGGGGTGAGGCTGGGTAGGGGTGGATGCACGGGTTTTTTGAGGTAGTAGACAGAATTGAGATGTTGTGGGCAACATTTTCCCAAGTATGTCTCTATCATTGCTAGACTTTTGGCCGACCCAATGGCTGTGCTGTTCCCAATTGCTTAATCCTTTTCGGACCCGACACTCCGCTTTCTTTATTGTAATCAAATTTCCCTTTGTTGTGTGCTAATCCGGCACGCATTCAATGCGTGTTCCTCACGCCCTTCTGCCAAAAGAGAGTCAAAAACTTCGGTCGAAATGGTCCTAAACTAATCCTAAAATTTATTGGTTTTTGCTTTCTTTAGAAATTTGAAATAAAATTTTATTATTTAAAATGAAATTTTTATTTTTAAATAAAAACATAAAAATCCATAAAATATACATTTTTTTAAACTCTTATCTAAATTTTGCTTTTAAAGACAATTAATTTCTATATAAGGGTATATAATTCATTATTCATATCAAGTGTAAATCATTTATATATTCATTTTCCTTCCCAATATATTGCACTCGTTCTCATTTTAAGACAACTGCAAAAATTTTTTTTTTTTTTTAATAACTACTGTCACACTTAAATGGATGATATGACACCACGAAGTTTAAACTATTAATTTTGAGGAAAATTTGATAAATATGTATTTAATATTTTTAGTTAAAGTTATGCATTCAGCTGCATAATATTAGAAGAGAAAAAGTACTAAATATGATGACATTCTTCTTAATAAAGAGTCGAATGTGGGACTAATATCTAGAGGTGGACAAGAATTTTCAGGACGATCGTATGTTTAAGGATTGTTCTCTTGTAGTTGAGCCTTCAAGCACCACAGTAGCCTAATCCTTCTATCATTATGAAAAACAGCATTGATTGTGCTTTTTACACTTTTTGGTGATTAAGGTTATTTATTAGCCACCCTTGCACAGAACTTCTTTTGAATGACCAAAACCAAGTAAACAAAATATTTTTTATTTCAATTTACTTCCTCACTACAAAAAAAAAAAAAAAAGAAAAAAGAAAAAATGAAAATAAGTAGTGACAAAATAATGAGTAACAACACAAAAATTGTCACTAGTTATGTATTAGGTGATAAAAGATTTTATTTTGTCACTTTAATTATTTTTACAAGTCAAATAGTGATGATAATAGTGTTTAAGTTGACATTATTAATAATTAGTGACACCCCATATGGTAACAGTTTAGTGATAATAAAAATCTTGTTTCAAAATTATGGTAGCAATTTTTATTGTTATTAGGTTAGCACCATAAGAGTGTTACCAATTACTAATGGTGACAATTTAAAATATTAATTTTTATCACAATGAGCCATATTATGATGAAATAAAAATTATTGTCATTTAAAAAATATCACTATTGATAAAACAAAAGTTATTATCACTTAATATAAATCATTAGTGACAATTTTTATAACTAATATAACATTTTTTTGGTGCATTGGTTTCAAAATGGAGGCTCTCATTCAATTAGAGTTTAAGGCGAGAAATTCAAAGTCAATTTTTAGGCATATTCTTACTCTCATAAAAAATTTAGTAAAAAATATTAGTGGTCTAATTATTGCTATTTAGCTAAAAATGTAATTTAAAACATAATTTTTTATCTTAAGGAATAAAATCTTATTTTAAAATTTTCAAAAGAAGCGAGAACGGTAAATTTAGAATCAAAAGAATAATTTTTGTGGTTTATTATTTAATATTTTTTCTTCTTTTTTTGTTTTTTTTTTCCTTCTAAAAATCAACATTAATTAAGGCCCGAAACACTAAATTGCTTGTAACATAATTGGCGATTGTCTAGGCAAAAAATGGCAATTAGCAAACCACCTAAAAAGGAGGATGCCAATGTACAAAAGCATCACATTTCGCGCCCATAAAAGATAAATATATATATGCACACACACACACACTCACTCATATAATAGATATATGCATATACGTGCATATATAAAAGATGTACACTATATGTGTATATATGTATATATGAAGTTGAGAGTCTACCAGGGTGCATGCTTTGGCCTACAAAAAATACTTGGGCTATGTTTGTTTACATTTTGGTAAAATAATTTTATTTTGTCAAAATATAATAAAATATATATTCTTTTTCCCGTCAAAATATCAAATTAAAAATTTCCAAAATACCCTCTTCTATTCTTCATTATTTTCAAACTTTCCCATTTTTCGATATATATTCATATATATATATATCATATATTATATTTTATTATCATTCTTAGTATAAAAAATTATTTAATTTAATTTAATTTGTACCTAACAAAAAAGTATTAATTCGACCGCTGCAGTAAAAATTATATCCCCCCAAAATATAAATAAACATACCAAAACTCCCCAAAATAATTTTCTAACTATTCTTCAAAATATAAACAAGCATCTATCCCATTTCCCAGTCCAACTTTCATATTCTCCAACCCCACTCTCAAAATTCATTCTTCCAAAATACATAATACAAAACATATAAAATGTAACCAAATATTACCTTGGGCTTTTCTATGCTCTGCTCAGTTGTCACTTGTTTTTGCTAAAGCCCCATCTCTGTTACCCTGAGTCTAATGTTTTCATTTCATAACTCTCTAATTTTTCTTTGTAACTGAAGAAATTTTAATTTTAAAAATTTAAATTACCAATATAAATATGATATATGTCTCGTGATTGTAGTTATACAAAACTTGAACTTCTTTATGAATATTTTCGTTCCTCAACTCCTTACGCTAACATTGCATGAAAAAGAAAATTAGTGAAAGAATACTAAATGGGCAATGCAAAAATCGTTACTAATTACATATACTAGGTAAAAAAAATTATTTTATTTTAATAATTTTTGAAAACATAATATATAGTGACAATAATAGTATTTAAGTTATCATAATTAACAAACAACGATCATAAATTATAGTGATCTTAATTGATACTAAATTGTCACTATAAGTGTTCATTTGTTCATTAATTATTAATTGTGACAAATTAAAGCATTAGACTTTGGCATTATGAAGAAATATTGTGATAATAAAAAGAATTCACCGTCAGTTAAAAATATCATCACTGGCGAAATAAAGATATAAACAAGCGTTCTTAATTTTAAAGAATAAAACCAAACAAAAAATCAAAAAGTAAAATGGGTAGAGGGACATAGCGGCATACTTTATATCGTCACGTGTGTTTTCTCAGAGAAACAAAGCAGGCAGGCAGGCACAAGCAGACAAGAAGCCACCCATTTCACTATTAATGATTTCTGAGAATATTTAATTTAATCAAAGTACTGTTCATAGGAGTCAGGAAAAACAAAAGGAAGCATAGTTCCAAGTGCAGGGTGAATAACTAAAACACAAATTAATGTGCATGCATTTGCATTCAAATTCTCAGCACAACACTTTGGAAAACGTGTTTACTTAGTTACACTTTTTTGTGCATGCACAAAGTTTTAAGTTCACCCCCTCTACAATTAATCCATTCCACACAACCAAACAATTATTATAACAATATTAGTTCACCTACAATAAATATTCCTATGGAATCATTAAATTTTGATCCAAAATCAATCTAGCTTTCAATTTTTGGTCAAGCATATATAATTATATCTCATATGATGAGAATATATAGCTTAATTACAAAAATATTCTCAACTGTTTTAGTAATTACAGTAAAAAGTTTGTCAGTAATGATTATCTTGAGTGATTTCAACAAAATAATATTTTTATTCCTCCTAATTATTTTGGGGAAAAAAAAATTCAAAATATTCAAAAAAATTATATGACTAAACCTAGCTACAACTCACATGCATGCATGCAACACGAGCACAAGATTGATGGATATTTTGGTTCCAAAAAGAAAGCAAAATAATGATTATAATGTTTAGCCACAAATTAAGTTTTCCATAGTCATCATTGTGGCATGCATCCTTCCCACGGGGAAAGTTGACAGGGAATTTTAGTGGTTAAACACGATTCACTGGAGGTATTTATATCGAGAAATCGACGACTGGCTCATGATGATCGTACCCTTACATTAATTTGGAAAAAAATTTTAAAAAATAAAATTAATTAAAAATTTGAATGACCATTTTCCCCTTAACGATATTAGGGACTTATGTAATACTTTAATATTGTCCAAGGTGCTAGTGTAATATATTAAATATATATTTTTTGAAATTTTTTTTTTTTACCTTATTTGTAAAGGTACATTTCTTTAATTTGATTTTTTTGCTCTTAAATAGCACTAAACACAATATTTGTATACAATAAGGGGGTTAATGTAGTGATAATAAATAAGGGGCTTATGTAACTTCTATATCATAAAAAGGGTTTCTTTTTTTGTAATATACCGATGATGTGATTCATATAGGCTTGATTTTGTAGAATTTGGCCATTGAATGAATAGTATGAAATCAATTTGATTGATTTTTTATTTATTTTTATCAAAAGTATTATGTGGAATTTTCGATTTTTTCCTCTTCCTCTATCCCTATCTCATAATTACAGAATCAATCGAGAACCTTTTCTTCTATATGAATCGATCTTATTCCATTCCAATTCCTTCCTCATACCGCCCAAGGAAAATCTCGAGTTAGATCCCAAATTGACGAGAGATGCGAGCTTATTCAAGTGGTTATGCACTCTTCGAATAGGAATCTGTTTCCTGAAAGATCCTGGCTTTCGTACTTTAGTATGTCTCCGAGATCTTTTTGATGACTTATGTTGCATTGAAGGAATATTTATCTAATGCGAAATTAGAACAGAGAGTTGATGTTTTGTAAAGTTAGACCTTGTTCTTCAAATTTATAGTTTTCATTTTTCTCTCTTTTCTTTAATTTGTTTTATTTATTTATACATACCTTACCAATATGATTAGTATGATTTTGCAAAGTTAATAATATACTACACAATGGCTATTCCTACTTTTGCTATAGTTAATTTCGGCTTATTAAATCCTCTCTGGTAGTTGCCAGCTGGAAAGGGTATTCCTTATTAGGTTAACTGATTGAACTAAAAATAAAAAATAATTTTTTTTATTAGAATCAAACTAAAAAAATTGACAAAAGTATTTAATTAGTTTTCAATATTGATTCTTACTAGATCGTTAAACTACCTGAACTACCAGTTGTTTCCAAAATCATTATTACATTAATTGCATCTAATTTATTTTCTATATTTCAAAACTCTAATATTATTATATGAAGTTCTTCATGAAGAAGCCGTATACATGTTGCCAGAAAATATGAGAAATTAAGGGTTACACACACACACACACACACACACACACACACACACACATATATATATATATGAACTCAGCCCACTAGATATAAATAATTATATTATATTGAAAACAAAAATGTATAGAAATACTATAAATACACCTCTTGTAGATAGGGGTATTCATTCGGTTAGTTAATCGAAAATTTCAATTTTTAAAAAATTATAATCGAAAACCAAACCGAACTGAACAAGTTCGGTTTTGGTTTTTAACCAAAAAAATTGGTTCGATTTCGATTTTAACCGAAACAAAACCAGTCACCATAGGTTTTTTCGGTTTCTGTTAAAACCAAAACCAAAACTGGAAAAAAAAATTATTTTTTGTACCAAAAAAGTGTTATAAAAGTAAGTTTGTTTAATTAAAAATTTAAATTGGGTTACTTATTATTTTAGTACCAAAAAATTTATTTAATAAAAGTATATTGATAAAAATATTTGTGTTTAGGTGAAAATATTGATTTAGATTACTATTTTTTTTTCTATATTAAAAATATTTATTTTGATAAAATTATAATTTATCTATTCTAAACAAATACATTTAAAATATTATAAATTTAAGAAGATAAATAAATATTTTAATTATTTTATGTTATAAAAATTTTAGTATACATATTGAGTGTGCTAAAATTGTTAGCTTATAATCGCCAAGGCAGATGCATACGTTTTTTGCATATTCAAACCTTAACTGTTAAGATCGAATAGCAAATTAAATCTTAAACTCAATCTACTAAAGCTAAATAACTAGTTGATCCAATGATATCATAATATAGATTGCGGATTTGTAAATTTGTTAAAAAGATACAATTATAACCTTATTAAATCATCAATCTAAAGGATAATTATGAAAATTGATAAAATTTGTATCCAAACTATCTTTTTTATGTTGAATTCTCCAATTTATCCTTCAAACTATATTGTCAATTTTTGTTGTTGAAATAATTAAAAGGACAAATTATGTAAATTAACAAAAATAACTTCTATTTTAGACACAAAATGATCTTTGTTTTTATAGTAATATAGATAAAATCTTTATTGGCCAGTAGATGCAATATACTACTAGTACTACCACAGTAATATCCGAATAGGATTCCATCCCTTATCCCTTAGTTTGCAATTTAAGTTGAAATTTTAATTTTTCTCATTAACATACCCTAGAATATATATAAGTTTAATTAATTAATTAAAAGAAAATTTAATTTTCTTTTAATATAACATTTTTTGCCATTTAAATCATAATCATCTATTTTTTTATATGTAATGTGTATTAATTCATATAATAAAAAAATTATGCAATTGTACCATTTGAGTTTAGAAAAAATATCATTTTTTTTTCTCTTTGTATCATAATTATTCATATTTTTATATGTCAATATTAATATCTATATTATTTATAAAATATAGGATTTTTAATAACTATTTTGATATATTATTTACTTATTTTTTTCTCAATTATTTCACCTGATCAAAAATTTCCTTTTATTTATCCCAAAAATTTAAATACATTAACATTTACATTATTTCAAAATTTATATTTATTTATCTTAGACTTAAAACTTTAATAAAAAATGTGAAATAAAGCAAAAACTAGTAGTGATTGAATAATAAAATTTTATATATAAAAAAATAAAAAAATAATAAAAAATGATTTCGATTTTTTTAGTTCGGTTTCGATTAACCGAATAAAAAAACAAAAAATCCAAAAATCGAATTTTTTTGAAATGAAAAACCAAAAATCGAACCGAACCTAATTCAGTTTGATTTTTTCGATCGATTTTGATTTTTTTTGAACACCCTACTTGTAGATATCTCATTCATCAGGATAAGGTGGTTGCAGTTAAGCCCAAATACCATTGGTGATTGGTATGTTTTATTCATCAAGGTTGGTCAAATCTGAGTCAACGATTGCCTTCCAGCTGAAGGACATTTTTGGAGGTTCACCCAAATTTTTTGGTGGCCTCTCACCCAGACGCTACTGCCAACTAATTTCGGAGGGTGTAACTGTAATTCTAAAATAATGAGGAAATATTTGTGAATTTGTCAAACCTTATAATGAACCAATTATTGTGGCACGTCGTCCTTACGTGCATATTAGTTTATCATAGTTTATCATATTATTGATACTAAATTATATTAATAAATAAATTACTCAATGTTGTATCATGTATACTAGCAATAATATAATTTTGACAATAATCACATCAATAGCATATAATAGTAATTATCCATTAATATAAACTCATATTTAGCAAATTATTTCTACATAAAAAGTTTAAAATTATTAAATATATTTACTTGTACATTCCATAAATTTTTATTATGTTTTCACTATATTATTTGTGTCTCTAATATTAAATTAAGTGATAAATTTACTTTTGAAATTAAATTGAAAATTAAGTGTATAATTGGAAAAGCAAATTTTGGTGTAGCATGGGTAACCATCACTTTTAGTGTGTAAATAGCATTTCTTTTTTATATAGTATAGATGTCAGAGTTGCGCCTATTGTCATACCTGATGCTCTGAATCTTAGATAGCAAAAGCACAATGATACCCAAAAATAAATAAATAAATAAATCACAAACTAACAAAATACTTGATCTAAAGTAAAAAAAGCCATCACAATCTTTGAAAAAATATTTCTTCAATTGAAGATTAATTTCTCTAATTTTTTGCTCCGAATTATGATTCAAGAATTTGAAATTTGTTCTTGAATTGGGTGCATAATTCTTTCCTGAACTTGTAAAAAATATTACAAAGTACTTTGAAATCAAATATTTAATTTATTTTGATATCAAGGCCTTGAGGATTTGGTGCCTTTGAAAAAGATATAAAACCTTCGTGGTTGTAACTTTTTATTAAAATAGAAGCTCGAAATTTGAGAGATTGATGCTTAAATTTCTTGATGTTGTATGTTTTTAGGTACTTTCTTTTATATTTTTGGAGACAATTAAGACTTCATGACTTGGAAATCGGGACTCGCCTTTGAGTTTCAATGCCACCTCTTATATATTGAAATTGGCTTAATTTATTAATGAACTACATTTAAATATATTTTGACCAATTAATTAATTTAAAATAAATAAAAATTTAAATATTCAATTTGGATTGACCCATTTTGTAAATCACAAATTTATTATAAGCTTTAATTTAATGAGGACCAAATCAATGCAAATTTATTTGAATTATGGAATGATAATTTATCCCAAAAATTTTAATTTCAATCATCATATTTAAAAGTTTTGCTAAAAACAAACTCAAAAAATCAAATCCTATGACCTAAAGAGATTGAGGAGAGCTGAAAGCAACCGGGGAAAGAAATGGGGAAAAAAAAAAAAAAAAAGAAAAACTCACGGAGAAGAAAAGCCAACAGCCTAATAGAAAGAGCTACGGAAAAAAGAAAAGATCATTAAAAGATGCGTTAATTTCACATTCCTTTGTCCAACTTATTAGTCTCTAATTTTCAGTCTAAACAAATAATTATTCTAAAGTTATTATCATCTTTTATGAAATCAAAGAGGTATTAATGTATGTAAAATATATTGGATGATCAATCGATAAAAATTACTTTAGAGTGTACTCGCATGAACTTATATACGGTAATATAAATTTACTTTCCCTTTAATGTACTAATTAATTTATTATTTCTGTTATAATAAATTTAATTTATTTTTTTTTTTTAATCTTTCATGCCTAATTTTCTCTTTTGTTTTTTGTACTACAATCTTCATGCATGTTGAGATATTTTATCTTCAAAGTGTGGTGCACGTACGCAGCGGCCACGATAGGTTTTTGGCAAAAAACAAAAAATAAGAAAAATGTTGTAATTGGATCGGAAGGACCAAAATAAAACAAAAATTAAATTTTAAGAATGATAAAATCACAATTTTAATACTAGGGACAAGTGATACAAATAGTGCACTTCATGAACTTTAAATAGGGACAGAATTAATTAGAACTTTCAGTTAGAAAGCAAGGAAATTTATATTGATATATAAACGTAATAAGTAATATTCATATATAATATTTGCACTTATATTTTTCAATTGATCTGTGGATCAAACAGAATTGGGTCTGTCCCATCTTTAGACTATTGCAACAACAAAACAGAAATTAAGAATATCTATCTATCGTTTTCCTTTATATATATACATATACCAACTAAAATACAACTTCAGAAGGAACAAGAAAATAACAGATCAAGAAACAGATGTTCCCTAATCCCTATGGGTTTCCTTTTCTTTATTAATTTTGTTGTGGCCTAAATTAAAAAAAAATAAAATAGAAAAAGAAAAATGAAATTATCAAACTGTAATGACTACATATATTATATGTATACATATCACCTAGAGCACAAGGTACATATCCCTAGTAGGGTTGCTACCTTTGAACTTGACACAATTGTCTCTTTCAGACAAGAATACAACCTCAATCGTCCAAATCAGAATACGATTGAGAGGGAACAATGATCACGTGTGATGCACGTGATAATCCCAAGGTAATCGAACAATGAATCCTTTGTCATCGGCATGATTAGTCATATTCAGAATTCTACATGTGTGGTTTGAGCCCACGTGTACACCTCACCTACCTATTTCATTTTTATTCATTTGCGTTCTAATAAAATAAGAAAGAACGGCCAAATTTAATTTGCCTACTTCACTAAATGATCATCTTTAAACTCTTTATTTTATTAGCATATAAGCTAATGCCCTGCCGCCCCCCCCCCCCCCCCCCCGCCCCCCAATGTAGAGTCACACCACATTTGATCATGTCATAAAAGTACATTTTGAAGTTCATAAACTTAAGGATTTGAATACTTATTGTTGTGACATGAAGAAAAACTTGCTAGCCAGTAGACCAAATATAAGTTACTATTATATTGGAGTTCTAAAATTTAATAAAAATAATAATTATTTATTTAATATTATTTTAATCTAATAAAATATGAGAATTAATTAACATAAATACATGTTAATAATATATGTTACATACACACTCACTAGTATATAATATTATGTATATGTAACATATATTATTAACATGTATTTATGTTAATTAATTCTCATATTTTTTGTTTGTATAGGAGTAATATTCTTATTTTATTTCTTAAATTTGTATATCTATACATGCATACACTTATAAATGTTTAATTATATAAATATAATTTAAAAATAATTAATAATTATATATTTGTATATTGAATTATACATATATCTATATTTTTCCTACATGTATCTAGAGATACTTTTATCACTAAAAGTGTATACATACATGAAGATGAATAATTAAATATATCTATGTAATTTTTAGATATTTATAGACGTTATCACCTCTGTCTATATATCAAATTATATTCATATATTTATCTGAACAAACAAAACATTTTATGTTAGTTATATAAATATTACATAAATTTTAGGCATTCATATTATAAAAATATATAAAAAATAAAATTATATTTGTCACTTATTATTGATTGAAAAGATGCGGTCTCCAATAATTAGTAACTACATCAATGATTGAAAGAAGAATTATCACAAATTAGTGATTGAAAAATAATTCGATAATTAATTAGTGATCGAATTAATCAGTGACTGGAAAAAAAAAGTCATGTGACTAATTAGTTACTAAATCAGTGGCTAAGATAAAAATCATTCACTAATTAGTGACTGCTTAAAGGTGATCACAAATGCAGTCACTGATCAGTCTTGAGCGGTTGCTAATTTTGTTTTCAAAATTATATTTGAATTGATTATTGATCGATCAATAAGCAATCACTAAAACACAATCACTAAAACTCATTTTATGTGGTGCTTTTTACTATCAACAGCTAAAAGAGAACTAAAAATGATAGAATTAACAAAATGATATTACAACATGATGAACATCATAAATGAAGAGGAAATCAATAAATTAATACTTAAAAAAGAAAATATAAATGATGCAATTGAATTTGAATTTAGGGGTCTCTTTAAAAATCAACGAGGTATGATTACATATTGTGGGTCTTTACTTTGCAAACACGCTTAGGAAATTTGTCCAAGTAGTTAAAGTGATTATATGCCTTTATGAGCCATTTAAGGTGATACTTGTAATGCTAGGATTTGGGTACTATGCTATCATGTGCAATGGTCTATTTTAAGATTAAGTACTATGCTTGTGATAACTTTACATGTTTGCCCTAGGGCGTATTATTGTCATATTATATAACTATACTTCCAAGCGAAAATATTATTATAGAAGTTCGACTCAGGAATATTGGTTATGCATTTAAAATTATTATTATTTGCTTTTTGTTTCACTTAATTATTTTATATTAATTAATTAATTAATTAACTTATTATTATTATTATTATTATTATTATTATTATTATTATTATTATTATTATTATTATTGTTGTTGTTGTTGTTGTTGTTGTTGTTGTTGTAAATGTTATTCTTTCGTTATACTTGGTGAAGGATAGTGCTTGAGTTAGGGTTTCTTCCCCCCTATTTTCTTTTCCTTCTTGCTTTTGCCCCAACATATGGGGTAGGATTAAGAGAGTCATAGATAAGGTTGTTCAGCAGGTTGGATAAAGGGCGAGGGAGACTGACAATTGACTTAGGGGTCAGCTGCCTAGATTGCTTATGGTCGGTGCACAAGTCGGGCATTGCTGCCGACCTTTAGTCTGCTACATGAAGCATAGGTCATGCACCTGTAGTCGATCCCAAGTCAATTATACCAGTTGTTACACAAATGCCCATGTCTCCCAAAGTTAGCCACACTTGTCATGCTCGTAACTAGCCCTAAGTCACGCACGTGGGTTGCTCCACTAGTGCTCGTGGCCAGTCCCAAGTTACTCACATGGGCTGCTCTACTAGCTCGCGGCCAACCTGAGGTCAGGCTTGATTAGGCGATGTACTCAGTCCATAGCCTACCTTGGGTCAATCATTGACACTGGTTGTGTGCCCTCTATAATTAGTTGGAGGTTAGTTGCGGGAACACATGGCCAATTCTTGACATCAATCATAAAGGTGTGAGGTTGGTTTTATGGTGGCGACCTATCTTTTGATGTTTTGTTGTTGCTACATTAAATTTGGATGAGCTTCAAATTTTGTGCCGTAGCATTAGTTTCTCAACTGAATATTAGTTTTCGCTACCTCTAGGGAATTCGGTATGATGTGCGTTCCTCTTGAGTATTTTACTGTATTCAACAACTGCTTTAGAAGTAGGTTCATTCTCCCTTTGGATCTATTAATGTGGAGGTTGGGAGAGGTTAAGAGTATGTGTTAGAAAATTTATTCTACATCTCGAGAGACCTCCTTATTGCTAAGATGTCACGGTCGAACTGTATCTTTGTAGCATAATACATTTTTGTCTATGATGGTATCTTGAATTGGTACTTAAAGTCTATGCCTTTGGTTGTTCTTTTGAGATTCAAGAATCTATTAGTAATGTTGTCGTTTATATTGACTTTCTTAATTTTTGGTATAAGATATGAGAGTCCTTTTAGACACATATTTAAATATAAAAAATTTCTTACTAAATTTCTTACTATGAACAATTTTGAAACTATCTCTAAAATCAAATTTTCATTCTTATTTTTACTATTTTTTCTTACTAGAACTAATAGATTGAAACTAAGATTACAATGTTGTAAGTAATTTTCCTTTAACATTATTTTACTTGCTTCCTTTGTCAACTAATATTCCTTTAATCCAATCTAGTACTATGAGATTAGCCAAGGGATGTTGTTTTATGTATTTTAAAAATAGAATTTCTATGTTAGAAACTAGAAGGAATAGAAACTCCTGTTTGTTGGCCCTTTTGGATTTTTTTATAAGACTTTGAATTAACTATAATACAAATATAAATAAATTTGTATTCACATATAATATATTATAATTTAAAATATTTTAATACACCCATATATATGCATAGCAAAAAGATAATATATATGTGTATTACTTATCAAAAAGGTATACTAATTAAAATACATGTATTCAACAATTGTATTTTGAATTGTTATCCCCTAGTCGTAGTTTTTAGCTTTTTGCAACTTTATTATAAATTAATCTTTCATATTTATTTTATTACAACATGACTTCATCAATAGATATGAGTGCAACAATTGACGTGGACGTGGATGATGTTGCCAATCTCAATAGTAATGAGGACATATCAATTTCCAAACAAACACCAAGCACAGTTGATAGTGGCATTGAAAATAATTCTAGTAAATGCAAATGCTCTGTTTCTAGGAAAGATATTAAGCACATTTTGAAAGGGATGAAGATCCTAAAACCATTAAATTGAGAGCTAGTTATAACCATTATAACCATAGGTAAAGGGACTAGTACACACAGAACAATTAATTTGAGGTAAGCATATTTTGAAGGTGGATGTGAGCATTAGAAAATAAGAATGCTTATGAAGCAATTGAGAATTATATTAACAAGTTGAAAAAGGGAAATATTTCTTAAGAAATTTTTCCTGAAAAATGGCAATGGCAATCATGAAACATATTATCCTTTTTCTTTTATTGAGCATATTGGGATAGGAGATATCTTTTGTTACTTAGATTCAGATGTAAAGGATTATACTATGAACATAAAAAATGCGAATGCTCTTAAAAAATTTATGGGAGAGGAAAAGAGAGGATTAAAAATATATCATCTAAAGGAATTTGCCTTCTTTCGATGTTTGGTCATTTATTACAAGCGAGGATTATTTGTCTCTTAGTATGCATTTTGTTGATGAGATTCTCAACCTTTTTATCACATCCCACCTCCTCATAATGGTTTTCTTGTGAGTGAGACAATTTTGAAATTCTTAAAGTTGGGAATTGAAAATAAAGTTTTTCCTGAATCTTGGATAAAAGAAAAAATTGTGATTGATGAACAATTTATTATGTGGTGAAATATTTTTTCATATTTCATGTTTGGCTCATATTTTAGATCTCATTGTTCAAGATGGTTTAAATATAGTTGAAGACGCTATTCACAAGATTGGGGAGAGTCTGAAGTATGTAAAGGAATGCGAGAGTAGGAAGTTGAAAATTAGGAGTTCTTGTAGGACTTATAGTGTGCCTTGTCAATCAGGATTGAGGTTATAAGAATGTACCAACTATTGAGGATCAAAAAGAGTGAAAATAATGGCTATATTTGCAGAATTGTTTAATTAAATCACTACTCTATTGTACTGCTAATTTGTGCTTGCTTTGTATATGAAAAATTTACATTCGTTTTTTTGAGGCATTGAATTGGGAGGATTTGGTGATTTGTAAGATGGCTAAAGAAATGGTGCCAAAGTTTGATAAATACTAAAAGTTTTATAGTCTTATATTATCTATGGGTATTATTCTTGATCCTTACCATAAAGCAAATCTTGTAAAATTTTGCTATGAAAGGGTTGAATGGAGTTTAATAATCTTAGCTGAAATATGAGAGTTGAGCATGGTATTGGTGAGTATAGGAAGAATTATGAGGCTAAAACAAAACTAGTTATTGGATAAATGAAAAAACTTTTCCAAGAATATAAGAACAAGTTTAATGAAGTTTCACTCCAAGTTCTTGCTAGAGATGTTGCCTCTTCCATATAAAATTCTTCAACATCATGTTTTCGAGATGAGATCTTTGTGAGTATTTAACAAGTTAATATATTATTACATAATTATATATATTTATATCGTCTAATTTTGTAATTTATTTATGTAGGATTTTAAGTTGGAGGATAATCCTAATATTGTCAAGTTGGAATGGATACATATTTAAAGGAAAGGAGGTTTGATAGAAAGAATAATATGGATTTGGATGTTGTAGAGTATTTGAGGGATAATTCTTGCACATCTAAATATAATTTCATTTGGCAACTTTCATATTTCTTAGTTTTTACATATCAATTTTCTTCATTTAAATGAAACTTTTACTTATTATTTTTTATGTACAAGGAATCCAGTACAATAGTTGCACTCGAATTAGCTTTTAGCATCCGAGCTAAAGTGATTGCCAAGTATTGAAGTTCTTCGATAGTGCAAAATACTCAAGCTTTAATTTGTGCTAAAACTTGGTTGTGTCGTTATAATGTTGAGAGTGAGTTGATTGAGGTCTTTTATTTATTTTGCAATATTACCTCTTATTTTTAAATATTTGTTATTGAATATATACTCTTTTATAGTTGATGATGAGCCAAGTGATGAACAACTTATGCATGTTCTCGTGTATGTAGCATCTTCTTCTACAAGACCAATATGTTTGAATGATATTTAAATTTTTAGTTCAAATAACTTTTGGGATATAATGAAATTTAAACTTAAACTTTCGAATGTAATGGACCTTAAATTTGATAGATTTTGAATGCTTAAGTTGTAATTTTCAAACTATAACATTATTATTATCCTTTATGTACTTGTTCAATGTAATATTTGATATTTTTGTAGTCTCTTTTATCAACTTGTTTTCGTTAATATTTCAATAGCATATGATATGGGATAGTCCAGTTGGCCTAACCCACTTACAATCGACCAGATAAGCAACATGATATGTGACAACCTACTTGGCTATTAGGCCCAGCCCATTAACAATCTACCAGGCCGAAGCCCTCATTGGATCATTTCGCCAATGTGAGTATGGACACCTTACCCGGTCGAACAGAGTGTGGTCGATCAGCTTGAGAATGACGATTCAGTCCTCAACCTGAGAGACATTTAAATCTAATAGAGTTCTATCACCTCGACCTGAGTATGTGTAGAGGTCTTGCAGATGAGGAAGCATCTCGACCCTAGTAGATGATCGGAGCGGCATAGAGCAGTCTCACACCACTAGTCACAAACGCATTAAATAGGCCACACCACCTCTCTGCTGCATTACATGTTCTGACAAGCGGCATGGCTCCACATTAATGATGTGTGCCACCTCCTGTACCACTATGCTGCAGAACCATAGTAGTGCTTGCCTCTACCGTATCGCTATGTCCTAAAGAGTAAGAGGAGACGCCACTAGGAATAGTACATAGAAGGAAAAAGACATAAAGGTCCTTAATTAAAGACAAAGACCATCTCTATATAAGTAGGGGCATCATTGATATATCAACTTCTCAAGAGAGGCTATAAATACCCCATTACCACCATTCAGCAAGGTATGCTCATTATCACTTAAGCTCCCACTATGCTGCTTTATTTTCTAGTTGATTTAGTACTAACTTGAGAATCGGAGTGCTTTAGCTGAGGGCACCTCGGCTAGCCTTGTGTGCTATTGGTGGCAAGACTTAACCCAACTACATCTTTGCACTCCATCCAGACCACCATTTTGGTAAATTGCAGTGGTCTTAGCCCAGAATACTATCAAACAGATCATAGCATTATCATTTGGCGCTGTTTGTAGGTTTCTAGAGTCTGCAACTGAGACAAAATAGTAAATAAAAGGCGAGTCATTTCAGAGAAAGGGGAGAATAGAAGGTCTCCAAACTCTTTTCCTTGACCCCAGTGAGAACAAGACATGGCTGGACCTAGTTTCCAGCCAGAACAAGTGGTAACTTTGACCATGCCTCAATTTATACAGTTGATCAGCGAACCAATATCAGCTCAAATTTCAGCCCAACTGTCAGTTGCCCTCCACAAGTACAACAACCAGCCAGGGCCAGCCGCTAGTGCCACTCCTTAGCCTTCACAGCATGAAGAGAGGCCCTAGAATGAGGATAGGGGTAGACAGAAGACAAAACACTCCCTCATTCGATGTGAGGATAGCTTAGGTCAGTTCCCACATAAAGAAACCCGACCAAAGTCTTATGAAGAAACGGTCAATTTCATGGATCACCTCACTTGACCCCTTCGAGCCCAATAGTGCTATAGGGTCGAGCGACAACAACCTCAACCGAATATAAATCTATCCCAAGCTGATCGCGAGGAATGGGAATAAGTGTCACATCAAGTGCAGCAACTGAACAGATGCTTTGAGTAGATTTTAAGGAGAAACACAGAGAGAAACCTTCAACAAGACACCATGCCTCGACTTCTCCACGAGCGAGAGTCACCATTCATCCAGGAGATAATTGATGAGTGCATAGCTATCGACGTAAAAGTTTTAACTGGTTTGCCCCAGTACGATGGTTCAACCGACCCGAACGAGCACTTGCTCCAATTCAAACATATGATACAGCTCCACGAGCATAATGAGTACATCCATAC
Organism: Jacaranda mimosifolia; assembly: GCA_018894105.1. Taxonomy (NCBI): domain Eukaryota; kingdom Viridiplantae; phylum Streptophyta; class Magnoliopsida; order Lamiales; family Bignoniaceae; genus Jacaranda; species Jacaranda mimosifolia. The sequence continues at coordinate 23,758,942 of CM032126.1, forward strand.
AAAGATGTTGGTCACCACATTCCAGGGTTTAACACTTGATTAGTTTGTTAAGTTGGAGCCAGCATCTATTTTTTCTTACAACCAGCTTTGTGATAAATTCCTTCACCAATTTGCTAGCAGAAACAAAGCAAAACTCCCACACACTCATTTGCATATAGTAAAATAGAACGAGAGAGAATCTCTCTAGGATTTTTTTTCACCAGATTTAACATGAAGATGTTGAAGATTGATAGTCCCCAAATAAAATTTCTAATTGATATGTTGTTCCTAGGTCTTAGATACAATGAGTGCGCCAATGCACTGGTTAAAGAGAGACTGAGGATAATGGAAGAGCTATTCGACCTCGCTGAGAGGTACATAGCTCAAGAAGATATGAATAAACTAAAATATGGTAACCCAGAGAATGACAAGAAGAAGGCCAAGGAAAAAGATGACAGACAACACAAGGGTGGTCATCGATCTCTTATCAAAAGATTTCACAACTATACTTCACTGAACACTGCATGGCAAGAGGTGTTGTTCGCCATTCAACATGATAACCTCCTCAAAAAACCCAAGAAGTTGACTGAAATTGAGGCCATTAACAGATCAAAGAAATATTATCACTTCTACAAGCAAAAAAGGCATGACACTGAAGATTGCTTCAATCTGTACAATGAGATCGAAAGGCTTATTCGACAAGGACATCTGAAGAAATTCTTCAATGAGAAAGCCAGATAAGAGACATGTCAAATTGATCAGACTCCCCGTAGAGAAAGGTTGGTCAGCCTAAGGAAAGAGGAAAAGGAAAAATAGCCAGTTTATAATCCACCTCCACCCCTTAGGGCATGATCGATACCATTGCCGGAGGACCGATAGAAGGAGGTTCCAAGTCAACTAGAAGACAGAACTAGAGAAGGTTGGAATCAACTAAATCTTCTTCACCCGAAATAGTTTTCCAATTTTCCACCAGTGTAGAACCTATCTCTTTTTTTGACTTTAACCTCTCGCACATCGAGAACCAAGGAGCTGATAGTAAACTGGATTGCCCTCTTGTTATGTTAGTTGAGATCGCTAACTTTGAGGTCAGAAAGGTTTTAGTCGACAACGGTTCCACGAACATAATTTTCTTGTCGACATTGAAGATGATGAATTTGGGAAAGCTAAAGTTTGAGCAAGTCGCACCCTTCTGGTTGAGTTTGGAGGATCCAAGATTATTTTTGAAGGATTCATAAATCTATCCACCTCATTCGGTGAAGTACCCCAATGAGGGACACTCATGGTCAACTATCTCATGGTTGATGCACCGTTTGCTTACAGTATCATAATTAGCAACCAGCACTGAATGACTTCAGGGCCATTGTCTCAACCTACCACATAAAGGTCAAGTTTCCATCAGCTGCTAGCACAGATGAGCTGTTTTACAACATGAAGGAGGCTTGGCAATGTTACATTATCTCAATCGAGGCAAGTGAGTAAAAGACTCGACTAAAATTGAAACCTTCAGGGGATGTCCCAATAATAGAACCTGAAGAGGGACAACAAAATAAGAAGAAAAGTTGGAAGAGACTAGGTCAAATCGGTCAGGGAGTTTAAAATTATAAAACTCGAGCCTGGGAATCCTAACAAGACCACAAGAATTTGTACAGATTTTGGAAGTAGCATAGTGTTTAATGGTCGATTTCTTCAGAAAGAACATTAATATTTTTGCTTGGAAAGCTGCTGACCTCCAATGAATCGACCCCAGTATCATCGTCCATCACTTGAATGTGGACCCCTTATTCAAGCTAATCAAGTAGAAGACTAAGACCTTCAATGTAGAAATTCAATATTCTAGTTGGATTTGCAATTTAGTTCTTATCCCTAAAAATGAGGGGAAATGGAGGATCTGTAATGATTTTATTGGTTTAAATAAAGATTGTCCTAAAGACCCTTACCCATAACCTCTCATAGATTTATTTGTTGATTCTACTGCTGGTTGTGATCTTTTGAGTATGATGGATGCATTCCAAGGTTATTATCAAATTTTTATGGCCCTTAAAGATAGGAATAAGACTTCCTTTGTGGTCCCCAATAGTTTATATTATTTTCTGGTCGTGCCTTTTGGGCTCAACAATGCAGGTGCAACGTACCAATAACTTATGAACTTTATGTTCAAAAATGTGATCGGAAGGACCATGGAGGTCTACGTAGATGACATGATTGTTAAAACAGAAAAAGAGCAAAATTACTTGGCCAAGCTTAGTCATACCTTTTCAATATTGAGAGCATTTGGTATGAAGCTTGATCCTAACAAATGCATATTTGGGGTGAGAGGGGGGAAATTCTTGAGATACATAGTTAGTCAGAGGGGTATAGAAGCAAACCCATAAAAGATCCAAGCAATTTTGGACATCTCACAACCTCGAACAATTAGAGACATGCAGCGTCTGGTCGGAAGGATCATAGCTCTGGTCGATTCATTGCTCGACTAACAGACAAAAGCTTACCATTCATCAAAATCCTCAGAAATTCAAGGAAGTTTCAGTAGATTGAGCAATGTGACTAGCTAGGCTGTGGTCGAATTAAATTAATATTTGTTAGCACTACCGATGCTAGCCAAGCCAAAGGTCAGTGAGGTCATGCATATTTATCTAGTAGTCTCATCGGCAATGACCACCATTGTTCTGGTCTCGACTATACATGGCACTCATATGCCAGTATATTACAGTAATAAAGCATTGCAAGGCCCATAACGCAATTAGTTTGAGATCAAGAAGTTTTCTCTCACTTTGGTTATAATAGCCAAGAAGTTAATGCCTTACTTTCAATCTCATTCTATTGCTATCCTGATGAATAATCTATTGAGCAAGTGCTGCCAAAACCAAACACGTTGGGAAGGTTGACGAAGTGGGCCATTGAGTCAGAGGAATTCAACTTCATTTTCCAGCCCTGAACGACTATAAAAGCCTAAGTGTTAGCATACTTTGTAGCATAATGTCTCAACCTATCTGGTGAAATCGACCAAGATTCGCCTGTTTGGACTTTACGTGTTGATGGCTCAGCAACTTCCTCAGGAAGGGGGAATAGGCATTTCCCTACACTCCCCTCAGGCCAAGGAGTATGACTTCACCATTAAACTAAAATACCCCATCACCAATAATGAAGCAAAATACGAGGCCTTTCTTATTGGTATGAGGATGGTCATTAATAAGGGAGTTAAGCAGCCAATAACCATTATTGATTTCCAGTTGGTCGTGGAACAGTTCGAAGCGAATTTCAAGGCTAAGGAGGCCATAATGAGCAAGTATCTGGTTGAGGACAAAAAGTTGCAACAACAGTTCAAGAAGTACACCCTCAGCTAATTCCCAAAGTTGGAAAATGAAAGGGCAGATGCCCTATCAAAGTTCGCTAGCTCGATAAAAGGAACCAGAGATAAAACCATTACATTCCTAGTCTCTGACAAACCTACTGTGGGTGGTCTCAACCAGAACCTAATTGAACAAATCTAAGAGTCAGCGCCTTTCTGGCAGGATGAAATAAAAGCTTGCCTAAGGGAAGGAAGGCTATCTAAAGATAGAGTAGAAAGGCGTAGGCTTAAAGGTCGGCGGTGAAGTTCGCTCTCGACGAGTATGGTCAGCTGTATAAGAGATCTCTTACCAAAGCAGTATTGAGATGCCTGACATCACAGTAGGCCCTAGACGTCTTACGGGAGGTCCATTCAGGTATCTATGGCAATCACTCTAAAGGATGAGCATTATCCCATAAAGTCATCAGACATGGATATTTTTGGCCAACTTTGCTAAAAGATGTAGTCGATTTCGCCAAAAAGTGCCCATCTTACCAGGTCCAACATCCCCTACCAGCCTGCATCAACGCTAGTGCCAGTTTAGATCACATGGCCATTCAACCAGTGGGGGATAGACTTAGTCTGTTCCTTCTCAAAAACTATAGGTCAGAGAAAGTTCATGAACATTACTGTTGAATATTTCATCCAATGGGTCGAAGTAAAGGCAGTCCTGAAAATAACTTAAACAGCTATTAAAGTTTCTTATGGAAAAATATCATCTACCATATTAATCTACCCAAAATACTGATATCAGGGCGTAATTCCAAAGTAGGAGCACGAGGACTTGGTGTGAAAGCTTGGGAATTCGACAACATTTCACCTCGGTTGGGAATTCCTTAGCCAGTGGACAAGTTGAGGTCATAAACAGGACAATTCTAGACCACATCAAGGCTCGGCTTGGCTCGAAGCTTCCAAAGCAAGTTGGGCAGATGACCTCCCTGGGGTCCTATGGGCATATAGAACCACTCCTAGAACTGCCATGGTCCACAGTTGTTACAGTCTAGTCTACGGGGTAGAAGCAGCCGTTTCAACAGAGTTGATACAACACATAGCTCGAATAATTCACTACAACCCGATCAGGAATGAGTCTGAAAGAAAATTCGACCTCAAGGTAATCAATGAGTTGCGTCAGTAGGCGTACAATAATTCAAAGGTATAGGTCGAAGATGGCCCAGCACTACAACAAGAAAGTTAGACCAAGAAGCTTTAAGGTGGGAGACCTCGTCCTAAAAAAAGTTGAAGTCTCAAAAAATATGGGCAAACTCGACCTAAAATGGGAGGGCCCCTACTCGATAATCAAAGTAGCAAAGCATAAAGCTGATATGGATGGCAACGAGCTCCCTTGACCATGGAATACAGTAAATTTGAAAAAATTCTATATGTAAAGAGACCAAGGTCTCCATTCAACCGTCTTGTAATTTAGTTCCAAATCAATAAAGACAACTTAAATTTGGATAGCTACTTACTCTCATCAGCAACCACGGCTTCTAGCCCAATTACTTTATAAATGGGAAAATCATTTATAGTCGACCCAATAGTCGATCACAATTTCGGTTTCAAACCAAAACTATGGCTTCTAGGCCAATCAATCATAGAAATGAGAATATCATTTAATGTTACCCAGGAGTCGACCTCAATTTGGTTTCAAAACCACAATCATGACTTATAGCCTACTTAATAAATGAGAAAATCATTTAAAGTCAACTTTGAAGTCGACCACAACTAAAAATCGACCCTATAGTCGATCATTATATTCAAGTCGCCCTCGAACATACGTATTACGACACAAAGATTAAATAGTAACTTGAAGTTAATTCAATAAAGTCGACTTATGATCGACCTGGGCTCCAAGCCTATTTGTTTGATTTTGAAGAAAATATCTTAAATTGACCAAAAAGTCAACTATGAAGATTACTTCAAAACCAATTTTGAATGGATCAAGTCGATGTAAATAAATCTTTAGATCTATTCAGTTAATCCTTTCCAAGTCGATCTCATAATCGACCATTAACTTGGTTTTAAACTAATCAAGTATTACTCATTCCTTCATTGAAAGATTGCACTATTCAACTAGTTACATGGAAGGAAACATTACTTCTTCAGTCATTTATGTAGTCACTTTGAAAGAATTAAATTAGTTAAAAAAGGCAAATGGACAAAGAAAAATGAGCAAATAGTTGATATTATAAAGCAAAATGTCAAATTACATAACTACAACAGCTGTTTGTACAATTGACCAAAGTACCTCGTAGGGCAAACTTAAACAGAATAAAATAGCAAAAATGAGCAGCTTCAACTCGACCCAGCTTCCTCCTCTCTACCACCTCGTTCACCCACCACCTCATGAATAGCGCAGTCGAGCTCGTCCCTAGAGTTCACCTACATGATACTTGGGGGACCTTTGACCTCGTACTCAGGCACTAGCGCAGACATGGCTAGATGTTAACCACAGTTCAAGAGAGACTTGGCTCTTCTGTAAGAAATGTTCGGTCAACATGAGAAAAATAAGTTGCAGTGTCAACCCTGCCTTCCTTAATGTCGAATGCAAATTTATTTGCGAAATCAAACTTCTTAGTCATCTGGACCTCCCTCCGGTAGATAGTAGTGCCAGCCATTTTTGCAGGTGCACTCTCGTCAGTGGATGCAGCGTCGGGGTAGTCCTCGAGCTGCTCATTCGGCAGTACATTCAAATGCTTTTTATCTTTGGGTCGGATTTGGTAGCCCAGGAACTCGATCTACTTCACAGCTTTTTTAAAAGCTTCATTCGCGTCGTTGACCGCGAAGACCACACTAGCGTCTTTGAATGCTGGACAGAGCATAAATTGTTGAACTGCTTCCTTTCGAATGCCCAGCAGCGTATTAAAGAATTTATCCCGAGCATATCGAGTTGTGTTGTTATAACCTAGCACCCGGCTAGCATTGTGGGTAGCTTCTGCTTCCAACCTCGCCTTGTGAAGTAGCTCGTCGAGGCACCTCTTTTCAGTCGCGATAGCCACCAGCTGCGTATCCTTTTCCTCGACTTGATGAGTCAGCTTGTCCATCCTCGATTGCAGTGAATCAAGCTTAGTCTTTGTCACCTCAGCATCTTCTTGCTTCTTTTGGAGCTCCTCGCGATCTCCCAGGGAAAACTTAGCCCTCCGATAAAAATGGTAGCCTATTTGGCTAACCTGTAATACGAGCAAGTTTGGTCGAAAAATCTAAACATAAACTTGGATAAAACATGTAAAACTCGAGATACTTACCATGTTTGCGTGATACACAAACACCTTCAAGGCTTCTACTTGATTCATCTCCAACAACTTTTTTTTGGTCAGACATGAACGATTCAGCTATCATCACTTTCAACGGACTAGCTCCAGTCAACCCTACTCCTATCATGGATGCCGTATTTTAGACTAGGATGTTGGTCCCAAATCTTAGAGAAGGAAAATTGGGTTGTGGGAATAAATCATTGTCTCGTTGGGGCCCAAAGAGCTAAGGCTTGCCAGCCTTTCCTTTCCTTTTCTCAGCTGTAGTTTTCTTTCGAGGAGGACCAGGCTACTTGATAGCCTGCCTCTTTTGTTGAGATGCGGGGCTGCCTGCCTCGACGGGAGCTAGTCAAGCTGGTTGATGAGCAGACGATAGTGCTTGTTGTTGAGGAGAACTCTGGGAGGTAGCCTCCCATCGAACGGTCCCTTGATAGCGCTTTTGCACCCTTTGCTGTCGAGCCATCGCTTGTTGACGTGTGTAATTGTGATCTCTACTCGATCTAAAACAACACAAGCAAACAAATCAGTATCAACTACAAAGTATAAAAACTCGAGATAAACAAAAATCAATTAGTGGCATCTACCTAGTCGAGCATCAGCAGGCAAATCCAGTTGAGCAGGCGATAAGCCTGCTAGCACCAGATTCCTTTCCTCGACGTACCCTGATGCCTCTATTTGCCAAAACTTAACTAAATCTCGAATGAAGGTATTAGGCCAAGTAGGATTCTCATTCCTTGGCATCTCGACGTGCCCCCTCCTAAGCTAACCCCTAGGTATATTAAAGCCGACCCCACCCGAAACTCGAATAAAAAAATAACATTTTTTCCTGGCTTGGTCATTCGAAGAAGAGGGGGTCATCAAAAACTTTCGATGAAAACGGGTTGTGAGATAATAAAAGCCCAACTCCTCGATGCTACCCGACTTTTGAGACATTGGGAGGTGGAAGAGATTACAAAAATTGGCAAAAGATAGGGGTTGGTCATGTATGGCCATTAAAACGACAAAGCTGTAATGAATTGAGAAACAGTTAGGAAGCAACTGGGGGATGGATACCTGAAGACCTACTAGCAGGTCGACTATAGCTTGTGCTGGGGGAAATCAAGCCATACTTAAGGGCATCCTCAAAAATTGTCAAGCAACCATTCAGAGGTCGATGAGATCCATCACTAGTCCCCGGGACGATCAACTTGAACTCCGAAGGAACATGAGATAACTGTCTAATCAACTCTAAATCCCTATCTTTGATCTCAAATATAATTTCGCTATAGTGGTTAGGGGTAAATAGCCTATCGCGAGACACGAGAGGTCGACTTAGCCTAGTCCTACCCCTAACATCGACACGAGTATCACTCGAACTGCTAGAAGAGCTTGAGCTATCACTAGAAGACTAGCTAGTCCTGCTAGTCGAGTTACCTATCTTTTTGGTTGGACCCACATCCGTTCGGGTCTCCTCACTATCATTACCTCTATCACTATCCTTCCAAAAACTCTCAACATGATTACTATGAAATATATGGCCGAAATAAAGAAGAATAAATTTGCTCAAGAGATCAAAGGAGACTTACACAGTTAGCAAGATAAGAGCAAACTCGATTATCGAAAAGGGCAGTAAAATCCAGAGCTCGACCTCTCAAGTTGCTGTAAATGTGTAAAATGACGGTTTTTCACTGCGCTATTTATAGGCATTAGCCATCAGGTAACTTAACTAGCAATTAGGCAATTATTATGCATCCATCGGTTCGAAAACCACCCCACCCAATATAACTGACACATTAAATGCGTTAAAACCCTAGTCAAATTTTGACAATTAAAGGTCATCAATGCGTTGAATACTTGCTACTTCCCATTCCTTCTCATTGAACAGCTCGATCAGGACTCGGGAGTGGAAGGGACTTATGATATAGGATAGCCCAATTGGCCCAACCCACTTACAGTCAACCAGATAATCATCATGATGTGTGACAACCCAATTGGCTATTAGGCCCAACTCACTAACAATCGACCAGGTCATTGACTAGGCCTAATCTCTCATTAGATCATTTCGCTAGCACGAGTATCGCCAGCATAAATCGACACTTTACCCGGTCAACCAGAGTGTGGTCAATCAGCTTAGGAATGACGATTCAGCACTAAACCAAAGAGACATTTGAATCTAAAGGAGTTTCATCACCTCGACTGGGGCATTTGCAGAGGGCTAGTAGACGAGGGAACATCTCGACCCTAGGAGGTCCACCGGAGCAACATAGAACAGTTTCGCACCACCAGTTACAATTGCATTGAATGCGCCACAACCACCTCTCTGCCGCATTAAATGCTCTGACAGATGCATGCCTCCATATTAATTATATGTGCCACCTCCTGTACCACCATGCTGTGGAACCAAAATAGTGTGCGCCTCTGTCGTACCGCCATGTCCTGAAAAGTAGAAGGAGACGCCACTTGAAATAGTACGTAGAAAGAAGAAGACCTAAAGGTCAACTAGAGACAAAGGCCTTCTTTGTATAAGCAAGTGCATCATTGACATATCAACTTCTCAAGAGAGGCTATAAATGTGCCATTACCACTCTCCAGTAAGATAATTTCATTATCACTTAAGCCCCCACTTTGCCGCTCTATTTTATGGTCGATTTAGTACTGACCTGAGTATCGGAGTGCCTTAGTCGATGGCACCTCAGCTAAACTTTGGCTAGCCTGATGTGTGTTGTTGGTTGTAGCATTCAACCCGAATACATCCATACACTCCATCCAAACCTCCCTTTTGGTCAATTGCATTGGTCTTAACCCAGAATACTGTCAAATAAATCATAGCATTATTAGCATCGTTTAAGTTTCAAAGGCGGACATTAATTTATCTTTAAATATAAAAAAATTACTAAAAATACCCATGGTTACATGCTACTCATCCTCACGAGTAATGGATCTACTATTTCATGCCCAATAAAAATGGGTTATTTTATCTATTGCTAAATTTATTCAACTCATCATTATTTATACTTGGCTAGACATGAGTACCCATTTACCAGGTCTAAGTGTGCCATATTCTTTGTTTCATTCCATAGCATTTGGTTCATGCATTCACCTTCTTTCGCTCGAATAGTTTGTGGGGTTCCATATCTATATCACAAAGTAAGAGTTTCAATCATCAATTTCTTTAATTTTAGAATACCATATTCTCTATTAGTCCAGGTCCTATTATTCTAACTTTTTAATTACTCTAATCTATATATATATATATATAAATATATATTAACTTATATTTTATACTTAAAATATATTTTCAAAATTTATAGTGATCCGAATATGTCGAAAATATGGATTTGGATATTCAAAACTCAAAAAATAAAAATAAAAAAATTGAAACTTTAATACAATCTCAAAGAGGAACTCTTGATAAAAGTTTAATAAGCAATATGAGTTAGATGATAATGAAATACAAGAAGAAATAGATAGTGAAAATCCTAATGTCGATGCCAACGAGGACAACTTGTAAAAGAATTCGATATTGCACTCTTAAAAATATATATGATACAAGTCAATGGACTAACATTGGCACAAATTCAAGAAATTTTTTAATTGAAAATTGACCGAAAATTAGTGATAGAGATTTTTCAAAAGAAAATTTTTCAAGACATATTTCTATTACATATTATATTGAAAAATGAAAATTGGGAAAAATATAAAAGAAGATAGGTGATTTAATCGAAAGATCTGGATAGAGAATTTTATTTTTATTATTAGTTGTTTGGTGCTATTTTAAGTACTAGTAAACTAGCTAATTAAGGTAATAATGATTGGAAAACCTTAGTAAACAAATTATAAATCATGAAACAAAGAATGAACATAAATGTTAACATGAACTCGTGAATTGATTTAGAAATAAGATTGTTGAAAAATAAAACAATTGATAAGCTTGTCCAAGAACAAATACATACATAGATAGAGAATATTGGAAAATTTTACTATCAAGAATTATTGTTATGATAAAATGTCTTGGTAAAAATAATTTGGCATTTAGGAGCAAAAAAAAAAAAAAAATGAAAAATCTATTAAAAACATATATAATGAAATTTTTTTAGATCTTATTGAAATGATTGTAGAGTTCGATCCAGTTTTGCAAAAATATATTTGACACATTAAGCATGATGAAAGTCATGATCATTACTTTGGACATAATATACAAAATGGGCTGACGAATTTATTAGCAAGCGAAAAAAAAAAAAAGCCAAATATTTTTCAATTTATGCTGGTTCATACACCAGATTCAAGTCATCAAGAGCAAATATCTTTTATCTCGAGAAGTGTGGGCATTCATCAAACGCAATAAAAGTAATAAAATAATTTTTAAAACTTTTAAAAGTAGATGATACAAGTGGAAAAGGTCTTTTCGAAGCTATGGTGGATGCAATAAAAAAAAAAAAAAAAAAAAGAATTGACATTGATAATTTAATAGGATAAAGATATGATATATAGTAGATCAAATATGAAGTGGAAGCACTAAGGTTGCAAAAAAGACTTTTAGATTTAACTCTTAGATCTTTTTATACGTTATATGGTTGTCATAATATAAATTTGCTGATTCGTGACATGGCTAATTCTTGTAGTCATATCATTTTTTGAAGTGGTACAATTTATACATTATTTTCTTCTTTTCTAAATAATGGAAAAGTTCAAAAAAATTTAAAACTAATCTATCACTAAAATCATTATCACAAACAAGTTGGAAAAGTCGTATTGACGAAAGTGTTAAAGCTACAAGATTCCAAACTCCACAAATAAGAGATTTTTTATAGAAATTTGTAGAATTTAGTGAAGATCCCAAAACCAAAAGTGAAGCTAATTGCTTGGCAACATATGAGTTGTTTGTTTTTACTGGAAATGACTATTTGGTGTGGTTTGTTGTTTGCTATAAATTCTGTAAGAAAAAATTTACAATCCAAATATAAGTGTATTCATATTGGGACAGATCAATTAAAAGGTCTTCTCTTATTTTTCTCAAAAATATAGAGAAGAAGGATCTACAATTTTACTAGAGAAATTACCTGTGAAATAAATATAGAACCTGAATTTTGAAATAAATGCATATCACATGTTAAAGAAATAATTCCGACCAGAATATAGGCAACGAAATAATAAATTCTCTTGAAGAATCTTTTTGCATTGATTATTTCTTTTACATAGTGAACAAAGTTGTGCTTTTACTTCAAAGTAGATATTTGAATAGTTCAAAATTTATGAAAATATTTTTTATTTTGTATTTAGTGGTAAAAAATTTAGATCATTAGATGATGAAAATTTTAAAGAGTATCGTCTTGGTTTTGAATGTTCTTTAAGATATAATAGTAATTATGATATTGATGGTTTAGATTTACTTGTGGAATTGAAAACGTCAAAAGAAATCATACAAGTAGAAAATAATACTCTAACAGACATACTTATTCAAATAAAAAAAAATTAATTATTTTCCAAACAATACATATATTAACTATAGCATACTATCAACCATTAAAGTAACTGATGCTTTGTCTAAAAGAATTTTTCTAAAATTGATGTTAATAAAATCACACCTAAGATCAACAATGCCTCAAGAAAGATTGAATGGGTTGACTGTGCTATTAGTTATAAATAAAATGTTAGAAGAGATTGATTATAAAAATTAATTAACATTTTTGCATCTCAAAAAGTCAAAAATAATAAAATTTAGATCGTAATGTTTTATATAAAGGTTTTTCTTTTGACACGAAATTCTTAATAGAAAGACGTTCATACTTGAATTTTTCTTATATTTTTTAATTTTTTATTAAATATATTGAAAGGTCTCGTTTCATGTTTCATCTTTGGCTTTCAATTTTGTTGAGACTTCCCTCGCAATGTGGGCAAGTTTATAGATACATATAGTATCACCCTATATATATAGAACATCATATACATATTTTTAGCAATAAGAAGTTAATGAAGTAGCTAATTTGTTTTTCTAAGATTGTAAAAATAATAGCAAATACTTCATAAAAATACTTTAAGAATTTATGTGAACTTGAAAAGCTTATATAAAATTTAAATTTGCAAAGCTTTTATACATTTCTACGGTAATTCATAAGATCTCATCCACAAGCTTATATTGAAAGCCCTTAGTTTAAAGAAAAGACGTATTCTTGTAGAAGATTTTTAAATGGAGGACCACCAAATTTTTAGTTTGAATTTTATGACCACTTTAAGCTCTGGTGCGTGCAAGTTGCAACTTTGGGTGATTGAGAGGCCAATAGTTCTCAAGTAATTTTCACGCAACGCTTTGATTAATTGAGTTCATTTGTCAATAGTACTATTCTTCTAAATTACTTTCAAAGAGGTCCCCCATTTGGAAAAGAAAATAGTAATAATTTCATTCAAAGAGGTCCCCTATTTGGAAAAAAAGAATAATTTCATTCAAAGAGGTCGGCCATTTTTATAATTTGTGGTGCACATTCTTTGCAGTATGTCGTTGCCCACAATTCTTCTATATTGGGAAGAATATTTTATGTTGTGAATCAAAAAGATTTAAATCCTAGAACAAAAATGGAATCAGAATGGTAGTTGTTCAAAATCGTTGAATTCTCTAGATAAATAAGCATGTTACTTTACTAGATAATTTACAATATATATATATATATATATATATATATATTAGATAAAAATCTCAAAATTAGTTTAGAAATAATATATTAATTTTTTAGAAAAATGAAAATCTCAATCTATGGATTGGTTTGTTTTGTGAAAAATATTTTGAAAAGTGAGTTGGAAGAATAATATGATATATACTTATTTATATTTTAAAAGTGGTCAGAAATTTTTTTGGGAGGGATATTTTCTGCATTAAATGTCAAATCAGCAAAACATATTTGGACTTGTTTTGCCCGAATGGGAAATGATTGAGGATGACAAATCTAAACACAGCCTCAACATTAGTATAGAATAATAAATGACATTTTCTTTTCTAAAAGGAAAATCTCAATGGTAGTATAGAATAGCATAGTATATCATTTTTTTAGGGTATTCTTATTTGTATTTCAAAATTTATAATTTACACTCCATTTGATTTTTAATCTATAGATATTGACCATTATATTTTTTATTTTTAAAATATCATTTAATTTAAATTGTTGTACAATTATGTCCTTAATGTAATATTCTTTGTCCTATTAAATGCAATCTTGATTCATTCCTAGTCTTGATTCCTTCCAACTTCCATGTCAAACTTGATAGAACACATAAAAATAAACAGATTATCCCACCTATAAATTCAATCATATCACTGAAGACGTGACTATAAATTTTAATAGGAAAATGATAGTATCACTACAAAATAATATATTTTCACACCCGAAATGTGGTCTTGTTTTACTTCATAAAAAATGTTGCGTAAAGTTATTTCAATCAAAAAAGTGAAATAAAAGAAGAAAAGAGCATTGTACCTTGTTATTTCGACCTGAAAAAAAAAAAAAATCACCCATACTGCGGGTACAAAAAAAAAATGTAGATCTCCACCCAATAAAATACAGGTAATTTTACCCACCACCTAATTACCTGTCACTTTTTGATCCAATCCACGAGTAACCCGTAAACAACTATATATACACACACACATTAAATTTTTCTCTAATTCTCACAAATAATTTGGAGGATATAAAACTTTTGACATATAATGTGATTTAAATTTGAACTTCAAAATGTAATATAACTTAAAGTTGATAGATGCTTAAACATTTAATTTGTATTTTTCAAACTGAAATACTTGACATACTTTAAGTACTTGTTCAATATAGGGCTAGTTTGGTTAGAATGATAAGATGAGATATAATGCTTTTATTCTACCTTATCATTCATTTGGTTGGAGTGACAATAAACAGTAAGGCCTGCATGAATATCAAAAGCCCATATTTATATGTGCAACTCCTATGATAAATTAAATTGCCACCCCTCATGGGTTTATTTATCGTACCAGCCAAATCATACCGCAATAATAAAAAATCACACAAATTATCACATAACAAAGAATCATAAGATAACTTAAAAATCCAACCAAACTAGCCCATAATGTTTAAAATTTGTAGCCTCTTTTATTAGTTTTATTTAAGTAATATTTGAATAATATCATGTAAGTTAAAAAATATATATTAATTTACCTTCAAGTATAACAAAATAAAATAAAATTATTAGTACCTGTGAGTTACCCATCACCCATAGTTATGGGTAATGGGTCCACTATCTCGCATCCAATAAAAAAGAATAATTTTATCTATAGGTAAATTTACTCAACCCGTAATTATTCGTTCTTAGGTTACCCACGGGTACCCATTTGCCAAATCTATTGTTATTTCATATTAAATTGGCCAAGTTGAAATGGAATGTTTTCATGAGTAATAAAGTTGAAAATGATAATTATTATATTAAAGGGTATATTTGTCTTGCAAATTACTATAAATACATATGAAAAGTAAGGTGGATATTTTGGTCAATAGCCTAACACAAAAATTTAGAATGGAGCGGGTATAACAAATTTTGGAATACAAATAACAATAGCCTTTTTTTTTATTTACACATTCACGCACACTAAAAATTTGTTGGATGTTGAATTTTGAACATCACACATACAAATGTGAAGGTAATACTATTGGGTTAATTGACTATTGAGTATTTGACAACAAAGTATATTGATTTATTTGAAATGTAATAACACTATAATTGAGGTCATATTTAGAATATATTTTTGAAAATTTCTCTTCGGAAATGTGTTTTATCAGAAACATGTTTAGATTAGTTAGTTATAATATTTGACCAATTCATTTGAGATGTTGATTTCATATTTTTTTAATAAAAAACATACACTCGATTTGTTTATTTTCAATATAGAATTAAAGTGTTTTCTAGAACTAGGGGTGTAAATAGATATTAAACGGATCGGATATACTATTTTCATATTCGTATCCCTTTAACTTCTCAAATATTCAGATACGGATATGAATTTGACAAATATTTAAAAATGATATCCAAATTCGTATCCGTCGAATATCGCTCAGATTCGGATATATTCGTATTCGATTATAATTATTCAGATGCATTCATATTTTATTGAACTTATCCGTATTCAAATTATTATTTTATATTCATATTCGATGATAATTATTTAGATATCTATTTATGAATATTCAAATACGTGAATCTACGAACTTATAATAAATACATATTTTAATTAATAGAAGAAACTATATAATTTCATTAAAATGAAAGCAATCAAATAAATAGCATAATTTTTAATTAATAATTGACTTTATAATTGATTATTAGTACTTATTAATAATAATGGTATTTAAGCATATTAATTATAAAATCAACCAACAATAATTATGTTGATTAATTTTATTTTTTAATTTTTTCTCCATATTACAATAATTTTTTAAATTTATTCTTTTTTCTTCTCAATTCTTCAATTATAATTTATATATATACATATATGGATTATGAGATTTTTATTGAAAAATATAAATAATATATTATTTAATAAATATATATTCGGATCAAATATGAAATGTGATATGGGGTGGCCCAAATACCTTGACCCAAACCAATCTTGCCCAGAGACGCAGCGCCAGACCCAATCTTGCATTTGAGGCCCATAGATGCAATCGACCTCTATTGACCTCTTTCTTGACTATGCCTCCGTGTCAGAACGGCGTCTGGTCGACTTTGTCGATCAGAGAGGTCGAGACAGTACAATACTCCGCCTCCGCATTAAATGCACTTACGGGCGGCATGCCCTGCATTAATGGCGCATGCCACCCCCTCACCGCTTGACACAGTAGGCGCCTCAACAGTGTACTGTCATATCTTTAAAACCTGGAAGGGCATATATCTGGAACTATGCAGAGAGAGGAAATTACTAATCACCCCTTGCACAAGGGTAAAGGCCCTTGAATGTACTAGGGGCATCTCAGACAATTCCCCAAAGAGGAGAATGCTATAAATACTCTCACTTCAACCTTTCTGAGGTATGCTCTCAAAAATACCCAAAGCCCTTACTCTGTTGCTCGAGATATCTCGTCGATCCGTACTGACTTGAGCGTCGGAGGGCTTGAGCCGAGGACTCCTCAGCTAGCTTGACGTTTGCTGTTGATTGCAGGATTCAACCCCCCTTTGCACTAGCATATCGACTAGAGAGGTCGAATCCCATCCAGTGCACAACGAGTTGAACCCTCATCAAAACGGATCAAATATGCATTTATCATACCATTATCCATTTATAATCAGATATTTACTAATTGAATACGGATGATATTCGCTTTAAATAGATGCAGATAAATTTTGTATAAACAGATACGAATGTGAACGGTAAACAAATTTTCGAATATCCATTTACAGCCTTATTTAGAACAAGGTATGGGGCTTCTAAAAGACATATTACATAAGATTTGAAAATAAAGTGTTCGTCTTTTCGAATTCATTTTAGAGAATTGAGAAATGACTCCAAAAGTGATTAGACTTGTCATTTAATTATTGGTTTTCTTAAATCAAATTGGGCATTCAAAAAAGCCCTGTTCCCATTGAATTTGAAAGTTCATTATTTAAGACTGCTGAAGGCACTTGGAAATATTTCTGCGGGAGATGTGTGCTTTCTGGGCTTGGCCCAAAACCCAACCCAAGCAGAGAGAGCCTCGTGCAGTCCAATTAAACAACACAAGGCATAAGTAGCTTTTTCATTTTCTGACTCACATTATTGTATATATTTAGAATATATACAATATTATATATTCTTTATTCATAAAGTTTAATTCTTAGATTCTTAAGTCTAAATCTAATCATAGTCTAAAAACTCCAATTTTTTACACGAAAAAGTGGCAATTGATGTGTTGTTGTACCATGATACCAAAATAATTCAAGATGAATTATGAGATGAAAATACAAATCCTTGTGAGAAAAATTAGTTATTTGTGCAAGAAAATCGTGCCTAAGGATGTTGTATCAATTGGTGCACTTGGAATCAATTTTTAGGGTGTTATGACAAAGTTTAGGTCAACTTCTTGAAATAAACTGCTTTTGTGAGGGGGTGAACTAGGTGGTGAGCTATATACCATTGGAAAGTCATGGGTGTCTAGTTTCTAATGCAACCAATGGTTATTGAAAAGTATTTGTCTACAAAGATCATGATAAAATTAATGGAGATTGCCAAATTGGTATACTATTACAGCTGCTTTTGGGAATATCAAGGGCACTCAGTTTCATACCAATTTTAATGGTTCTTTTCACTTTGTTTCTTGGTTATTAAGTACTTTATACTTTTAATTAATATATTTCAGTTGAACTCATTAGTTTTTATATTTTTTAAGTTATGATAAATGTGTCCTACTTTGGAAGACATCCTATACTTGGAGGGTTGTTCCAAACTTTATATGGTCACTTCTTGTTGTCATTGAACAGACTATTTTGAAGAAATACAAATCTAAGCATTTAACTTTCTAAGAAGAGAAATTTTCTTGCTGTTGCTTTAAACTCTTACGTGGATTTCTGAAGGTAAATGTTGTTGCACATTTTAAGTGGTATCTTGTGGTTCCTCCTACTTTTTCATATTTTTCCAATATCACATCTTAAGATCCTAATTGCCATGATTATGCTACATCACAAGTTATATATCCACTTTGAAGCTCTTGTTTGGACAAATAGAAAATGAAGCCATTTTTTAAAGTAAACTCATTAAACAAAGTTTTACGGGACATAATGCAGCCAGAATGAATTAAATAATAAAAGAAATTATAATAAAATAAAGAAAAAGGGTATCCATATATATCGAAATAGGCAAAACACCCCATGCGATAAAAAAAATAAAAACACCACCATTTGTTTTTAAAAATATATACACTAACTGCTTAATGACAGAGGGGTGTTTGACCTATTTCTATAAATTAATAATGGTATTTTGATTTTTCTTTATTTATAAAAAAATGTTTTGCCTATTTTAATTATCAGAGAAAGATGAATTTGTATTAGTTGTGTGTATATTTAAATGGAATCCTTCAATAACACCCCAACAATATAAACTTAATATTCATTCACCGGAGAATCTCAAATGAAAAGTACTAAATGCAACCGGAGTTGCGTTTCTATTTGTAAACTGTTGGGGGTCAAATGAACCCACTGGCAAAGAGGTCTTTGCGCCGTTAAAAATTTCTATGCTTTTGTTTGGATCAAATAATTAGATTTATACGTAGATATGGATTAGAGTAGAAAAGAATGGATTTAGTAATAGAATAAAATAAGAAAGGAGTATTTTGATATGTTAAAAGAATAAGGAATGAATAGAATAAAATTTCATAGTTCATTTCATTCAAATGTTTTAATCATAAATAGTAATGAATCATCCAAAGGGAAAAAATTGAATAAATGAAAAAATAGCCTTAATGTGACCAACATTTTATATTTAGAATGTTTATTTAAATATAAGATATTCTTTTAGATGTTTAGATGTTCTTTTAGATGTTTCTATTTATTGAAATGTAATAAATATTTATTATGATTGTAATTAACGTCATGTAGATATATTGATATATGTTATATAAAAATTATATCTTTGCAATACATGTTAGATTTTATCATTCCACATAATAGATATTAACATTTATTAATTAAATAATGTATACTATACAATATTCTATATTGTATTTACAAGTATATTTATTACTTAAGTAAATTAAATACATATATATGTGTGTGTGTGTGTGTGTGTGTGTGTGTGTATTAATGTCGATTATTAATAATAAAAATATGTATATATATTACTTTAGATTAGTTTATAATAAAAATATTTATTTTGTATTTAAAATACACTCAAATATAAAGTATATATGAATACATATTATATTATATTTGTATCTGAAAGTATATGATTATATAATGTATTTAATATAATATATATGACCATTAAAGTAAATTTAATAATTTCGTATTACGTATAAAAAATTTAAAAATAAATTGTCTTATGTTAAATAAATATTATTTGATATGGAAAAATAAGACAATAAAAAGCAAACAAATAAACGGGTCCAATTAGATAAATAATAATTAAATAAAAGGCCAATGATCCCAATAAATTAAGCCCATTAAGATGGGTACCAAGGCCTAAGTGGGCCAAAGTCAGCTAAGCACTTAATTGCTATAAATATTGACTCCCAAAGTCAAAATGGACAGAAGAATCATTTATTAAAAATCTCGAACTTTAACTCTGCACAAACGCATTTCGGAACAAAAATCCTTTCAAATTAGTTGACTTTCGGAATGGACTCTAGTTTCATTTCTGAACAACATCATTTTGGCACTGTTTGTAGGAATTCCCATCTAGAGCAAGGAACATTGAGGATGCAAATGAGTTTCAGAGCTCGAGATTCCAATGCACATGTCACCCTAAGAGGTGAGAACGCAGAGAACAATCCCTTGAAGCGTAGTCCCATTTAGTACAGAAGCTAGCACTTGAAACACATCCACCACCAGAGGAGACACCAACGCAACAGGCTCTAACCCTTAGAGAACTAGTATTATAGAAGATTTAAGAGGTGATAATGACTGTTAGAAAATGCCTCCACGAAAGTTGATGCCAAAGCGGTTGCTCGGTATGCTAGAAAGCACCGCCTGCAGGAGCAATCTTAGTCCTCTTATCAGAACAGAGAAACCTCATCATCCTCAAAGAAGAAGAAATGAAGGAAGAGCTAAGACCAAGATACCTCCTTTCTTCCACCTCAGGAAGTGGACTTCCAGTCCTCTGTCCGGGTTGAACTATCATGATAGTTGCCCATTACACAAGAGTTCAGACGCACTTGATCGTACCTTAATGCTTAGGAGGAGTAGATGCAAATGCCTTCTATTGGTTGTTGCCCTCCTAAGACACAACTCCTTTTGCCCAGACATCCCAGAAGAGTTGTTCCCTTTAGAAATGAAGATTGTCAACCTACTAAATCTTGATGGCATACGAACCCATTGGAGCTCTTAGATAATTTCATTATGAGGATAGAGCTCTACAATCTGAGCGAAGCTGTCTACCACAAATTGTTCTTCCCTTCCTTTACCAAGCATGTTTTGACATGGTTCAACTAGATGCCAGATGGAAACCATCATGGCCTGGGAACAAATGGTGCGATACTTTCTCCAAAATTTCTTCATCAACCATAAGTATCCTTAGAGACGGCTTACTTATTTACTGTCAAGTAAAAGGATATAAAGTCCTTGAGGGACTATCTCAACCTCTTTGTCTAAATAGTGGAAAAGATTTGTTACATTAGTCAAGAGCTCTTATCCAATATCATTAAGCAGAACTTGAGGCACCAAAACTTTCAAGAGTCCACAGTTGGAAAACCACCAAATATATTTGAAGAACTCTTTATCTGAGTGGAGAAGTAGATTCGAATTAAGAAAGTGATGCCTTCTCTTAAGATACCAACAATTGTGAGATAAAGGAGGCAACTTCAACAAAAATTCAGGAGACCATCAGCGTAGCCCTACCTGAGTATCCTCCACAGACACCCATCTCATTGCATCTAAAGTAGAT
This sequence comes from Jacaranda mimosifolia, assembly GCA_018894105.1. Classification (NCBI taxonomy): domain Eukaryota; kingdom Viridiplantae; phylum Streptophyta; class Magnoliopsida; order Lamiales; family Bignoniaceae; genus Jacaranda; species Jacaranda mimosifolia. The sequence goes on from CM032126.1 coordinate 23,780,057, forward strand.
ATCGTGGTTGTGATAGAAGAGTGTGGTTGATCCAACACCTCCAAATAATGGTGGAGAATCTAAAAAGATAAAAGTCTGAGGAGTGGTGTCGCTTCCACCATGACCCTAGGCATACTATCAAGGAATGTTGGAATCTGAAGGATGAGATCAAAAGGCTAATACCTGAAGAAATATATGGCTCAAAGGAAAGATTATTTCAAGATGAGATTCAGAGCCAAAAGTAATGATGACTGCTGATACTCACTCGATAAACAGTCCGAGCTAAAGGAATGACAGCATTAATACGATATGGAGAACTTAACTTCTGCTAACATAATGTGTATGTTCTCTAGAGGACTGTAGGAAGTGTCTCGTCAAATGCAAGAAAGGAGTTAGTGCGATGAGCAAGACAAACTTAATCTTACTTCTTGGACCCAAAATTTGGGAATTTATGAAGTGTGTCCTCCACTCCCTAACATAACCTTTTGAGAAAAAGAAATGGAGAATCGGTGAGGTGAACACAATGATGCCTTAGTAATCTCTTCTTCCCTTGCTAATTTCTGGGTGAAGAAGATCTTGGAGGACAATGGAAGCTCGCGGAGCTTTGTGTTTTGTAAATAACTAAGAATTTTTTTCACAAAGCTTTGCACTTTAATGACACTAGGATCTAAAGTAGAGTTGAGTGATTCTAAAGACCTCTTAGGATCTCATGCAGAACTTAGTTTCTCTAAGAGCCCGTTAGGGTTTTATTATGGAGTAGTCTTTTTGCATGTCCCTTTGAGGTCTTACCATAAAGATAGTTTCTTCAGGAACCCCTTGGGGTCTTATCATTGAGATGTTTTTTTATAGAGGGATCCCCTTTGTGCCTCTTGCGAAGATGTTGTTTTGGGATGCACCTCGGGGTCTTATCATAGATATGCTGCTCCATGGAAGGACCCTCATGAAGTCTCTTGTGGAGATGGTTTCGTGTGCCCTTTGGGGTCTTACGATGGAGATGTTGTCTATGAAAATAGCCTCTTGGGGTCTGCAATTTTATTGAGTAGGTCCTTAGGGGTCTTCATGATGTTATGTGGAGGGAGCCCTTGGGGTCTCTCATAGAGTTATCATTTAGCATGCCTAGGGTCTTATCGAATGGCATAGTCTAGGACCTTAATATTGTGATGTCTTTTCATGCACTTAAGGTCTTAATGCAGAGCACGCTTAAAGTCTTACCTCTAAGATGTCTTTTCATACAAGAGTTAGTTTACAATAATTAAAGATAAGTGTTATAAGAAAGAATTAGAATACTTTAGTGAATACCAAAGTAACATTTGTCGTCTCTCAATTTTGGACTGACTTTATTCATAATAAAGAAAATGATGATCTAGACTACTAAAAATCAAACTTGAACATTTAAAGAAAAACATAAGATACTAAATTGAAATAAATACCCTTCTGGTGATAATTGTATTGTGCTTTAAAGGTGATTTTTTTGGAATTCGGTACATTTTCGATATCTAAAATGTAGATTAGATTACCAAATGTGACGTCTTCCTTCTTGGGGGTTTCTTTTGCTATAAGCACATTTGTTTATTTTCTTTCCTCGAGAGCATGCCTCATGTATGGGAGAGTTGGCAGTGTTAATTTCCTAGACAAAGCTCTCACTTTTTTCTATAGAGTTACTTTGGAATTATCCTCCAAGATTGTCTTGACTCATAGTGCGAAGTTTTGCTTTTTTCAAGATGTTGGTGTAGCATTCTTTGGCCTATGCATTGGTGGTCAACTGCTTCTTCTATTGTAGCATTCTCATAGCGGAACTCCCAAGAATGATGTTGTACATGAATGGGGCCTTTACTACTAGGAATTACAATCTTTATGACCCTTCGAGAGCAAGTGCCCAAGGAAAGAAGAAGAGAGATTTCTCCAAGTGCTTCCACAATTTTGCTAGTGAACATGACTCGGGGGTGTTGATCTTTAGCAGCTAAGCATTACCTACAACAACGAGGAAGGAGTCATGGAAGTTTATGTCTACAGAACTCCCACTGTTCACTAGGATCTTTTTCACCCAAAAGTGCGCAAGAAAGGCTACGATCATCAGTATGTCATTGTACTCGCGCTTTTTTACTTCTAAATCTTCTTATCTAAAGATGGTGCCAGGAAATAGAGAGAGTATTTCATATATGCTAAGAGTTGGCTCTAAAGAATTGCCTGTGCCAACCTTGCTGCCTTTGTAAGTGTTTTCTGTGCGTCAGAGGAGTCTTTACTATGGGTACTCTAGGGATCACAGGAATAACGCCAGCAATAGGCAAATTGCGAATCTCTTGATAACGTTGCCTCTTTCCAGACTTTGATTGCCCCCCAAGTAAGCACTAGTGGTTTCCGTCATTCTTGTGTCAAGATGGCTTCTTAGGATAATCCTACCTCTGGGCCACAAACTCCTTCAAGTTCCCCGCTAGATTAGCTTCTCCATTTCGTCCTTCAAATTGTGATACTGCTCGATTGTTGCCCCTGATCATGATGAAATATGATATTTTCCTTTTTGGATTATCTGCCAACTTTAGGGGTTGTTTGATCAAGCTTTGCTATTCGACAACCATAAATATTTCTATCGTTGAGGCATTGAAAATAGTGTATTTGGAAAACCCTTTCAGAGATTTTGCCGACATCTATTTCTCTTCGTGCCAGGGTTAGCTTCTTCCTTTTATACTTTTCACTTGTGGATGTTCACTGAAGTTGTCGTCTCCTCACCTAGATGTACTTCTATGCTTGAACAAGATGTTCCTCGAGGGTGATAAGAGGCTTCCCTATTATTAATTCTCTAAACTTTCAATATTTCAAGTTGTGTTAGATAATGCTAGGCATGAGCTTATTTAGTTCTTCAAGTTTTCTCAATCTTTTTGCTTGATAGTGAATAAATAGGCCACCATTTTGGGATACTTGCGATTGATGGAAATGTTGTGGATGAAGTGTTGCGCCATGTGCTCCCATCTAGTGATTGACCCAACAGGCATATGATCGAACCATGTAAGAGGACATTTTATTAACATCGCACGAAACACATGAGCAACCTTGCTCAAATTATAAAGTTTCATTTGTGCTAGAAAGTTGTCCAGGTGCTCCTAGGGTCACTCATACTATTGAACTGCAGGAAGTTCGTGATCTTCATGCCATATGGAGTAATTCTACCAAGATGGCTAGGAAAAAGGGTTCTGCTTAAGAGGGCAATGGCAAGAGAAAGATACTCACTTCCTATGCCCATTGTGTGTTGGGAGATGGCAGAGCGAGTAGAAGCCCTAGCCATGATTATCAGTCACTAGGATTGATCAACATGGAAGGAGGATTGTACATCTACATGTTGAGGTGGCAGAGGGGTTGTGCTTCATTCTAGTTCACCTACTATTCGGTTCTCTCTAGGGATGATGGTGTTTCTCTACTCCAGCAAAAGGACTGGGGTTGTTCCTATTGGCGATGCTCATCAATATATTAAGCTACTACTTTGGTTGCAGCTCATGTGGAGTGTTGTTCTCCACAGACAGAGCTTGCTGCTCAAATGGTACCTCCGATGTTAGGGGGCACCAGGCGTTTGTTTAATAATCAGGAGTGGCCTGGTGTCCAGTCAATTGTTCTCCACCTTCTCTCCTCAGAGTGCTATTTGGGCGTTGGATTCTCGAGCTCTGGATTTCGTCTATAATCTTAATGTTCAATATGTAAAAGAGAGTTTCCATAGATAGTGCCAGATGATGTTGCATTGAAATAGATTTGGGGTTCCTTCTGTAAATCAATGAAATAGTGGCTTTTGCTCCCGAAACGTGCATGCGTAAAGTTGGAGCTCAGATTAAAAAAATGATACCTTAGATGCATTTTGGCTGTGTATAGTTGGTATTTATACTATTTAGGTCTTTAATGGGCTTGAGCTTATTTAAATTTTGGGGCCCATCTTGAATGGCCTTAGTCATCTTGGAGCTTATTCTATATATATTAGTTACTTTCTATGGGCTCGTTTGGTTTGAATGATGTGATTAGAAGTGATATATAAGTAAATAGATACATTTTAAGCCCATTAAGATAGAATATTTTAATTTTATATTTGACTGGTAAGATTAATATATAAATAAATTAAAATATAATATATAAATTTACTATTATATCCTTTATACTTTTTAATAAGTTTTTCACAATTTCATCATTCTTTTCCATTATTAAGAATAGGGTTTAATTGAAAATAAGATAAAAAAATAGGCCCTATATAATCTTTGCAATTCTTATCATACCAAATCAAACGTTCCCCACTTGATCCATTTTTCAAAAGCAACAATAAATAATGTTGGGCTTAGGAATCAATGGCTTTTATCAATTAAAATAAACATTAAAAGAGATTTGATTAGGTATGTATCACACTCAATGAAGCCAAAGCAAACAAGGCCTAATTGTATTATTTACTATTTAATAGTATATATATGTAAGGTACGTAAAAATAGTGAGACTCTCCAATGCGTGAACACATTAGTGAACATACATAAATATTTAGTTTTTTTTTTCTTTACAGAACTTAATCAAGATATCTGTAACTTCTAAAATAGAAAAAAGAAATATATTGGATATTAAAAATTAATAATTATTCATTTCAAAATTCAATTAATTCAATGTACTCCAATAAGGTTGCATTATTTTAATGATTATATTTTGCTAAAATTATTTCAACCCTTTAACTTTCATTATCCTTAATATATAATATAATTCTAATTTTTTTTTTGTTTAACAAAATATTTTGTTCTCTGCCTTGGCATGATGTTATAACTAGAGCTATACGAAATATAAAGTATTTTATATAAAATTTTAATTGATGTGGCGCCACATCATTTTTGTTGCAAAGGGTACTATTTGGCACTACTAAAACTTAAATATTTGAAATGATACTTTTAGAAAATCATAGTATTTCATTTATTGAATACGAAAAATGATAATGTTTTGTTTGTAAAAACACAATAAAACTAGATGTACAATTAAATTTTTTATTTAATTTAATTAAATGAATATATAATGTGTAGCAAGAGATTTAATTATGCTTGTTTGAATACAATTCTTACACTGAACTTGTTATATATGTCTTTTCGCATTGAAATTGTTATTAAATAGCCAGTGGACATACAAGTAATAATTTTGACAATTTTGCTTCTTTTAGGCTATTAAAACAAGTAGATAATCTTTCTCCATGGTGTTGGGATTTAATGAATTGAATCTTGAGAATTTCCAATTGTTGGAATAATTCAGATCAGGCAGTACTGAAGGCATCCACTGACAGCTATTTGGCACATACATATAGCTAAAAATTCTTAGCTAATTAGCCTGCAAAGTTGAATCAGAAAAAGATGAGAAAAGGTGTGCATGATTTTCCAAGTGAAACTGCTGTTTCTGCCAGTCCAAAAACAATTGCCTGCAGAAAAAGAGGCACTTATACATGAGAATATCTTATGATGATTCATTGGTTTTGTGGGAAAGGGGAAACTTATCAGTGAAACCCTATCATTGGGCAATTGATGGGAACCCCCCACATTCCCCTTCGATCACCCCACACACACACACACACGCAATTCATGCACACAATTCTTGTAAGCATATATATATATATATATATATTCATACAAAAGCAGAATCATTTTTTTATAGATACAAATGGTAGTCCATCGTCAAATCATAAAACTGCTGATGATTTTCAAAATAGAAGAATAATGGCAACAAAAAGAATTTAACAAAATAATTTGTAAATACTGAACAAAAGACTACTATGTTAAAATGATGTTAATTAATTAAGAAGAATGAAAAAACAGATTATTCAATTACCTGAAACAAATTACCAAGTATGGTTTTTAAGTTTAGATTCAAATAATAAGGAAACTAATCTAATTAGATTATTGATTTTTTTTTTAGAAATATAAAAAAATATGGTTGTAAATATATATGGTAATACAAAAATAATATAATTTTTGGCAATATTTATGACATTTACAATTAAGACATTGTTAAGTAGTGCGTTTAAATGTGGTAAATTTTGAATACAAAATTTAGTATCACAGTACCTAAAATATCTATAATTTTCAATTTTATCCTCTATATTATATTGCTTTTTAATATTTTAAAGAGAAATAAAGGATAATTATGCCTAAAATAATTTTCACTTTAGATACAAATTAAGTTTGTTTTTAATAATAGTATAGATATAATATATATATATATATATATACACACACACACACACACACACACACATAAATGAAAAGGGTGAAAGAGTTTGATCATTTGATCTGTAGCAGATCGATCCGGCCCAAACAAGGCAGCCTAAAAGATCACTATGCTTGTGATATCTGTACTGTCCATGGTAAAATTATGAGTTCTTACTATCTGCAAGGTTTGGTTTAGTGGCGTCATTTCACGCAATCCTTTGTCAAAATCAAGCGAAAAGGGTAGTTGAGATTGGGCACACTTGCAAAACATTTTTTACATTTGCAAAAGGCATAGCATTTATGGCCTTTCTCTTTGAAGTGAAAAAGAAAAAGGGAATAAATTTTTTTGTGCTTCTATTTTGTTTGTAATTAAAACTGTTTCCGTCTAGACATGGAATGTCTCGAGTGCGTAGATTTTCTAGCTAGAAATCTATATATGCAATTGGTTTTCATTTTAATTATCAAAAGTTGGAAATAAGCTTTAACTGGGCAGTGTGTGAGTGTGATATTTAGCTGAATTGATGTAAAAAGTTCATTAATTGATGGGTATTGTTATTTGTAATTCAAATTGTTATTGGCACTCCACTTGATTTTTATTTATAAGAATTGATAATTATATCTCTTTGTTTTTAAAATATTATTTAATTTAAATTATTGGACAATTATGCTCTTAGTGTACTAATCTTTGCCTTATTAAATATATTCTTGATTCATTCATAGCCTTGATTCATTTCATGTCAAACTTGATATAGCACATAAAAATGAACAGATTATCCCATCTCAAAATTCAATCATCTTTCTATCTCAAAATTTAGTCATCTCATTAAAGACATGGCTATGAACTTCAATAGAAAAAATGATAGCATCACTACAAATAGTATATTTTCACACATCAAATGTGGGACTTGTTTTACTTCATAAAGACTATTATGTAAAGTTATTTTAATTAAAAAAGTGAAATAAAGGAAAAAAATAGCACTGCACCTTATTATTTAGACATAGCAAAAAATCACTCATACTATGAGTACCAAAAAAAAAATGTAGGTACCCACTGCCTAATTACTTGCCACTTTTTAACCCAACCCATGAGTACCTGTGGATAACCCGTGAACACACACACACACACATATATATATATATATATTAAAATTTTCTCTAGTTCTTACAAATAATTTGAAGAATATAATACATTTTTCTATAACAACAATGTTTAAGTGGCATTTAATTTTTATTTAAAAAATCTTTTGACATATAATGGGATTTAAATTTAAACTTCAAAATGTAATATAACTTAAAATCGATAGATGTTTAAATATTTAAGTTGTACTTTTCAAACTAAAATACTTGACATACTTTAAATACTTGTTCAATATAATATTTAAAATTTGTGGCCTCTTTTATTAGTTTTATTTAAGCAATATTTGAATAATATTATGTAAATTAAAAAATACATATTAATTTACCTTCAAGTATAAAAAAATAAAAATACTAGTACCTATGGGTTATCCATCACCCATAGTCATGAGTAATAAGTCTACTATCTTATATACAATAAAAAACGGATAATTTTACCTATAGGTAAATTTACCCAAACCGTCATTACCCATTTATGGGTTACTCATGGGTACCCATTGGCCAAGTCTAAATGTTATTTCATATTAAGTTGGACAAGTTTAGGTGGAATATTTTCATGAGTAATAAAGTTGAAAGTAATAATTATTATATTAAAGGGCATATTTCTCTTGCAAATTAACATAAATGCATTTGAAAAGTAAATGGATATTTTAATCAATAACCTAACACAGAAATTTAGAATGGAGGGTGAATAACAAATTTTGGAGTGTAAATAATAAATTTTAATATGATAGTGGGTAGTTTATATCAAATCAAATTTGAATTTAATTGATGTGGTAGTAAAATGATAGGATAGATTTAGAAGAATTTTGAGAAGAAAAATTGTACCTTTCTTGAAATAAGTTACGAGAAAGTGATAGATTCCAATTTTTATTTCCAAATAAAAATAAAAATGCCCCTTAAAAATGAAACCAAATAGACGCTTAGTTTATGTTTTCATTTCACAAGCTTGTCATTATTTGTTATTTGAAAAATGACTATTCTTATTGTAGAAAAACGTTAAACAAAATTAGATTAAAATAAAAATTTGAGGGCAAAAAATGTGAAAGCCGTTGTCTTAAAATAAAATCAAAGACCATATAAAATTAGAGTGGGGTACGTACGTTTATCTTCACCTCGTCATTCGTCATATCAAGTCAAGTTAGGGATAATAACAATATGACTCTTCTTTTTTTGAAGCTGTTAATGTTGTTGATAAAGGAAACAATCACTCCCCACGCTGTAGATATATAGTCATCCAAGCAAGCACCATTAATCTCTTATGTGATCCATCCATACATCAGTTGTGTATTCTTGGAGAAAATATGATAAATAATTAAGTACATCATATCTTATTGGGATGAAGTCTTTATCCATAGGCCAAAAATTATATTTAATTATTGGAGGTGGTGGGCGTCACGTGTTGGTGTGAATAATGCGAATTTGTTTTTATCATCTCAAAACCATAGAAAGAAATTAAATAAAATTTTCCTGAATTTTAACGTAATATAGACCACATTATATTATATAAAAAAGAGGAAAATTTGTAGCTAGATACTACAACACTATTGCTATCTTGAACTTATAATTGTAATTTTCTTGTTAGTACTTTTTAATGGTTAATTACAATTTTAAAATTATACAGAATTCTATTTGGTTACAATGATATGTTATCTCACCTTATTAATTACCAAGATGAAAAAATAAAAAATTATTAATATCGCTCGAACGTCACTAATATGACAAATTAAAAATATAATATTAATGATAATAAGTAAATTATAATATGAAATCATCGATAATGATAAGCAACAATAACATTCATTTTGTCACGAGTGATTTTTTTAGTACAACATGTGTGTGTGTGTGTGTGTATATATTTTTTTTGATAGTGACAAGAATGGGAAAATTATTTTTTTCATTTTATAAGTTTACCCAAGTTTTAATTTAAAATATAATAAATCCAAGATTCAAAATGAAATTAAAATATAAAATAAATGATTTTTGTAGTAAAATATGATAAATCCAAAAGTTCAAAACTTAGCCCCTTATTCAACTATATTCTCTCCAATTTTAAAAATGGGATAAAAAAAAAATGCCAATACAAGTTACTCAGGGGAAATGCAAAAAGGGCAGCAATTGATTGAACAAAAGAGGGTAATGGCAATGCAGTTGCACCAATCATGAATGCATAAATCCAAACCTCTCATCTCATTTCCATTTGCTTTTCAGATATTTGAGTGGAGATGCTCTTAAAAGCTGCAAATGGCAGTATATATACTATGCAGTATGCTAATGGTTGGAACTAACTTTCCACCTTAGCTACTCAACTGTTCAGTTGATGACCCTAAGTTACTTTTTTCACAAGGGGCACACGAGCAATACCATCCTCGACCCCATGATTGGAACTGGAATTTCACTCATAAAATAAGAAAAATTGAAAAAAATTATGCATAACGAAAGAAAAACTTTCTTTAATATTTATCACACTAATAAAAAGAGTGTTTGACTAAATTTAATTACTCAAAAAATTTTATAATTTCATATATCTTATAAAATATTTTTGGAGTCTTATAAGATGCTAAATCTTATTTTTAAAGTAAACTGTTAAAGTGTTTGGATAAAATAAGATATTAAAATTTATAAAATGTTAGTAATGTCAATTTTATAATTAACATGTTTAAAATTAGAGGAACTTGTTGACATCTTAAAAATAATTAGGATCTCATTATTTTTTCTAAAAGATCTTATAAGATCGATCTTAACATCTTATTTTAGAATTTTCTAAGTGTTGATGAAGATTAGTTCAGAACTTAGAAAGTATAGTTCCCAATGTTAAGTAAAATGTCAAGTAATTTTGGGATTTCACACGTTTTTCATTTAATTTGAGCACGAATTGTTTTGGTAAAGAAATAGAATATGAATCCAAATAGAATTTTATGAAACATGTCAATAAGCCAAACTTATATGTGGGTTATTTCACATCATAAATAAACTCAAATATTCAAAAAGTTTGTTAGACAAATACATTCATATCTATTACAACTAACACAATCCTTGATTCTTGGAGCGATTTATTTAGCTTTATATTCGCCAAAGATATCTTCTAATGCATTGCTAGAGCAGGCATAGACACATTGAATACACTGTATATATATATATATGTATGTGTGTGTGTGTGTGTTATATAAACTTTATTGAATATGAAATTAAATCTATGTTTATAACTTGAACATCATAAATTTTTGGTGGATAAACTCAATTTGATTTGAAATGGTGACCCAATTAATTTGAAATATGATGAGACTATGTGATAGGCATTCCAAATTATTTATGCTATGTTAATTATAGTCTTTATTTGACAAATGTCATCCACCTATAAATACTCGAGCAATTCATTTTTAGGTATATATGCAATTTTTGAATTGTCTCTATGATTTTCATATATTGCCTTCTTTAAATAAAGTACTAATTTAATCATTTGAAGATTTTATTTAGACAACTCTCTTGTCAATTTCAACACTGTTTGTCTACTCAAAATTTAGAGTGATTAATTCAGAATTATTTGATCAAACCCCAACTATCCTTATCTCATTTGTATATTCAAGTTGACCCGAAGTATCCTAAAAGAAAGACTCTTAAATTCACAATCTCACATTAGAATGCATACAAAACTACATTGTTGAGAAGGAGATGATCGCAAAAATCACAACTCAAAATGCATGGTTAATCAAATCAATAAAAATGATGCAATCAAGAAGAATAGACAGTCCAAAGTTTAAAAGGTTTCCCACTCCTAAAGAGAGAGAGAAGGGAATAAATGCATGTATGTCATGACTACCATAGTAGATCTTCCTGTCTACCAATAATAGGCACATCATGTGTTTCGATCTCTAAACCTTATGTGACTAGCTACTCCGATCGAGTGGAACTTAGATTTTCTTTGAAAATCAGTTAGCTAGCATCAACCAAAGCAAAAGCAACAGTACCATCTAGGGCCCCCACTTCCACTCTTAGTACTAACCACGTACAGTTGTTGCCAATCAATTCATATATGCATGAGAGTGGGTGCCAACTGCCAATCAATATATATAATCTGACCAAGTACATATAAATACTCCTCTTTCTCCACTTATCCTCATACAAAATTTTAACTACACAAGAAATTAAAAACATAAGATGCGCAAATTAAAGATCGAAAGAGAGATGGAAGGCAAAGAAGTGAAGCCAAGATTCAAGAAGGGCTTCTGGAAGCCAGAAGAGGACTTGATACTCAAGAAATATGTGGAGACTCATGGAGAAGGCAACTGGACTGTTGTATCTAAAGAATCAGGTAAACTTTTCTAGCTATAGCTCTTTTAAATCATTTTAACATTAATTAGGTGACTTTGATTTTCATTAATTTGCTAGTACATGACACACACACACATTGCAGACAAAGAATTTGAAATTCATTAATTCTAACTTAAAATTTTCAAAAAGTTATTTTATGGATTTGAAATCAATGGAGCCTAATTATTTTCAGTTGTTTTTGAGGGATTTTGAACGTCATTCATATTTAATCTTCAGGTTTGCTGAGGGGTGCTAAGAGCTGCAGGCTGAGATGGAAAAACTACCTGAGACCTAACATCAAACGTGGTATGATGTCTGAAGATGAAAAGGACCTCATCATTAGGCTCCATAAGCTTCTAGGCAACCGGTTAGTACTCCGCCCTCTTGCCCCTAAATTGAATAATTTCACGCAAATTACACTCTACCTCTCCAATCTCCATGCATTCATTCCATAAAGCTATCTCATTTGGCTTTTTCGAGAAATTAACAAAAGTTCACTTTATATCACTTTCTTTCTAAAAATTAAATTATCGTCCTCTCCCTAAAATTAAAGTATATATACAAGTTATTGCTTGATTGGAAAAGAATTAACAAAAAGGAATTGCCTTGGAAAATGTACGGCAACATTTTTACATTTATATATATATATATATATCTAGGGTCTAATTAATATTTTTCATATACAAACAACTTATTTTAATTCTCATTAATAAAGCAATTGTGTTATTTGCAAAAAACGACATCATTAGTATTGTTAAACTAAAAAGAAAGTAGAATAGTTATATATATATATATATATCTATCAGTCCTGTCAATAAATAGGGTATGTTACCCTATTCAGGCGCATATTTTAAATTATCCAAACAATAATTAATACTCTATAGTCCATATGTACTTTATTTACTCTATATTTTACTGTAAGTTAAATACCCAAATTAAATAATAACACCTTACAATCTTACATATCTACCCAAGTTCCATTGAGTCTAGCTTATTGAATTTTTAAGTTTTTAATGTATAAAATAATTTTTTCAATATATATTTAAAAGATTATTTGGAATATGATACAAAAAAATATTCCTAAATTTAATTAAATCTATGCATTTAATTTAGTTATTCAATTTAATTTTGTAAATTTTACTTTTCATTTTGGGTATAATCAATGAACAAAATTAAAATAATTAAATAAATAAGATTTCTCCTATCCTCTGTATTGTTGTTTTATCTTTCTATTGTTTTCTTTAACTATATTACTTCTTTTCTTTCTTTGATCTTATTCCTCCCATATTTTTTCCAAATACTGTTATTTGATATAATATATTCAAGTAAATATATGTAAATAGTTAAATATATATATTAATATATAAATATTAATAAATATTTTTAACTTATATATATATATTAAAAACTTATCATTAGTATAAATTTAATTTCTGTTGAAATAATTTTTAGGTCAATATAGATTAAATTTCAGTATATATAGGGTAATGAGTAATTTGTTATACATGCTTACCGATAATTTAGAGTATAAATCTTACATAAAGCTATTGTATTATTTTTAGTAAGTATAAGTTTAAGCATGAGTTTAGATATGATTTTGACTGCCCTAACACACAAATGGATGAGTACTAAAGTAGGGTAAAACGTGCGTCTTTTGTGGAGTGGCTGAATACTGTATTTGTCTTGAAACCTAATGACGTGAAAACTCATCAGTACGACAAAAGTGCTTTAGTTAACGTTAGCAGCACACCTTTTTGGGAACCACGGCCATGATGCTAATTTCAATCAGTTCACTTGTTAATTAAGAGATAATATATATATATATATGTATATATGTATAATTTGATCATATATTCGTCATATATAATAATGCACATGCACAGTTGGTCGTTGATTGCCGGTAGGCTCCCTGGGCGGACGGACAATGAAGTTAAAAACTATTGGAATACCCATTTGAACAAGAGGGCCTCCAGAGACCAAATTACCCACCTGGATTCTCAAACACAGGAAAAAAACCAATTATCATTGAGTCCCCAAATTGCCCAAGATCAGGAAAAGCAGGTGCAGACTATGATGGCAGAACATGCGAGTACTAAGGAAGGAGAAATTAGGGATAGTACTGATCATGTTGTAGATTCCTGGGCAGAAGAAAACCTGAAAAATGTCGACGTCTATGGTATGGATATGTCTCCGCTGATGATCCCCCCAGACTACTCATCCTTAATGTTCCACAACTACGAGGCAATATTCATGCCTATGCTGGACAATTTGGTTTTTCTGGAGCCATTTGGAAGCAGCAGTAGTAGTAGCGCTGCTACTGCTGCAGATGAAATAATATTCTTCCAGTGACTTAAATTTGAGACCAGAAAAAAATGATGAGATTATAATTTCGTATGTCTGTCGTCTGTGTTTGTTCTCTTACCTTAATTCTCTGCAGTTAGCCTGTATGGTACCAGACACTACATATATTGTTGTCGATCGAAAAATATGGTCTCAGTGTATTAAGTATTGGAACAAACACGAGTACGTAATTATTATTTCATGGCCGGCCCGTTTGTTATATTCAAATAATATTTGAGTTGCTTTTGAGAAATATTTCATCATTTCAAATTAGTTATAAAGATATATATATATATATATATATATGCATGCTTCAGCTGGCCCTTCAAGTAAAAACTCAATTTATGTACGGGCTTTTCAATATGCTGGCATGTAATTTATTCATGAAAAATTTGTACAATACATTAGAATCATGATTCTATAGTTAACCAAGTGCAATGTACTACATTACACTTAGTCCATTGCTTACTATTGGATTAAAAGGGCACATTAATTAAAACTATTCTATAGTGGACCTTCGATCGAATACATTGTATTCCGCCCATCACTCACCATTCCTAAATTCAAAGCCCTATATTGAACAATTGAATGCAATGCATCTGGTCCCATATAGAATCATTCCAATACATTAGTATCAAATTTTAAACAAAAAGTTATAACAGGTATTATCAGAATTTTGATGTTATATATTTCCTTACTGCACAAAGCCCCATAATATTAGGATATGCTGAAAGGCTGAAACATACATGCTCCTTAAAGTACATGTGATTTTGATAATTTAATTGGATGGATTAATCATGAACATTTGATCGAAGGAAGATATATGGCTTTTAATTCAATAATTATAAGTGGATGAGGTGCACTGTAGGCTAGGCTGACGCTGTTCTCAAATGGACACGACGCTCCCGGTTCCTTCATCCTGCAGAATTCAAAGCCAAAACGTATTTATCTGAAAAGTTGACTACTTCTACTGACATCCATCATCTCTTGTCGGCGATAACACAAATTAAAATAGTAAAACCTATATGTTTTGTCCATACCGAAAGCAACAAAATAAAAGAAAAGAAATTGATTAAAAAATATAAACACGTGCGGACGATTTGGCCTCTTTTATAATTGCACTAACATTATAGAGAGATGCGCTGAGTGAACTGTGGTCTAATGATATAGTAAGATTTGTTTGTTTGTGAGGTATAATTTTTTTTTGAGGTGGTGATTGTTTGTGAGGTAAAAATGTAATGATTATAAATTTATATATTATTTATATATATAATATTGTAGAATAAATTAACATTAATTTATCTGTTAACATGTTGTTATGTATATATTAAAAATATATATATACACATATTAAATATATATTCTTTATGCGTATTCGTGAAATATATAAAAAATATTTAATCATATATTAAATATTAAATGTGTACTATAAATTCCTTAACTATATTTAAAATACTATTATTTTTTAAATAGTCAAACAATAGTTCTTATTTCTTTATAAAAATGAAATTTAATATATTCGTATTATTATTTATAATATAATATATATATATATAAATGTCAGATATAATTATATAATATGATATAAATTTTATTTAAATAATACAATATAATGTGTAAATATAATTATATAATATGATAATAATTTTATTTAAATATATTAAAATTTTATGTGTAAATATAATTGTATATTATGAAAACAATTTTGTTTAAATAATAAAACATTATGTGAAAATATAATTATGTATTAGGAAAATAATTTTATGTAAATATTAAAATATAAATGTAATTTTTATGTGTAAATAAATTATATATTATGAAAATAATATTATAAAATATTAAAAATGTGTGAATAATTATATTATCAAAATAATTATATTTAAATATAAAAATATTACTTGTAACCATAATTATTTATTACAAAAATAATTCTTTTTAAATATTAAATATTACGTATAGATATAATTACATATTATGAAAATACATCAAAATAACTATCTTAAGAAAATAATAATATTTTAATATAAAAATATTATGTATAATTATAACTACATATTATGATATAATTTGATTTAAATGTTAATATATACATGTAAATAATTATATTATGAAAAAATTATTTAATATAAAAATATTATGTGTAAATATAATTATATGTTATGAGAGAGTGATTGTTTGTGAGGTAAAAGTATAATTATTATAGTTGATGTGATAGGTGAGAGTGATTGTTTGTAAGAATTTTTTGTGAGAAGGAGGGAAAAATTTTCAAAAATTTTTCAAAGAGGAAAGGAGGAATTTTTGAGAGAAATTTTGTGAGGTGAAATTTTTTTTCACAAGCAATCACACCTTGGGAAGAATTTCTTTGTTTTTGAGGGCTTGCTTGTGAGAATTTCTCACAAGCAAGCACAACTATAAATTTCCTATTTAATGTGGAAGGTTAGGAATTCGAGGCATAACAGACTTCTAATATGTGTATATGTAAAAAAAACAAAAAATAAAAAACATAAATAGATGCGTGTGAAAAAAGTTAATTAAATATTTGTTCGATAAAGTTGAATTAAGAGTATAAAAATAGAAGTTAATACAAAAACTTACATAGTTCATGTAAATCGGGTTATGCAAAAAGAAAATTTTACTATATTAAAAAAAAAAAAGGTATAAATAGTGGGTACAAAGAAGTTGGTGAATTTCACTATAAAAATATATTATATTAATAACAAAATAATAACTGACAATGAAAAAATTGTCACTAATGATATAATTAAATGACAATAGCTTTTGTTTTGCTATTAGTGATTTTTTTTAAGTAGCAATAACTTTTGTTTTGTTACAACATGGCTCATTGGTGAGAAAAGCTAATGTTATAAGTTGTCATTGTCAATAATTAATAATACCTCAATGGTGACAATTTAGTAATAATAAAAATTATCACTATTATTTTTGACAAGATTCTCATTGTCACTAAATTGTCACCATAAGGGTGTTACTAATTATCTATAATGATAATTTAAATATTATAATTGTTACTATTTAATTTATAAAAATCATTAAAATGATAAAATATCACTCATTATTTTATACGAACTTACTACTACTTTTTTTTTTTTTTTTTTTTTTTTTTTTTTTTAGCAAAATCGCAAACCTAAGATATAATCTCAGAAGGAGGCTATAAGTATCGTAGTGTGTGTGAATAGATGAGATATTTTTTCCTCCACCCAGCTTTTGGGGGAAAAAAAAAAAGGGAAAAGGCTTCTTAATTTTAGGCTTACAACTTTGCAATACAATAATAAATTCTCAAATTGACTTAAAAGTCCACGTAGGCAAAAGTACCTAAATAATACACATTAGTAAACTAAATTAGACTAATTAACTATATAACTCGCCATCTTCTTCACCTAAGAAAGACAATCAGAAGGGCAATAAACTAAATTAGTCTTAACTATATATGTAACTCGCCATCTTCTTCACCTAATAAAGACAATCAAAAGGGCAATAAATAAAAAATAACAGTCTCTCCAAGTTCAACCAATTCCTGGTCTTGTGTATAAGAACTAACTTTGTCATCATATTTGCATGATAATCTTGAATAGCTACTGGTAACCAAAAATATTATGACCGGATATATTATCGCAAATGAAATAGTATGGAGTCTCAATGTATTTGTTTCTTTCATGAAATATTTAGTTTTATGTTAAATGAATAATATAATATGATAACAACTTTCTTCTTCAAATTCAAACTTCAAACTAAATCTTTCAACTATAGAGCTTCCTTAGTTGCCTCAAAAATATTATATATGCATTCTAACGTTATATTAGACAAAGTAATTACAGGCTAAATACTGTAATTTAATTAATAACACCTCCAAATAAAGTGAATATATATATATATATATATATATGTAAAGTGAATTCAAATAACCAATTTCTCCATTTTTAAATGAACTCCCAAAACTATCAAGCTTAAGCCTCAGATTTATAGTACTTTTGAGTACCCCAAAATACACATGTAAGCTTATCAACGTTTCTTCTCAAGATATGTTATATTTGACTCAATACACTAACAACATACAAAGGGTTAACTCTAGTGCAGATCATGACATATATCAAATCATCCAATTTAGGCTTGTCAATAAGTAGGGTTTTATCCTGTCTAAACCTATGATAATAGTACAATACCCATTTTCATATCTGTACCCATACTCAATAAATAGATATGAGATCCAGACCCATTAAGAAAAATGTAATGAGTAAGGGTATGGTTTATACCCATAAAATACTCAATTACTCAATACCAAAAAAATACCCAATACCAAATACCCATGTTCCAACTCCCTCATTCTTAACTCTAATATTTTTTTACTCATAGAACTTTATTTAGTTACTATTTTCGTCAAACCAAACCAAAAAATATTTTAAAAATAATTGAATAGGTGTAATTATGTTTATATGCAAAACTTATCCACATGTACTATACCTTGAAATTACTCATTTTCCAAATACTCAAATTTAACTAGTTAACCCAAATTAGTTATATCAAAATTAAATTTATACTAATAGTCATCGCATACTTGAAGTGTATACTTAAAATTTTAATATATATATAAAATAAAAAAATTAAAATTATTTTAAATTTATTTATTTGTAATTATTGTACTTCTTAATTTATCTGAAATAGTAAAAAAAATTCTTACATGTTGGTTTATACATTCCAATTTGGATGTTTGGATGATACTTTCTTTTCATACAAACCATATAAATTTGATGTATACATAAAAAAATTAAACGTAAACTCTTTTTTAATTTAAAAAAATCGAGTTAACATTTTTTAAATATGCCCAAAAAAATTAGTCAACATTAATAAATTACTCTAGCATTCAAATATTAGGTAGTTTAGAATTTTGATTGACAATAAGAAAATTTGGGAAAGATAAAAAAATTAGTCAGATTAAAACACAATTAAAAAATTTGGTCTAATAAACTAGACCCAACTATAGACCCAATGGGTCATGGATTTGATAGGGTAGAGTCTATTATTTGGGTATTTTAGGGTATGAGTTTAATTGGGTCTATGAGTTGAGTAGAGCAGGGTAAACATATGATGTAATTATTTGGGTATGTTAGGGTAGGACTTAGGTAGGACAATACCCTATCTATTTCATTAACAGGCCTACCTCACCTCTATTATTGAGTGAATAAATATTAATTATATATCAAATACATTGAGTGAAGAGTTTTTTGGAAAATAGCAGCAAAAAAAATATAAATCAGAATCTGAAAAAAAAAAAAAATGGTATCATCTGGACCCGACCCGAAAGTGATGGGTTCAAACAGCAGACTCAATGCACAGACCCAATGAATAATGGGTCTAAATGAGTAGGATAGGTAAATGGGTATAAGTTTTGGATATTGTTTGTGTACGGGCTTGAGTAGAGTAAAACCTTACCTATTTACAACCTTAATCCAACTATATTAGAAGGTGGAGCATGTGTTCCTTCCCCTTACTATATTGGTGATAATCACTAGAAAAACAATATGCAATTTTCGATGAAAATTTTCTTAAAAATTATTTCTTTAAAAATTCCCAACGGAACACCGATGGAATTAAGACAAATGGGTGTCCGCCTCAAATCCAATGCTTTTTCTTGTCCGGTGGTTGGCGTGAAAATAACATGGCTTTAATTATACGTCCAAAAATCCATTTGAAAATCCGTCCAAAATTCCTTTGAATTTTTCAGACGATTTGCCACTTGAAATCTTGGAAAATTTTGTAAAAGATGAGCCTATTTTCTGAGATTTTTCAAATGAAAATTTCTTGAAAAATTTGTCTAACGAATTTCAAATAGATTTTTCGTCTGAAATTTGTAATTTATTTTTTTAAATATTTATATTCTTTTCACTTTTCGATGGATATTCCATTGAAAACCAACCAGAAAATTTTTACACATTACTTTCTGATGGTTTTTAGACAGAACTTCCATATGAGATCTGTAATACAATTAATTTGTTTTAAATATTTATGTTTATTTCAATTTTCGACGAATATTTTGTTGGAAATACATTGGAAAGTGAAATTAAAATTGCTAGGTGCGATTTTCTTCTTATTTCCTTTCTTTCTCTCTATCTCTTGCCACTCTCGCCACCATTTGTCACTGTTGTTCGCCATTTTAGCTCTGTTGTTGAAGTGCCTAGCCATTTGCCGCATATGCTTCGCCTTAGCGTCCGCCATCCGTCGCTTGGTTCAGAAGAAGAGCCCACCATTTCCACCGCTTTCGTTGTCGCTGCTACCTCAACCTACCTGCGACCATTATCGTCACGGCTGTCACCACCACCGCCGCTGTTCGTACCACCGCAAGTATTTTTATTATATTTTTTATTAAAGTACTTTTATTGTAGTTTTATATTTAACAAATTGCTATGCTGGGAACTATTTTTAGGATTCATTATTATTTGATATGTTTTAGGATTCAATTTTAGAAATTAATAACTAAAAAATTATTCGTATTATATTATATTTAATTTGTATGTTCCCCAATTGTATTTCATTAATTTGTTTGTGGTAGAATTGAAATTATTTTTTAGGGCCTAGTATTTCAATTGAAATAATTATCTTTGAAATGAAATATGTTTACAATTTACAAACGAAATTATGTTGGATTTAAAATTACTTTTAGGGCCTAGCTAGTGTTTTAGTTGAAATTATATTTGAAATGAAATTATGTTTAGGGTTTACTTTAGGAATGAAATTATGTTAGAATTTATATTATGTTTTAGTTTTATATTGTATTTATTCGTGTTCTTATAATACACACACACACACACACATGTTAATTTGCTATATGTAAGAATTGAAATTATGTTTAGGAACATATTTAAAAACTTATTAAAGTATATTTCTGTTTTATACTTGGAATATATATTTTATATGATTAATTCACTATTTCTAATTGTTTATTAGGTTTATTTGATTGTTTATGCCATCATATTTTTTTCTGTCGTCTTGCTTATCTTGAGGTATTTTTAATTTATTTTTAGTGTTGGATATTATTGTTATTCTTTTATTAATTGAAAGCATGCGTTGCATAGAGAATATATAGAAATTGATGGTTTAGGATGGAGGATGGGCTTTGAGGGAAGGGATGTAGCCTTCTCATTAATTTTTGTTGGATTAGTGGTTGCTTGCATGCATGTGGAGTTATAAAAATATGTGATGTGTGTTAATTTTGTGATGGATCTTTGCATTTTGTGGGTTAAAAAGATTTGGACTATTATATTTATTGGGAGAACTCTGCCAAATCTGTTTTTGGATAATAATATGAAATCCCCTGTACTAACTTTTAGGAGCCAAACTTTTTAATTGGTAAATGTTTTATAGGGAAAACTATGCATGCCCAATTCTTTTCTGTGCAATAACCATTCAAAAATACCCCTTACGATATGCATGCTCTATTTTCATTCAAACTGAACGGATCAAAGGATGGAATGGATTAAAGTTATTAAATTGAAGTCCAATTATAAAATATTCATATCAATAGCGTAACACTAGATGATAGAAAAGCAATAGCAATTAATATATAAGATAATAATAAAAAACTAATCAATTGCTTGGTTTGTGTGTTAATGAGCATTCCGGCACCCATAAAAATCACTGGCCTATATTTACAGTATCAAATCTAAGGATAAGCTAATCCACCCATACCTTTGGGTTATTTTATCTCTTGGGTAATTCTTATGTAGTTTTCAGATTATGTTGTTGGTATGCTACTTTTTTGTTCTCTTCATGCAATGTGATTTACATTAAATTCTGTTATTAATTGTTTTCATTACACAATTATGGTTCATTTGTCATAATATTATTGTCAATAAATTAAATTCTAATTTATGATTATTTTTATTTATACAGATGACAGACCAATTAAGTATCCGACTCCCTACCACTGACTGAGATAAGGGCACCAACTGAGGTTGGAGCGATCGAGCTAGTGTTATGCTCCATTAGCCCCTCACACATAGGACCCAACCCACCACCCCACCTCTTCGTCTCCACGCCTATTTAGGACTATGCCTACTCGACACACTTTTTCCCTAACCACCCATATTCCCTCATCCTTTTCCTTCTCATCACCATCAATCTCATTCACTGCTATAAGGTCATCCACCTTCCATCCCTCACAGCTACACCCATAGCTACCTCTATAACTATCCTCACAACAACATTTTCATTCACAACCACCATTTTCATCATTTGCACGTATTCCCTCACCATCCTCTTCTCCATATGGAACCCAGCATTCCGTTGCTGCTCCCACCCATACTTCCATAGTCGAAGATCCATACTGTAGTGGCAAGATTTTGGGAGAAGGGGGATCAATACCTTTTTTTCAAAGTTCTAGCAAGGTATATTTGTATCTTGAGGATGTAGCAGGTAAGTAAAATT
Organism: Jacaranda mimosifolia; assembly: GCA_018894105.1. Lineage (NCBI taxonomy): Eukaryota > Viridiplantae > Streptophyta > Magnoliopsida > Lamiales > Bignoniaceae > Jacaranda > Jacaranda mimosifolia. The sequence goes on from CM032126.1 coordinate 23,802,457, forward strand.
ATATTCCTGTTTTACTTGTACACTTGTGTCACTTATTCCATATAGAGATATTATTTTACCAGTTATTGTTATGAACTTTATGCAGGCACATGCCCTTGCTTCGTGGTATTAAGTTTTTGACGAGAGTCATCAAGAGTAAGGTACAAGATCCATACAATACTTAATTGGATATCTCATAAACTCTTCAGCAACTTATGTTTAAGGAGTGGAAGTATATAGTAATTTATTTAATTTATAATTGTATATGTATTTGTTTAACACACTAAATTTATTTTTTCCCAAAGATATGTCTATTAGGAACAATGACTGGGGAAATATCCAGAGGGCGTTTGATACTAAAGAGTTGAGCAACATGTATGGTCAATGTCCAAAAGATGGGCAAGAGGCCAGATTGGATTGGACACGAAACTTGGATGACCTTTATCACCACTAATAGTTTTAAGATTTTCAGAAAAAGTCTGCACAGGTAAGAAGAATCGAGCTTCTAATACTGGAGGATCCCTCCATACCGAAAGATGTATATCCATCGGGGCACATGCCAATCAATTAGTAAGTTTCTAAACTTTTAATATTTAGTGAACTTAGTAAACTCTCAAGATGTTAATTTGATATACTTAGAATATTTGGATGACATGGGATATAGAGCATGGTTGGTGCTCTTCTGATTTGGTTTTGGGTCGATGTATGTTATGTTGGAATATTTAGACAATATGTTGTTAGTTTTTATTGTTGTTACAATTTTGTGTTTTTTAGGTATAGACTAATTTAAAAGGAGACTCTGCCAAATCTTTTTCTATTTACAATTATAGTTTTAATATATTAGACTAATGTATATGCTAGGACGCGTGTGGCTACAATGCCAATGCATGTGCCCAGCATTTTTTCCTTTTTTTTCCCCTCATTTTCTACGCAAAAACGACGTTGTGCGGGCCAATGTGTGCTTTGTGCATTTGTACTTCCTCCTTTATTACTTGTGTTCCATTCTTTTCTCCAATCCTCGCCTACAATGAAGATAGAAGAAACGTACTTTGACTTTTTTGGAGATGAAAGAAGCATATTTTATTGGGATAAAGGGTTGATGCTTGGTAGGTTTAGGCTTGATGGTGGAGAGATGTAGAGAGGGATAGGCCAAGCGAAATTCACGGATTTAGGGAGGAAGGGTGTATGGATTGCTTGATTAAGGGGTTTAGTTTGGCGACTTTTTGTTTAGAATTCACAGATTTAGGAAAGGGTGTATTAATTGCTCTAATTAGGGTTTGGGTTGTGTTTCTTTGGTGGCCTTTTGCACGATTATCTACTATTTTTGTAGGGGAGTTGGTGTCCGTTCTCAATTTCTTGTTCTTTACTTTACAATGCACAATTTATAGCTATTTTTGACTCTGGTTTGGTTAATCTGCTTTTGTTTTCATTTGTATTTGGTTGCTGTAGTATGTTGCCCTTAACTATGACTAGTTTTTAGATCTTTTAGTGTAACTCATTATCTTTTGTTGGTGTGCTGATGCATTTTTTTTCCTCTAGTTCAGGAAGGTTAGTGTGTATTTTCTCCTTCATCATCTTGTTGTGCATGGATGTTATTATTTTTTTATCTCTATTTTGGCTTCAATCTACATGATATTTGCAATGTTCATGTTATGGGATTTATGGAGCTATTTTATGTGTCTAGAGAAAACACTTTGTTCCTATGTCCATTTAATGTTTCATTTAGGTGGGATTTCTTTTTGGTCTTCTTTTGTTTCAGGGGTCTCCTTGTGATATCTATTTTTATGATTATGCTCCTTTTTTCCTTTTTGTGGATTTCTGCGTCAGGTTTGAGGTTGAGATTTAGTTTTTGAGCTATTTTCTTCTTCTTTTTTTGTTGGAGTCCTTGGTGTGAGTTTGAGGTATGAGCTTTATTTCATTGTGGTATTATAATTTTTGAATGTGTGTTTTTTCCTATATGGCATAGGATAATTAGAAATCTTCATTGTGCTTTGTTGCATTATGGGAGTAAAGTAAAAAAATTTGTTGTGTAATGATGTCTATGGAGTGACAATAGTTTAGAATTTTCTATTGGTAGCTTAATATAGGAGATTGATTACAATGTTAGAAAGCAAGCAAGCATTGGTTCCGAGTGGTACTGCAATTAGAAATAGAAAATCAGAAAAGAAAAGCCTGTAGCAAATCTCTTACTGCAATGTTGAGTTATAACCAAAGCATAATCCAACATCAACATTACAACAAGGGCGCATAGCCTATGCATTGTTTTACTAGGTATTTGCTTATCTGAGTGTTCCCCTCATGCACCCGTCCTAGGATTCATGGTATAGTAGCTATGTGCCCACTTGATTGTTTCAAGTTCAAGGGGATGCTGGATGTTTTCTACAAAATTATTAGACAAGTAGCTAGATTATATACCTTTAGACAAAGTAGGATACTCTATCCAGGAAGCTCATTTTATTTGTGTATTGTATTTCAATGACAAATGCCATAACAATATCTGTGAAGCGCAATTTTATTTTGGCTTTGTATAGAGACATATAAATGAGTTTTGCACGTGTCTTTGGAGGCTAAGGATTTTGTCAATCATCTGCTAAATAAGGATCTAAGGAAAAGAATAATTGCAGCTCAATCCATGTGTGAGTGCCCAATTGTTAATAAGAAAAAACAAGAGTGATTTTTGACCTTTGAACTCCACTTACATTTTGTCTGCTTCAGACCATCCATGGATCAGAAATACTAATGATGTCGAAAGCATCATTTGACATATGAATATTCAAATTCATCAAAGCTTATATGTGTTCACCTCTCCTTCGGAAGGCTACTTTATAGGTGCATACAATTTATTTTCCTTCATTTGATGTGTGTGTGCCTCATCAATCTTTGAAGAAACATATGTGATAGCTTCTTTATTAACTACATTATATATGTGTTGTAAGAGAAAAGGCCTTTGTTTTCTAAATCATGACTAGCAATACTATATGTTTAATACTAGAATTGATATGATTGGAGCAACTTGCTAAAGTGCTGAAAAGATCATAGTTGGTGCACGTAAAGCCCACTTTGGTACTCGATATGGATTGATGCTTCTCCCACCCGTCAACATGGTTAAGGCTGCAAAAATTCAAGAACAAGAAATTTACTTCGAAGTGTTGTCAACCATGGCGCAAATGTAAATTTGTTACCTTTAATAGTTCCATATTTTTTGTTGACTGCATTTTTGCCATAATCTATTTTTAGTTGAGTGTTTGATAGGCATTGGAATATATATTGCAAGGTGTCTTTTCCATTTCATTTTGCTCCTATTGGAAGTAATTCAGAGATATATGTATAAAATTCTGGTGTGACTCTTTCCTTGGTGTTTACTTCACCTTTCGAATGGTGGATTTCCTTGTATTTTATTTGATAGAAATTTTGGCCATAGACCAAAGGGCTCTACAAGAGACTTAGCAAAGGTAAGTAAGGTGCTCTTAGCTTAGTGCTTTATATATTGTTGGTTTTCAATTTACAATTTCCTTGAACATGCTAACTGATGCTCTACTCTACCTATCAGCTTTTATTCTCTAATCTTTTAGTCACTATTGAGAATCATGTTTCAAGATTTATTTTTGTTGTGATTTTGATATTTTTGGGGACACAGGTGGAATATGTAGAAGTTAGTACTTGCTGTATGGTATCTATTGCATTTAGAGAAACTTTAACGCTGCATATTAACCTTTCTTAATATTTATTTTAAGCAACTGCATATGTAGTATTTTCTGTTTTATTTAGATGGAAAATCTAGTTACTTTAACTTGTGCCAAAGTTTTCTCAGGTTTATCATCAATTATTTTAATTACAAGCTTAAAAAGAGGGAATAACTTAATTTTTGCATTCATTATTGAATTGTTTATCTAATGTGACAACCATTTCGAAATCAATAGATATATGTTTAAGCATGGATTAATAAATGAGCATGGATTGATAATATATGTGTTGATAAAAATCTTATTTCAGTAGTAATAGTGGTCAAAGAACTTGTTTGATTCTGAATTAGGTGAAAATAAAGAAAATGATTTAAGGATAGACAACGATCTGTTTCTAATGCTTCTTAACTATGAAACTTGCATTTCTTTAAGTTCCTCACAACTAGCTTAAAATCATCTTTTTTTAATAGTATTTGTATGGTTAACAGAATTCCAACTTGAGTAATATCTAACAGAAATAACATTACTAATCAAATATAATTTAAAATAAAGTTAAGCTTAAGTGTTTGTACTTGTACTCAAAATGAAATTGGGATATTTAGGACACACGTTGTAACACGCGTTACTGTGAAGGTTTGGATGCTAGAGACACTTATGTATTTTGGGACCTTAACATGTTTTATTTTGTGGGTTTTCAGTACAACTTTCAAAGGAAGATATGATTTTGTTAGGTTCATAAAATTGGTCCAGGCAACAAGGCTATATCTACATCTTCGTATTGAGGATTGTGCTTGTGCATAATGGAATTTTATGGGTAGTTAATATTTTCTTTTAATAAAGTATTAATATTCTTATTTTTTGATATTTGCATTAATTTGCTCATCAATGTGCTTTATACTTTTGATGGTAGGTGATTTTCAGTTTTCGAGCTGTGATATTTATGATTTACCAAAATCATTTTTTAGATTTTTGCAAAACACATGGACATAGTGTTTTATTTGCATAGAGCAGGGGAATTAGATGGGATAGTCTGAAATTCAACACTCTGTAAGAGAGTAGAAAAATGGTTTATTCTAATCTTAAGTGCTTATTTTTCAATTTTTCTTGTTATATAATGTAGATTGAAAATGAGTACGATTTAGAAAGCAAGACTTTTGGTGATGCTGGTCATGCATACATGTAATTGGACTTTCTTTATTTTCGATCAAAATTCAAGCATTTCTCCCTTTATGGGCATCACTTTAACTAGTTTCTTTTTGTAATTTTTAGTGTATTAGTTTAGTATCTCTGCTTGATTTTGTGCTATTTAGCTACATTATTTTGTTTATGCCTTTTTATTTTCTCTCATGTTTTGAGTTAAGCAAGTTTCTTTATTGTGTTTTTATTGGAAATAAATTAAATTTCTCCTTTTTATTCTATTACTATTAGCTTGAGGAAAAGACTTAACATTGCAATTTTCTATTCTAAGAAAGGGATGCGTTAGTTTGAAAAGGAATTTTGACTAACTTTCACAAGCTTAGAGGCTACGAGCGTCGTATTCAAAAACTAGGATTATCCAGTAGACATGTGGGATCTGAGGATACAGTGGAAGATAATGATCTTGTATCATCAAATGTAGCTAGAGCTGTCCAGTTAATGTTTGAGGTTTCACAAGCATGTCCAATGATGAAGATGCTTGATCCTGAATTAGTTCTGAGACTTGATGCACCAAGCCTCCCTTTTAGAAGGCTCAGAAAACCCGTGAAGATCCTTTTTCCCTTAACATGGAATTTGAGAACGACAAAGGCATCAAGAGGAAGAAGCCAAGTATCCATTGTTTACAGGTGCAAGTAATATGTTACTGTGTTTTAAACTAACTCTTTGTAGAGTTTTAATCATGACATAGGGTTGTGATGATGTATTTCGTTCCATCAATATGGGCCCTAACATTTTTGGGGTTTGACAAGTTGTAGGAATTGAAACATTAATATCCAATTTGTTGGAAAAGAAATGGAACAACCAAAGTTGGATGGAGGCTATTGAAAACATTGAAAAAGAAACATAGAGAATGAGCCTTAGCATAAGATCTTAACACTTGGGTGCAAATTGTGATCTTTTCTAGAAGGTATGTGAAGTTGACATCTCACCTAAGTAGAGAGTATTGTTCTAAAATTAAGCTGACACAACTATTATAATCTTTTGCCTGGGTGATCAACCTTGCTCTCATTTAATTTGTTGTCATTCGCTAAATCTAATTTTGAGCAGATGTGTTGTCGTCCTACGTGATGCCTTATCTCCTTAGGTGAATGAAGGTGGACATAGATGCTCAGCTTCCAAAAGGACAAAACATGTCCTATTCTGCAGTCTGACTCTAGAGTAGTAATCTGTGTATCGTGAATTTCTCTCTAGCTCAGAGGTTGAACAAATCATTGATGGAAGTAGAAATTCTCTATATGGAATTGATGTGATGTGTAAAATTTTCAACCATCCTGATATTTGTGAGAGGGAATATTCTCATGGGAATCCTAATTATGGGTACCTTGAAAGTTGTTGGCGAAATTCATAATGTTGGAAATAGCATGGACACCATGTGCTTCTTTTTGCACAAACACAACGGATGCTTGACATTATTGAGAATTTTCTAATTGCTTGTGGCTATGGTTACATGAGAATGGATGATCTGCTTCTTGTCAAACAAAGAATGGTTCTGATAGGTGAGGTTAACAATTCAGATTATGTGTTCATTTTTACTTTGATAACCGAGGTTGGTGGCTTGGGGGTAAACTTAACTAATGCTTTACCAATAGAGTGATCTCCTTAATTTCAGTATACATCTTTCTTAGATTTCAATATTTCATTTGAGAATCAATTCCTTTTTCTTTTTTGGATTTTGACAGAGGAATGAAGTTTTTCTTTTGGGCTATGGGAGATTTAGTTTTATTTTGGTTTTGAGACGACTTTTGCGACGAACTTGTTCAAGTAAATTAAAAGCTCCTTGTCAATTGAAGGATTGGGAATAATACATATCTTCTTGATGGTTTAAGACAGGCTCGAGAGTGTGCTTGGCTTATTGGTTCAAATAGTGTAATGTGAAACGTTGATAATCACATATATGATTCAAATTAAACAAAATGTAAAAAATAAAAGTATTTATTATTTACAAAATATTTGATAAAATTTCATAATATATACGGCCACGGGCACAAAATCGCGCTTTGCATGATGTGCTTTGAGATTTTTGTGCATATCCACTAAATAAGAGACTATAGGAGATAGGTCGATGATAGAGCAAGGAGTGCTCCTATAAGCATCTACCACATTATTTATATTCATTTTATTTACATTGATAATTAAATTATTAAATTATTAACTTATAGAAGGGCGTCCAACAAGTTCTATCTTAGACCTAGATATAGCTAAAGGGTGTTGGGAGTACAGAGACCCAACAGTCTCAAGTTGAGTTATGGGCGTAATTTGTTGGTGGTCTAAATAAGAAAGGGCAGGTGAATGGGTTAATTTACCAACAATGGCCCTTGTGCTACCATACGCCTCCCACGGAGTCATCGGGTGCAGGAACAACCCATTAGGAGGTCTATTTGGATAAGGTGCAAAACACAACTATAGAAATAGGCCACACTTTCTGGCAATAGTAGGAGTAGACTCAGTTGGAGTTGATGGATGCATTACAATACCTCTCTAGCAAGATGGATTTCATTATAGAACACTTCATCCACAGTTAGGATTCTTCATCATCGATCTGGTAGCCTCAATCTTAGCACCATCAAACTCAACATCAGCCTGACATTGAGCAACAACAACATGGCACCAAGCAGGAGCATCATGGAGATGATGTTGACGACTACTTTGACTATAGTGATGTTGTCGATGGCTAATAGTTAGAGCGATCATCATTTTTATATTTTATTTGTATTTTGAATATTTTAAATTAAGAATTATTATTTTTTTAACTTTATATTTTTTATTTAATTGCAAACTTATTATTTGGTACTTTTGGAATATTGTTGGATAAAAGATTTATATGACTAGGTTTCAAGTTTAACAAAATAAAATAAAATAAATTATTTAAGAAAAAATTTCCAATGGATTTGCGAGAGAAAATCTATAGGAATATATATTAAAAATTAAAAATTAAAATTAAATAACGTGAGGAAATTCCCAAGGAAATTTCATCAAAAAATCCGATTATATTTGCAATAAAAAATCTACTAGAAAAATATTTGTGATAAGGATTTTTTCGATGGAACAAAATCCGTCAAAAATTCGCCATAAACATATTCTTTCGACGAATTTGAGGCGGATTCTGTCAGATGTAGCAATCGTTTTGGTAGTGAATGACACTAATTATACTTAAAAGTTTGGTGCAAGTGGCGTCACCAAACTTTGCATTGTACATTCAACTTTCTCAAGTACTTTCTTAATGCAGTGCTTTGGAGATGAGAATAATTTTCCAACTTGGTGATCACATTTGTATCTCTATATCCAAAACCTTTTTCTAGCAATACCTAAATTCTTTACGCAACAACAAGCATATTATCTACGTAATGAGTAAAATAATGAAAGAATTATCAAATAATCTCCCATGGAAACTCACTCTAGATATAACCAAAAAGTGGTTGTAAAGGCATCAAAATACCTGTAGCAATATCTTGGAGATTGTTTCAACCACATAAATATTTCTTCAAAACGGGAAAAAAAAAAAAAAAAAAAAACCATGGTCCTCTACACTACCACCGAATCTCTCTAGTTATGTCATGAAGATGATCTTCACCCAAGCAAGTTGTGCTTACATCTGACTACTCAAGTTCTAAATTATATTGGGCTAGCTACCATAGTTCATAAAAAACATTTGTTGTCCTTCACAACTAGAGAGAAAACTTGGTTAAAGTCAACCCTACACATTTGTCTATAGCCTTCACGATGAGCCTCATTTTGTATCTCATATTATTAAGGCATTGTGTACTTTGCTTTTTCTTGAATATCCATTTGTACCCAACTATGTTTATAATCAACTAGAGACTTCACCAGCTTTGAAGTTTGATTTTTGAAAGAGATTCCATTTCCTCTACTATGACGCTAATCTACTAGGCTAATTCATCATAATAATATGAAATAGACTCATGAGTATTGTTTCCTTAGCAACAACCAAAACATGTACCACCAAATCTGCACTTGCATATTTAGGTGGTGGCCTAATTTGTCTCCTTAATCTCTCTTGCAATGGAATATGTTTCATTAATTGATGTAGCATTTGATTGGCCTATATGAAATTGGATCATACTGAGCAAGACTTTATTGAAAAAAAAGGTCTAACATGTAACTCCACCTTCTCCAATGATATCTAAGCACCTATATTAATATAATTACAATATCCTCCTTCGACCTCAATATAGTAAATTAATCACAAATGATATGTTATATGACACTAGATCTAAATCCCTGTCACCAAGGAATACACATTCCTAGATAAATGTTATAGATTTCTTTATTAACATATATATAAGCAAGACCATGAAATATTTAAGATTAGAACAACCAGGTGGATTAACAAATACCAAACTATACCTCTTTGGGAGTCTCTAACTCTAGAGGTAGAGATGGAGAATGGTTTATCAAGTAACAAGCCATAGACACTTCCTATTCTTAGAACTGCTTAATAATCTAATATTAAAAATCTCTCTATCACAATCAAGTTGACACGTCAAATTATGTCATTCTATTGAGAGGTCTTAATAATTGTGTTATGTCTCATAATGCCTTCTTCTTTAGTGAAGTCCTCTAACAAATTAGAAAAAGATTTCAATCCATTACAAGTGTAAATACTCTTTATCTTTTCCTCTATTCTTCCCAATCACAGTCTTCTACTACTTGAATGTGGCAATAACATTTGTTCATTTCTAGCTCAAGAAGAAAGTCCAGACCTTTCTAGAATAATCACGTATGAAGGTAACACACTCAATATATAAAATTAGTGGAAACTTTTGTACTGTCAAATACTATTTTGTTACTAATTTATCCTTTTATTGTAGTGTTAGTGACAGTAAAAATTGTCAATATGATTTCAATTTTTTTTTATTATTACTAATTGTCAGTAGTAACAACTTAAATACAATTCCTTTCACTATTAAATTTGCAAAAAATTTAATTACAATAAAATAAAAAAATTTATCACTTAATATATATAACTGGTTACAACTCATTTTCACATATTGTTTTTATGACTAATTTATCTTTTTTCTTATCATGTGATTTATCTATTGCTTTCATTTGATTTGAACAATTATAACTTCTTTTTGAATATTTATATTGTTTGATAAAATGCTATGAAGTGAATAAACAGAAATAAAATATAGAAGTTCTACTTGGACAAAACAAAAGATAGTAAAAGCGAAGAAAAAACATAAAAACTCTTAACAAACTTAGTTGAAATTAAAATGTTCTATGAAATACTATGTTTCTATTCACCCAATTTTTTTGTTATGTAAAATAGTTCTCTCTTACATGGAAGTGTATCTTAATATGAAAAATTGATCAAATTAATGATACGAAATTAGGGGGAAAAAAGAATTTTTAATATTATGATTTAATATTTTTTTGATAACTTCAACATTTTTGAAGCCAGAAATAGTTGAACATATGAAAAATCTACAATATAAAACTAAAGTTATTTTTGTGATTACATCAAATTTATAAACTTATATGTATACTTATGGTTATAATTAGGGGCGCAATTAGATGAGTTGAGTTATTTGTGACATAATATCAAGTCGATTCTATTAAGGTTAACTAATTAAGCTCAAACTCATTATTGAGCTGCGTAGGTGCTGGAATATACAATCAAAGATTGCAAACTTATTTTATTTTAATTATTTAATTTTACTTTAACAACAATAAAAATGATAACAATTTATAATTTTTCTTAGATAATATACTCAAAGTGGTGGTATGTTTAAACCTATATAGTGAATAAAAGATTTTATGATCACATGATGTGCTGTCTAAAGCAAATAAGGCATAAATAGAAGAAATAATGCAAGCAATCAACTTGTGCGCTTGAAGTATTTATGGAGTCTAAGCTGTCTCACAACATGACCGGCTGCATGGTACCAAAAAGATATGTATTATTTGCATTAAAATGATGGCCCAATTATTTGTCATGTATAGTTCTAGGCCTAACTAATAGGGAGCCATCAGAAGCAACTTGAGAGAAGCAAGAAAAAAGTTCGTTAAAAATTTGAGAGCGCAACATTTATTTGATTCAAATAGCTAGGTTATTAGAATAAATATGAATGTTATCAATAATTTAATTACAAAAATGGAAAAGGAAAATATATATTCGCAATTTAAATAACTAATTAATTATTGCAAAAGTGTTATTATGTCTATTTCTCAATGATTTTTTATCAGTAAGAAATTATGAAAAAAGTATTGTATTTTAGGAGAACACGTTTATTATGTAGACTTCATAAACAAATGAAATGTACACATATAAATATCTCTTATATTAACTGGATATTTAATATAATGTGGAGTAATTATTGAAGTATGTATGTTGCACCAAAAATTGAATATTTATGTACAATAATTATATTCATTCAACAAGCTCATTGTTCATTACCAAAATCATGAACCTATTATTCCACACACATAGTACATTTACATGGAGACTATTCAATGCATATTCATTTAATGGAGGAGCATGTTATTAATTATTTATAATCCTTGATGGGTTAGGATCATTTTGGCATCCTATATAAAGGGGTCTCTGTCTCTCTCTCTCTCCACTCAATCAAGTTTGTGAGTTCTCCATCTTTATTAAGCACAAACGTCAAAGTAAGTTAGGAGAATGAATGACACAATTTCCTCTAAGGGTGGTCCATTTGGCGAGTTTTAATAATTTAAGTTATTCTTTTTGAAAGGTTTGATTCTACTCAAAGGTCTTATCAATGGATCAAGGTAAAATTTTAGTAGTAGTTTGATTTGTGAAACAAACTTAAGATCCTATATATGTTTATGTTTTTCAACATGTGGTATCAGACCAATAGGTTTAAGCTTATATATAAACTGGCTACCAGTATGAATTTGTGGTGATGATTAAGCAATATCTAAATGAGTATATAGGCAATTTCCATATGCTTGTATTTTATTTGGAAGCTTTCAACTTGTCAATTCAATATTTGCATGTTGAATATTTTATTTTATCTTGTACATTCACTTCAAATTATGGATCAAGACTTATGGGTTAATGAGTAGTTCTATTACAAATGGTTATCAAAGTGACTCATCATGATGATTCACTTTAAGAACTAAACTACGAGGTTCGTAATTGTAGAAGTTTAAAACCTAAAGGTAATTTATTTTTGTAATCATGTTAGGTTTGGTTTTTGTATCCAAAGATAAGCATTGTATGGCTTATGAAAACGAAGGAAGGAAGTGACTTATTTTTTATCACTTAATGACTGAACATATCATGTTTCACCTAATGGTAGGATAAAATGATGCATGAATGACTTCATAAATGACTCATAGCAATTTTTGATTTTCAAGTCATGACTGCAGTTTCACTTTCAGGAAATATATTCAACATTCCAATGTTGAATGGTTCCAACTACTCAGACTAGCATGAACAAGTGCTCATCACGTTAGGCTGCTTGGATTTGGACCTATGTTTAAGGATTGATTAACCTCCTAAACCTGATGACCAAAGTTAGTAGGCTGCAAGATAACCTTTTGATAACTGGGAATGTTCCAACTGCTTGAGCCTTATGATATCAGAAGTAAGATTGCCACAAATATTTACTAGTCGAAGATTTGACGAAAGTATGGGAAATTTTATAATCTATTAAGCAACAATTTAAAGCTTCTGAAAAGGCATTGGAAGGTATACTTATGGCAACTTTGACTTGCAAAGAATATGATGGGGTTAGTTGTGTGCGAGAGCATATAATGGAAATAAATAATTTTGCTGAACAACTTAAGATGATAGATATGGTCATTTTAGAATCTTTCCTTTTTGCAATTCATTCTCAACTCTTCCTACATAATATTGTCCATTTAAGATAAGCTACAACTTAGAGAGAGAAGTGGACCATTATCGAACTGATCCCCATGTGTGTAAGGGGAAGAGAGACTAAAGTGAGAAGAATTGCAAATGATTCACATGACATCATAAGGTTATTATGGAAAATGACCAAGAAAAGGCAAAGGAAAGGTTTACAAACCACAGTATAAATGGGGACTAGAAGTGATACCAGTAAGGATGGTAAAAATATTAGAAGTCATTTCCATCATAAGATAAGGCACAAGAAGAAGAACTGCGAGACACACAAAAGCTTGATTTGAAAGAAAGGTATTTTTCTTTCATTTATATGTTACGAGACCAAATTAACTAATGTTTTGTCTAATACTTGGTGGTTAGATTCTGGTGCAACAATTCATGTTTGTAATACCATGCGGGATTCTTTCCAACCCATCATCTAACAAAAATAGAAAGAACGATAATAATGGGAAAAAAAAATAGTCTCAAGTTGAAGCTGTTGGAACTTATAGACTTGTTCTTGAATTGAAAATTATTTAAATCTACAAAAATAGACTTGTTCTTGAATTTGAAAATTATTTAAATCTACAAAAATACTTTTTGTGTTCCTAGTCTTTCTAGAAATTTAATATTTTTTTATCTCATCTAGTTGTGGAAGGTTACTCATTTTGTTTTCAGAACAAGTCTTTTATTATTTATAATGACTATATTTGAATTGAAAATGGTACATTATGTGATATGTTATATAAATCGCATCTTGATTCTTTATTTGTGCAAAATATCTTTACTCTGCATGTAAATGTTAGAACTAAGCATAGTTGTACAAATGAAACTTCATCCATGTTGTGGCATAAACGCTTAGGCCATATATCTAAAGAAAGGCTCAAGCATTTGGTAAAGAATGGAGTTTTAAACGCTCTTGCCTTTACAGATTTCAGTACTTGTATTAATTACAGTAAAGGAACTCAAACAAAAGCTACCCATAAAGAAACCACTAGAAGTTCTGGACTCCTTGAAGTAATCTATTGTGATATATGTGGACCTCTTCATCCTTCATGTGTAAGTGGTGAAAAATATTTAGTAACCTTTACTTTTGGCTTCTTGTATTAAGGTTATGTTCATCTAATTAAAGAAAAGTCCGATTCTTTGGATGTCTTTAAAATTTTCAAAGCTGAAGTCGGAAATATTACGAGAAGTATGGTGAAATAGGTGTAATTTGGAACCATTTTCTAGATTTCTTCAAGAAAAAAGAATTATTGCTCACTACACAATGCCAGGGACTCCAAAACAAAATGATATGGCTAAAAAGTGTAATTGCACCTTAATGGAAATGACAAGGTGCATGATTAGTGACTCAACTCTTCTAGAGTATCCATGGGGTGAAGCCATTAAAACAATTATGTATATATTTATTGGGTTCCTAGTAAAGCTATCCTAACAACCCTTTTTGAATTATGGGTTTGAAGGAAATCGAATTTAAATCATACACATATCTAGGGATGTCCAGCAGAGGCACGACTTTACAATCCACATGAAAGAAAGTTGGATTCAAGGACTATTAGCTGTTTCTTTTTTGGCTATCCGCAACAATCCAAAGGTTACAAATTTTATTATCCTAGTCATCACACCAGAACAGTAAAGACACTCAAAGCAAAGTTCCTTGAGAATGGTATTAATAGTGAGAGTTATGACAAAAGAGAAGTAGTATTAATTCAAAAGACATTAGAATAAACTAATGCATTTGTACGACTTCATAAGAAAGACATTGATGCTCCTATTTAAATGAATTATGTAAGATACACATACCATAGAAACGCCATAATTGCAAAGATCTAAAAGGGAAAGAAAGAATTTAATTTCTGATGAGTATATTGTGTATCTACAGCAATAAAGCAATGATTGTGGCATTACAGATGACCCCTTTACATTTTCACATGCCATGAAAAATGATGAATCCAAAAAATGGATAGAAGCTATGGAAAATGAAATGACATCCATGAAAAAAAAATTAAGTATGGAAATTGGTTAAATTACCAGAGGGACATGTTCTCGTTTATTAAATGGGTCTTTAAAGCAAAAAGGAATTCTAAAGGCAATATTGATCAATATAAAGCTAGATTTATTGCTAACTCAAAGAAAAAGTAATGAGAGTTTCTCACTAGTTTCTAAGATAGACTCTTTTAGGTTTTTAATAGCCTTAGTTGCTCATTATGATTTAGAACTACATCAAATGGATGTGAAAACAACTTTTTCGAATCGAAATTCAGATGAGGTATATATGAAACAACTTGAAGAATTTGAATAGAAAGGAAAGGAAAAATTGGTAAATAAGTTGCACCGATCCATATATTGTTTAAAATAGGCTACACGCAAGTGGTATCTTAAATTTCATGATACTATTACTTTCTTCAAATTTGAAGAAAATAAACTTGATGATTGTATATATATGATGGTTAATGGGAGCATTATAATTTTCTGATACAATATGTGGATGATATTTTACTTACAACTAATAATATAAGGTTATTGCATGAAATAAAATTTTTCTTTCGAGTAACTTCTAAACGAAGGATATTGGTGATGCATCCTCTATACTTGGAATTGATATTTATCATGGAAAAGCATAAAACAAATCTTATCATTTCTTCTATGATGGAAGCTGGATTTTCGCATGCTATGAGGCAACTTATCAAGCCATTTGGTTGCGGAATTTTATTTTTAGGCTTAAAATTGAAGATGCCATATCTAAGTCATTGAAGATCTACTGTGAAAATTCCAAGGTTGTATTCTTCTCGAAGAATAGTAAATGTTTGAGCAAGTTCAAACATATTGAGTTGGATTGTTATGCTGTCAGAGAGAGAATCCAACAATGAAAAGTAACAATTGAATACATCTGTACCAATATAATGTTGGTTAAGTTATTGACAAAAGCATTGGTGCCTATTGAGTGTACTCAACATGTTGGCAGTATGTGTCTTACTGATGTTATATAACAGATTGGGTATGCCATTGTTGTTTGTGTACATTTACAAGATAATTGTTGAATTGATATTAGGTTAATTTGTTTTGGCTCCTCACTATGGCTTATCTAAATATGGTTGTTAATTATGTGATATATGGATGAAAATATTATGGGGTGTTCGGTTTTATTTCTAGAATTCATTTTCATTTTTAGCCATTTCCAAAAATTGGAAGGTAGTTATAATTTTAAAATGGAAATGAAAATGTGTCTGGATGAATTATTAGAAAGTAATGATTAGAGTAGGTATATTGTTGAAAAGATAGTTGATTTAAATTTTTTAATATTTTAAAAAAATATTTTTAAAAAAATATATATTTTATTAATTTTAAAATGATAGTGAGTAACTTATGTCAAATCAAATTTGAATTTGATTAATGTGATAATAAGATGATAGAGTAGGTCTAGAAAGAATTTGAAAATGAAAGTAGGAATATTTTGAGTGAAAATATTGAAAAAGTGATAGTTTTTATTTTTTATTTTCGTCTGGAAATGGAAATGGGTGTTGGAAATGAAACTAGACACCCTCTTAGTTTCTAATTAATTATAAGATGACTGCCATGATCTGTAACTAATAACTTTTAGTAAGCTATAAAGAGTGATGTTGTGGCCAGTTTTAGAAATTAGTAAAATAACTCGTGTGTTTATTTGTCCAAGTGGGAGAATGTTAGAATAAGTATATGTAAAAGTATTATGTGAACTTCATAAACACATGAAATGTACACGTATTAAATATCTCTTATATTAACTAGACAATATATGTGTGGAGTAATTATTAAAGTATGTACATTACATTGAACGTGGAGTAGTTCATGCATAATGGTTATATCCAAGAAGAAATCTCATTGGTCATGATCAAAGTCATGAACTTTTTATTCCAATATATAGTATATTTACATAAAAGAAACTATTCGCTAAATATTCATTTAATGAAGGAGCACATTATTATTTCTAGTTCACAATCCTTGGTGGATTAGGATCAATTTTGGCATCCTATATAAAGGGTTACATGGTGCCTCTCTCCACTTAATTAAGTTTGTTGGTTCCCCATCTTTGTTAAGAACAAACATCACACTGAGTTAGGAGAGCGAAGACACAAGCTTTTTAAGGGCGGTCCAATGGATGAGATTTGATAATTGAAGTTATCATCTTTGAAAAGTTTGATTCTACTTAAAGGTTTTGCAATGGTCAAGATTGAATTCTAGTAGTGGTATGTTTTATGAAATGAGCTTAAGATTATATATATATATATATTTATTTATTTATTTATGTTGTCCAACGGTAAATACATTGCAAAAGTTACAAAAGTTGAAAAGAACATTTTCACTAAGAGACGAGTTGCAATTCATGGTTGGGGACATGTATCTTGATATATTTATCAATCTTTGTGCTAAGTTTCACCATATATTTTCCAATTTATAATATATATTTTTTATTTACACAGTTACACAGAGAATATATTAAAATTCAAGCACCCTAAACTTCATATATATAAGTATATATAAAGGCGATGCGACTCTAACAATTGACCAATGACGCTGTAGATAATAATATATAATTACAAAATAATTATCTTAAGAAATTCAATCTCAGTGTACGCAATCCTAATTATCTCACATCAATTAAATATAAATTTCTAACTATTAATTGTTTTAATTATTATATTTGCTATTGTTAACTTGCATAAATGTGTTCGAAGAAAACTTTTTTATTATGTTATTTCGAGTGAAATGATATCTCACTTGAATGTCTTTGTTCTTTTCATTATATTTGGGGATTCTTATTATAAGCAAGTACTGTCTTTGAAACTGTGCTAACAAAACAATATTTTTGCTAAGGTGATAATAGGATTTGCTTTTTATTGCTTTAATGTATGGCGCTGCTATTAAGCGAAAATCCTTATGTTAATCTGTTTTCATTCAAATCTCCTCCCAATCACTGTCACTCCATCAGTTAATTGCAAATCATGACCATAGCGTGTAGTCTGCTATTTCTTTAAGAAAAATATCTAAATATCCCTTTTTGCTACGTTCAATATATAAAATTGGGGTAAGCTTAAATCAAACTTCAAGAGAAGTGAATAGTCAAAATCACAAATACCTTGATCCTATAAGTAATCGTGTGAGTATATATAATTTTGAGACTCTAGCTAGATTCTTCTCGTCAATCAAGATCATGCTTTTAGAGGAATAAGAATCATGGCATTTGTAATGTTGGTACTTTTCTTTTTTTAATTTTATTAGAAAGTATAGGAGAAACTAAATATTAACATAAAATGGGGTTAGACAAAATATTAAATTAACCATTTGGATATGTAGTCCTTTTCATTTTTTATTTCTAGCATTTTTAACAATTGAAAAGTTAAATATAATTTTAGAAATGAAAATAAAATTTTATTTTAATATTTTGTCTGAAAATAATAATTTGAGTAGAGAGTTGAAAAATTAAATAACTTATATTTTTTTATGTCTAAAAAGATTTACTTTTTAAAATATATGTTATTAATTTTAAAATTATAGTGGGTAATTTATGTTAGATCAGATGTGATAATAGGATGATAGAATAGGTTTAGAAAAAATAAAAAAATGAAAATAAGGAATATTTTGTGTGAAAATGGATAGAAGTTAATGGTTTTTATTTTCAAATAGTGAAAAACTTAAAAATGCTGTTTGGAAATGAAACCAAGCATACTCTACGAGCTCGTTTTAATGGCTTTTTAAAAAGCATCTTTTCATTTTTTACATTTTCATCATTAGAAATATATTTTTTGTAGCACATCTTTGCTAAAATTACTATTCATTTTTATTTTAAATATATTCCATTATCCTATACCACATCCATCAAAATCAATTAGATTTAACATAGAGTTTTCATAAATTATAATAAAAATATTAAAATATACATGTATTTTCAAAAAATATCTTTTCAGGCATAAAAATTATAAATTAAGTAAATTTTCAATCCAATATTTATTCTACCCTATATTTACACATAAATCATCCAAACATATTTTTGTTTCTACATAGAAATCAATTAACACTTTCGGTAGCTATGAAAATATTGGAAATTGAAAATATGTTATGAAAATATTTCCAAACAACTACTAACTTCAACACCACTTTTATTATTTGTCTCAAAGCTTTTATATCGATACACCAAATTAAAGCAATTGATTATGAAGTTTTTATATCGATACACCAAATTAAAGCAATTCATTATGAAGTTTTTATATCGATACACCAAATTATGTCACATCCAAACAATTCAATGTAAATTATGGAATGAAAATACGAGCCCTAGTGAGACGAGTAATCATTTGTACAAGAAAATAATACTTAAGGATGTTGTACCACTTGGTGCCCTTCGAATCAATTTTCAAGATCTTGTGATAGTTTTTAGGTCGATTTATTGAAATAAACTACTTTTGTTGGGCGAACTAGATGTTGAGACACACATCATTGGAAATTTACCTATGCCTGGTTTCTAACTCAATAAATAGTTCTTAAAAAGCATTTTTCTACGACGAGTTATGCTGAATTTGCTAAGCACTGGTAGATTGGTGTAAAGCTTACCTTGCTACTCTTGAGAAGGGTATGTTTTTCATTGAAGTGCATTTAAGGACAAATTCTTCCACATGGGTATTCGATACCGCATGCGGTTCTCACCTCTGTAACTCATTCAGGGGATGGAAAGAAGAAGGAGTCTGCATGAAGGGGATATGATCCTTCGCCTAGGAAATGGAGCAATTGTTGCTGCCACATTCCAAGGAATAATCAAGCTAGATTTAGGGAATAAAAGCATTGTACTTGATCCTGTTTTCTATGTACCGAATCTTGTCAATTCCCATTCTAGTTAATGAAGGATTTGATTTTTCAATATCGAATGGGAAATTGCTGGCATCAAAGAATGGTTCTTTTGTTGCACAAGGTACATTGACTAACGGATTGTACATACTTGATTCCCAACCTTCACTAATGCACATTCAAACAAACAAAAGGAAGCAGGATACCTAAGAAAATGCCATGCTTTGGCATGCAAGACTTGGCCATATATCCAAAAATAAGATGAGCAAGTTAGAAGCTCTCAAAGCACTAGGGTGAATTGCAATTTACCCCCCTGTGTTATCCATAAAGAGCAATAAACCCCCCTAAGAAAAATAAATAGGCAAATAACCCCCTTATTATTTTATAAAAATAGCTCACTGCCTCCTTACACTCATTTGCATATACATTTTTAATGTATAGACAATAATGCCCTCGTATAATTATAGTGGTAAAATTATTTTCAGAAAGTAAAATTGGGCAAGCACAACTCGATCGAAAGAAAACCCTAGACGCCAAAGCCCAAAATGTCGTCTAACAAAAACATCTTCCTCCGAAGCCATAAATGGTGCTAATTGTTCAAGATTGAGTGAATCATCAGTTTGTCTTCCTTCTCGGTTCGGTCAGTAGTGGGATTTTCTGGTTTTGTGGGTGAAATTTCATACGAGAAAAGCTTATTCCTTCGAAGCCAGAAATGGTGTGACTTGTTCAAAGTTGGCTGAATCCTCAGTGTTATTTAAGCTTTAATCTGTAGTGGGACTTTTTCAGTTTGTGGGCGAAGACACATCAAGAAACGACAGATTTGAAGAATTGAAGTCAAGCTAGGGTATATTGAGGTAGGTTTTTTCCTGCATTATTTTCTAGTATACTTGTTATTTAGGGTTTAATCTGTACTAAAATGCATGGGCATGTTAATTTAGGGTTCAATAGTTTTTTATTAACGTTTGGGACTACTGTTGTTGGTTTGAATTAGAGGTTTAATAAAATAGTTTGGGACCATTGTATTACAGTTGATTTTATAGGAGATTTGGGGGTTTGTGTTTATCTGAAGTTATTTGATGACTTTTTTCTGAAATGAGGTCCCAGTTGGAGTTAAGACAGAGTTATTGGATATGTACTTTCTTTAATTTACAGTAGAAAGTTATTGGATATGCTTTGGATATGTACTTTCTTTAATTTACAGTAGAACTTTATGCTACCTCGTGCTATGTGTGAATGAGTAGATTTGGTCCTACTTGGAATATTCTACTGAACTATGTTTCACATATTTGTGCTTGAATTGACCCGTGGGAGTTGATATGGCCCAGTTGAGTAAAAGCTTGATTAAAAACTGAGTAGTTGATTTATGAGCCATGTTGGTGATGCGGTCCCACTTGAACAGGAATGTTTTTTGTATTGCTTAGTTTTAGTGCCTACTTTATACTTTGGTTATGTTATTTGTGGTCCCGGTTGAGTTATTTTGTGTGATATAGTAACTGTCAAAATTTCATACCATTTGTTAATTTGTATGGTGGTCCCACTTAATTTCTTTTTCTTTTTTTTTCTTTTTTTCTAGATGGACTCTTATATTGATATAGAGATGTGGATTGGGGGCCCGTTTGTATATTCTCCAAAGCTAAAGTATGAAGGAGGATCAAAACATCATTTTCAAAGAATTGATGCATATAGGTTGAACATGTCTGGTTTATATGTTTTGTATGGAATGTGTGGGGGAAGAAGGACCATTGTGAATTTCTTCTACTGTGTGCCTGGACTTCTATTCGAGATGGGGCGTAGACTGATTAATTGCATGGCTGATCATGCTATAGTTGAAATGGTTACATATTATATTGGTTCAGGTGTTCCTCTTCCCATCTATGTGGAAGAGATGGCTGATCCTATCATGGTAGTAGATCCTAAAGGTAACATTCTTCCAAATGAATTGGTGTTGGAAGAGGATAAGAATGAAATAGAGCAAGATGATCAGAAAGAAATACAGCTACTGCTCAGTGGAATTGATTTCAGTGATGAATATGTGTCAGGTGCAACTCAAGCTTTTAATGAAGAAGGAATAGGTGGGGCAGAGCACGAGGATGAGCATGGGCCAAATGCAGAACTTCGGACATATGCAGAACTTGGGCCAAATGCAGAACTTGGGCTAGATGCAGACCTTGGGACAGATGCAGAACTTGGGCCAAATGCAGAACTTAGGACAGAACACCAAGATGAACTTGGGGCAGATATTGAGCCTAACACAGATTATGACACAGATCTTAGTGTAGACACTGAGATGGGGCCAGAGCATGAGGATCATCATGATGCAGTGGTTGAGCTTGGGATAGACATTGAGTTTGGGCCAAAACATCAGACTAACACAGAGCAAGTACCACAAATGGACAAAGGCAAGAGGAAATCCGTAGAAGCAGAAGTTGACAGTGAGGATGACAGATCAGAATTTGATGATTCATCAGATGAAGATTATATTCAGCCTATTGGACCTAATGAAGATGATAGTGAAGTAGATTAGTATGAGATTGATATGGAAGAGGGTGAGGCAGATTCTGATTATCCCAGCATTATGTTAGAGGACCTCGAAGGATCTAGTGATGATGATATCTTCTTGGACAAACATCCTAGCAAGAGGCACTTAGTGAAGAAATTGAAAGAAATCCTCACAGGTAAACAAAAAAGGCAAAGAACTGAAGGACCAGCTGATGTCCAAGATAAAGGATGCTTTAGTGATGTTGGTGAAGATGACATCCACATCCTTAGTGCGGCTAAATCTGAAAATGAAGGTGTGACTGCTAAACACCCTCATTTTAAAGAAGGCCAAGAGATGAAAGATTTCAAACTAGTTGTGGGTATGAAGTTCAGAAGTGCAACTGTTTTTAGAGAGGCATTGAGAGATAATTGCGTTAGAAATGGATATGATTTGGAGTTCATAAAAAATGAGAATGCTCGGATCACTGCCAAGTGTAAGAATGGTGGTTGTACATGGCGGATACATGCATCACCGGTCATGGACGGGCCTACATTTCAAATAAAGACCATAAAAGATGAGCGTACATGTATAAGATCATATGTCAATAAATTGGCCAAGTCAATTTACCTTGCTAGTAGAGTTGAAAAAATTGTAAGAGATAATCCTTCCATACCTGTTGACAAGTTGAGGAATATAATCTTGAGAAAATGCAATGTAGATGCTAGTAAGTGGAAGGTAATCAGAGCAAAGCACAAGGCATTAGAAAAGATAATGGGTGTAGACAATGAACAATATCTGAAGCTTTGGGATTACTGTGAGACAGTTCGGGTGAAGAATCCAGGAAGCAAGTTGTTGCTAAGGAGAAAGGAGGGAGTGGAACCAGCTATGTTTGATAAGATGTATTTCAGCCTAAATGCAATGAGAAAGGGATTCTTTGCTGGATGCAGGCCTATCATTGGGCTTGATGGTTGTTTCTTGAAGATAGCCTACTCTGGTCAACTTCTAGTAGCAGTTGGACGAGATGGGAATGATAATATGTGGCCAATAGCCTTAGCTGTGGTGCAAACTAAAAACAGGGAGACTTGGACTTGGTTCTTAAATGAGCTTTTGGAAGATCTTGGTGGATTAGGACATGCACATAAATGGTCTTTCATTTCTGATAGGCAAAAGGGATTGCTTGAAGCTGTTAAGGAGCTTTCTCCTTATTCTGAGCATAGATTTTGCTTGAGACATATGTATCAAAATTTCAAGCAAAAGTTTAAGAGCCAACAATTGAAAGACTTGTTTTGGAAAGCTGCCTCCACATCAAACAAAGCTGATTTTGATCTATACATGAAGAAGATTGAAGGAGTAGATCCAAAAATTGATGAAGAGGTGATCACTGCGGCTAAATGGTTGAGAAGCATTCCACCTCAACATTGGACAAGGTCACACTTTCTCACCAATTCAAAGTGTGATATTTTGGTGAATAATTTGTCTGAGTCATTCAACAATTACATCCTTGATGCAAGACATAAGCCAATAATTTCAATGTTTGAGTGGATAAGGACGAGACTCATGACAAGGATACAAGAGAAAAGATCAGGAATGGTAGAGATATCATGGTATAGTGTGTCCAAACATAATGAAGAAGATAAACAAACAACAAGCACTTGCCAGACATTGTTTTTCACGGTGGTGTGGCGGAAATGAATTTGAGGTGGATCATTTCTTGGATAAGTATATTGTTGACTTAGACCAAAAGACATGCACATGTGGATTGCTTCAGCTTTGTGGGTACCCTTGTTGCCATGCACACGCAGCTATCTCCGACCGAAGAGATAGGGTAGAAGATTATGTGGATTCATTTTATAGCAAGGAGATGTATTTAAAGGTATATTCACATATGATTCATGGTGTGCCAGGCCAAAGGGACTACATTGCAACACCATTTCAGCCACTTAGACCACCTCCTATGCAAAGAAAGAAAGGGAGACCAAAGAAAATGAGAAGAAAGGGGCCTGATGAGATCCAAAATAAGACATCAACAAAGAGGGGTCTAACACACACGTGTAAGAATTGTCTGCAAATGGGTCATAACAACGGAACTTGCACCAATCCAACTCATCCGAACTCCATATTTTATAAGGTAAACAAATATGGTACTTTATTTATAGTTACATATTTGCATATGTTGCATATTTATATATTTTTTTTCTCAACATTGTCCTATCAGGCTACTAGCACCAATAACTTAAGCAACACTCAAGGACCGGACATTCTTTCACAAGACTCTGATGCTCCAACTTTTACTCAAACTGATCTCCCTTCTCAACTTCATGGTCAAGAACAAGTTAGACAAGTGCAAACGACTCAAGTAGGTACCAAAACTTCTTATTAATTTCTTTATTATTATGCTTCTAAACATATTTTATATTTTGTAGAAAAAGAAAGGTCCAACAGTTGTGGATGCTCGAGTTGGTATGGCAAAAGGGGGCCTAGATTCTTTTGATCTTTTAGCAACAATTGAGGCTATTCCACATATGGTATTTTTTGTTTTATCTAGGAACCAAGTTTTCTTGGTTTTGGTTTTTGCCAATTTGTTGATATATTTAGTAGCCTTTGGACTATTACTGATGTAATGCTGTGGTTTGTTCTGATGTTATGCTGTGGATATTATTTGGAAAAAGTCTAGCTATGGATTTTTATTTCTAGTATGTGTTGTGAGATCAGATTGTGCACAGTCACATTGTGTAAATTCTCTTAAATCAGATTGTGCACAGTCACATTTTTTGCTGTTGTTGAATAAGTCTTAGTAGATAGGGATTTTGAGTTGGATATTGTTTCTTGCTTCACTTTTTAGAAATAGCTAGGGGCTTAAATCAGCTAGTGTTCAGTTTTAAATTGCTTGTTGCAGCAAGTTATTGTAGTGCTTAAATCAGCTGATTCAGTGGGCTTCAAGGAGTGTTTTTTGCTTCTTTTAATTTCAATTTGCTAGAGTGTAGAATGGATCTTAAGTCTTCTGTGAGACAGTCTCTTTTTTTCTGCTGGTGTGCTGGAAGGGGGACTTGAAACTGGAGGCTTTCTTGACTGAAAATTGGTGTGTTAGCTGTGTTTACATGGCTTAAAAGAACCACCACAATGCCAAGATTGTTCCCTGATGCAACTGATATTAATTCAATCTAGGCTCTTCTAACTGTTGTCCCTATTCTTGTGATAGCATATGTCTGCCATTTCAATGGTAAAAAGTTCTCCACAGAGACATTTTACATCTTTTGTATAAGTTAACTCTACACTTTGTTTTGATATATTTGGTGCTATTTCCACATTCTTTGAAAATATGCTTGATGATCCTTCCAGGATAAAATTAGTTGCTGCAATCTTAATCAATTTTTCGTGGCCCCTCATAAATATAATTTGTTTGAAGCACAATATCTGTGGCATTGCATAAACATCCCACAAACAAATTGTGCATTTATTTGAACCACTCAAAAGATATCCTTTTTTGGCAATAATTTGGAAGTCATTTAAATGAACTTACCACTGTCAAAGACGTATACTTAAGAACCATTTGTCTTTATAGCAATTAAAGCTTGGTTTTGTAAGATACACGTAGCCCTATTCATTTCTCCATCTACTTGTATATATATTTTTTTCTATCTCACATATGGAGGGACAGAAGAAGCGCAATAATTTGGGATGATAAATATTCTTTTCCTAGTAAAAACAAAATTACCAACTAAAATACAAGGTATAGAAAATTAAAACAGAGCTTTTGGGGAAAACATGTCTGACCCAACATAACTTCTTGGAATTACAAAATAAATCAACAACCAAACATATACTAGAACTTGAAACATAACCTAGAACTTAAAATGCAAACATAACCTACAACTTTAACAACAAAACAACTAACATTGTGAATAAAATGGCACATAACACCCATGAAAAATGCACATAATTTTCTCTAATTTCTTGCCTACGACCACTGACCCTTGAAACTCCAGAAATCACCTCATCTACCACCTCATCACTGTCTTCTTTATTTTCAGAAATAATATTGCAGCTACTAGTAGTTGTTGCAAAAACAACTGGGTTTCCATTTGGTGACCAAAATGCTCTTTCGGGTTTGCACCAACGAGAAAAATTATATTGTTGAGTCTGACAACAGTAGTACAACCTTCCTTTTGATAGCTTTCTTTCTGACTCCACAACCCTAATTTGTACTTTCATATGACACTCACAAAAAAGGGTAGCTCCATATCTCAAATCAAGAGATTGCTTCACTTGCTTGGGCCTAAATGAAGTGGAAAAAGACATTTTTCTAAAACGATCAGTAAATAAAAAGAAAATCTGCAAGAGGGAAGAAGAGAAATGTAAGAAACAAGACACGTACAGTGAAAGAGGAGAAGAATGGAGGAAAAATCAGATTCTGATTTGGGGTATGTATGTTCAGCAAAAAAGGGCAAAATAGACATTCAAGTAGGAAAAAACCTAAAACTAGCTGCATTTCAGGCGCGTGGAACACACTGTGGGACGGAGGGGGCTAACTTGCTATTTTTTTAAAATCATAAGGGGGTTAGTTGCCTTTTTTTTTTATATAGGGGGGTTTTTTGCTTTTTTTGGATAACACAAGGGGGTAAAAACCAATTTGCCCCAAAGCACTAAATGTTAGTGGCATTGAGGAACTTCCAACTTGTGAATCTTGTTTAAAAGGAAAAATGAACAAAGCTCCATTTGTAGGACAATCAGAGCACTCCATAAATCTTTTGGATTTGATCCATACAGATGTTTGTGGACCGCTAAGAGTTAGTGGGAAAGGAGATTGTTCTTACTTCATCACCTTTACAGACGATCATAGTCAATTCGGACATTTGTATCTTATGAAGATCAAATTCGAAGCCTTTGAAAAGTTCAAAGAGTATAGGAATGAAGTAGAGAAACAATTAGGGCTAAGTATTAAAACTCTACGATCAGATCGAGGAGGAGAATACTTAAGCACCAAATTCTTGGATTATCTAAAGGAGAATGAGATTCTCTCACAATAGACTCCACCCGGCACACCCCAACTTAATGGAGTAGCTAAGAGGAGAAACCGCACATTGTTAGACATGGTGCGTTCCATGATGAGCTTCTTCGATGTACCAATATCCTTTTGGGGATACGCCTTAGAAATGGCAGCAAAGTTACTAAACCTAGTACCTTCAAAGTCGGTGCCAAAAGCAACCCTCTTACTATTATTTAAAGGTTTGGGGATCTCCCGCCTACGTAAGACGGACAGTGGGAGATAAGTTGGATAGTAGATCCATCTTGTGCAAGTTTGTGGGATACCCAAGAGAGTCTATGGGTTATTACTTTTATGATCCCTCAGAACAAAAGGTGTTTGTTTCAAGGAACGCCTACTTTCTAGAAAAGCAATTTCTACTAGATAGAAATGGCGTTGTTATAGAACTTGATGAAGTTCAAAATGATCAACAAATCCCACAGGTGGTGGAAATAATTGAATCACAAAAGCCTGATGCCCAAACTCTGAGAAGGTCAAACCGGGTCAAGAAGCAACCTGAAAGGTTCGGATTTCTTCATGAAATGGGACAGTCGAATAGTGATCCGAGGACCTATGAGGAAGCTATGTTGGACATAGATCCGGGACCCTGGCTTGAAGCCATGAGATCCGAAATGGACTCCATGTACTCAAACAAAGTATGGACTTTGGTAGATCCACCAAAAGGAATGATTCCCATTGGTTGCGAGTGGATCTATAAGCGAAAGCTTGGAGTAGATGAAGAAGTAACAACTTTTAAGGCGCGACTAGTGGCTAAAGGTTATACTCAGAGACCTGGTATTGACTTCGAGGAAACCTTTTCACCGATCGCAATGCCTAAGTCCATTTGGATTCTACTTGCCATAGCCGCATATTACGACTATGAGATATGGCAAATGGATATGAAAACTGCCTTTCTCAATGGAAACATTGAAGAGGAAATTTACATAGAGCAACCGCAAGGTTTCACACCCAAAGGGAGTGAGCAAATGGTTTGCAAACTCCAAAGGTCCATCTATGGGCTTAAACAAGCGTCTTGAAGTTAGAATTGGCATTTTGACAAAATAGTCAAATCGTTTGGCTTTGTCAAAAACGTAAATGAACCCTGTGTATATCAAAAGGCCAATGGGAGTTCTGTACAGTTTATTGTGCTTTATGTCGATGACATCCTTCTCATTGGGAATGAGATTGGAATGTTAGAGTACACTAAAGCATGGTTATCTATACAATTCTCCATGAAGGATTTGGGAGAAGCGTCCTACGTATTGGGAATACGTATCTATAGAGATAGATCAAAACGAATGCTAGGGCTATCCCAAACCCAGTATATTGACAAAATACTAAAAAGGTTTAGTATGGAAGAATCCAAGAAACGATTCATTCCTATGGGGCATGGCATTCGTCTCTCCAAGTCTGTGGCCCCTAAGACTAAGCTAGAGAAATGAAAGATGTCCCAAACACCCTATGCCTCTGCCATAGGGAACATAATGTATGCAGTTTAATGTACAAGACCGGATGTGGCACACTCACTAAGTGTTACGAGTAGGTTCCAATCTAATCCTGGTGAAAGTCACTGGTTGGCCGTAAAGACAATCCTCAAGTACTTCAGAAGAACAAAGGATTTGTGGATTCAAGTTTCCAATCCGATGTAGATGACCTCAAATCCACTTCTGGATTCATATTTTGCTCAATGGCGGCGCGGTAAGTTGGAAAAGTTCCAAACAAGACACCACGACCGACTCCACCATAGAGGCAGAATATATTGCAGCTTCTAAAGCTGCAAAGAAAGGTGTTTGGAAGAAAAACTTCATTCAAGAGTTGAATGTAGTGCCTAGCATAGCTGAGCCAGTTGTTGTCTTTTGTGACAACACCGGGGCAGTAGCACAAGCAAAGGAGCCTAGATCTCATCAGCGATCCAAGCACATATTGAGGCGATATCATTTGATCCGAGAGATCATTGATAGTGGCGACGTCCGAGTGGAGAGAGTTGCCTCAGAAGAGAATATAACAGATCCACTGACTAAGCCCCTAGGACAAAAGGTCTTTAAAGGACATCTTGAGAGGATGGGTCTCAAGGCCGTAGGGTATTGGCTTTAGGGCAAGTGGGAGATTGTTGGAAATAGTGCCCGGCAAGCTAATAGATTTGGCCTTGTAAAGCTATTTTCTTGTAAAAATAATCTTGATTGAATGATATCTTGTAGATGGCCACATTCATCTCATGCACCATATTACTTCACTGGCATTTGGATGAAGTCCTTAGATCACTTAAGACTATGGGACTTGGTCACACACTAGGTGGTGATCATGGAATAAGTCTTACACGGTCGTGATCTTAAAATATTCCAAGTCATAGGATCTTTAGAGACAGGACATTTAAGATCTGGATAGACTTGCACTAACGATGCATAAATCCAAGGGGTTGGATATTGCTCCATTCCATAAGCAACCATATGTGATACTGGTGCGTGTTAGTGGGTGCTTGTTAGAGAACAAGGTACTGAAGACCTATCGGAGACTCCACTAGGTAGCCATAATGGCAAGTCGGTAGTAGTTAGTTCTCCTACTTATGCTAGTGCATATTATTAGTCCTCTAACCTGAGGATCCATGGTAACCTTGTGTCCGGTCCTCATGCTTTGACTCATCCTTGGTCACTTAGCAGGCCGTTCGAGGTGAGATTGGGTATGAGCTACTTGGCATGGAGGTTTTTGAGATCTAAGAGGGAATCTGACTCCTCGCTTTTGTGAAGGGCGAGTAGTACATCTCCTATGCATTCTATAATGATCGATTTCAAGAAATCCTTGCGCAAGGTGGTATGACAATTTGGGAAAGGAGTTTTTCAAAGTTGAGGTCATACAAAGGAATCGGATATTTAGAATAGAAGCATAGAATCGAGGCTATTAGGGAGCCAACAAATATCTTGCCCTAGGCCTCTTTCTGGAGATAGGAGATGGAAGAACCGTATTTGCATGGAACGTGTAGAGCTCTAAATGGTTCTCATATAGACAATCATTTCGACGAATTAATTGGGTTCCATGGGCTTGAGGTTGGACATTGACCATGGAGATTAGGTACTCTTCAATTGATGAGATCGATTGAATAGAGTCGACTAGTTTAAAGGGAGTTTTAAACTAGAATGAATATTAAATATTCAAAAGTCACAACAGGTTGTGAGTCTATGTCCAATGAATGGTAGAACCCAATGGGTCACACACAAAACCCAAAAGGCCTTCCTAATTGATGGAGAAATTTTTCTAAGTGTTAGAAAGATAACCTTTTTCCATTGTCGATTTTTGGGAGACTTTTGAAGATTAATTTTAGCTTGATTAATTTAAGTGTTAAATTAATAAATTAATTTAAGGAGTTAGATTAGGCAAATAATTAAATATTTAATTATTTGGTGCCACATTGATCATCAATTGATCAAAGTTAACTTAAGGGGTTAAGTTGACTAAAGTAAACCTAAAGAGTTAAGTTTACTTGACTTAATTGTTAAGTCAAGGTTAATTAATTAAATTAATTAGATTATTTAATTAATGGAAGAACAAGAATTTTAAGAGGGAAAATTCAAATTGGATTTGAATTAACTTGGAATAAGATTCCAAGTTGGCAAGATGAAATTCAAATTCAATTGAAATTCAAATTGCCAACTTGCACACAACCAATTTTCGGTCCCCACATCCTCATGGGAGGTGTGATGCCACCTTGGCATCACACCTCACACACTATATATATAGATATAGAGCTGGACTAATTTTCGTGTAATTTTTCAGCATTAGAAAATCAAATTCTAAATGCTTTCCCTCCAAAAATCTTTCTAGGCAAGATATTCATGTGTTGAATTCTTCCTTTTCTTCCCTACCAAAACTCTCCAAAAACCGATCATACTCTATCTCCATCTTCAGATCTAATCCAACTTAGGATTTGGAGATTTATGATCTCATCTTTGGCGTGTGGATCAACGTTGGAGGCGATTTCGCGTGAGCTCGCTATTTCACAGTTTCCTGTAGATCGTTTGACTTTGCGAATTTTTTCTAGAAGCTGTGATGGGATTTTTGTTCCAGATTTTCTACTGAAGATAGCCTAAGGTGTTAGATATCTCACAGATTATTTTTTTCGAATTGATTGAGAATTTTGGTTGGTCAAATTCGGATCTGAATCTGCTGCACCAAATCCAGTCGCGAATCTGTCAACACTTGAAGATTTGGTTTTCTTCCTTGGATCTTGCTTCTAAAGGTAAGTATCTTCTTCTAATTCTAAATATGCTGCATGGTATGATCCTAGGATGACCGATTGGCATTGAATTTGGTGTTTTAATTTTGAATTATTGTGCATCCTAATGCTGATTGTTCCTTCACTGATATCTAGCCAGTTAGCTTGTATGTACTTGATTGTTGTACTTGATTGGGACTTGTTGTACTTGTTTGGATATTGTACTTGGGTCGAGTGCCAATCCTACTTGGAATGCTGGGAAACTTGGGACACGCCTTGCAGTCCGCCTGGGTGTCCAGGGTACGCTATGCGGTCAGCGTAGGTATCCGCAATACACTAAGCAATTCGCTTAGGTATCTGCTATGCGCCATACAGTCCGTATGGACACACCAATTGCATACCAAGCTATCACTCTATGAAAGTACTTGTTTGATTGGTATAAGGTGATCTGATATGCATGTCTTAACTCGTTTCATTATAATGCATATTCTATAAGGGTTTGCTTGCTCGTACTCGTTTCTACTTGCTTGTGAATTGTTCTTGGAGCAATAAGGTAGGAGAGTTTCCTGTTGCTACATTTGTTTTTGCTAAATTATAATTGTACTTGTATTGCTGTTGATCTATTGAGATGTTCTTCCCTTGACAGGTTCTATTATCGCTTGATAATTATCCCTCACTAAGTCCATTAGACTTACCCCCTCGTTTTCATTACTTTTGCAGGCATAGTGACCTAAGAATGAAAAGTTCTGACTTGAAGTATAGGGATGCTTCTTTTGTAATAGTTTGGTGTCTCTCTTTTGCCTATGGATCGCTAGATGGATAAGTGGTAACATAGAGATGTTGTGATATGTCAGAATAGATCGAGGCATCTTGATTCTGTGTATATATTTTGCTGTATACTTAAGATTTGAACCTTAGTTCGAATGTTATGGTTAATAGTATTATTTAAGTCAATGTTATTTTCCACTGCTTTTGAATTATTGTTTATATTATAAGGTTCAGAAATTAAGTTTGAATTGAGTTGATATCTCAGCTTTGGGTTACCCGTAGTGGGGTGTCACACTACTCTTCGGATTTTGTCTCACAAATTCAAAATTTAAATAAAATAGTGTCAATTAAGGACGAGGTAACACATAGTAATCAGTTTAAAACATGGCAACCAAGTTCGTAATCCATTTTCTTTTCAAAACTTATTTGGCTCTTTCATAAAATAAATCGGTTTAGTTATATAGTTCAAAAATCCAATATTTTTAAAGTATTTCAATAATGTAAACAGTGATTGCTTAAGCACCATAAAGCAAGAAACAAATAGTTCGATCAAAGTCAAAAAGCAATATGGAATGGAACAAGCAACAAATTTCTCAATCTCAATATAGAAAGGACTGATTGGCAATAATATATTTACAAGCATATATGTTATTTGCCCAGCAAAGAGACCTCATATTTTCGAGCATGAATCACTTGATAGGTGTAGAAAGATTTCCTCAGTTGTTTAGACAACTCACAACCTTACTTCCTTGTCAATCCAAGGACTAATATAAGATTACCTGATTTATCAGCAAATTAATTCTCTAAACCATGTATATGAGCGCATTTAGTTTCCATTGAACTATAAGACTTAATTTGTTCTATTCTGGCGTATTCTTTTAATCTATGTTTCATAATTAGATGCTTAGGTTAATTAAATGTGTTACCTTTAGTTCAATCAGTCAATAAATGAATGATTGGTTTGATTGTCTTCAGTTCGTAACATCACTGATGTCTCATTTAGTATTCTAATACTCAATAGGTCTTTGTTGTTATAAAATTCAAGTTCAATTATATCTAATCTTAAACAACCCCAATCTCACAAATACATGGTGCTCTCAGTATCGTGAGACTCTACTTATTTGAGTCCAATCATTCTCATTTCCATTATCTAAAGCGCCAAACATCTTAATACCTTTTATATGCTTAGGTTGACTGAAGTCTTAAATTATTCAACCCATTTTGCTCATTTTATAATACATAGAGATTTATAAATTAGTTGGATTCTCCTA
Source organism: Jacaranda mimosifolia (assembly GCA_018894105.1). NCBI lineage: Eukaryota > Viridiplantae > Streptophyta > Magnoliopsida > Lamiales > Bignoniaceae > Jacaranda > Jacaranda mimosifolia. The sequence goes on from CM032126.1 coordinate 23,835,723, forward strand.
GTTTATTAGGTCCAAATCTGATAATTTATTTTTGTTCTAACATTCATACAACTTAATCTCTAAATTAGACTTAATCCTACCTTGTTTATAACATGTCATGTTATTAGGTCCAAGGATAAAAATATAAATCTATATTTCTCAACTTACTAAAATTAGATCTTGTAATTCATTCATAGGTCAACACTTATAAATTCAATCATTGACTTGAGCCAAAATATAATTTAATAATCTTGATTTAATAAATATTTTAGTTGGAATTGTAACAATCAATGGAATTAATATTTAAAATAAAATTTACCCATTGGATTGAATTAGGATCTATTCTCACATTAGGAATAGCCTAGATGAGCTTAGAAATGACTTTTGAGTCTTCTACCAAGCCACCACAGAAGGTCGCCGCCATGTGCTGGCGCCGAAGATGGGAGCCGCACCACCAAGGGTTATGCTTCGATGCACTGGACAAAACCCCAAAGTTAATTTCACAAAACTCCTTTGTTTGGCCGTCTAATTAGCTTCTGAACCCTGCAGCTCTACCCTAGCACCATCGCATTCAATTCTCCGCACTGTTGCTCATTTTGCCAAATTAAGTCCATCAACAGCTAGCCTATGATTTTCTGATCTTAACCCCTTAAAGCTCATTGAAGTTCCATCAACGAAGGTGGTGGAATCACCATCTCCCATCGCTAGCTGGCCACCCTCATTTGTTCGCCACATTGAATAGAGTAATCCTACAGTGTTAGATTTGGGCTTTATGGCCGAAATCTGGGCATGGTGAGTGAGAGAGATGTTGGGTAATCTATTGAGAATTTTGGCCCCTGATATTTGTAATGTTGAACAATTATGTCCTGACTTAAGTACTTTTTAGTTCGTAAACTTTTAACTTCCACATATTGGCTTCTAAGTTTTAGAATTTTGGGCAATTAAGTACTTATCTCACTTACGATTAAATCCCTCAACTCCCAATAATTATGCATAAGCTTTATTAAAAATTCAATTCAAAATTATTCTCATCCCAGTTTATTGAATTTGTATTTTACTTTGTTGAAACGATAGTTTATATTTAAGGATCAAAATTTGGGGTGTTAAAACTCTCCACTCCTTAAAAAAATGTAGACCCCACATTCTCATTTGCAATTTGGAAGTACTTAGAATGTCATCACCTATATTTTATTGTTTCTAGAATGATTTTTGGGCAAATCTTTTCTAATTTGATTCTTTCTACATATTTTCTTCTTTATTCCCAAGTAATTTCTGTTTTACTGAGGTGGGAAGAAAAATCTCTATTACTTGGGATTACTCATGTAAGTCTGTCAATTTGTTTAATGCTTATACTAAGTGTCTCCTATTTATTATGTGTCGTGAAAGGATTGGCTTGACCTGAAACTTATAATTAGGATTCCTTGCAATATTCCTACATTCTTTCATTCTTTTGATCTAAGTGTTTGCACTTAGATGACACACTAACCATATTTTTTTAGGAAATTCCATCAATTAACAAAAGTTGACTCTATTTTAGTAAGGCAACCGAAGGCGAAAAATCCTATATCCTAAACGAGAGAATCCTATTTTCACAACTTAAGTTTTCTTAAGACATATGCAATCACTTTCTTATAATCTATTCTTTGGTTAAAGTATAAACACATAGAACAATCATGTACATTCTGTAAGATGAACAATAACTAGCACAAAGCTAATCATTTTCTTTATTTCACAAAATCTCTTCATACATTTTCCCATGTACTAAGATCGCCAATTTTTCTTGTTTAAGTTAGTCAACGAATCCACCACCTAGCAAAAATCTTGAATACACCTGTGGTATTAATGGGCAGAATCTAAAGGACTTTGTACTTCTGACATATTCCCTAATTATCTTCAATTGTCTAAAATCTTGTCTTTAGTAGGATTACTCTACTATCTCTCATAAGGTTACATTCCATGAAATATATCTCTTTCCCAATTGATACTCAAATTACTAACTAGACATTTAACTTGAATTTCTATAAGTATTTGCACCACCAAGCAAAAATATAGTGTCTCTTTCATCATTCCAAGTATACCAAATGCTCTTAGAAGAATCATTGAAAACTAATCCAACAAATCAGAATATATGTTGCAAGGACATTGGTCAACCATATAACATTATTTCAACTCGTAGTATCCATATCATGAATAGAAGGTAATTCTCAATGTATTATTTCCTTGGATTTCTAATTAATCATATCCTTATCTTGGCTCAACCTTAGATAAACTATAGACCATTACAACAAGCCAAGTAGTTTATGTGCGACAAGGTATTTCAGTCTCATACTCAAATAGGCTCATCTGATTCTTACCATTATCCCACAAGTCTGTATCAATAATTTATGGTCTTTTCTCGATCCTTAGGGGATTCCTTCACATTTTTCAACCAATGCCTTTATTGTCTAGTTTCTAATCCTTTCATAAACTTTGGCGAATGAAATCCAAGAAATTACCCGAGGTGCTTTCTATAAGGGCTTTTTATGATACTTTTAGAGCTATTGGCCTAGTCACATTTATTACTAACCCACAAAAGTATCATTTCACTATAAGTATATTCTATCCAAATGCCCCTCTGATTCTATCCAGATTCTACTGGTTTAGTTGCGCTTATCAATAAACCACAAAAAGCATCATGTCACCACAACTAGATTCTATCCTATGCCTACTTGCTTCAGAACCTATTCATAAGGTTGACGTGAGGAGTTGGTGCCATCGTCTATCTCTTCCTATATATTTCCAGTTAGAGTGTTCTCTACATGGTGTTAGAACCTATTAGTTTGGATAATTGGTAACTATCCACTGTGACGCAATTGGCTTATGATTGTGCTCGATTGATACTTTCAATTAACATTAGTTTCCGACATTTCAAGATTTTAGCTTGAGAAGACAACCTAGATCAATTTACCTGCAGTGTTGAACTTAAAATATTTTCGAATAATGTTAAGGCTATCATGCTATTGCAGAGCATAGTACACTTGAATATGAGATAAGACTTTATAGAATTCAAGTCGGTGAGCACAATTATGTTTGCAAGCGAGTTTCTATATATATATGTATATATATTTATCTAGTTCTTAAGAATACTGGAATTTTCTTTATTAAACTTATCAATTGATAAATCAATGTCAAAGTTTCTATTTCATTCTTGAAGATATGGGATAGCAAAAGGTGGTCGAAAACTTTGTGGAGCTCATTTAATACATGCAATTTCATCTATACATGACCACTACTAGCATTTCTATCAGTGTATGTATAAATGAATCTCATTCTCGAAACTATTTGGATTTTCAATTATTCTAAATTGGTCGCTTTAATTTGTGATGAGAAAAACTAGCTACATCTGATATATTCTCTATAAGATTATTTGTAAAATCGTTGTTTAATATATGGATATGCGATAATGAGTCGCTCTTATCGGTACTTATTAAAGCTTTAAATATTATTTCAATCTCCATAATTTAAGATCCTAGTCTTCCATTGTCAAGGTTTAGGTAGGGTTTCTTATTTCAAGATGTGGACCTTTGTTCTTCCTTTACATATCTTATATCTTTAAATTCCGATAATTGATAATATCTTATCACTATAATAGCCCCCATCCTTTATCACTATCCTTATGGATCAAGGTTCCAGTGATAATTCTTTTTATCCATCGTTTCCATTCAACTACTTTAAATTCTTCCTTGGTTTTTATATCCGTACCTGATACTTTCCTTTAAGGTTCAGTATTAGCTATAGATGCCTCATACATTCCTTAACAAACGTTATTCTTCTCTCTTTGAATGCATAATGTGTTTTCCTCGTACTCCATTCTTATAAACAATCTTTCTCTATTTCTTATTCGTTGCCATCTTGTAGTTACACTAGTGAGCTCTCTCACTATTAATAAGTAAGTCCTATGGATATTTGAATCATAACCATATATGCACGTTAATTATCAATCATTTTAAAATATTTCATTATAGGAAGTATATCCTATTTCTCTTTCAAATAACACAATGTAGTTATGCTGATCAATTTTCCCTTCTGAATGCTGATTTTTGAAATAATAATATCGTCTCGATCCCAACTATATATATGTCAGAATACTAATTATCCTAAAATGATCATTTGCCTCTCAACTGGTATTATCACAAGATACTTGCTTAGCAATGTGATACCAAAAGTGTTATTCTTCCAGATGTTAATGAAGTCATATGCTTGATGTCTCAAGATTGACAGACTAGATATTAGCTTGTCATTCCAACACTAATCCTTTACTCTTTTGATATCAAGCAATATCCTAGAAGTTCACATCCTAGCTAGATTTTTCATGTCAAATTTAGCCTCCATTAATCCCAATATTCCATATTCCAAGGAGATTCAAATTAGCAACATACTACTTTCCCTAAATAGTCATATTACTTAAGTTATAATACACTCTTATGCCCAAAGTAATGAACTAAAAGGATCTTTTACTCAACAAATTTAGCTCTATCTAAAATGATCATCGACCTACGTATCGGCTAAAGTGCTCTCAAACAAGTTTGTAATCAATGCAAGTTCCCAAGAATATTATTCTTCCCAACTATAAGAGTCATAAGCTCGATACCTTAGGAGTTACGGATTATACATTGGTCGATCACCCAATCATAACCCTTCACACCCTTCAGATCGAATATTATCCCAACAATTCATGTCCTATTCAAATCTCAGAGTCATACTTAATCTCTGCTAACCAAAAACTATATGGAGGATCATATCTTAGTGCAACTCAGATTTTCAAACCCAAACTCTGATTCCACCTCTGTAACACCCCGTCCGTGAGGTGCCTACTCAGTGAGGTGTTACTCATTCATTTCCACAAGCTTTCTGGATAAAACAAAATAAACCTTTCAAAATCAAGATATTTACTTTTCATAAGTAACATCCATTAACAGCTAAACTTGTCACTGGGAATATCATAGATCACGCTAAGCATTTTCAAACCCATATGTCATACCCTTATTTGTAACTTAATAGATTACAGTTTGCATATTTGTATATTAATTAAGTTTATTACCTCTATCACGCGATTTGGGCTTTCTTCATCAGTTGTTCTTATCTGGGACAAAGAATAGAAAGAAACAATACAAGTATCATAAGTCCGAGTAACTTAATGATTCATTAAAGAATAGGTAACAAAAAAATATACATGGTAATAATAACCAAACATGGGATTAATAAAGAATATTTAAGATTATTGCAGGTACATAGGGGTATAAGGTGCATAAAGAAATATAATTATCTAGGAAAGTCAAATGATTTCAAAGTAATAATCATTTTGCAATTCAACTATTGGTGGTTCTCATACCTTGTCACTCCACTTTCAAAAATAATAAAATCCTTATCCATTTACATTCTGAGTGATTGTCTTAGATAATTGATCAACCAATATGCATGGCTTACAGCATGCCTCATCTCGCTCATAGATAGCTACCTCCAACTAGTTATGAGATAAGATTATAATCAGTAGTGTACTGGCTGGAAGACTAGCTACCGTTGGCCTGATGCCGCCTAGTCGTCTTTCGATGCCAATCCCAGGGCCTAGCTTTAAGGATATTCAGTTAATCAGTATAGTTTAAAATATCCAACAACATTCTCAAATAGTATTTTAACTTGCCATAACCATTAGTGAACACATGGATCAGTACATGATTATAATCAATAGTACAAGAAGGCAAGCATGAGATTAGTAAAGTAGTACTTTATAGAATACTCATCAGATTTTATCTCACAAACGTTGAATGCAAATAAAATAGTGTCAATTAAGGACGAGATAGTACATAGTAGTCAATGTAAAACATGGCAATGTGGACCAAGTTTGTAATCCATTTTCTTTCAGATCTCATTTAGCTCTTTCATACAATAAATAGGTTTAGTTATATGGTTCGTAAATCCAATATTTTAAAGGTATTTCAATAACTTAAATAGTGATTGCTCAAGCACCATAAAGTAAGAAATGAGTAGTTCTATTAGAGTCAGAGAGCAATATGGAATAGAATGAGCAACATATTTCTCAATCTCAGTATAGAAAGGGTTAAGCATCAATAATATATTTATTAGCATAGATGTTTTTTCCCCAGCAAAGAAACCTCTTATTATCGAGTATAAACGCAATTTATAGGTGTAGAAAGATTTCCTTAGTTGTTTGGATAGCTCACAACCCTATTTCCCGATCAATCCAAGGACTAATATAAGATAACCCGAGTTATTAGCGGATTAATTCTCTAAATTGTGTATATAAGCACAATTAGCTTTCTTATTGAACTATAAGGCTTAATTTATTATATTCTAGTATATTCTTTTAATATTTGTTTCATACTTAAAACTTAAGATAATTAAATATTGTACCCTTAATTCAATCAGTCAATAAACGGATTATTAGTATCATTGAGAGGTTTGGTCAATTAGGTGTTGTCATGGATAATGAGCTCCTTGTGGATTTGATCCTTCAATCATTACCTAACACATTTGACCAATTCATTATGAACTTCTACATGTTCATGTAAGAAGTAACGATTAATGAATTAGTTAATACGTTAGTAATCATCGAGGAGACTATAGACAAAGACAAACCTTTTACACTTGTTTCCTCATCCAAGTCTATAGACCCTAGGGATGCTAGAATGGGAGGTGAAGGAAAGAAGAATTCTTCCTCCAAAAGGAAACAAACCTTGAAAAGTTCAAGGGGAATTGAGAATATCAAAGACGTTAAAATTGGAGCTACATGTTTCCATTATGGCGAAAAAGGGCATTGGAGAAGAAATTGCAAAGCTTATCTTACTACTCTTGAGAAGGGTATGTACTTCATTGAAGTGCACTTGACGACTAGTTTTTCTTCATGGGTATTTAATACCGCATGCGGTTCTCACCTTTGTAATTCATTACAAGGGTTAGAAAGAAGAAAGAGTCCCAATGAAGGGGATATGATCCTACGCTTAGGAAATAGAACAGAAGTTGCAGTCATGGTCCAAGGCATAATCAAGTTAGACTTGGGAATTCCTAAATTGTACTTGATTCTTGTTATTATGTACCTAATCTTGTTAAGAATATTATTTCAATTCCTGAATTGGATAAAGAAGGATATGATTTTTCTATATCTAAGGAGAACTTGAAAGCATTAAAGAATGGTTCTTTAATTGCACAAGGTACATTAAACAATGGATTGTACATCTTGGATTCCCAACCTTTATTGATGCACATTCAATCAAGTAAAAAAAAGTTAGATATCCAAGAAGATGCCATTCTTTGGCATGCAAGACTTGGGAATATTTCTAAAAATAGGACGAACAAATTAGAAGCTCTCAAAGCACTAAATGTTAGTAGCATTGAGGAACTTCTTACTTGTGAGTATTGTTTAAAGGGAAAAATGACCAAGGCTTCTTTCTTTGTAGGACAATCGGAGCAAACCACAAGTCTTTTGGATTTGATCCATACAGATGTTTGTGGCCCACTAAGAGTTAGTGCGAGAGAAAGCTATTCTTACTTTATTACCTTCACCGATTCGGACACGTGTATTTTATGAAGTACAAGTCCGAAGCCTTTGAAAAGTTCAAAGAGTATTTGTATGAAGTAGAAAAGCAAAATAGAGTTAGTATTAAAACTCTTTGACCGGATCAAGAAGAAGAATACTTAAGTACCAAATTCTTGGATTATCTAAAAGAGAATGGGATTCTCTCTCAATGGACTCCATCCGACACACCCCAACTTAATGGAATAGCCGAGAGGAGAAATAGTACCTTGTTGGGCATGGTGCGTTCCATGATGAGCTTCTCCGATATGCCTATATCTTTTTGGGGATACGCCTTACTAATGGCGGCAAGGCTATTAAATGTACCCTTAAAGGCCATGCCAAAAACACCACATGAGATGTGGTATGACAAAGCACCATCTTACCAATATTTAAAGGTTTGGTGGTCTCCCGCCTACGTCAAGCGGTTAATAGGAGACAAGTTGGATAGTCGATCCTCCTTGTGCAAGTTTGTGGGATACCCTAGAAAGTCTATGGGTTATTACTTTTATGATCCCTCGGAGCAAAAAGTGTTTGTCTCGAGGAACACCACCTTTTTGGAAAAGGAGTTTTTATTAGATAGAAAAGGCGTTGTTGTTGAACTTGATGAAGTTCAAGAGGATCAAATCCCACAAGTGGTGGAAATAAGTAGTGAGCCTTGCACACATCCTCTACATAGGTCAGATCAAATTAAGAAGCAGCTCAAAAGGTTTGAATTTCTTTGTGATATGAGCTAATTGTATACAGATCCGAAGAACTATGAGGAAGCTATGTTGGACATAGACTCTGGACATTGGCTTGATGCTATGAGATCCGAAATGGACTCCATGTACTCTAACAAAGTATGGACTGTGGTAGATCCACTAGGGGGAATCGTTCCTATTGGTTGCAAGTGGATCTATAAGCAAAATCTAGGAGTTGATGGAGAGGTAGTGACCTTTAAGGCATGACTAGTGACAAAAGGTTATACTCAAAGACCTAGTATTAATTTCGAGGAAACCTTTTCACTAGTTGCAATACCTAAGTCCATACGGATCCTACTTGCCATAGCCGTATATTATGACTACGAGATATGACAAATAGATGTGAAAAACCGCTTTCGTCAATGGCGACAATGAACAAGAAATTTATATGGAGCAACCATAAGGTTTTACATCCAAAGGGAGTGAGAAAAAGGTTTGCAAACTCCAAAGGTCCATTTATGGACTTATGCAAACGTCCCAATCTTGGAACATACATTTTGATAGTACAGCTAAATCATTTGGCTTTATCAAAAAATATGAACTACCTATGTGTATACAAGAAGGCGAGTGGAAATTGTGTACAGTTTATTGTGCTTTATGTCGATGACATCCTTCCCATTGGGAATGAGTAGAAATGTTATAGCAGATTAAAGTGTGTTTATCTACTCAATTCTCCATGAAAGATTTGGGAAAAGCATCATACATATTGGGAATACGTATCTATAGAGATAGATCAAAGAGGATGCTAGGGTTATCCCAATCACAGTACATTGACAAAATACTAAAGCGGTTTAGTATGGAAGAATCCAAGAAGGGATTCCTTCCCATGGGACATGGTATTCATCTATCTAAGTCTATGGTCCCCCAAACTGAGGTAGAAAGACAAAAGATGTCCCAGATACCTTATGTGTCCGCTATAAAGAGCATAATGTATGTAGTTCGATGTACAAGATTAGATGTAGCGCACGCTCTGAGTGTCACGAGCCCCTTTCAATCCAACTCTGGTGAATGTCACTAGATGGCTGTTAAGACAATCCTTAAGTACTTAAGAAGAACTAAGCAGTTGTTTTTGGTATACAGCAATAGAGAATTGAAACTCAAGGGGTTTTCGGATTCAAGTTTTCAATCCGATACAGACGACCTAGAATCTACCTCTGGATTCATATTTTACCTTAATAGTGGTATGGTGAGTTGGAAAAGTTCCAAAAAAGACACCATAGCCGATTCAACCACTGAGGCAGAATATATTGCGGCTTCGGAGGCTACAAAAGAAGGTGCTTGGATCAAAAACTTCATCCAAGAGTTGGATGTAGTGCCTAGAATGTTTGAGCTTGTGGTTATCTTTTGTGACAATAACGGTGTGGTTGCACAAGCTAAGGAGCTAAGATCTCATCAGCGATCCAAGCACATTTTGAGGTATTATCATTTGATATATGATATCATTTGATTAGAAGCAACATCCGAGTGGAATGGATTGCCTATAGAGAGAATATAGCTGATCCACTAACTAAACCTCTAATGTAGAAAGTCTTTAAAGGACATCTTATAAAGATGGGTCTTAAGACTGTAGGGCATTGGCTTTATGGCAAGTAAGAGATTGTTGGAATAGTGCCCAGCAAGCCAAAGAGATTGACATGTAAACTATTTCACTGGCGATACAATCTTGATTGAATGGTATTATTCTTATATGACCATCTTAATCTTATGCTCATATTACTTCGCTGGCATATGATTGAAGCCCTTAGATCACATAAGACTAAGGGACTCGGTCAGTTCACTCGATGGTGATCATGGAATCGTGATTTTAAACATCCCAAGTCATAGAATCTTAAGAGACGAGGCATCTAAGATCTGGATAGACTTGTACTAATGATGCATAAATCCAAGGGTTGGGTGTTGCTCCGTTCCTTGAGGAAGCCATATGTGATATAGGTGCTTGTTAGAGAACAAGGCACTGGACACCCACCTAGAGATCCCACTAGATAGCCGTTGTGGCAAGTTGGTAGTGGCTAGTTCTCCAACTCATGCTAGTGCATATAATTAGTCATTTAACCTAAGGATTTATTGTAACCTTACGTTTAAGTCATCATGCTTTGACTCATCTTTGGCCACTTAGTGGGTGTTTCGGTAGTGATTGGGCATGAGCTACTTAGATAGGGAGGTTTATGAGATCCAAGATGTGATCCGACTCCTTGTCTTTGTGAAGGGCGAGTACGTCTCCTATGTGTTCTATGATGATCAATTCCAAAGAGTCCTTGGCCAATGCAGTATGACAATTCGGGAAAGGAGTTTTCGAAAGATAAGGTCACAAAAGGAATCGAATATTAAGAATAGATGCATAGCATTGAGATTATTAAGGAGCCAACAAAAATCTTACCCTAGGCCTTTTTCATGGAAATAGGAGATGAAAGGATCGTATTTGCATGGTACGCGTAAAGCTAGAATGGTTCATCATAAGCATTTATTCGGCCAATTGTTGGGCTCCATGGGCTTGAGGTTGGACATCGACCATGAAGATTGGATACTCTTCAATTAATAGAGATTAATTGATATGATTCGGTTAGTTTAAAAGGAGTTTTAAACTAACGTGAATATATGATATTCCAAAGTCATAATTGTTGTGAGCTCATGTCCAATGAGCAGTAGAACCTAATAGGTCACACACGAAAGCCTATTAGAATTCCTAAATAATGAGGAATAACTTTCTAAGTGTTAGAAAAACTCCAAGAGGATCGAAAATGTGAGGAAGAAATCTTGATGCAATTTTTAGTCATTCGGTTTCATCAAATTAATTGTTAAATTGATCCAATTAAATTAATTCTTAATTTAATTTGGTACCATATGATTATCAATTGGTCAAGTCAAATTTAAATAGTTAAGTTTGGTGACTTAAATGTTAAGTCAATATTTAATTAAATTAAAGTGTTTAATTTAATTAAATGGAAAAATGAGATTTGGAGGGAAATTTAAAATTAAGCTTGCAAGTTGGCATGCATAGTTGGCATCTCCCCGGGAGGGCATCACACCATCCTTCCTATATATATAGATATAGAAGGGGGTAGCCAACAAAGAGAATCAGTCACACTTTTTGCATCTAATTGTTAGATAAAAAATTCCCTCCAAAAGTGATTCTTTCATGAGTTGAGGTTTCACTCTCTTCTTCCTCCCCTCCATTTTCAGCCTTCAACCTAGCTCTCTTCCTTCTTGATTTTTTCAGCTAAATTGAGAAGGAAAGGATAGTCCAAAGGGGTGTGGACTTTGACATTAGATGCAAGACGTATTACGAATTGCTTGCTTTGGTGATCCTCTATTCCAACAGAAACTTTGAGGTCTCTGTTCGAGGTCTTGCCAAAGGAGTATGATCAAATGTTGATCATGCCTAGCTGCGCCAGTAGTAGTTTCCTCTCGGGAAAGAAAGCTCTTCTTCTACCTTTGATTGGATTTTGCTCAAGAGGTAACAATCTAACCTTAATCCAATTTATATGCATGATTTAGATCCTTGTGGTGGTGTAAGATAAGTTAGATTTCAGTTTTTAAATTGGATCCTTAGCCTTACACCTCTTCTAGTTTTATGGCTGAAATCTGAGCATGATGAGTGCGGGAGACGTTGGGCAATCCGTTGAAAATTTGATAAAGTTTCGTCCCTAAGTTTATATACATTAACCAATTTTCCGGGGTTTCAATTTGCTCCAAATGTTTTCCAACTTTAAACTGCCTTCAATCGAGTCCGTAGACTTCAATGTGGTCCTTGTGTAATTTTACCCTTGCAATTTTCCCCGTGACATTTGTAATTTTGGGCAATTATGTTCTGACTTAAGTAGTTTTTAGTCCTTAAACTTTTAACTTCCACATATTGGCCTCTATGTTTTGGAATTTTCGATAATCAAGTCCTTATCTCATTTATAATTAAATCCCCTCAACTACCAATAATTATGCATAAGCTTTATGTAAAATTCAATTCAAAATTATTCTCATCCCAGTTTATTAGATTTGTATTTTCCTTTGTTAAAACAATAGTATATATTTAAGGATCAAAATTTGGGGTGTTACAATAGCTGCAGCCTGGAAGAATATTTGAATCACCTTTGAGAAATAATTGAAGTGCTGAGAGAGCAAAAGTTATATGCAAAATTAAAGAAGTCTTATTTCTTCTCAACAAGTTTGGTTTTTTTTAAGCTATGTTATTTTTGCGAAAGGCATCAAGATGGATGGAATTAAAGTTAAGGTGATTTTAAGTTGACTAATCCCTAAATCTATTCATGGTATTCAAAGTTTTCATGGTTTTTCTTTTTATCATAGGTTTATCAAGAATTTCAGTACTGCAATTGCACCTATGACTGAATGCTTGTGTAGTGGCATTTCAAGTGGATCAAGGATGCTCAAAAGAGCTTTGATCTTCTTAAGAGAAAGGTCATAAAGGCTCCAATATTACAACTACCAAAATTTGAAAATGTTTTTAACGTTAATTGTGATGCTTCAAATGTGAGAATTGATGTTGTTCTTAGCAAAGAAGACAACCTTATTTCCTTCTTTATTGAAATGTTGAACAAATCTCATTATAATTATGCTTATGACAAAGAATTCTTTACTATTGTTTGTGCAATGGATCATTTGCAGTATTATCCTTTACACAAGGAGTTTGTTCTCTATTCAAATCATGAAGCATTGAAGTACATAAATGCTCAATAAAAATGGAATTCTCAGCATGCTAAGTGCGTTGAGCATTTATAAGCCTTGAATTTTGTTATCAAGCATAAATTCGATGTTATTAATCATGTGTTAGATGCTCTTAGCCAGAGAATTCTCCCCTATGCATTTTGAAAATAAAAGTCATTGGCTTTTAGATCCTCGAAGATCTTTATAAAGATGATCCATACTTTGGGAAGATTTGGGAAGACTGCCCGAAAGATCCATTTAAACATTCTTAATTTAAGATAGCTTTCTTTTTAAAGAATTGGCTATGTGTTCCAAATTGTTCTCTAAAATAAGCAATTATCTACGAAGCATATAATAGAGTTCTTTTTGGACATTTTGATAAAGACAAAGCTCTTGAACTTTTTCAAGAAAACCTTGTTGGCCTAAGATGGAATGAAATGTCAAGCATTGTGTTGAGAAGTATAGAACTTGTTGTATTGCTAAAAGTCATAGACAACATACTGACTTACACACTCCATTACTAGTTCATTAGCCCATGGAAATATGTAAGTACAGATTTTGTAGTTGGTTTACCTCGCACTCAAAGGAATAAAGATTCGATCATGGTGGTTATTGGTCGATTCTCTAAAACTACACATTTTGTTCCTTATATAAAACTTTGGATGTTTCACATATTGCTTATATTTATTTTAAAGAAATTGTGAGACTTCACGGCGTTCCAAACACTAATACATTTGATCGAGATTCAAAGTTCATGAGTTATTTTTGACGCACACTTTATAAGAAGCATAGAAGTAAACTACAATTTAGTTATTCTCATCACCTTAAATTAATGGACAAATGGGGGTTATCAATAGAAGTTTGAGTAATTTCTTGAAAAGTTTGGTTGGTAAAAATATTCGTCAATAGGATATAGTTTGGCTCAATTCAAGTTTGCTTATAATTGGTTTTCTAGCCAAACAACTGAAAGGAGCCCTTTTGGGATAATCTATGACAGCGATCCCATTAATCTAATATATTTGGCTTCACTTCTAATTACTCATCATTTAGGAGTGATGAAGAGAATCATGCTAAGCACATCAAAAAGTTGCATGAGCAGGTTCGATAAAAAAGTTTCAAGCATAATGAGAAGTGTCAAATGATAACCAATAAGTATTGAAAGCCAACAACTTTTAAGGAAGGTGACTAGGTGTGGATTTATCTTCGCAAAAAAATTTCTCCCTGTGGTCATTATGGAAAATTGCAACCAATGTTCTACGAACAATTTGTGAGATTGCTGGTAAAATTAAATTGCCAAATGACTATGGCATTTCAGCAACTTTCAATATTGCAGATCCTTCTCCTTATATTAAAGATAAACTGGATTGAGACTCAAGGGCCAGCTTTTCTAATTGAGAGAGATGACACCGAAATATTTCAAGATGAATTATGGAATGAAGATACAAGTTGTAATGAAAGGAGTAGTTTTTTGTGCAAAAAAATGGTACCTAAGTATGTTGTATCAATAGGTTCACTTGGAATCAATTTTTAAGCTACTGTGGCAAATTTTAGGTCAACTTCTCGGGATATTGCTTTCATTGGGAGTGAACTACATCTTGAGACATCATCATTGGAATTCTGTGGATATTTAGTTTCTCATGCAATAAATGATTCTCAAAATGCATTTTTCTATAGAGAGTTATGTTGAAATTGCTAAGGATTGCCAGATTAGTGCTTATTTATGGCAGGCATCGAACATATCAAGGGATCATTCGATTTATGATCAATTTCAATAATTTTTTATTTGATTTCTTGATTAATGAGTTTTTTATACTCTTTCTTAATATTTCCTAGTTAAACTCATTAGTTTTTTTCATTTTCTAAGTCATTCTTGATAACACCACATGTTGTATTCATTTTCAATAGACTATTTTAAAGATTTTAATTATATTTGAGCTTTTGGCTTATAAGAAGATAAATCTTCCTATTCTTACTCTAAAATTTTACGTGGATTCCTAAAGTGGTGGGTGCTATTACACGTTTGAGTAGTATCTTGAGTTCATCCTACTTCTCCAGACTTTTCCAATGTTATTATGGTTCACCTAAAAGAACCCTAAAGTAATATACATAACTGACTATTAATTCTCCCTATTAATGGCTACTCCTTATGCCTCTCATTCTCTATCTCCCCATTATCTATTAGACCTGGCAAAAAATTACCCAAACCCACGGGTACCCAAAAAAATACGGGTAATGGGCCTTATTTTTTGTACCTAATAAAATACGGGTAATTTTACCCGCCGTCTAATTACCCACCTTTTTTTGGCCCAACCCGCGGGTATCCACGGGTAACCCATGAATAATTTTTTATATTTAAAATTTTAATTTTTCTCTAATTTTTGAAACTATTTTGGAAGGTGTAACACTTTTTTTTGTTAATGATATCAACAATATTTAAGTGGTGTTTAAACTTTTAATTCAAAAAACTTTTGACATATAATGAAATTTAAATTTAAACTTCGAAATATAATATAACTTAAATTTAATATATGTTTAAATATTTAAGTTGTAGTTTTCAAACTAAAATATTTGACATGCTTTAAAATATTTATTCAATACAATATTTGAAATTTGTAGCCTCTTTTATTAATTTTATTTAGGTAACATTTAAATAATATTATGTAAATTTAAAAAAAATACTAATTTTTCTTTAAATATAAAAAAAATAAATAGTATAGGTACCCGTGGATTACCCATTACCCATAGTCATGGATAATGGATCCTCCATCTCATACCAGACAAAAATCAGGTAATTTTACCCGCGGGTAAATTTACCCAACCCATTCTTACCCGCTCTTGAGTTACCCGCGGGTACCCATTTGCCAGGTCATATCTATAACTCCTTCCTTCACTCTTTCCCACTCTCATTTCCCCTCTCTCCATTATCCATAACTCTCTTTTCAATCACTTTTGGCCATAGCTAGGGTCTTTCTAAGGTTCTTTTCCACTCTTCCTATTAGAGGAAACAAATTGTCATGAACATAAACAAAAGGGTATGCTATGTATTATAATCTGAAAAAGTTATGTCTTTTTGTTATGTATAAATTCTTTCAATTGATAGTGTCTTAATTATAAAATTTTACAAAATTTTTAAAATGCATCGTGATGACAAAAAAAAAAAAAAATGTTATTACATAAAATATTAGACAATTTTTATTATAATGAATAAAAACTTGCAAAAAAATATACAGCATACTCAAAAATAATTTATGCGTGCGAGGACCTCATGCTCTAGTCGTGATCTAAAACAACTTTTCACAACAACAAAATATTCTATATATTCCTCTTTTAGTTGATTTAATAAGATGGTGTTATGAGTGACAGACGTGTTATATTAGGTGGCTTTCTCTTGTATTAGGATTGGGGGTATTCTATTATTTTATTCAACTTAATCCCAACATAAATAGCATTTAATCCATAAGTTTCAACTCAAATGCAATCCAAACATTTCTATATCAATTTGTGTTGACACAAAAACTTTTGTATTACACACCAATTCCGATCCACAATGCAACCTATATCAACCTATTATCATATATATTCATACATATATATATATATATTATTTCACTTATTATTTATCTAAAAAAATCTACATTATCTAATTTGACTAAACCAAAGCCACATTACCCACCAAAGATATTTTGTTAAAAAACATTGACAAACAATAGAGGAATAAATACCAATCCATTATCAAATGGATGCCTTACCAAAAATAACAAATATATATACAATGTAGCCAAACTTGAATATAGAAAGAAAATTTTTCATAATTATATAGTCTCTTGATTTCTAGAGTTTAGTATCCACAAGCAATTTATAGAAGACAATAGAGTCAGAGATTAAGAGACTAATTTACTAAAAGAATATATTAGCCCTAAATCAAGGGTCTAACACACATCACAACTATACAAAATCTATGGATGGTGAAAATCTAAATGCTCCCCCTTAAGTTGGTAAATAGATAACATCAATCTCCAACTTAAATACACATTTTGAAAATACTTGATTTGAGGTTGCTTTAGTAACAATATCAACCCACTGATTTTCAAATCAAATGTTAGGCAGCTCTACATTTTCCCCATCTAGCCTTTCCTTAATGAAAAATCTAATTATCTCAATATGTATTATCCTATCATGTTGAATTGGAGTTTTAGCAATATTACATTTAGCTTTATTGTCACAATATAATCGAATTTTTTGTGTAGGTGGATAACCTAAATCTTACAGGAAAAGTACTAGCCATAAGGCTTCACAAAGTTCAAGTGTCATACCTCTGAATTCAGCTTCTGTATTTGAGCTAGCAACAACTTTATTTTATTACTTCTCTCTGTAACAAGGTCACGACCCACAAATGTCAAGTAACAAGAAGTTGATCTCCTATCATCTATTGCTCTAGCCCAATCAACATATATATACACATAAATGCTCTTATAATTTGCATTTTTTGGAACAATATTCTCTTTCTAGGTGTAGGCATTGGATATCTTAAAATGTGCAATAACATTCACATGTTCTCCAAAATTGTGCATAAATTGGCTAACAACACTTAATGCATAAGTAAGATATAGTTTTGAGTGTAAAGTACATTAGTCTCCCTATAAGTCTCTAGTATCTCCCTTGGTATTTGGTCAGACTCAATACATAACTTCAACCTTTCATCCATTAGTGTATTAGCTGGTTGGCATGCTGACATGTTGGCCTACGGTAATAAGCTAATGCATACTCTCTTTGGCAGAAAAAGATTCCTTTCTTATATTTAAATATTTCAATCCCAAAAATATTTCAAGGAATCGAGATATTACATTTTAAACTCTCTAGAGAAGCACTCTTGTAGTGCCTTCATTTACAACTATAACAATAAATTTGTTTTATTGTTTCCTTATAAATAAAGTGTTATCTAAGTTACTTTGATGGTATCCAAATGTAATTATAGACTTTGAGAATCTTCTAAACATATTCTTGGAGACTGCTTCACCCTATACATCAAATTCTTTGATTTGTTCACATTTTGACTTTATGTTTCAAGTACCATATACCCTAAATATCTTCAAATAATTCTCCCTATAGACAGAATTGTTTTACAATAAATTGTTGTAAAGACTAATTCAAGTTTGCAACTAAAGATAACAATACTCGAACAATATTGATCTTAGCTATAGGTGCAATTGTCTCTATGTAATCAATAGGTTTGGACGTTCTCTTGCTACAAGTCATGCTTTAAAGTGTTCAATTGTCCCATCTACTTTATAGTTTATAGTGTAGACCTATCGACATCCCATTGGCTTTTTTCCTACTAAGCAACCAACCGAGTCCTAAGTTTCATTCTTTTGCTCGAATTCCATTTTCTCATTTATAACAACTTTCTACTTTAGTTTAGGTTAAGATTCCTCCATACTGTTAGGAATAACTACGATAGACAATTAATTCACAATTAACTGATTTGATTTTGACAAATGTTGAATAGACACATAATGGTTCAATGTATATTTAAATTTATTAGGTATTTCGGGTTCATATGTCATTTAGAATATCCCTGGTGGAATGCTTCAATCACCATAAAAAATTGAAGTTAATGGGGTCAAAATTATATGTAGTGAACTCAATTAGCGGGGATTTATTAAACCCCTATAGTTATGTATCCTAATAATTCATGGGGTGGTTTTGGAGCAATTGTCATTAGAACCCTAGCTATTATTAAACAAATCTGCGGGAGTTATTTTTATATTTAGGGTCAGTTTCAAACCCCCACTATCATTATAACATATTTAACTTTATATAATTTTAATGAGGATTTTTAGCCCCCATAAGATTTTACCTATAAGAAAGTTTTGAAAATTTTTGTGGGGGGTTTTAAGTCCTTGTTAAAATTTGAACAAAAAATATATGTTAATTGTAGTGAAGGTTGTAATCTTTCAAAACTAATTTTGGTCAATTTTCCATATCGATATACCTACCAACATAATTGCATTCTCAAAATTCAACAAAATTAATTGATTCTAAATCAATTCTTCTAAAAAACATCATCATAATTCACAAAGTAGTAATAACTTAGTTTCACATGTTAAATCTAAATGTCAGTTCTAATATATACTAAACTACTCAGCATTTGTCAATGAACATTTCAAATAAGTAGTTTGTAAGAAGCTCCAGTGTGATCTTGATTGCTGACACTCGAAGATCGTCATATTGAAAAAGTAAGAGGTTCATACTGAGTACTTGCATCATGTGACTGTGTCTGTAGGAAAAAATGAGTATTTTAAAAGATCAAAATAAAAAACATTTAGGCATTAATCAATCGTAGATCATAGTACACACAAAAATCTAAACATTATCTCTCTTAGGGATGGCAATGGGTCCGGGTAAACCGGGGCCCCGCCCTGGACCTGCCTGGGTTCGGGGCGGGTTAAGGGTTTTGGTGGACCCGCCCCGGTCCCATCCTATATTATATTATATAATATATATATTATATTATATTATATTATATATATTATATATAACATATATATTGCATATATATATTTATATTATATATTATAATACATATAACATATATATTATATATAAGTATAAGTATTTATTAGGTTATAATACTATATTAGAAAATTAGGGCTTCTTTTTTTTTTTTAACTTGTTTCAATTTTATTCTTTCAAACCCGATACTTACTAGAGCAAAATCTGTATATTCAAGTGATTATGAAGAAAAGAAGGTAAAAAATATATACACAAAAATATAAAAAAATACAAAAAATACAAAAAAAAAAATGGGTTAGGCGGGTCCAACCCGCCGGGTCCGGGTCCAAAGTAAGGCGGGGCAGGGCGGGGCGGGTCCTGGGTTTCTCAATTTTTAGGCAGGGTGGGTCTCGGATCCTGCAAAACCCGCCCCAGACCCGCCCCGTTGCCATCCCTAATCTCTCTATGTATAAAAAGTATAACACAATAATTTGAACATACAGTATGCCACATACTATAAATTATCTTCATCCTCTCGAACAAAAATCAAAAGATTATCTATTCAGGATTTCTTGTAGCTCTTAATTATGGACTTATCTAAAGCCAGAAATGTATTCAACTAATTATCTATACATGCTTGCACTATAGTTTTTAATTCTTTCTTTAATTTGCAGTCAAATCAAAAATTCAAAAAAGAAGTAAAGATGGGAAAATAGGATAAACCCACATATTATGCAACAATACTTTATTAGAAGTTTTATAATTGTTTGAAGAATGTCTACCCAACTCAAAGAGCTTTTGCTCTGTGCTATTTTATACCGAAATCTTGAAAGTCAGTTTATTGTACTTATATGCAGTCATAAGTTCTTCTAATACTCACAATGAACATGCTTAGGTATGATCTAACTAGGCAAACTTTCAGCTTTGGATCATCTTCAACTAATATGATAGATAGATCTGAGGGCTAAACTAGTTACAATCACGAAGTCTAAAAGACTATTTTTGGATTGTAACGACCCCAAAATTTTATATAATTGTTAAATTATTATTATTTATTTTATCAATTAATTTTAGTTATTCGATTAGAATTTTGAATTTTTTAATCATGATAAAAATTATATAAGATTCAATTTATATTTTTACAAGATTTTGAGATCGAAAATGTATTTTATTTATTTTGAAAACTAAATTGAGAGATTTTAAATTATTGTAAAAAAAATATATACATATATATATATGAAATGATGTTGAAGACAACCAAGCCATGCTTGCTCCATGCTTGTGTCAAGTCCAAATTTAATGCTAATTTTGACTTTCATTTCTTTTCTTCCTTTTTCTTCATTTTTCTCCTCATTTTCTTCTTCCTTCCTCTCTCACCAACCGTGGCCATCACCATCACTACCACCACCACCGGATAGTTTTCCTTCAACCAACCACCACACCAACTCATTTCCCCACACCACCGAGACCTCATCTCCACCATCAGCGGCGGCAGGCAGCTCACCGGAAGCTCACGGCGGAGAGAGACCGAAAGCTTGGAGCAAGTGGGTCTCTCAATTTTCGGCGTCAAACGGAGCAAAGGAGGAGTGTTTCAGCTAGCCCTCGACGAGGTGAACACCGTGGTATAGTTTCATGGCGGAGATACGCGGCGGAGACGGCGAAAACAGGCGGCAGAGCTATTGACCGTGACCACTTCGGGCTGCGTTTTGACGAGTTTTCCGGCGTCCAAATCAAAAACCGAGGGTACCATTGGAAAGCTCTCGGCGAGAGGATTCTATCGGTGGTGCTATCTCTATTTTCCGGTGGTGGCGGACGGCGGCGGCGTAGAGGCAGTTTCACCTCCTCGACGCAACGAGCGCATCTGTGTCATCGGTTGGTGGTTTCGGAACTCCGATAGCCAACTTTGATTTATTCGGGTGTCTTATATGTATATGTATATGTATATATATATATGTGTATATGCATGCATATGGATATGCCTCTTTAATATTGTATCTTGTTAATATTAATATTTGAGGATAGATATGCCACTTAGGTATATTGTAGTGAACCCTCCCACGCTTTGGATATGGATGTAAATGGTGGACTTAGGGCTAGATTTGGTTAATGTTAGAATTTTGGGACTCTAAATAATTGATGGATTAAGCGGCATTTGACTAAGAATAACTAAATGATAGTAATTGTACTATTGCTATGAATTTGGAATGACATGCCGAGGATGATTATGTATTTTAGAATTAGTTGTTGCTTCAATACTAGACTTGTTAAGGAATCAAGATTAATTGGGAAATAATTGGTTTTATTGAACTCTTTGGCATAGTCTGATTAGGATAATGTTGTGATATATTTCTAAAAGATTACTAAAATTGAATAGGAAAGTGACTTTGAAAGTACTCTGTTGATTAGGTGTTGAAAGAGTGGATTCTGTTGATCAGTAAATCACGACCGGGGTTATTTTGCTGAAACTACAAGAGGTGAGGATCTATTCCTCTTGGTATTTGTTATACCTATGAGGTTCTGCCAATTTGGCACCCTATTGAACTATCTGTTATTGAAATTAACCCGTGTGGGTTTACTGTTTCTGTATGTTACTCAGAATCGTGTTTGATTTCTGTTTGTTATTTGATTCTGTTTCGAATACCCCTGTGAGGGTTATATCTGTTCTGTATCTGTTTCTGTCTGTTCTAGCACCCAAAATTTTGTCTGTTATCTGTTCTGATCTGCTTTGTATCTGTTGTCTTGTCGGCATTTCTGTTATCTAATCTGTATTTTGGCCATGCTGGCATATCTATATTTGTTATTGTTATCTGTTGCATGATAGGCATTGTTTCTGTCTGCTGTGATCTGTTCTGTCTGAAATCAGCAATGTGCTAGGGACTTTCCCCTGGGCATCTGCATAAGCGGTTAATTCTGTTATTTGTACGGTGATTATGAGGCCAAGGGCCAATCCGAGCGATATGTTTGATTATGTGAGGCACGCTTGGGACTTTCCCCTCGGTGTCAACGATACGCTAGGGACTTTCCCCTGGGTGTCGGCGGTACGCTAGGGACTTCCCCTAGGTATCGATGGTGTGCTAGGGACTTTCCCTGGGCATCGGCGGTGCGCTATACAACTCGTATGGGCATCTGCCATATACCAAGCTGTTACGCTTAGGTGGTGTGTTTTGTCTGGTATAAGGTGAATCGGCAATGCACGTCTTAGACTATCATTTGAGTGCATATGCTTTGGGTTTGATCTGCCCGATTGTTTCGATTTGTCTGACATTTGATCTTGGAGCAATAGGGCAGGAGAGTTTCCTATTTGCTTATCGGTACTATCTGTTTCTATATTTGTTTGATCTGTTTCGTTTGTATTATGATTTGTCGAGTCGAATCATCCTCGATAAATCCCTTCTGTATTCCTCACTAAGTCTTTGGACTTACCTACCTGTATTTTATGATATCAAACAGGGAAGAGATGGTTCGAGGTTGAATTGGGAAGAAATGTATTCGATTTCCTTTTGAAAATTGTACAGAATATAAGTTATGATGTATTGTATTCGGAATGAAACCTTAGAAATGTTGTGATATGTATGATTGTAATTATAAGGATTTAATGTGTTATGCAGTAAAATATTAATATTATGAAGTTTAGTAGGTGTTTGTTTTGAAAATTTTGGTTTAGAACTGATTGATGAGATTGAATGTCATTTTAGAAAATGTGTGAAATGAACTTATGGGCCTTTTGTTCGGTTGCGACTCTGATATTTAAGATTGAATTTGTGTGGTGCCTTGACTGAGGTGTCATCCTGAGGAAGGGTGCTACAATTTTTGGAGTTCTTCAACAAGTACTCAATTACTTCAATCAAATTGAAATTGGTTGTAAGAACAAAGCATTTAACCTTCAATAACATCAATCGCCAATTGAAGGGGACTTAAGAAATTACATTACATGTTCGGAAGAAAATACACAACCAAGCAAAGGGCACAAACCTACTTCAATAGCATTGGGAGCAACCAACCTGAAGTCATCCACATTACCGAAATTTCTTGATTCCTTAGCCACCTACGATGAGACCAATCTACTCCGTTAAGGCTGGGGGTAACTCCCTTGTCTATTGATGAGACTGAAGCTTGGTCGTTTAGCTGGACAATTGATTAAAGAAATTTTTGTTAAGTATATCTAGCTTTTGTGGACCAAATAAGAATTAAGTTAAACTTCATCTTGTAACTAATTACAATAACATCAGCGTATCACTATCAGTAACAAGTACTAATATCTTATTTTGCAGTAATTATTCACATACATATGGTAAAGGGTTTAGATATATATAATCATATTGATGATAGTATAGTTTGTAAGAAACTAAATTTGATGCTTGCTAAGACAAAGAATTCTTTAAGAATTATGTTTTCATTTTTTTTTGTTTTTGTTTTTGTTTTTGTTTTTGTTGTGATGGTATCTTTTTCATGTTTTAAAAGAGATGGTAAAACTACTATTTACAATATGATCCTTGTGTCTACTTTGAGAAGAAAAGGAAGAGAAAATGAAGCATGCAACCCATATATACTATTATATTTAGAACTCTACCACGTATGAGGGACAGAGATTATACATTCAGGTTGCAAAACCGCATACATGTACGGCACAAACCCTCAAAATAATATAGAAACTATGTCTCTTGCATATTTATGTTTTTATATGTGTATATATGTTTTCGTAAACTTTAGCAGCCTGGGTTATCATGTGCAATTAAACATCACTGTAACTTAGGCACATCAAGCAACACATATTCAAGTTGATTTACATTCCCATCTAGAGAATTAAATTAAATAGACTCCCATGTTGTTTGTCATGACCTTAGCATATATTTCCATGCAATTAATTCCCCGCGTTATAACTGCCTGTCATGGTTTACAATTTTCATTAGGCAAAAGGAACCTGGAGGACAACAAATTACATGACAAATTTATGAAAAGATGTTTTCTTTTCTTTCTTTTTTGCTTTGTTAATTCATTTGATCTTAGGTTCATCAATACGCTCTACACAGACAAACTTACAAGTAATCATATTAACACTATTCAATAAGATATCAATCCAAAAAGCAGGACTTACTTAAGCATTCAAATGAGATGGTAAAGATTTCACGTGCCATAATTAAAGACACCACCAACATACCACAATTGCAAGAAAAATATGCCACCATTTTCATGAGCTGCATTTATAATTGGTTTTCATTCCTCCACTTATCCCTTTAATCAAGTTCTAAGTATATTTTCATACCTATAAATAGAAGGAGATATTAATTTAATACATGTTAGAAATCCAAATTGTCAATAGATTTCAAATCTCCAATAGCATAATATATTGTTGTTAATTAGTTCTGCATTCGGACTAATAATATATCAAGTAGAAGAATACTTCTTAAAACAACTAGATTCTAGTATTTCTAGAGTATCCAGTGAAATTAGTACTTCTTGATTCTATACAGTGCCAGATTAGATGTTGAGGCAAAAACTTAAAAAGAATAAGATTCCCACACCATGTCCACTCCAACCCCCAAAAAATTAAAAAAAAAAAAAAAAAAAAAAAAAAGGAGTCTTCATAAAGCCTATAAAAAATCAACCTAGAACCCAGACTTACAATATCTAATCCTGAAAGAGAAAAAGTGGAACAAGTGTATTGCTAAAAGAAAGGAAAAAAAAAATAGAAAAAATCTCTATGAACAAAACATGTACCCATGGAAGAGATTAGTAAGGATTAGTCCATAACAAAGAAGTTTCAACCAACTTTTAAAAAAATATATTTTCCACACTATGACTGGAATATTTTCCATAAAAAAACCAATTAACCTCCCTAGTCCGTCTGTGTGGCCTACTGCGACTATTTTCTTTCAAATTGGTGAAAAAGAAATCACATGGTGTTGATAGCTTTATCCCCAAAGTACCCTTCATCTTTGACTTTTCAATGATTTTTCTTTTGAAAATTTTGAAAAAATAAAATTTAAAGCAACTTAGAAAATTAGGATAGAATAGTATATATTACTAGAAAGTGAAAGTCACGGCAATGCAGTACGGTGGAAATAGTAGGGAATTTGATGATGGATATTGTAATCGAGGTTTGGTGAAAGGGAGACAAGGGGTCAAAAACCTTTAATTTTTACTTAAAGAGGAATATGTAATTAGGGTTGTTTATTGACTTAGTAAAGCATTTAGTTTTATTTTATTTTTTTCATCATCCTTATCATTTGTCTTCTTCCGCAAAAGAGAAAACTTTAGTTATTTAATTTAACTTAAATAAAGTCTCTTTGCTGAATCTCATTAAATTTTTATCTCCAGAGGAAAAAGTTCTACATTCTTATCGTGATGACTCTTTGATGATCCTATCTTGATATTGGTCAATTATTTTATCCGACAAAAATTCCATTTGTATACAATAATTGTATTGGAGCATGTTTTACCTGAAAAATATTGTATTAGGTAAAAGGATTTAATTTATATAAAATTAATAAGGTTTTAAATATCAAAAATTATAATTTAATTTTCAAAAAACGATTGAAAATTTTAAAATATAAATATAAATGTTGATGGGGTTAAATCGCCACTAAGTATTAAAAGCTCCCATTATTTTTTATTAATTTGCAAGGGTTGTTAAACCCCCATGAAATAAAATAATCAGCAAGGGTTCTCAATACTCCCATGAAATAACTCTTGCTAATGCTCCTACTTTCAATAGTGGACAACTATTTTTTGGGTACATCATATTCATGAATAAAAGCATCCCCAGTAGATGATGAGTGTGGTACAGTAAAAAGGGGCCAAAACTCTTCAATTGACAAAGTTAGTTATGTTGGTTCAATCACTTAATCAGTTTTCAAGGGTCCATTAATATCAAAATCTAAAGTTATACAATTGAATCTTCTTTCTCGCAATCACCTTTCTCAATAATATGATAATCTCACTCTATAAGTTTATAATCTAAAATTTAAATCCCTTCTAGTACTCTCCTTATACTTTAGATTCAAAGGAAAAATACAAGTCTTCATGCAAAACCAAATCCATTATTATTAACATATGTTAGATTGGAGGATGATAACACCTATAATCCTTTTGATGCATAGTATATCCTACAAAAACACATCGTAGAGCTCGTGATCCAACTTATTGCTTTGATGTTTTTGGAGATTAACAAACACAATAGATCTAAAGATTCAAGGAAGTAAAATTGGCATAGTACGGGCAATCACAACATCAGTAAAGAGCTTTGAATGGTGCTTCAAAGTCAATGGAATGTGATGGAATCTCATAAATTAAGTTAACTACAAAAGCAAGTTCTTACCACAATAGGTTAATGGCATATTGGCTTCAATTAAGCACAGACAACTTCAAGCAAATGTTAATTTTTCTACTCTGTGAGCCCAATTTGCTAGGGTATATTGAAACAACTTGTTTGATTAACGATTAGTAATTCCTTGAACTTCAAGAAACGTTTGGAGTTCAAAATTTTAGTACTTCTCTCGATTTTCACTATAAAGGAATTATACCAGGGTTTGACCATTTTATGAAACTTTTAAACAACAACTTTACTTCACTTTTGCATTTCATTAACCACAACCAAATCATCCTAGTACAATCATCAACAAAAATAATAAACCAACATGGTTCACCCAATGTTTGAATTTTCGATGGTCCCCAGACATCAAAATGAATAACTAGAAAAGGAATTGAAATTTTATTTCTAATCAACTAAATGAAGTTCGATGGGTTTTTGCATGTTCGAAAACATTATTGCATAAAAAGAGAAGGATCAAATCTTTCAAATGAACTTGAAAATATTTTTTTAAGATTACCAAAGTGTTAAGGTCAACCATTGATGCCATAGCCACATTTCAGATTTCTTCTTCTTCTTCTTCTTCTTCTCCTTCTTCTCCTTAGATCTCTCCACTGCAAAAACTTAATGTAATTTGTTAGAATTTTTTGATGTCAAATCTAGATAATATAATTTCCTTCACTAATACCACAACCAATTGTCAGCTTTGTTTCGAAGTCCTTTAAAATACAAAATTTAAACCAAAACAGTACAATATAAGACAAGACTATGGCTATTTAGGGAACAAATAAAAGGTTATAATCCAAAGCTAGGACAACAAAAGCAGAATCTATATTTAAAGTATTAGTGAGAGTTGAGGATCCTCCTTAATAATTGGAGCCTTATTACTATTGGCAGTACAAATGAATTTTTATGAGGATGGTTTAAAATACATGACCTGACTAGAATCAAGTATCACATGACCTATATGTCGGAATAGTTCCCCGCAACCAATTAGATTGGCATGTAAAACTATTTTATTTGCGATATAATCTTGATTGAATTATATTCTTATTAAATGGTCATCTTCATCTTATGCTTATTTTACTTTACTGGCATTTGATTGAAGCCCCTAAATCACACAAGACTATGGGACTTAGTTACGCATATGATGGTGATCAACAAATAAGTTTCTAAGATCGTGATTTTTGTAGTCTAGTGTAGCACTAGAATCTAATAATAAAGCACAAAATTAGCTAAATTAACTAGGCTACACTCGAACCAAGGATCTAATTATACTTGACATTCATATTTGGATTAAGGACTACCTTGAATGCTCCAAAATCCAAGGAAATGAGGAGGAACACTTCAACACTTGAAAGCTATCTTCTAGCGGTGCAATAGGTTCACGACAACAATTGCCTATCCAAATCACATTAGAATTGGTTGAAATTTCGACATAAGTTCATCAACATCTTGATGAAGATGTAGTAAAACATTCAGCCAAAAATGACTTCAGGAAAGTCCTGAAAAGACACTCCAAAGTTACTACTTCTGCGGTTGATCTCCAAAAGCTAAGTAATCCAAATGTATTTCCTCTAATGATATGATCAACACACCAATGGCTAATCTAAATCTCTCCTAGATCAGCAGAAAAATTAAGGAAATAAAAATGAGGATGAAGATCGAAAAGTTGGAAAGGAGAGGTGAAGAAAGTCTGAAACCTCAACACATGAGAGAATCACAAAATTGGAGGGAAAAGTGAATCTAACTTTTAGATCTAGATTTGCAATGCTTAACCTCTAAGTGGCTAGTCATTCTGTATCCTTATATAGAGGAAGGGAAGGTGTGATGCTAGTTGGCATCACACCTCCCTTGAGGTGCCACCTAAGCAAGCATGTTGCATGTGAAATCACATTTCACTTGCATTTGAATTTTATTTGGAATCTTCATTCCATCTCATGAAATGTCATCCAAATAAATTCAAATGCAATCTAAATAAACTCTTTCATTTTGTATTTCCCTCCAAATTAATTCTTCACATGAATTAAATTAACCCCTTAATTTAATTAATTAACATTGACTCAGCTCTTTAAGTTAACTAGCTTGACTCTTTAAGTTAGAAGATGTTAACCCAAATCCCTAAGTTAACTTGACCAATTGATAGTCATGTGGCACGAATTAAATTAACTCTTTAATTTTGTTGGTCTAATTTAACTTCTTAAATTATTTAGATTAATTTAACAATTAAATTGATAAAGCTAATATGACCAAAAAAATTTGTCAACCATCTTCCTCCAAAATCAGCCAAAATGGGATTTTTCTAACTCTTAGAAAATTCCCTTTATCAAGTAAGATTTACAATTGGCTTTTGTGTGTGACCCATGAGGTTCTACCATTCATTGGACATGGGCTCACAACTCTTGTGACTTGTAGAATATTGAAATATTCATATTAGTTTAAACTTCTTTAAACTAATGACTCAATTTAATTGATCCCCATTAATTGAAGAGTACCCAATTTCCATGGTCGATTCCAACCTCAAGCCCATGGAGCCTAACTAATTGGCCAAATGAATATGCACTTGGAGAACAATTCTAGTTCTACGCTTACTATGCAAATATAGTCCTTCCCTCTCTATCTCCCAAAAGAGGTATAGGGCAAGATATTTGTCGGCTCCCTAATAGCCTCGATACTATGTTTCTATTCCTAATGTTTGATTCTAATTTATGATCTCATCTTTGGAAAATTCCTTTTCCAAATTGTCATACTGCCTTGTGCAAGGACTCCTTAGAATTGATCATTATTGAATACACAGGAGATGCACTCGCCTTTCACAACGACGAGGAATTAGATCCTGTCTTGTATCTCATAAACCTCCATATGTAAGTAGCTCATACCCAAGCTCAACCCGAAAGACTCGTTAAGCGGTCAAGGAAGATTCAAAGCATGAGGACCTAAACACAAGGTTACCATGGATCCTCAAGTCAAATGACTAATTATATGCACTAGCGTAAGCTGGAGAACTTGCAAATACTAACTTGCCACTATGGCTATCTAGTAGATTCTCTGGATGGGTCTTCAGTGAACTTGTTATCTAATAAGCACCCACTAACATACACCCATGTCTCATTTGGTTTGCTCATGAAATAGAGCAGTATCCAACCCTTGGAAGGTCCATATCTCTCTATTCTCCACTAGGACAACTATCACGGCAATAGGCACCATATTATCATTGCCTTCTCTTCCTACAACGACAAGAAGTTGCCCTCTATATGTGGTCTTTAAAAAATAGCCATCTAGACCAATAATATATCTACAAGCTTCAAAAGCCTTTTTCATGGAATTTAATGAGAAATACATTCTTTCAAGGATAAGAGGCTAACTATTTTCAATTTTTTTCAGCAAAAGCTTGCTGCTAGGATTCTTTTCTGTAACTATGGCACAATAATCTCATAACCTTTCATATTATTGACCATCCACTTCTCTGATTTTCTACAACGCATGTTTTCTGGCTCTAATCACTTCCCATGTATTGAAATTCAAATTCGCCTTTCTTTGGATAGTATTTGTCAGCTTATCAAATAAATCTTGGGGTTGTCCCTGACAATATTCTCTACCCTTTTGGCTAAACACCTGTCTTTGCAAGGCTGCTTTCATCAACTTTTGGACATGTATGTGTTCCTTTGATAGTCTTCACTTAAAAAGTTCCACTTTGTTGGACTAAGGAGGTATGGATCCTCCAACTGCAGCTCTCATTCTTGCATTTAGCTATTATTCTGGCATTTTCATTACTAATCCACTCAAGCTCAACGCCTTCCCTCACAGCCCAATCCCTCAAAGCCTCTCTGAAGACCTATACATTATTAAATTTTATCCCAACTACCTTTTTGAAGTCTTTCATGTCTTGACTGTCTTTGAAATGTGGATGCTGTGGATCTTTATCATCTGATCCATCCAAACTATGGAGTTCATCTTCTATTCCAAGGTCACTATACCAGTTTTCATCCTCTACATGCTGAGCTTTGTGTGGCTTCTTCTTCTTAGGATTCTTTGCCTTCATTACTTTTTTTAATTTATTCATTAGCTCTCTTCTAATGTTCTTCTCCAAGAATATATCATCATCACTAGAATCCTCCAACTCCTCAAGCACAAGGCTTAGTGCACTCAATCTCAATGTCACTCTCTGAATCATCTGGCTCATAGCCATCATCCTCTGAATCTATTAGAGTAGCAACTTTTTTTCTTTTTTTACTAGTTCTTTTTCTGGTGGTGAACTCCCTAAATCACCTTCATATAAATCTTGTTCATGTTCAGGTTGATGTGCATCTATCTGTTCTTCATCAACTTTGTTTAAGTTATCCCTATCAAGTTGGAATCAAACTTAAAATCTTGTCCAAGCTCAAAGTCCTGTCTAAAGTCAAATACCTGTTAAAAATACTCTGCATGATGTTTTTCTTCCTGCTGTAAACTATGGTCAAAATGCATTGAAGGGTCTTCTTGTTTTTCTTCATTAAATTTAGCAGAAGCTGGTTGCTCTGAGGGTACATCTTCTCCACATTAAGCAAGCACATGTTGTTTTGAAGGAGCATACTGTTTTATAGTTGCTTCTTTATGAAAATCAACATTAGTTGCTTCAAGTACATCAGATACATTAGGTTGTTCAGGTCTATTAGGTTGTTCTTCCTGCACGGGAGGTGCTTTTTGTACATCAAGTACATTAGGTGCTTCTTCTACATGAGCTAGTTCTTGTACATCATGTTTTTCTTGTATTACATGATCTTCTTGTACTGCAGGTGTTTCATCTCCAAGATTCACTACAGGTGCTTCTTCTCCAAGATTTACTGCAGGTGCTTCATGAGCTATGTAGGTGTATCATCTTCTGCCTCTTCTGGTTGAGGTGGTTGTGTACCAACCTACCAAACTATATTTCTTTTAGTTGTGTTACCTTATCAATAGAATTGGTTCCTCAAAGTCAACCCCCTGTGTCAACAATTTAATGCCTAAATTCTTGTTAGACATCTCTTCCTTATTGTTGCTTTTCTGAAGTTCTTCCATGCTTAGAAGTTTCCCATGTTGATCCATAATTTGAATTAGATCTCTTACTTCCTTCACATACATCACCATGGGTAAGTTTATACCTCTATAATGTCTCTGTAGGTCAGTTATGTTGTAATCAGTGACCTAACTATTAATTTGCCTCAACCCTATTTCAAGTGAAGAAGGTATTCTGTAATAGAAGTTAACAATCTGTTTCTTCTCTCCATATCTTGCAAACAAGTCCCACAAAACATCGAAGTTCAAATAGTCAAGGTCAAACTTTGGTATGTGAATCAATGTCCCTCCTTTGTATATTAGTTTTGGTGTTCTCACAAATTATCCTCCACTCCAAATTTCTAAGTCATGATACTCAGCCATCTCAATTTGCATACATAAAACAAGGGAAATAACCAAAGTAAGAAAAACACTCCATTGAAAAATTAGGAAGATATGAAATGAAATCATTTATTAAAAACTTCAAACTAATTGATTAGAGCAAACTAACTAAGTATCATCATAACAGTTGGCTCCCTAAGCTAACATGACTTATAAATATCTATGCAAAATATATGTGTGTATAAAAACTTACAAAGCAAGGACATTATTTAATTGAATGGTGTAGGAACAAATAGTGAAATAGTAAAAAAATCACAAAGACCACATCTTTATTTAGTATTTCATGTCATTATTAGGGTCCTGTCTTATTGGAATAAGTGAGACCACATATTTATTGAGACCCTACATTAACAAATATAGACAAATAGTAATAACAAAAGTCCAACAACATTAACATACCTAAACAACATTTAAATAGCAAAAAATAAAGCACAACACGAAGTCTGGGCAACAACAGTGAAAAACTAAGGCCTTACAACATGCTTTACCATTGTAAATGAAATGCACATAATGAACAACAAAGAAGTTTATACAAACATACAAAATAGAAGAACATACAAGCAAAAATACCCAACATACGTTTCCCAGGAAATACTCGCAAAAGGGGGAATGTTACGTACCTTGCTCGCAAGTTAAATCTGATACTTTAATGTCTTTGAATCAGCCTCCAAATTGGTCTGGGCCTCTAATGTTCAGTAAATCCATTGGCAATCGAAGTAAATGGTTGAATTTTATGGGCGATTTAGGGAGATTGAAGCTAGGGTTCTTGATTTTAGGAGTTCACGATTTTCTCCATCCAAAAAGTATTCCAAATTGGTCTAAGGAATGGGCGGGGTACTGTTAATTTTTATTCGAGGGCAATTCTGACCATTCATTCGAAAATATGTCGAAAATCCTTCAAAACATGTCGTAGGAGGTAATGAGCATGATTTTCTTATTCATCGAAATTCAATTTCATTTTAATATTATGTACTTGAGTTTCCAAATCTTCAAAAGTGTTTGATTTGATTCCTTGAAATTTGTAGCAAAAACTCCAATACATTCCTTGGATACACATTTCAATTGTAGAAGTTTTAGACATGATATTTTTGCAATGAAGGCTCATTTTTTTTCAAAGATTAATATAATCAATAATGGGCTCTACCATCCATGGGCGATAATTAGTAAGTTCAATCATGTTGGTCATCCTTCAAGTATCATAAAAATGAATGAGGAATTCTTATTTTAGATGCCCCCAACTATTACTTGAATTAGTCTCCAAGTCAGTATACCAATCAAATGCATTTCCCCTAAGTGATCGAACAAAATCCTTAACAAGATAGTATCCATATGTTTTAGAATTGTTATAGGTCTCACTGAAATATGTCGCGTGCTGTTTTGGATTGCCTTGCCACTGAATTGTTGAAACTTTAAAGGTTAGCAATTGATTAGTAACTTTATGTTGTTAATCCTTTGGGTATATGGTTTAGAATAATTCATTAATGAGTTGGAGGTTCCATTAACCTTGTCCTTAACAGATTTTATAATAAACTCCTTTAGCTAGCTAATAGGAATCAACTCGTTGGTGGAAACTTGAAGCTCTTTGGTTGCAGACTTCTCATTTTTGCTTAACTATCTCTTTGTGGCTACCCCAGCTTCGCTATGAGCCTCAACTTGTTTTCCTATGAAGTAACTATCTACCTTGTTCATTAATTTGGTAATTTAAGAGTCTTGCTCTTGCACATAATTGGTGAGCCTCCAATCATCCTTATTAAACTTGCAATTTGTTCTTCTAAGATTGTATCATTTTTCACCATGACCAGAGCTATGCTTGAAGAACTTGATGTTGAATGAGGAGTGGATGATGTAAACTCTCCTTTGAGTCTCCACCATCTTCATTGATATCAACAAGATATGGTAATTCCTTCTTACTAGCTTCAAGCGAAAAAGCCACCTTTGAAGATAATTACAACTTCTTGGACATACTCCTCGTGATAATATTTACACTTATGGTTGCAATAGTTGACGAGCTTGAGGTAGTATATTTAAATATCCTATCTTGTCGGTGGCCATGTTACACTTCAATTTGATAAAAGAAAGAGATGAGAGGTAGAGATTGTCCCATTGGTGTGCCAAAATTGATAAGATAAACTCCTTGTCTGCAAACAAAAATTATAAGAGAAGAAAAAATGTAACAAATTAAAATTTATTGAAATGATAGATATAAAATACAATCCCTAGTTTGAACCTCTGATTCTTTTCCTAAAAAATGATGACTTTGAGTTTCCTACTTCAAAGGTGTCATTTGGCACTTTAATCTCTTTCAAAGCAAACTTTGTTCTTTTATTATGTTAATTATAGAACTTTGCACTGTAACATTAAATCAAACATTGCAATTTATTGAGTTTCATGATAAACATCTTACTGTACGCCTTGAACATCATCCATCTCCTTGGATTTGATTGAAAGAATTGTAGAACCTCCTCCAAAGCTTCACTTGCTTGAATCTAGACTTTGTTGTGACTTCTTGTTGTTTGACTTCTTGAGATAATCTCTATTTATACTTGCAGAGGATGAACTCTTCCAATAATTATTTGATGAAGTGGCAAGATTTAGTTGGCCCTCCATGATTTGGTTGGTATTTATTTTTCTAATCACAAAATGTAATTTGAGTTACTAAAAATCTCCATTTGCTTCCTTTTTTTGCAAAATATGACTTGATTACTTCACATACCTTATTTCATGTATGGAAATATCTTATTTGTCCATCTAATTCATATTTTATTTAATCTTGGAATTCAATTTTGATTTCAAACAAACAAATATAAAACTGATGAATTAGCCAACAAAATGTTCATATCTATAGCTATTACAAGGTAAACTCTTGAAACATTTAGGTTGTGATTGCCTATGGGGTAAAACCTTATTTCTTTGACTATAAAACACAAGATAAGGGCCAGGGTTTATTTGAATGTGAGTTTTTAGGCTGGCTTTTGGGGCATTCTTTAGGGCTGTCTCAGAGATAATCTCTTAGCCCAACGGTGCCTTCTTTCTTCATAATAAACACCATTTCTCTTTCCCTCTACTTCTCCTCCCATCTCGACCACCACAAACCACCATCAAACCACCACTTATCGTCGAAATATTCCCAGTCCTAACACCTCTCCCTCTCTGTCAAACCTTGGCCCATATTACCCTCTTACTACCCTTGCTCTTAGAATTTCAATACCTTTTCGCTCATGTGAGGTATATTTCGGGGACAGATAACGCATCGACCCTTTGAAACCTATCTCAGAATCCCAACGAAAATTCTTGCCCTCCACCGCTACCTCCTAGTGCTCCACCGTGTGGTTCAGGTGGTTTTACGTAGAGACTTGGAGGAGTTAAATATTTGTAGGGGGAGAATTCGGATGATTTCGAAGAGAATTGCGGTGTCTGAAGGGGAAGAAAATTTGGAAAGTACAATTCAAAGAGGAGAAGATGGAGAATTGCTGAGCTTTGAAGATGGGGCTTTTGAGATTGAGGCTAGTGATAGATCAACAATTGAGAAAAAGCTGGTAGATCAGGACTGTTTGTATAGATATGTTCAAGAATGAACTATTCGAAGATATATAGTGCATGGATCTTTAGGGATGAATTGGCGTATTTTAATAGGCTTTGGTGTGGTGATTCATTATTAATGATACATAAAAAAATATTGAAATTTTTATTTTTACAATTACAGAGTAAAGTATAAATAAATAACATATTTAGTAAATTAATTTTGGGCATTACGTAATTGTTTGATTTTATTTCATAATTAAAAAATAAATTTAAAAATAGTCCAACAAAAATTTTATAAAATTAAAAAAAAAATTGATTTATTGAAGTTATAAATTATTAATATATTTTTTCTATATTATAAATCTCAAATAAACCCAAATAACCAAATTTTGATTTATCAATACATGATCTATCTTTTACACTTAAAAAAAAAAAGATTTATTGAATTTATAAAATTTTCCTACACTATAAATCCCGAATAAACCCAAAACACCAAAATTCAATATATTTTTAAAGTTAAAAAAAGTTATTCTTCGTTTATTACATTTATAGATTATTTATAATTTTTTTCATATATTATTAATCCCAAACAAATCAGAAACACAAAAAATCGATTGATTCATAGACGATATTTTTTTAAGAGTTAAAGGAAAAATCAATTCATTAAAGTTATAAATTCATTATAATTTTTTAATTTATTCTAAACCCCAAACAAACCCAAAAAATCAAAACACATACAACAATCTTATTATTTCAAACAAATCTCACAAACATATCTCAAAAACAATCTTACAACCAATCACAACCTCACATCACATTAACTCATCACATCATTATAATTATTATACTTTATCTCACAACTAATTACAATCTCACCTCTCATTCTCATATCTCTAAAACACTAAAACAACCCCAAAATCTTTAAAACACTAAAACAACCCCAAAATCTTTAAAACACCAAACATGAGACAAATTCTCACAAGCAATCACAGCCTAATGGTCTCAATGTGTCTAATTGTGTATCATTTTTCATCATGTATATATACAAACAATTGTTTTTTATTGTTAAAATTATCAAAGTACATGTTATTAAAATATAAACTAGAGTAATTTATTCAATAATGAATTTTAAGTTTCTAATTACATAAACATGATTTTTTAAAATAATTTGTATATATTTTATTTATCTATCGATATAGAAATAAAATATTTTTATAAAGATATTATAAGTATAAATAAATATTTAGTTAATTGAAATACACATACCAATAATGATTAAGTTAATTCCACTTAATGAATTCATAATTATCAAATTAAAATATTATATTTTTTATTTAATCTAATTAAGTGAATTCCATACAGAAAATACATAATTTTTCTTTTTTTGTTATGTAGAAAAATTAGATTAATTTTTTAACTATTTAATAAATTATATAATTCAGAAATCACAATATTTCTAGTAAATCAGTCAATTATAAAGTACACACACATCTTTTTTTATCTAGAGAAATCAAGACACTTGCACTAAGAAATAGTAAAATACAAATTTAATAACCAAACAGTTTAAATTTTAAATTTACGTGATAAGATAAAATATTAAATATGTGATAATTGTGGATATTTTGAACTTTTATGATGAAATAAAAATTTATTATTATGAACATTTAAAATTTTCCCATGAGATAATAGTTTATGCTATAATTTTGGATAAATATAATATGAAGTTTTAGTTATAATAAATAAGTTGGTTGTATTAAAATATAATTAAAAAATAAATTTAACAACCAATGAGAATTTTTTTAAAATTTCTAAAAAATTAGAATTTGATCATTCAAATACAACTAAGGTATCAATTGTACTAAATATAATTGAAAAATAATTAATTAACAATCATTGAGAATTTAGAATTTGATAAAAATTACATCGTATAATTGTAGTTATGCAGCGCCCCTAAAATTCCCAAAATATGAAAATTGTGATTTAAACCTAGATTTAATTGTTAAAAGAGGATAGTAATAATAATAATTGATAGGGAGATTAAAGGTATATGATATTTTGAAATTTTTTTGGGTGTTTTACTTGAATAATAGGAAACTAAAGGACCAAAAATTTAATTAAATAAGATTGAATTGCAAGGATTTAGGAAATCCACAGGGCTAATATGTAAAAAGGATACGTCAAGGGGGTTAATTAAAGACGTAGGGGTTAATGTGAGGCACTAATAAGTCAAGGGGCTTAATTGAAAGTTGAGAAGAAGTTTTGGGGACCTTTTTGTAAATTTTGAAAACTGAAACTATATATAGCCTTCCCTCTCTCCCCATATTTATTCAAAACTCCACATGCAAACTCATCTCCCCTCTCATCACTGACTTCTCATCGGCACATGAGAATTTAAAAACCAACCTACCGTTATCTTCCCCTCAGCTCAAGGAACACAACCATACTCGTAACACCTAAAACCGACTGACAAAACAATTGCAATTTGAGACCGAATGCGTGCATGGTGAACAATGTTGGTGGTGGTGGCGGAAGCTTGGGTATGAGTAGCGAGTTTTGACGGGTTTAGCCTGGGGAACCACTTGGCAGCCTTAATTTTATGGTTTGACCACCAGCGGAGGAGAATTAATTGTGAGGGGTGTGGTAACATTGGTGGTGCAATGGCCAATTTTGCTCAAATTGATCAAAAAATCGATGCCAGAACTAGAAATTGATTTGGGGATTCTATAGAACTAGGCGAGGCACACAGTTTGGCGGTGCTCGCGCACAACTCCAATAGTGGCAGGCGGCAGCTCCGAGGGACCAAGTGCAGAAAGTTTCAATCAACAGCGCAGATGCATGCGTGATGGTCTTGGGTTGTGAAAAAGCTCGGAGTTTGGTTAAGTTGGTAAAAATCTAGTTAAAATGATTAATTGTTTCCTGACCAAATTTGATTAACGTATTAAGCCAAGTTTCCATGTATTTTAATCTATTTTAGGCTAAGATTTATGATTCTGAGTCAAAATTATGGGTGTGAAGTTATATAAACAGTGACATGTGAGCCCAGATTGTTAATTATGGCCTAATTGCTATTAATTAAGTTAATTAGCATAATTAGCACTTAAATTGTGTAAAGTTGTAAGGATTAATTGTAATGAGAAAAGCATGCGAGATTAGTATAGATAATCAAGAGTTATCATTATGGGCTTAGATTATTGGAATAAATACTATAAATAAGAGAATAAAATATTAATTCGAAACTTATAAACATTTATTAGTGATATTTAACCGAAGTGACACGTTTAGAAAATTGATTATAAATTGGCTACAAATATATAACGATTCAAGTAAAACAACTTAGGTAATCGAGAAAATTGGAATATAATAGAGTGATACATTGTACACAAACGAGATCGATAATTTGGTAAATAAAATGTTCCATGCGAA
The DNA here is from genome assembly GCA_018894105.1 of Jacaranda mimosifolia. Taxonomy (NCBI): domain Eukaryota; kingdom Viridiplantae; phylum Streptophyta; class Magnoliopsida; order Lamiales; family Bignoniaceae; genus Jacaranda; species Jacaranda mimosifolia. The sequence continues at coordinate 23,874,832 of CM032126.1, forward strand.
ATGAGGTGATTAACATCGTTAGAATATCTAAGTAATTCTAATTATTGATAAAAAAAAAAAAAGTACTATAAAAATGTATTGATATTTAAATGCATTTTATTGAAATAGGTGACGAGGATGCAAGTCTTCCATGACAGTAGGACGCTGTTAGTATTACTGTCAAGGCTGAAGTGAGGTTATAGCCATTCCATTTCTGGAAGAGAATCATATATGTTATTCGTACATTTCGACTCGTCTATTATTGCGTGCCTATTTTCAATCTTCCTAATGTTCAAGACCTTCTATTGTGTTTATGCATATTGTCCCTTGCCCCCCCTCAACCTTGCCAACCAATCCCGTATCTGTTATTGATTCTCTTTTGAAATACCAATGATACGGTCTTGTTAACCGGTTGTTCGATCATTTAAGGTTATTGATCTACATTGTTATGGAAAAGGTCTTGTTGACTGACTATTTTATACTTCTAAACCCATTATGCCGTAAGGTAATTGAAATGGTCGCATCGACAGATTGATAAATTATTTGACTTCTATTTAGCTGTTGGCAAATATTTATTTTTTGGTATCCTTGGGGATGCCTTTGGGGAGTTTTGGGCCCCAATACTAGGTTTGGAAAGACAACCAGGTGGAATGGACCGACGGTGGCTAGTCTCCCAGCTAGTACCCCCTGGTGATCTTTTCTAATGGCAGTTGGAGGTTAGCTATGAAGGCTAGAGTTGCACTAGGATCCAAAAATTGAACTTCAAAAGCTAAAATAAACTAGGCAACTCAAGCTAATCAAGGATCTAAACATGCTCATGAAATCAATTTAGGTAGAGGATTACCTCGATAAGCTAAATTCCAAGACCAAAGTGAAGAACTCTTCTTCAATCCAGAATCTACCAAGCAGCGGCACCGCAGAAACAATGCAACTTTCGCATGAGTCAAGCTTTTCCAAAAATTCGAAAAAAAATCCAGTAGCTCCTCAACTCTTCGATGGATCTACTATGAAAATTTCATATCAAAATTCCTTCTGGATCTCCTGGAATAAAATCGCCAAGTGACTATTCTCGCAGGTGAATCTCCAAAAGCTTAACAAATCATTTGTTTTACCACTATCAATATGATCCACAAACCAATCCAATTTCCTACTACTCCTCACTTTTAGCTGGAGAAACAGAGGGAGATGGCCAATTTTTGGGGTTGGAGAAGAAGAGAAAGGTGAACTTCAACACATGAGTGAAAACCTTGAAAATGGAGGGGAAAATAGTGAGAATCTAATTCTTCACTAAGAGATACAAGTGACCGCCCACCCTCACCTCTATATCTATATATAGAGGGAGGATGGTCATCCTCTAGGTGGGGGGCACCGCCAACATGCTTGCAATGCATGCAAGTTGGCAAATTCAAATTTAATTTGAATTTGTGTGCATTTCAATTACATTTGAAATCTAATTTCAAATTATTTAAAATGTCACACCAAATGAACCTTTCATTTTAATTTTTCCTCCAAAATTTATTCTTCTCATTAATTAAATTAAACAATTTAATTTAATTAATTAATCTTTGACTTAACTCTTAAGTCAACAAGCTTAACTAACTCTTTAAGTTAATTTGACTAATTGATGGTCACATGGCACCAAATAATTAGCTCTTTAATTATTGATTTAATTTAACTCCTTAAATTAGTTGACCAATTTATCACTTAAATTAATCAAGCCAACTGACACTTCAATTTTCAGTCACCCAAAAAAATCGATCACTTTGGAGTGAATTTTCTAACACTTAGAAAGTTCCTCCATGACTTAGGAAATGCAATTTGCTTTTGTGTATGACCTGATAGGTTCTACCATTTATTGGATATGACCTTACAACTCCTTGTGAATTTTGAATATCATATATTCATTTTAGTTTAAACTTTTTTAAACTATATCAACTCAATTCAATTAATCTCCATTAATTGAAGAGTACTCAATCTCCATGATCGATGTCTAGCCTCAAGCCCATGGAGCCCAACTAATTAGCCGAAATGAATGCTCTTGGAAGACCATTATTGCTCTATGCTTGCCATGCAAATATGGTCCTTCCGTCTCCTATCTCCCAAAATAGGCCTACGGCAAGATATTTGCCGGTTTCCTAATAGCTTTGATACTATGTCTCTATTCCCATTGTTCGATTTGAGAGCAAGTAAGACACTAAGATCCAATAATAAAACTCTAAAAGCTTAAATAAAGTAGTGCTTACAAGCAACCAAGGATCTGAACATGCTTTAGGATTCAGATTTAGTTGGAGAGTTACCTTGATAACCAAAATCCAAAGGCAGATTGAAGAACTCCTTCAAACAGAATCTGCCAGACAGCAGCGCAATAGGAAGCAAGTAGCTTTTGACCATCAAAACTCTCTATAAATGCTAAAATAATTTCAGTAGATGCTCAACACCTCAAGGAAGCAGCTGGAATAAGTTTCATCTGGATCTCTTGGAATAAAATCAACAAGAGACTAGTCTTGAATGTCAATCTCCAAAGGTTTAGCAAACCAAGTGTTTTGCCTTTATCGAAATGATCCACACACCAATCCAAATCCTACTACTCCTCATTTTTAGCTGGAGAAAGAGATGAGAGTGAAGAAGAAGTGGCCGATTTTTGGGTAGGGACAAGAAGGAGAATGTGATCTTCAGGGACAAGAAGAAGAAGGTGATCTTCAACACATGAATGAACACCTTGAAAATGGAGGGAAAAGTGAGTATCTAATTCTTCACTTGCTAAAAATGTGTTTGCCGCCCCCTCACTCTATTTCTATATATAGAGTGAAGATGGTGTGATGCCACTTCCTCAAGGAAGGGGGGGGGGGACCGCCAACCATGCATGCTTAGTTGGAAATTCTAATCTAATTTGAATTTGTGTGCATTTGAATTACATTTGAATTCTAATTTCAAATTAATTAAATGCCACACTTAAATGATCTTATCATTTAAAATTTTCCTCCAAAGAATATTCTCCTCATTAATTAAATTAAACAACTTAATTTAATTAATTGCTTCTTGACTTAACTCTTTAAACTCAATTTTGTTAACTTAACTCTTTAACTTGACCAATTGATGGTCACATGGCACCTAATAATTAACTCTTTAATTATTGGTCTAATTTAAGTTCTTAAATTAGTTGATCAATTTAACACTTAAGTTAATCAAGCCAAAATTGACCTTAATTTCAATTACCCAAAAATTTGTCTCCATGGACAGACTTATTTAACATTTAGAAAATTCCTCCATTACTTAGGAAATGTAATTGGCTTTTGTATGTGACTCGATAGTTCTACCATTCACTGGATATGGGCTCACAACTACTTGTGACTTTTGAATATGATATATTCATTTTAGTTTAAACTCCTTTAAACTAATCGACTCAATTTAATTAATCTCTATTAATTGAAGAGTACCCAATTTTCATGGTTGATGTCCAACATCAAGCCCATGGAGCCCAACTAATTGGACGAAATGAATATTGTTGGATAACCATCATAGCTCTACCTATGCCACACAAATACAGTCCTTCTGTTTTCTATCTCCTAAAAGAGGCCTAGGGCAAGATATTGGCAGGTAACCAAATAACCTTGATACTATGTCTCTATTCCCAATATTCGATTCCACTTGATGACTTGATATTTGGAAAACTTCTTTCCCAAATTGTCATACTACCTTGCACAAGGATTTCTTGGAATTGATCATTATAGAATATATAGGAGATGTACTCACTCTTCACAAAGACGAGGAGTCAGATTCCATCTTGCATCTCACAAACTTCCATATCTAAGTAGCTCATATCTAATCTCTACCTAAACAGCTTGTTAAGTGACCAAGTATGGGTCGATACATGGTGAATTAAACACAAGGTTACCGTGGATCCTCAGGTCAAAGGACTAATTATATGCACTAGCGTAAGCAGGAGAATTTGCCACTATCGACTTGTTACTTCTGCTATCTAGTGATTCTCCAGTGGTCTTGAGTGCCTTGTTCCCTAACAAGCACCCACTAACATGCATCCATATCTCATATGGGATTGCACATGGAACGGAGCAATATCCAACTCCTTGGATATATGCATTACTAGTGCAAGTATATTTGGATCTTAAATGCCCTATCTCTTAAGATCCTATGACTTGGAAGATTTAAGATCACGATCGTATAAGAGTTATGCCATGATCACCACCTAGTGCTTGACCAAGTTCCTTAGTCTTGTGTGATCTAAGGGCTTCAACTAAATGCTAGTGAAGTAGATATAAGCATAAGATGAAGATGGCTATATTATTAATATCATTCAATCAAGATTGTATCACAAATGAACTAGTTTACAATGCCAATCTGATTGGCTTGCTGGGAACTATTCCAACAATCTCCCACTTGCTCTAAAGCCAGTTCCTTTTAGCTTTAAGACCCATCTTCTTAAGATGTCCTTTAGAGACCTTTTGCGATAGAGGTTCAGTCAGTAGGTCTGCTATATTTTCTTTTGAGGCAACTCTCTCCACTTGAATGTCGCCTCTGTTAATGATCTCCCGGATCAAATAATATCACCTTAATATGTGCTTAGATCGTTGATGAGATCTTGGCTTTTTAGCTTACGCTATTGCCACGTTGTTGTCACAGAACACAACTATTGGCTCAGCAATGCTAGGCATGCATTCAGCTCTTGAATAAATTTTTTCATCCAAACACCTTCATTTGCAGCTTCTGAAGCCACAATATATTATGTCTCTATGGTAGAGTCAGTTGTGGTGTCTCATTTGGAACTCTTTCGACTTACCGCGTTGCCATTGAGGAAAAATATGAATGCAAAAGTGGATTTTAGGTCATCTACATCGGATTGAAAACTTGAATCCAAAAATCCCTCTAGTATCAATTCTTCACCGCTGTATATAAAAAACAAGTCCTTAATCCTTCTCAAGTACTTAAAGATTGATTTTATGGTTGTACGGTAACTCTCACCGGGATCGGATTGTAAATGACTCATAATACTTAGAGCATATGCCACATCCGGTGTTGCACATTGAACAGTATACATTATGCTTCCTATAGCGAAGCACAAGGTATGCAGGATGTTCTTTCTCTCTCATTGTCAGTCTTAGGGCCATAGACTTGGAGAGATGAATGCCATGTCTCATAGGAATAAATCCCCTCTTAGATTCCTCCATACTAAACCTCTTTAGTATCTTATCAATGTACAAGGTTTAGAAAAGCTCCAGCAATCTGTTAGATCTATCTCTATAGATACATATTCCTGATACATAGCATTCTTCTCCCAAATCCTTCATGGAGAATTGAGTAGATAACTATGCTTTAGTACACTCTAACATTCCTACCTCATTCCCAATGAGAAGGATGTCGTCGATATAAAGCACAATAAACTGTACACTACTCCTACTAGCCTTTTTGTACACACATGGTTCATATAAATTTTTAACACAGCTAAATGATTTGATTGTCTTATCAAAATGTGTGTTCCAACTCGGGACGCTATTTGAGTCCATAGAGGGATCTCTGAAGTTTGTAAACCTTTTGTTCACTCCCTTTGGATGTAAAACCTTGTGGTTGCTCCATATAAATTTCTTCTTCAATATCTTCATTGAGGAAAGCAGTTTTTACATCCATTTGCCATATCTCAGAGTCATAATATACGGCTACGGCAAGTAGAATCCGAATGGACTTAGGCATTGTGATCCGTGAAAAGGTTTCCTCAAAATTGATATCGGGTCTTTGAGTGTAACCTTTTGCCACTAGTCACACCTTAAAGGTTGTTACCTATCCATATTCTCCAAGCTTTTGCTTATAGATCCACTTGCAACCGACGGGAATATTCCTTTAGGTGGATCTACCAAAGTCCATACTTTGTTGGAGGACATGGAATCCATTTCGGATCTCATGGCTTCATGCTAATATCTCGTGTCTATGTCTAACATAGCTTCCTCGTAGGCCTTCGGATCACTATCCGATTGGCCTATTTCATGAAGGAATCCAAACCTTTCGGGTTGCTTCTTGATTCGGTCTGATCTTCTAAGAAGATATGTGTAGGGCTCTTGATGCTCACTGATTTTTATCACTTGTGGGATTTGTTGATCGTTTTAAACTTTATCAAGTTCAACAACAACGTCATTTCTATCTAATAGAAATTCCTTTTCTAAAAGTGGATGTTCCTTGAAACAAACACCTTTTGTTCCGAGAGATCATAAAATTAATAATCTAAAGACTCTCTTAAGTGTCCCACAAACTTGCACAAGGTGGATCTACTGTCTAACTTGTTTCCCACTGTCCATCTCACATAGATGGGAGACCCCCAAACTTAAGGCAATTGTAAGAAGGTGCTTTGCCATTCCACATCTCATGCGGTGTTTTAGGCACCGACTTTGATGGTACTACATTTAGTAGCATTGCCATAGTTTCTAAGGCATATCCTCAAAAGGATATGGGCATATTAGAAAAGCTCATCATGGAACATATATCATGTCTAACAAAGTACGGTTTCTCCTTTTGGCTACTCTATTGTGTTGGGGTGTGCTGGGTGGAGTCCATTGTGAGAGAATCCCATTTTCTCTTAGATAATCCAACAACTCGGTACTTAAGTATTCTCGTCCTCGATCCAATTGAAGAGCTTTAATACTAAGTCCCTTTTTCTTTTCCACTTCATTCCTATACTCTTTAAACTTTTCAAAGGCTTCGAATTTGTACTTCATAAGATATACATATCCGAACCAACTATAATCATCGGTAAAAGTGATGAAGTATTAATAGCCTTCTCTTGCACTAACTCTTAATGGTTCACAAACATCCGTATGGATCAAATCCAAAGGATTTATGGTACGCTCCATTTGTCCTACAAAAGGAGCTTTAGTCATTTTTCCTTTTAAACAAGATTCACAAGTAGGAAGTTCCTCAATGCCACTCATATTTAGTGCTTTGAGAGCTTCTAACTTGTTCATCCTATTTTTAGAAATATGTCCAAGTCTTGTATGCTGAAGAATGGCATCTTCTTAGTTATCTAATTTTCTTTTACTTGATTGAACATGCATTAGTGAAGGTTGGGAATCTAGTATGTATAATCCATTATTCAATGTACCATGTGCAATTAAAGAACTGTGCTTTAATGCTTTCACTACTGCATTCGATATGAAAAAATCAAATCCTTCATTATCTAGAATGGGTATTGAAATAATGTTCTTAACAAGTTGGGGTACATAATAACAAGGATTTAACTCAATACAAGCATTCCCCAAGTCTAATTTTACTACGCCTTAGGTCGTGGCGGCAACCTTTGCTCCATTTCTGAGGCAAAGGATCATATCCCCTTCACATAGACCTTTTCTTCTTTCCATCCCCTGTAACAAAGTACAAAGGTGAGAACCACATGTGGTATCAAATACCCATGAGGAAGAATTAGTCGTTAAGTACATTTCAATGAAGTACATACCTTTCCCAAGGGTGCTAGGGTATTCATTGCAGTTTCTTTTCCAATGCCCCTTTCCACCACAGTAAAAATAAGTAGCATCGGTCTTGTCACCTTTCTTTGTCTTAACTCCCCCCGAACCTTTCAATGGTTGCTTCTTTTTCGAGGAAGAACTTTTCTTCCTTTTACCTCTCTTTCTATAACCCCCAGGGCCTTTTGACTTAGAGGTGAAAACAAGCATAAGAGGTCTTTCCTTTTCATAGTCGCCTCGATGGTCACAAGGATGTTCACTAATTCGTTAATCATAACCTCTTGCTTGGACATATTGAAGTTCATAACAAATTGGTCGAACGAAAGGAAAAATGATTAGTGTATCAAATCCACATTAAAGGTCATTGTCCATGACCACATTAAGTTGTCCAAGCTTCTCGATGATCCATATCAGCTTGAGGCCGTGATCATGGACATTAGCACCTTCACCCATCCATGTTCTAAAGAGCTCCTTAGACAAAGTGAACCTTTCATGCGAGTTTGGACACCATACAACTCTTGTAGGTGTTTATAGATCTCATATCCATGTCTCATTGTTGGAATAGCACCCAGCAAGCCAATTCTATTGGCCTTATAAAAGCTATTTCGTTGTAAAATAATCTTGATTGAATGATATTCTTTATATGGCCACCTTCATCTTATGTTTTATATTACTTCACTTGCATTTAGATGAAGCCCTTAGATCACACATGACTACGGGACTTGGTCAGTTCATTGGGTGGTGATCATCGAATAAGTCTTACATGGTCATGATCTTAAATCTTCCAAGTCATAGGATCTTATGAGACGGGCATCTAAGATCCGGATAGACTTGCACTAACGATGCATAAATTTAAGAGTTGGATATTGCTCCGTTCTATAAGCAATATGTATGAGATACGGATGCATGTTAGTGGGTGCTTGTTAGAGAACAAGGCACTGAAGACCCTCTGGAGAATCCACTAGATAGCTGTAGTGGCAAGTCGGCAGTGGTCAATTCTCCCACTTACGCTAGTGCATATTATTAGTCCTTTGACTTGAGGATCCATTGTAACCTTATGTCCGGTCCTCATGCTTTGACTCTTTCTTGACCACTTAACGGGTGTTTCGAGTTGAGATTGGGTATCAGCTACTTGGTATGGAGGTTTGTGAGATCCAAGATGGAATCCGACTCCTCACTTTTGTGAAGGGCGAGTGCATCTCTCATGTGTTCTATAATAATCGATTCAAAGAAATCCTTGCATAAGGTGGTGTGACAATTTGGAAAAGGAGTTTTCCAAAGGAAAGGTCACACAAGGAAATCGAACATTGAGAATAGAAACATAGTATTGAGACTATTAGGAAGTCGGCAAATATCTTGCCCTAGGCCTCTTTCGGGAGATAGGAGACGGAAGGACCGTATTTGCATGGTATGCGTAGAGCTGTGATGGTTCTCCAAATTATTCATTTCGACCAATTAGTTAAGCTCCATGGACTTGAGGTTAGACATTAACCATGGAGTTGGGCACTCTTCAATTAATGAGATTAAATGAATTGAGACGATTAGTTTAAAAGAAGTTTTAAACTAAAATGAATATAAGTTATTCAAAGGTCACAAAGTTTTGAGCCCATGTTTAATGAATGGTAGAACCTATTAAGTCATACACATAAGCCAAATAGCTTCCAAAATTGGTAGAGCAATTTTCTAAATGTTAGAAAATCACCCATTTGGTGATTAATTTTCAAGGACTCAATTTGACGGTCAATTTTGGTTTAATTAATTTAAGTGTTAAATTAATCAACTAATTTAAGAGTTAAATTAGACCAATAATTAAGGAGTTAATTATTTGGTACCATATTGACCATCAATTGGACAAGTTAACTTAAAGAGTTAGTTGACTAATTTAAGCTTAAGAGTTAAGCTTGTTTGATTTAAGAGTTAAATCAAAGGTTAATTAATTAAATTAAAGTGTTTAATTTAATTAATGGGAAGAATACTTTTTGGAGGGAAAATTCAAATGAAGTATTCATTTAAATTAGCATCTTAATTAATTTGGAATTAGATTCCAAATGAAATTGAAATGCACTTGAAATTCAAGTAAGACTTTAATTTGAATTTTGCCAACTTGGCATGCCACTTGGGTGGTTACCTTGAAGGTGTTATGCCAACTAGAATCACACCTTCCACCCTCTATATATAGATATAGAGTGCTCACAAAATTCGAAAAAAGTATTGCTGAAAAGTGTGAGAATTAGATTCTTGCATTCCTTCCAAAATCTCTCTCTCCATGCATTGCGTAATGAGTTGAAGCTTGCCTTTCTTCTTCCTCCCAACCAGAAAATCGGTCTCCTCTACCTTATTTTCTCTTTTCTAACTCTAGCTTCTAGTGAGGGGAAATTGGAAGATTTTTTGGGGCGTGGATCGTTTCAATAGAGGCAAGGCATTTGACTTGCTTGGTTTTGGAGATCCACCTGCAGCAGCTTCCGACTGGTGATTTTTTTTTTATTGATCCAAAAGGACTTTTGGCTCCAACTTTTCACAGTGGCTTCCTCTGTGTGTGGAGGTGTTCCAAATTTTATTTCGTGAATTTTGGTGTAGTATAGCCAAGGCAAACTTTGACATCTTTCTGCTGTGCCAGTTCAAGATAGTTTCTGGATTTGTGAGAGATAGTTGATTTTCCCCTCATTTTGAGCTACAAGAGGTAATTCTTCATCCTAATCTAGATCTATATCATGATTAGATCCTTGGTAGCTTGAGTAGCTTAGTTATTTTCAAGCTTATGAAGTTTTGATTTATGGATCCTCACGCTACTCTTGCCTTCAAGTGGTATCGGAGCCTTTTTCATGCTATGTTTTGGATTATTGCTTGATTGATTCATGTGATGAATTTATCAATATCACCAAATACTTAATCCAAGTAATGGATTAGAGTGTTTGATTGATGATACTTGTGGCTCTATTGCTTGATGAATTGAAATCATGCTATTATGTGATTTAAGTGTTGATTCATGTTTTAGTATGATTCAATTCATAGTGATAAATGTTGAATGTTGATTTAGAATTTATTTATGTTATGGTGATATAGCATGTTGATGTTTGATTAAAAGAGTTTTGGTCATTTTTAGATTCAATTTGATTGAAGTTGTATTGGAGATTTTGGAGAATATGATTCTAGCTTTTTCTAAATTTTTTGAAGGCATGATTGAGCACTTGAATTTCATTTCTTAATAGAGGTTATAAATCTGGAAATTCAGCTATAATGTGTGTTTTAGTGTTGGGAACATGTGCTAAAACTATTGTTGCATGAAAGTTGTGTGGAAAATAACTTTGACTTACTTTGAAACCCCAAAACAGGGGGCTGCCGGGCCACAACCGGGTGTTGGCCGCACTTTGTATGCGCAGCCTGCCCAGCCATGCACCTAGGTTGGGCAGCAGCCCCTGTTTTATGATTTTGGTGAGTTTTGTGCTTGGAATGTTTTTGCACCACACATAGTAGATGCACAAACATTGTGCAAGTTCTCAAAATTATGTTTGATATTTTTGAATGCCTTTGAAAATTGGTTAAAGTTAATCTTCCAATGATGGCATAATGTTATGCTTGTTCAATTATTTGTTTATGAGATAAGCATTTAATTGATAGAATTAATTGTTAACTCTAGATTTATTTATTGTTCATTTAATTGTTGAATAGATGATGAATAAATAGAGATGATCATGAGCCTTTAATATTGATTTTAATTGTTTCAAGTTGTTGAAATGGGTTGTATTAAATTGAGGCTTGCATACCTCTTAATTTCTACCTTGTAAATGTTATGAGAGTAGAATCACTAGAAGTGAGGATTTCCTATTCATGTAAATGTTACATGGAGCAGTGGAGGCCAATGGAGGCATGGGGACTTTTTAATGTCCATGAATGTATGGGATACAATGATGTTATAGCTAGATTTAATCAACCCACCTAAAATCAACTAGGTGGTGCTCATATGACTCTAAGTGCACCACTTGATTAGGCTCATGGTCATTCCACCTTACGAGCATGCTAGGCATATTTACTTATTTATGCTTTCATATCCTATTAATGTATGAGATGCATGTTTAGGATATATAAAACCTAAATAAGAAGTTAAAATGATGAGATCTTTGGAAGCAAAAGCCCTCCACTTAGAATGTCCAAGTGATTTTCCAATATTAAGTCAAAATGGATACAAATTAAAAGAGTTTTAATTAATCCAAGCCTTCTACCAATAGTATACGCCATGATGACGCTACCGAATTTGTGTGATGGCACTCGAAGCGGGGGTCACACTTAGGAGGAAAGCTATGAGCATACACTTAGCATATGATGCACGTTTGATTTGAGAATCTCCATACATTGACACTCGAAGTGGGGGATGACATGGAGCCGTCTCAAATCAAAGTTTGATTAGTAGGTATGACCTAACACTTAGTAATGTAGATACACTCGAAGCGGGGGTGTCTACATGAAATGTGAAACAAAATATATCAAGAATTGCATGAGATGCAATTAGTGTTGCTTACCTTTCGATTGTTTGTGGATGGCACTCAAAGTGGGGGTCCACTTACAAGTCCTTAAGATCTCGATTCTCACTAGGAAATATGATTTTTCGAATTCTTCTAGGGGGTGAAGAATTTGGTAAAATAGTGGAAGGAAAACATGCTTGAAAGACCATAAACATGTTTTTAATATCAAATCAATCATATGCTTATACTCTTTTTTTGCCTCTTGTAGATTTTCAAAATCTTCAAACAAAAATGGCCAAAAATTCACTCGGAAGCATTTTGGAAACCAATAAACTAACCAGTCCAAACTTCTAAGATTGGTTAAGAACATTAAAATTGTTCTTGACTCTGAAAATGGACTTACGTCCTTGATCAAAGTCTTGTGGACACACTTGGTGATGACGCTATCGACGCACAACGTGAAATGTTCACAAAATTTATAAATGATGATCCACAAGTGAAGTGTGTCATGATGGCATCCATGTCCAATGAGCTCCAAAAGACTCATGAGCACATGAAGCATGCTCGAGAGATCTATGTGCACTTGCAAAAGTTGTATGGTGTACAAAGTAGACACGAAAGGTTTGCTTTGTCTAAAGAGCTCTTTAGGGCAAGGATGAGTGAAGGGTCCAATATCCATGATCATGGCCTTAAGATGATAGGACTTATTAAGAAGCTTAGAGAGTTAGATGTGGTCATGGACAATAACATTTACGTAGATTTAATCCTACAGTCATTACCATCGTCATATGACCAATTTGTTATGAACTTCAACATGTCCAAGCAAGAGGTTACGATTAATGAATTAATCAATATGCTAGTGACCGCGGAGGCAACTATAAGAACGGAGAAGCCCATTATCCGTGAATCCTTCTCCAAGTCGGAGGGGCCTAAGGGTCCTACAAAGGGAGGTAAGAGGAAGAAGACTTCTTCCTCGAAAGGGAAACAACCCGAGAAAAGTTCTAGGAGAGTTAAGAAAAAGGTTAAAATCGATGCTAGTTGTTTCCACTTTGGCGAAAAGGGGCATCGGAAAAGAAATTGCAAAGCTTACCTTGCAACCCTTAAGAAAGGTATGTACTTTATTGAAGTAAACATGACAACTAATTTTTCCACATAGGTATTTGATACTGCATGCGATTCTCACCTTTGTAATTCACTACAGAGGATGGAAAGAAGAAAGAGTCTTCGTGAAGGGGATAGATTCTCCGCTTAGGAAATGGAGCAAGAGTTGCAGCTATTTTCCAAGGCGTTATCAAGTTAGACTTAGGGAATGCTTATATTGTACTTGATTTGGTTTATTATGTACCTCACCTTGTTAAGAACATTGTTTCAATTCCTGTTCTTGATAATGAAAGATTTAATTTTTCAATATTGAATAGGAAATTGATGACATTAAAGAATGGTTCTTTGATTGCTCAAGGTACATTAATAAATGGATTGTACATACTTGATTCTCAACTTTCACTAATGCACATTCAATATAGTAAAAGAAAATTAGATATCCAGCAAGAAGCCATTCTTTGGCATGCAAAACTTGGTCATATCTCTAAGAATAGGATGAGCAAGTTAGAAGCTCTCAAAGCACTAAACGTTAGTGGCATTAAGGACCTTCCTATTTGTGAGTCTTGTTTAGAGGGAACAATGACCAAAGCTCCTTTTGTAGGACAAACGGAGCGCTCCACAAGTCTCTTGAATTTGATCCATACAGACATTTGTGTACTACTAAGAGTTAGTGGGAGTGGAGGCTATTCTTACTTCATCACCTTCATCGACGACTATAGTCGATTCGAACACGTGTTTCTTATGAAGAACAAGTCCGAAACCTTTGAAAAGTTCAAAGAATATAGGAATGAAGTAGAAAAGCAATTGGGGCTAAGTATTAAAGCTCTTCGATCGGATCGAGGGGAAGAATACTTGAGCACTGAATTCTTGGATTATCTAAAGGAGAATGAGATTCTCTTTCAATAGATTCCACCTGGAATACCCCAACACAATGGAATAGCTAAAAGGAGAAACTGTACCTTATTGGACATGGTACGTTCTATGATGAGTTTTTTGATGGGCCCATATTCTTTTGGGGATATGCCTTACTTATTGCCGTGAGGTTACTAAATATAATACCCATGAAGTCGGTTCCAAAGACTCCACATGAGATGTGGTTTCGCAAAGCACCCTCTTACCAATATCTCAAGGTTTGTGGATCCCCCGCTTACGTGAGATGGACAGTGGGAGATAAGTTGGATAGTAGATCCACCTTTTGCAAGTTGTGGGATACCCTAGAGAGTTTACAGGGTTATTATTTCTATGATCCCTCGGAATAAAAGGTGTTTTTTTCAAGGAATGCCCACTTTTTGGAAAAGAAATTTCTATTAGAAATGGCGTTATTCTTGAACTTGATGAAGTTCAAAATGATCAAGAAATCCCACAAGCGGAGAAAACAAGCAACCAACAAGAGCCGAGTATGCAACCTCTATATAGGACGAACCGAATCAAGAAGCAACCCGAAAGGTTCAAATTTCTTCATGAGATGGGCCAAATGAATGATGATCAAAAAACGTATGAGAAAGCTATGTTGGACATAGATTTGGGATGTTGGCTTGAAGCCATGAGATCCAAAATGGACTCCATGTACTCAAACAAAGTATAGACTTTGGTAGATCCACCAAAGGGAATAGTACCCATTCGTTGCAAGTGGATCTATAAGCGAAAGGTTGGAATAGATGGAGAAGTGGTGACTTTTAAGGTGCGACTAGTGGCAAAGGGTTACACTCAAAGACTTCATATCGATTTTGAGGAAACCTTCTCGCCGGTCGCTATGCCTAAGTCCATTTGGATTCTACTTGCCACAGCCGCATATTATGACTATGAGATATGGAAAATGGATGTGAAAACCGCTCTCCTCAATGGTGACATTGAAGAAGAAATTTATATGGAGCAACCACAAGGTGTTACATCCAAGGAAAGTGAGCAAAATGTTTGCAAACTCCAGAGATCCATTTATGGACTTAAACAAGAGTCCCGAAGTTGGAATATACGTTTTGAAAAAATGGTCAAATTATTTAGCTTTGTCAAAAATGTGTACGAACCATGTGTGTACAAAAAGGCTAGTAGGAGTTCAGTACAACTTTATACCGATGATATCCTTCTCATTGGGAATAAGGTAGGAATGTTAGAGTGTACTAAAGCATGGTTATCTACACAATTCTCCATGAAGTATTTGGGAGTCCTACGTATTGGGAATACATATCAATAGAGATAGATTTAAGATGATGCAGGGGCTATACCAAACCCCGTACATTGACAAGATACTTAAGAGGTTTAGTATGAAAGAATCCAGGAAGGGATTTCTTCCCATGGGATATGGCATTCGTCTCTCAAAGTCTATGGCTCCCAAGACTGAGGAAGAGAAACGAAGGATGTCCCACATACCTTATGCTTCCACAATCGGTAACATAATGTATGCAGTTCAATGTTCAAGACTAGATGCGGCACACTCGCTATATGATACAAGTAGGTTCCAATCCAATCCTGGTGAGAGTTACTGGACAGCTGTATAAGCAATCCTTAAGTACTTGAGAATGACTAAGGACTTGTTTTTGGTATACGATAATGGAGAATTGAAACTAGAGAGGTTTTCAGATTCGAGTTTCCAATCCGATGTAGATGACCTCAAATCGACTTATGAATTTATATTTTGCCTTAATGGCGGTGGGGTGAGTTGGAAGAGTTCCAAATAAGGCACCACAGTTGATTTCAACAATGAAGCAGAATATATATTGCGGCTTCGGAAGCTGCAAAGAAAGGTGATTGGATGAAAAACTTCATTCAAGAGTTGAATGTAGTGCTTAGCATTGCTGATCTAGTTGTTGTCTTCTGTGACAACACCAGGGGCGATAGCACAAGCTAAAGAGCCAAGATCTCATCAGAAATCCAAGCACATTTTGACGTGATATTATTTGATCCGAGAGATCATTGATGGAGGCGACATCCGAGTGGAGAGAGTTGCCTCGGAAGAAAATATAGTAGATCCACTAACAAAGCCCTTAGCATAAAAGGTCTTTGAAGAACATCTTGAGAAGATAGGTCTCAAGGCCATGGAGCATTGGCTTTAGGTCTCAAGTTGGAATAGTGCCAGACAAGCCAATTAGATTAGCCTAGTAAAAGTTATTTCCTTGTAAAACAATCTTGATTGAATAATATTCTTTATATGGCCACTTTCATCTTTTGCTTTATATTACTTCACTTGCATTTGGATGAAGCCCTTAGATCACACATGACTACAGGACTTGGTCAGTTCACTAGGTGGTGATCATGGAATAAGTCTTATACGGTCATAATCTTAAATCTTCCAAGTCATAGGATCTTTTGAGACATGGCATCTAATATCCGAATAGACTTGCACTAACTATGTATAAATCCAAGAGTTGGATATTGCTCTATTCCATGAGCAATCTGTATGAGATACGAATGCATGTTAATAGGTGCTCATTAGAGAACAAGGCACTAAGGACCCTTCGGAGAATCCACTAGATAGTCGTAGTGGCAAGTCGGTAGTGGTCAATTCTCCTGTTTACGCTAGTGCATATTATTAGTCCTTTAACTTGAGGATCCATGGTAACCTTATGTCCAATCCTCATGCTTTGACTCTTCCTTGACCACTTAGCGGGTCTTTTAGGTTGAGATTAGGTATGAGCTACTTGGCATGAAGGTTTGTGAGATCCAAGATGAAATCCGAGTCCTCGCTTTCGTGAAAGGTGAGTGCATCTCCTATAGATCATCTCCTATGTGTTCTATAATGATCAATTTTAGGAAATCCTTGCGCAAGGTAGTGTGACAATTTGGAAAAGGAGTTTTCAAAGGTGAGGTCACACAAGGGAATCAAACATTGAGAATAGAAACATAGTATTGAGGCTATTAGGGAGCCAGCAAATATCTTGTCCTAGGCCTCTTTCGGAAGATATGAGATGGAAGGACCATATTTTCATGGTACACTAGAGTTGTGATGGTTCTCCAAAATATTCATTTCGACCAATTTGTTGGGCTCCATAGGCTTGAGGTTGGACATCGACCATAGAGATTGGGTACTATTCAATTAATGAGATTAATTGAATTGAGTCAATTAGTTTAAAAGAAGTTTTAAACTAAAATGAATAAAAGACATTCAAAAGTCACAAAGAGTTGTGAGCCCATGTCCAATGAATGATAGAACCTATTGGGTCACATACATAAGCCAAAATAGCTTCCAAAATTGGTAGAGCAATTTTCTAAATGTTAGAAAATCACCCCTTTGGTGACCGATTTTCACGGACTCAATTTGACAGTCAATTTTGGTTTGATTAATTTAAGTGTTAAATTAATCAACTAAGTTAAGAGTTAAATTAGGCCAATAATTAAGGAGTTAATTATTTGGTACCATGTTGATCATCAATTGGACAAGTTGACTAATTTAAGCTTAAGAGTTAAATTTGTTTGATTTAAGAGTTAAACCAAATGTTAATTAATTAAATTAAAGTGTTTAATTTAATTAATGGGAAGACTAATTTTTGGTAGGAAAATTTAAATGAAGTGTTCATTTAAATTAACATCTTAATTAATTTGGAATTAGATTCCAAATAAAATTGAAATGCACTTGAAATTCAAGTAAGAATTGAATTTGAATTTTGCCAACTTAGCATGCCTTTTGGGCGGTCACCTGGAGGAAGGTGTGATGCCAACTAGCATCACACCTTCCACCTTCCATATATAGATATAGAGTGTTTGTAAAATTCAAAAAAAGCACAGCTGAAAAGTGTAAGAATTAGATTCTTGCATTCCCTCCAAAATCTCTCTCTCCATGCATTGCATCATGATGAGTTGAAGCTTTCCACTTCTTCTTCCTCCCTACCTGAAAATTAGCCTCCTCTATGTAATTTTCTCCTCTCTATCTCCATCTTCTAGTGAGGGGAAATTGAAAGATTGTTTGATGTGTGGATCGCTCAATAGAGGCAGGGTACTTGACTTGCTCGATTTTGGAGATCCACCTACAGTAACTTTCGGTTGGTGATTTTTTCTGGAGCAATCCTAAAGGATTTTTGGCTCCAATTTTTCAAAATATATTCCCTATGTGTGAAGGTGTTTCAGATTTAATTTTGTGAATTTTGGAGAAGTACAGCTAGGGCAAATGTTTCCATCTTTCTACTGTGCCAGTTCTAAACAGTTTCTAGATTCGTGAGAGATAGTTGATCTTCACCTTATTTTGAGCTACAAGAGGTAATTCTTCATCCTAATCCAAATCTATAGCATGACTAGATCCTTGGTAGCTCGAGTAGCTTAGTTATTTTCAAGCTTAGAAAGTTTTGATTTATGGATCCTAATGCTACTCTTGCCTTCACTCATATGCTCGTGAGTCTTTTGAAGCTCATTAGTCATGGAAGCCATCATGAGACACCTTACTTGTAGATCATCATCCACAAGTTTAGCGAACACTTCATGTGCCTCATTGGTGGCATTATCTCCCAATGTGTCCGGCGGACATTAATCAAGGACGTAGGTTCTCTTTTCGAAGTCAAGCATGATTTTAAGGTTCCTTAACCAATCATGGAAGTTAGGCCCGATAAGCTTATTGGTTTCCAAAATACTTGCGAGTGGATTTTCAGCCATTTTCTTTGTTTGAAGATTTCAAAAATCTACAATAGGCAAAAAAAAAGTGTAAGCATATGTTTGAAATATTGATATTGTAAAAATTTGTTTATAGGCTTTCAAACATGTTTTTCTCCCACTATTTTATCAAATCATTCATCCCCTAGAAGAATTCAGAAAATCTCATTTCCCTTGTGAGAGTCAAGATCTCAAGGACTTGCAAGTGGACCCCCATACCCTAGTAAACTATCCACAAACTATCAAAAGGTAAGCAACTTTTGCTAATTGCGTCTCATGCAACTCTTGATGTATTTTGCCTCATTTTTCACATAAACCCACGTAACCGTGCACCATCTATGTTACTAGGTGTTAAGTCCATCCTACCAAACAAATATTGATTCAAGACAGGCACCACAACTTCCCCCAAAATGGAGTGCCAATGTGTGGGTGTTCTTGATTCAAAAATGCATCTCATGCTAAGTGTATGCTCACAGCTTTCCTCCTAAGTGTAACTCTCGTAACCGAGTGCCATCACACAAAATCGGTACCATCATCATGGCATACACTATTCATAGAAGGCTTGGATTAATCAAAACTCCTTTTAATTTGTATCCATTTTGACTTAATATTTGAAAAAACATTTAGACGTTCTAAGTTGAGGGTCTTTACTTACAAAGATCTCATCATTTTATCTTCTTATTTAGATTCTCTATATCCTAGCCATGCATCTCATACATCAATAGAATATGAAAAGCATAAGTAAGTAAATGCGCCTAGTATGCTCATAGGGTGGGATGACCATGAGCCTAACCAAGTTGTGCACTCAGAGCCATAGGTGCACCACCTAGTTGATTTTAAGTGGGTTGATTAAATCTAGCTATTACATGAGTGTATCCTCATATATCCATGGGTCTTCAAAAGTCTCCATGCCTTCAATGGTCTTCTTTGCTCTATACAATATTTACATGAGAAAGAAATCCTCACTCTTAGTGATTCTACTTTCATAACTTTTACAAGATAAAATAAAAGAGGCATGCAAGCTCCTATTTCATACAACCCTTTTCAACAACTTGAAACAAATAAAATCAATATTAAAGGCTCATTATCATCTCCATTTATTCGTCATCCATTCAACAATTAAATGAACAATAAATAAATCTAGAATTAATAATTAATTCCAACAATTAAATACTTATCTCATAAACAAATAATTGGCCAAACTTAACTTTTATGCCAAAAATTGAAGAATAACTTTAACCAATTTTTAAAAGCATTCGAAAATGTCAAACATAATTTTGAGACCTTGCATAACATTTGTGCATCTATTATGTGTGAGTCAAAACTCTTTTGGTCTCATAAAGGAGCACAAAAATAACAAAAACTCATGCCAAATTAAAAAGTGCCGCTGTTGGCCCAGGTTGGGAGCACTGCTGCGCGCCGGGCGCACTAGCTGCTTGGCCAGCACCCCTCCAAGCTGGGCAGCATGCCTTGTTTTCACTTCGGCACCAAGTCATGTCCATTTTAGCTCAACTTTTATCCACTAAAAAATTTAGGACACTTTCTAAACATTAAAACACACATTATAAAAGACATTCCAAATTCAAAATTGCTTTTAAAATTAGAATTTCAAGTGCTCAAACATGTTTCGAAAAACTAGTTTAAGTAAAAACCATATTCTTCAAAAATCTCTAACAAAACTCCAATCAAATTGGATCAAAAAATGAAAAAAACAACTTAAGGCCAATCAACACATGCTATATCATCATATAACATCAATTAATGCCAAATCAACATTCAACATTAATAGCTATGAATTAAAACATACTAATCATATGAATCAACACTGAAAACACATATTAGCATGCGTTCAATTCATCAATCAAGGAGCCACACACAACATCATCCAAACACTCCAATCCATCATATGAATCTAGAATTTGGTGATTTTGGTCAATCGATCACATGCACAAAATCCAAATCAAAGTATGAATTAGGCTCCGATACCACTTGAAAGCAAGTAGAGCGCTAGAATCCAAAAATAAAACTTCAAAAGCTTAAGTAAACTAGTGTTTTACAAGCAACCAAGGATCTAAACATGCTTAGGATTTACATTTGGATAGAGAGTTACCTTGATTAGCAAAATCCAAAGGGAGATTGAAGATCTCTTTCTTCAAAACAGAAGTTGCCAAACAGTGGCGCAGCTAGAAGCAATCAGTTTTTGATCGATTCAAAACTCTCCAAAAATGCTGAAAAAATTCCAGTAGATGCTAAACATCTTGAGGAAGCAGTTGGAATAAGTTTCAGCTTGAAAATCCTTCTAGATATCCTGGAATAAAATTGACAAAAGACTAGTCTAGTAGGAAGATCTCCAAAGGCTTAGCAAACCAAGTGTTTTGCCTCTATCGAATTGATCCACACACCAAACCAAATCGTACTAATTCTCACTTTTAGCCAAAGAAAGAGAGGAGAGTTAAGAAGGAAGTGGCCAATTTTTTGGTAGGGAGAAGAAGAAGAAGGTAATCTTCAACACATGAATGAACACCTTGAAAATGGAGGGAAAAGTGATAATCTAATTCTTCACTTGCCAAAAATGTGCTTGCCGCCCTTGCCCTCTATATCTATATATAGAGTGAGGATGGTGAGATGCCAAGGTGGCATCACACATTCCTCAAGGAACGGTGCCCGCCAACCATGCATGCCTTGCATGCTTAGTTGGCAAATTCAAATCTAATTTGGATTTGTGTGAATTTCAATTATATTTGAAATCTAATTTCAAATTAATTAAATGCCAAACTTAAATGATCTGATCATTTGAATTTTCCCACTGAAGAATATTTTCCTCATTAATTTAATTAATTAATTAACTCTTAACTTAACTCTTTAAGTCAACTAGCTTAACTCTTTAAGCTCAATTTTGTTAACTTAACTCTTTGAGTTAACTTGACCAATTGATGGTCACATGGCAGCCAATAATTAACTCTTTGATTTAACTCCTTAAATTAGTTGATCAATTTAACACTTAAATTAATCAAGCCAAAATTGACCTCAATTTCAGTTACCCAAAAATATGTCTCCATAGAGAGACTTTTCTAACACTTAGAAAATTCCTCTATTACTTAGGAAATGTAATTGGCTTTTGTGTGTGACCTAATAGGTTCTACCATTCATTGGACATAGGCTCACAACTACTTGTGACTTTTGAATATCATATATTCATTTTAGTTTAAACTTCTTTAAACTAATTGACTCAATTTAATTAATCTTCATTAATTGAAGAATACCCAATCTCCAGGGTTGATGTCCAACCTTAAGCCCTGGAGCCAACTAATTGGACGAAATAAATGCTTTTGGAGAACCATCATTGGTCTACGTGTGCCATGCAAATACGGTCTTTCTGTGTCCTATCTCCCAAAAAGGACCTAAGGCAAGATATTTGTCAGTTCCCTAATAGCCTCGATACTATATCTCTATTCCACTTGATGACCTCATCTTTGAAATCTCCTTTTCCAAATTGTTATACTACCTTCCGCAAGAATTTCTTGAAATCGATTATTATAGAATAATAGGAGATGAACTCACCCTTCCCAAAGACGAAAAGTTAGATTCCATCTTAAATCTCACAAATCTCCATGTTTAAGTAGCTCATGCCCAATCTCCACCTGAACGGCCTACTAAGTGACCAAGGAGGAGATAATGCATAAGGACATAAACACAATAGTACCATAGATCCTCAAGTTAAATGACTAATTATATGCACTAACATAAGAGGCAGAATTTGCTATTATCGACTTGCCACTTTGGCCATCTAGTGGATTCTCCGGTGGGTCTTCAGTGCATTGTTCCTTAACAAACACCTACAAACATGCATCATAGCTCATATGGAATTGCATGTGGAACGGAGCAATATCCAACTCTTTGGATCTATGCATTGCTAGTGCAAGTCTGTTCGGATCTTAGATGCCCTGTCTCTTAAGATTCCATGACTTGGAAGATTTAAGATCACGACCGTGTAAGACTTATTCCATGATCACCACCTAGTGCGTGACCAAGTCCCTTAGTCTTATGTGATCTTAGGGCTTCAACCAAATGCTAGCTAAGTAGATATAAGCATAAGATAAATATGGCCATATTATTAATATCATTCAATTAAGATTGTATCACAAGTGAAATAACTTACAACGCCAATCTAATTGGCTTGCTGGGCACTATTCCAACATGATTTCATTGTATGACCTCATCTTTGGAAAACTCCTTTTCCAAATTGTCATACCATCTTGTGCAAGAATTTCTTGAAATTGATCATTATAGAATACATCGGAGATGTACTCGTCCTTCACAAAAACAAAGAGTCGGATTCCATCTTAGATCTCACAAACCTCTATGTTTAGTAGCTTGTACCCAACCTCTACCCGAATAGCCCGCTAGGTGATCAAGGAAGAATCAAAGCATAAGGACCAAACATAAGGTTATATGGATCCTCAGGTCAGAGGACTAATTATGTGCACTAGCATAAGCTGGAGAAATTGCCACTACCGACTTGCCACTCCGGTTATCAAGTGGATTCTCCGGGCAAGCCTTCAGTGCCTTATTCTCTAACATGCACCCACTAACATGCATCCACATCTTATATGGGATTGCTCATGAAACGGAAAAACATCCAACCTTTAGATTTATGCATTGTTAGTGCAGGTCTATCCGAATCTTAGATGCTCTATCTTTTAAGATCTTATGACTTGAAAAATTTAAGATCACGATCATGTAAGACTTATTCCATGATCACCACCAGTGAACTGCCTAAGTCCCGTAGTCTGGTGTGATATAAGGGCTTTATCTAAATGCCAGTGAAGTCATAAAGAGCATAAGATAAAAATGTCCATATAAAGTATATCATTTAATCAAGGTTGTATTATAAGGAAATAGTTTTACAAAGCCAATCTAATTGGCTTGCATGATACTACTTCAACAATTTCCCACTTGCCCTAAAGCCAATGCCCTATAGCCTTGAGACCCATCTTCTCAAGATGTCCTTCAAAGATATTTTGCGATAGGGGTTTAGTCAGTGGATCTGTTATATTCTCTTTTGAGACAACTCTCTCCACTCGAATGTCACCTCTATTAATAATTTCTCGAATCAAATGATTTCGCCTCAAAATGTGCTTGGATCGTTGATGAGATCTTGGCTCTTTATCTAATGCTACCGCCTTATTGTTGTCACAAAAGATAACTACTGGCTCAGCAATGCTA
This sequence comes from Jacaranda mimosifolia, assembly GCA_018894105.1. Classification (NCBI taxonomy): domain Eukaryota; kingdom Viridiplantae; phylum Streptophyta; class Magnoliopsida; order Lamiales; family Bignoniaceae; genus Jacaranda; species Jacaranda mimosifolia. The sequence goes on from CM032126.1 coordinate 23,898,635, forward strand.
GGTATATTCAACTCTTGAATGAAGTTTTTCATCCATACACCTTCCTTTGCAGTTTCTGAAGCTGTAATATGTCCTGCCTCCATAGTAGAGTTGGCTATGGTATCTTGCTTGGAATGTTTCCATCTCACTACATTGCCATGGAGGCAAAATATGAATCTAAAATTGGATTTTAAGTTATTTATATTGCATTGGAAACTTGAATCTGAAAATGCCTTGAGTTTCAGTTCTCTACTATCATATACCAAAAACAAGTCCTTAGTCCTTCTCAAATACTTAAGGATTACTTTAACGGCTATCTAATGACTCTCATTGGGATTAGATTAGAAACGGCTCATAACACTTAGAGCGTGTGCTATATCTAGTCTTGTACATTGAACTACATACATTACACTCCCAATAGCAAAGGCATAAGGTATGTGGGACATCTTTTTTCTCTCATCTTCAGTCTTAGGGGCCATGAACTTGGAGAGACAAATTTCATGTCCTACGAAAAGAAATCCCTTCTTGGATTCTTCCATACTAAACCCCTTTAGTATCATCCTCGATCAATCTCTATAGATACATATTCCTAATGTGTATGATGCTTCTCCTAAATCCTTCATGGAGAATTGAGTAGATAACTATGCTTTAGTACACTATAACATTCCTACGTCATTCCCAATGAGAAGGATGTCATCGACATAAAGCACAATAAATTGTACATTAATCCCACTAGCCATCTTGTACACACATGGTTCATACACATTTTTGACAAAGTCAAACGATTTAACTGTTTTGTCAAAACGTATGTTCCAACTTTGGGATGCTTGTTTGAGTCCATAAATGGATCTATGAAGTTTGCAAACCTTTTGCTCACTCTCTTTCGATGTAAAATTTTTTGGCTACTCCATATAGATCTCTTCTTCAATATCTCCATTGAGGAAAGCGATTTTCACATCCATTTGCTATATCTCATAGTTATAATATTCGGCTATGGCAAGTAGAATCTAAATCAACTTTGGCATTGCGATTGGTGAAAAAGTTTCCTCAAAATCGACACCCAATCTTTGAGTGTAACCTTTAGCCACTAGTCGCACCTTAAAAGTTGCTACTTTTCCATCGACTCCTAGCTTTCACTTATAGAACCACTTGCAACCAACATGAACTATTCCCTTTGGTAGATCTACCAAAGTTCATACTTTGTTGGGGTACATGGAGTCTATTTTGAATTTTATGGCATCAAGCCAATGTTTTGAGTCTATGTCTAACATAGCTTCCTCATAGGTATTCAGATCACTATCCGATTAACCTATCTCATGAAGAAATCCGAACCTTTTGAGTTGCTTCTTGATTCGATTTGACCTTCTTAGAAGATACGTATGAGGCTCTTATTGCTCAGTTGTTTCCACTGCTTGTGGGATTTCATGATCTTCTTAAACTTCATTAAGTTCAACAAGATCGACAATTCTATCTAATAGAAATTATTTTTTCAAAAAATGGGTGATCCTCGAAACAAACACCTTTTGTTCCAAGGGATCATAGAAGTAATAACCCATAGACTCTTTTGGGTATCCCACAAACTTGCACAAAGTGAATCTACTATCCATCTTACGTAGGCAGGAGACCCCCAAACCTTAAGGTATTGGTAAGAGGATGCTTTGCCATACCACATCTCATGCAGCATTTTTGGCACCAACTTTGAAGGTATTATATCTAGTAGCTTCGTTGCCGTCACTAAGGCATATCCCCAAAAGGATAAGGGCACTGCGGAAAAGCTCACCATGGACTGTACCACGTCCAGCAAGGTACGGTTTCTCTTTAGATAATCCAAGAACTCGGTGCTTAAGTATTCACCCCATCAATCTGATCGAAGAGGTTTAATGCTAAGCCCTAATTGCTTTTTCACTTCATTCCTATACTCTTTGAACTTTTCAAAGGCTTCGGACTTGTACTTCATAAGATACACATATCCGAACCAACTATAATCATCGGTGAAGGTGATGAAGGAGGAATATCCTCTTCTCGCACTAACCCTTAGTGGGCCATAAATATCCATATGGATCGAATCCAAAGGACTTGTGGAGCGCTCCGTTTGTCCTATAAAAGGAGCCCTAATCATTTTTCCTTTTAAACAAGATTCCCAAGTAGGAAGATCCTCAATGCCATTAACATTTAGTGCTTTGAGAGCTTCTAACTTGTTCATCCTATTTTTAGAAGTATTGCCAAGTCTAGCATGCCAAAGAATGGCATCTTCTTGGTTATCTAATTCTATTTTATTTGATTAGATATGCATTACTGAAAGTTGAGAATCAAGTATGTACAATCCGTTAATTAGTGTACCTTGAGCAATTAAAGAACCATTCTTTAATACCTTTAACATCCCATTCGATATAGAAAAATCATATCCTTCATTATCAAGTACGAAAATTGAAATAATGTTCTTAACAAGATAAAGTACATAATAACCCAGATCAAGTACAATGCAAACATTTCCTAAGTCTAACTTGCTTACGCCTTGGACTGTGGCAGCAACTCTTGCTCCATTTCCTTGGCAGAGGATCATATCTCTTTCACGAAGACTCTTTCTTCTTTCCATCCCTTGTAACGAATTATAAAGGTGAGAACCATATACGGTATCAAATACCCATGAGGAAGAATTAGTCATCAAATGCACCTCAATGAAGTACATACCCTTCTGAAAAGTTGTAAGGTAAGCTTTCCAATTCCTTTTCCAATGACCCTTTTCACCACAATGGAAATAATTTGCATCAATTTTAGCCTTCTTCTTAACCTTCCCAAAATTTTTCTTGGGTTGCTTCCCTTTGGAGGAAGAACTCTTTTTCCTCTTACCTCAATTTCTTGGGCCCATAAAGCCTTTCGACTTGGAGGATGATGCAAGCATAAGAGGTTTTTTCTTTTTCATCGTCACCTTGGTGGTTACATATATGTTCACCAATTCATTAACTGTAACTTTTTGCTTGGACATATTAAAGTTCATAATGAATTGATCGAACAATGGTGGTAATGACTAGAGGATCAAATTTACGTAAAGGCCATTGTATGTGATCACATCAAGTTGTCCAACCTTCTTGATGAGTCCAATCATCTTTAGCCCCGTGATCATGAAACTTAACTTCTCACTCATCATTGACCTAAAGAGCTCTTTCGACAACACAAACCTTTCATGTCTTGATTGTACACCATACAACTTTTGTAGGTGTTTGTAGATCTCATGTCGTAAGTCTTTTGAAGCTCATTGGTCATGGAGGCCATCATGATGCACCTAACTTGTAGATCACCATCCACAAATTTCATGAACATTTCACGAGCCTCATCAATAGTGTTATCACCAATTGTGTCGTGGGACTTTGATCAAAGATGTATGTCCTCTTTTCAGAGTTAAGAATTATCTTAAGGTTTCTCAACTAATCTTGAAAGTTTTTCCCAATGAATTTATTAGTTTCCAAAATGCTTGCGGGTGGATTTTAGCCATTTTGTTTGAAGATTTCAAAAATCTACAAGAGGCAAAAAAAAACTATAAGCATGTGATTGAATTTTGATAGAGAAATCATGTTCATGGTCATTCAAGCATTTTTTTTCTCCCACTATTTTATCAAATCCTTCGCCCCAAGAAGAATTTGGAAAATCTTATTTTTTAGTGAGAATCAAGATTCTAAGGACTTGCAAGTGGACCCATGATTCGTGAGATATTCACAAACAATCGAAAGGTAAGCAACTTTTGCTAATTGTATCTCATACAACTCTTGATATATTTTGCCTCACTTTTTATGTGGACCCATGACTCATGACACATCCACACTACTAGGTTTTAAATTGGACATACCAATCAAACTTTGATTCGAGACGGGCACCACGATATCCCATGACTTGGGTAACAACGCATGGGCATTCTCAAATCAAAGATGCATCATATGCTAATTATATATGGTCACAGCTTTCCACGATAAATGTGACCCACGAATTGTGAGACATCACACAAATAATGGTAGCATCATCATGCCACATACTATTGGTAGAAGGCATTGATTAATTAAAACTCTTTTAATTTATATCTATTTTGACTTAATATTTGAAAAGCACTTAGACATTCTAAGTTGAGGGTTTTTGCTTGCAAAGATCTCATCTTTTTTTATCTTCTTATTTAGATTTTCTATATCCTAACCATGCATCTCATACATTAATAAGATATGGAAAGCATAAATAAGTAAATGCATCTAGCATGCTCCTACGGTGGGATGACCATGAGCTTTAGGTGCAGCACCTAGTTGATTTTAAGTGGGTTGATTAAATCTAGCTATTACATGAGTGTATCTTATACATTAATGGGTCTTCAAAAAACTCCATGCCTCTAATGGTCTTCTTTGCTCCATGCAACATTTACATGAGAAAGAAATCCACACTCTCAGTAATTCTACTCTCATAACATTTACAAGGTAGAAATAAAAAGTTATGCAAGCCCCAATTTAATACAACCCATTTTAATAACTTGAAACAAATAAAATTAATATTAAAAGCTCATGATCATCCCCATTCATTCATCATCCATTCAATAATTAAATGAACAATAAATAAATCTAGAATTGATAATCAATTCCTACAATTAAATGCTTATCTCATAAACAAATAATTGGCCAAACATAACATTTATACAATATGAAGGAGATTAACTTTAACAAGATTTTAAAAGCAACAAAAAATATCAAATATAATTTTGAGAGCTTGCACAACACTTGTGCATCTATTATGTGTTATTTAAATCAGTTTTTAGTCACAAAAAGAACTAAAATAAAGCTCAAACTCGTCCAACCTTAAGCTAGGCACTGTTGGCCTAGGTGTGCGCATGGTAGGGCAGCAATTCTCAGTCCCTGCCCTACATTGTGTGCTGCAATGGCCTATAGTTGCCCCTATTTTGTGATCAAGGGCGAGTCAAGCCATTTTTGGCTCAACTTTTGTGCACCAAAACCTCTAGAACATCTTCTAGACATCAAAAAACACCTTATGGATGTAATTTCAAAATTAAAACATCTTTCAAAATTGAAATTTCAAGTCCTCAAAAATGCTTTCAAAAACAAGCTCAAGTGAGAATCAAATTCTCTAAAAATCTCCAACATAACTCCAATAGATCCAAAAATGACCAAAACCATTTTAGTCAATCAACAACATGTTATATCATCATATAACATCAACTAATGCTAAATCAACATTCAACATTAGAAGCAATGAACTAAAACAAACTAATTATATGAATAAACACTTAAAACACATAATAACATGCTTTCAATTCATCAATCAGGAAGCCACACATAATATCATCCAAACACTCCAATCCATCATATGAATTGAGAATTTGGTGATTTTGATCAATCCATGACATGACTAAATCAATCAAAAATCCAAATCATAGCATGAATTTGGCTCTGATACCACTTGAAGGCTAGAGTAGCACTAGGATCCAAAAAGTGAACTTCACAAGCTAAAATAAACTAGGCTACTCAAGCTTATCGAGGATCTAAACATGCTCATAAAATGGATTTAGGTAGAGGATTACCTCGATAAGCTAAATTTCTAGGAGAAAGTGAAGAACTTTTATTCAATCAGAATCTACCAAGTAGTGGTGTAGCAGAAATAATGCAACTTTTGCACGAGTCAAGCTTCTCCAAAAAATTCTGAAAAAAATAGCTCGTCAATTCTTTGATGGATCTATTGTGAAAATTTCATATCAAAACTCCTTCTAGATCTCCTGGAATAAAATTGCCAAGTGACTATTCTCACAGGGGATCTCCAAAAGGCTTAGCAAACCATTTGTTTTGTCTCTATCAATAAGATCCATAGACCAATCCAATTTCCTACTACTCCTCACTTTTAGCTGGAGAAAGAAATGAGAGAAGAGAGGGAGATGGCCGATTTTTGGGATTGGAGAAGAAGAGAGAGGTGAACTTCAACATATGAGTGAACACCTTGAAAATAGAGGGAAAATAGTGAGAATCTAATTCTTCACTTAGAGATGCAAGTGACCGCCCACCCTCGCCTCTATATCTATATATAGAGGGAGGATGGTATGATGCCAAGTTAGAATTACACCTTCCTCAAGTTGAGGGGGACCACCAACATGCTTGCAATGCATGTAAGTTGGCAAATTCAAATCTAATTTGAATTTGTGTGTATTTCAATTACATTTGAAATCTAATTTCAAATTAATTAAAATGTCACACCAAATGAACCTTTACTTTTAATTTTCCCTCCACAATTTATTTTTCTCATTAATTAAATTAAACACTTTAATTTAAATAAATATTTTTTGACTTAAACTCTTAAGTCAACATGCTTAAATCTTTAAACTTAATTTTGTTAACTTAACTCTTTAAGTTAACTTGATCAATTGATGGTCACATGGCACCAAGTAATTAACTCTTTAATTATTGGTCTAATTTAACTCCTTAAATTAGCTGATCAATTTAACACTTAAATTAATCAAGCCAAGTGACACTTTCATTTTCAGTCACCCAAAAAAATCAGTCACTTTTGATTGAATTTTCTAACACTTAGAAAGTTCTTCCATGACTTAGGAAATGCAATTAGCTTTTGTGTGTGACCTAATAGGTTCTACCATGCATTAGACATGGGTTCACAACTCCCTGTGACCTTTGAATACCATGTATTCATTTTAGTTTAAACTCCTTTAAACTAAATTGACTCAATTCAATTAATCTCCATTAATTGAAGAGTACCCAATCTCCTTGGTCGATGTCCAACCTCAAGTCCATGGAGCCCAACTAATTGGCTGAAATGAATGCTTTTGGAAAACTACTATAGTTTTACGCTTGCCATGCAAATATGGTTCTTTCATCACCTATCTCCTAAAAGAGGCCTCTGGCAAGATGTTTATCGGCTCATTAATAGCCTTGATGCTATGTCTTTATTCCTAATTTTCAATTCCACTATATGACCTCATCTTTGCAAAACTCTTTTTCCAAATTGTCATAGTATATTGCGCAAGAATTTTTTGGAATCGATCATTATAGAATACATAGGAGATGTACTCGCCCTTCACAAAAAAGATGAGTCGAATTCCATCTTGGATCTTACAAGCCTCCGTATTTTGTGGCTTATGCCCAACCTCTACCCGAATAGCCTACTAGGCGACTGAGGAAGAGTTAAAGCACAAAGACCAAACACAAGGTTACCATGGATCCTCATGTTAGAAGACTAATTATATGCACTAGCGTAAGCTGGAGAACTTGCCACTACCGACTTGCCACTATGACTATCTAGTGGATTCTCTGGGCGGGCCTTCAGTGCCTTGTTCTCTAACAAGCACCCACTAACATGCATCCATATCTCATATGGGATTGCTCATGGAACGGAGAAATATCTAACCCTTGGATTTATGTATTGTTAGTGCAAGTCTATTCGAATCTTAGATGCCCTATCTCGTAAGATCCTAAACTTGGAAGATTTAAGATCACAACCGTGTAAGACTTATTCCATGATCACCACCTTGTGAACTAACCAAATCCCATGGTCTTGTGTGATCTAAGGGCTTCATCCAAATGCCAGTGAAGTGATAAAGAGCACAAGATGAAGATGGTTAGTATATCATTCAATTAAGATTGTATTACAAGAAAATAGTTTTACAAAGTCAATCTAATTGGCTTGCATGGCACTCTCCCAACAATCTATTGTTACACCATGCTGATCACTCGAGCAATAAAGGAACAAGAAAACCCTCTTTGATATGTTCAGGGGAGTCATAAGGTTTGGAGACTACCAACAGCACCCGCTTCTGATTGCTTGGCCTTACTCCCTGACGAATTATATTTTGTCACTTGCGTTTGTTGAATTGCATTATTATTTTCATTCTTTTATGTTGTTAGTATTACATAGTCTATTTTGATGGCTTTTAGTTAGTTTTGCTGATTTTATTTTAATATTTTTCTTTCCTATTGATAATTCTACAAAGTTGCCACCTATTTGTCCTTCTTTGTCTCTAACAACACCCCCCATTAAGCCCTTTGGACTTACCTGTCTTGTTATTTTCATGATTCTCTCCCTAGATAAAATTGGAAGAAAGGCAGAAGGTTTAAGCGTGCTCAGGACCAATGTAAATAGTTTGTATCTCTCTGCTAGCTGTGCCGGGCTTTTGAGACTTGGAATGTAATATCGACTTTGTAAGCTTGAGACCATGTTATTGTATGTATATATTTTTAGATATCTGTAGGTTTTGTAGCTACAGTACTGTGGTTGTTATCTTATGGTGTTTTGAATTAGGCATGAATAAGTAGTATCTCTGGCCGGGTCACTTACCCTAGCTGGGGTGCTATAGAGATAGTATTAGAGTCTAGGTTTAGCAATGACCTAGGTATACGTATATGTGGGCATGATTCTTGAATAGATATTGATGGGATTAGTGGAGAGTAAGTATGAATTGAGGGTTAACTACGGTGTGAATTTTTTTTTTTTCTGGAAAGGTCCTTGATATTAGGAGGTAGGAGATTATACCAAGGACGGCCGATCAACCTATAATCTTCACTCATGAAAGTGAAGCATTTAACTTTAGAATGAAAATGGATCTCTTGGGTATTTCGTATATCAAATGAAAGGCCTTAATTTGATTTAGAGAGTTTGGAAAGAAAATTTATTTAGTATGATATTAAAAAGACAATCTTATATATTGTAGTAAGGTAGGAAATTATAGGAAAGGAAAAAAGCCTATGGGAGATGAGATTGATGATCTAGAAAAATAGAGATAAAGATTCCAAGAGTTGTGTAAGGTTCATAAGGATCGAATTAAAGAGATAGTTTGGGAGTTGGTAATGAAATGCACTGAGAATTTTCGTCTAAATGGTTTGATCCGATGGCATAAGGAGATGTTGGCTAAGCTCAGGGAGAAGAAAGAGAGGGAAAGTGAAAGAGTAAGAATAGTGGAAAGTTAGATTGAAAAACTGCATGCGGTGCAAGCTCAAACGAAGGATACCTTTAGGGTTCTTGAGTTAGACCTTTGAAAAGTGGTCTTAGTGAGTCACCTTACTATGGACGAGGTTAGAAAGCTAATAGCGCACTATAGAGCCATGATTGATGAGATGACTAGTAGTAGAGTGGCCCCAGAGACAGGACCCTCTGGAGCATGTCCATCTCCAAAGCTAAGAGTAGGAGAAGGAATACGCATTGAGTAGGTGCCTGAGGAGAACCACGATAGGGATCTCGAGGAGGATCCTGAGGAAGGAGCGCTATATGAGGCGATGCCACATGAGGAGGTTTCCCTAGTAAGCTAAATTTGGATTTTGAATTTGTAAATATCGATGTAAATGAACTGCTAGTACTAAATCAGATATCTAATGAAACTTTATCATATAGTTTATTGAATGAGTGAGTTATATCTTCTTATGCTGAAAATTTTGTATAGAAAATAATTATATACCCTTAAATGCAAGTAAAGAAAAGGAAACTAGAAAAGATTTAATAATAATATTTAAAGTGCAATTTTATGATCTTATTGGTTTTGCAGGTCAAGAAGTACTTTAAAATTTGAGCAGGTTTAGAATAAGGATGGCTTCTCATGAAAGCTCTCAGGCACCCATTCACGCTTGATTAGGACGATGCGGGAGACTGCTCGACAAACAAACTAATACTCTAAATACTCCTGGGCGACAAACCCCCGCTCCACTGTAAGAAACACATGAGGAAGAGGCATCATAGGCCTCCCAGCAAATCAACCAACTGCGGGGCAATAGACATGACCTGTGTTCTAAATATGGCAATAGTTCATACAGTTCTACCAACAACAAGAACAGACTAATAGATTTGGAAGTGCAAAAGAGTTTATAGAAGACCGATCATTAGAGCAGTTCATTCATCTTCAACCCTAAGGTTCCTAGGGGAGCCAAATGATAGAAAGGCAAAGGCATGGATTAAGAGCCTAGAAAAGATATTTAGTACCCTGCATTACCCAGACGAACAGAAGGTCAGGCATGCTACATTTCTCTCTGAGGGTCCCGCTCACAATTGGTGGAAAATGGTAGATAGAATGTGGACCATGTGAAGAACCCAGAACACTTGGGAAAATTTTACACAGGAATTTATGGAAAAATTTGTGCCATTAGTAATCAAGCATAACTAGGACCAGGAATTCATGGACTTGATTCAAAGGACCCTATTAGTATGCCAGTATGAGGCCAAATTTAGTCAACTAATCTAGTACGCACCTCATATACTGGGAAAAAAAGAACGACAGACTCGTAAGTTTGTAGAGGAGCTCTAATCTGAGATCAAACAGGCCCTTATTAATGTGACTTATCGAGCTTCAATCAAGCTGTGAATAAAGCATTACAAGTGGAATTTAAGTTCTGAGAGATTCGAAAAATTAAGGATAAGAGCAAGAAAAGAAAAATATTATCTAGCGGAAATGGTAATCTGAGCAAAAAGCACCCAAAACTTCATATTGCATCAGCTAACCTAATGTTCATATTTGACAGGTGGAATCGCGAACCCTACATAGGGGATGCCTCAAAAAAGTTGCAGATTCTACTATGGTACAAATCATGATGAATCAAGATGTTGGAAAAAACATGAGAGATGCATAATGTGTGGCAACGACCAGCACTACACCTGAGATTGCCCCAAATATAGAACTACTGCACCAAGGATGCCTTAGGGAAAAGGGAAATAAATGGCAAGAACTAGTGGAAAACCAAAAGTTCGGCCTTGTGCATATGCGCTGACTGAAGAAGATATATCGGACCCCAATAATATGATCGAAGGTATGATTTTTATCTATAAGACTATTGGTAAGACATTATATGACCCTGGAGCTACTCATTCTTTTATATATGTGCATTTCTCACAAAAACTAAACATATAACCTGAAAGCATGGCATATCAGTTAGAGGTACAAACACCCTTAAGGATAGGATTTATAGTAGACACCGTGGATCGAGCTTGTCCAGTTAAGAATGGGGATAGAGAACATCCAACCAATCTCATAGAGATGTCTATTCAAAACTGTGACATGATACTCGAGATAGACTTGTTGTACCAACACCAGGAGCAGATTACTCTTGGCGATGAGGTACCAGTCCTGACACACTATTCTAATGACTCGATCTCGCCAATACCTATCATATCTGTGGTGGAGGCCAGAAGAACTCTAATAGAAGGAGAACAGGGATTCCTGGCCCTTTCCGAAGAATTAGAATGGTTTGTTGTTTATATAGATGCATCAAATGAGGGACTTGATTGTGTGTTGATGCAGAAAATGCGAGTCATCGCCTATTCGCATAGAAAGCTCATGCTGCATGAATAGAACTACCCTTCTCATAACCTAGAGCTAACAACTATAATCTTTACATTAGCCAAATGGAGAAGTTAGCTGAATTATCCATCAAAGAAATAGTCCGATTACATGGAATTCCCATCAACATTGTAAAAAACATCTCGGGATGAGGTTATAGCTCCACTCTGCTGCTCATCCCCAAATTGACGGTCAGTCGGAAAAGGTTATTCAAATATTGGAGGATATGCTTCAGACATATGTTATGGATTTTGGCGAAAGCTAGGACAAACATCTCCCACTAATTGAGTTTACCTACAACAACAGCTACTAGTCCACCAAATAGATAGCTCCCTATGAAGCCTTATATGGAGGGAAATGCCGACCTCCCTTTTATTAGGACCTAGATGAGTAGAGGAGCAACACTAATAAGGCCATAAAGACATTGAGGCTAGAATTGATACAAAAGACTATTGATAAGGTCCAGACAATAAAACAGAGAACGAACGAAAGCAGCTTAAGATTTCCAGAAGATATATGTAGATAAGTAGATAAGAGACTTGGAACTCGAGCTAGATGATAAGGTATTTCTTAAAATATCTCTAGGAAAGGGCATTTGAAGAATCGGGAAATGTGGGAAGCGTAGCCTTAGATACGTGGATCCCTATGAAATCTGTGAATGAGTTGAACTAGTGGCCTATTGATTGATACTACCTTAGAACGTCACTGGAATACATGCCGTCTTCCATGTATCACTGCTCCGAAAGTACCATTTTGATCCCTCTCACATCATCTCATATAAAGACGTGCCACTGGGAAGTGACTTGACATATAGAGACAGTTAATCCATGTCTTAGATCAGAAGTTCCAAGAGCTTCAAAATCAAAAGATTCATCAAGTGAAAGCACTATAGCAGAATCATAATGTGGAAAAGGCAATGTGGAAATGAAATGATCACATACGCCAACACTGCCTCGAACTCTTCTAGTGGTCAGGTAAGAATCTGGAGACTAGATTCTTTTAAGAGGGGATTGTAACACCCCTAAAATTCCTCAAATATAAATATCATGATTTAAACACAGATTTAATTGTTAAAAGAGAATATTCATAATAAAAATTGATAAGAAAATTTAAGGTATGGTGCTTCAAAAAACTTTTGGGAGTTTAGGTTGAATAATAAGAAATCGAGGGACCAAAAATTTAATTAAAAATGATTTACTTGCAAGGATTTAGGAAATACATAGGGCTAATATATAAAAAGGAAAAGCCAAGAGGGCTAATTTAAGATGCAGGGGTCAATGTGAAGCACTAATAAGTCAAGGGCTCAATTGAAAAGTGAGAAAAAATTTTGGGATCCCTTTTGTAAATTATGAAAATTGAAACTATATATAGCCTTTCTCCCCTATATTTCTTCAAAACTCCACATGCAACTTGCCTTTCTTTCATCGATGACTTCTCACCGGCATTGGGGAATTTAAAAACCAATCCTACCATTGTCTCCCCCCAGCTCAAGGAACACAGCTATACCCATAACAACTAAAATTGGTTGGTAAAATGATCAAAATTTGAGATCGAAGGCTCGCATGGAAAACGGTAGTGGTCGCGACAGCTCTAGCAGTGGAAGCTCGGGTTTGAGTGGCAGATCTTGATGGGTTTAGCTTAGAAAACCTCTTGGTAGCCTTAGTTTTACGGTTCGACCATCAGTAGAGGAGAACTAAGGATGGTGATGTGCGGCGGCCTTAGTGGTGTAGTGGCAGATTTGGCTCAAATTGATTTTACGATTCAACAACTAGCAGAGGAGAATTAAAGGTGATAGCGTGCGGCGACCTTAGTGGTACAGTAGTGAATTTGGCAGATTGGGAAATTGATGCTGGAACTGAAAGTTAACCTGGGGGTTTTGTAGAACTCGACGAGACGCATAGTTTGGTGGCGTCCATGCAAAACTCCAACAGGGGCCAACAACTCTAGCGAACCGAGGGTAGAAACTTTTGACTAATGATGCCAACGCACGCGTGACGATTTTGGGTTGTGAAAAATATCTGAGTTTGGTTAAGTTGGTAAGAATCTGGTTAAAATGATTAATTGTTTCCCCGACCAAATTTGATTAACGCACTGAAAAAAGTTCCCATGTATTTCAAAATGTTTTAGGCTAAGATTTATGATTTCGAGTCAAAACGATTTGGTGTGAAGTTATATATACAATGACAGTCCGGACTGTTAATTCAGGCCTAATCGCTACTAATTAAGTTCATTAGCGCAATTAGGCGCTTAAATTGTGTAATGTTGTAATGATTAATTGTAAATGAGAAAAGCATGTGAAATTTGTACAGATAATCAAGATTTATCATTATGGGTTTAGATTATTAGAATAAGTACTATGAGTAAGAGAATAAAATATTAATTCGAAGCTGATAAACATTTACTAGTGATATTTAATTGAAGTGGAATGTTTAGAAAATTGATTATAGATTGGCTAACAATATATAACAATTCTAGTAAAACAACTTAAGTAATTGAGAAAACTGGAATATAATAGTGTGATACACTGTACGCGAACCAGATTGATAATATGGTAAATAAAATATTCAGTGCAAAATAAGGTGATTAACATCATTAGAATATCTAAGTTTGATAAAAGGACTAGTATTATATAAATGTATTGATATTTAAATGTGTTTTATTGAAATAGGTAAGGAGGATCTAGGTCTTCTAGGATAGTAAGACGCTTATAGTATTACTGTCAAGATTGAAGGTGAAGTTATAGCCATACCATTTATGGGAAAAGAATCATATATGTTATTCATAAATTTCGACTTGTCTATTCTTGCGTGCCTATTTGCAGTCATCTTGATGTTCAGGACCCTCTATTGTATTTACATATCTTATCCCTTGTACCTCCTCACCTTACTGGCTGATTTTGTATTTGTTATTGATTCTCTTTAGAAATGCCATTGATACGGTCTTGTTGACTGGCTGTTCGAATTACTTTCTGAGGTCATTGATCTACATTGTTATGGGAAAGGTCTTGTCAACCAACTATTTTATACTTCTAAACCTATTATGCCGTGTTTGTCCACCGATTTGTAAATTTTTGACTTCTATTTAGCTGTTGGTAAATGTTTATTTTGTTGGTACCCTTGGGAAGTTTTGGGCCCTGGGATTAGGTTCTGAAAGACGATTGTACGGAACGGACCAATAGTAGCTGATCTCTCAACTAGTACCCACTGGTGAGCTTGTCTCATGGTAGTTGGAAGTTAGCTAACCATGAGCAAGGGATCGGCATGCGGCCGACCATGCTATATAGAGCAATGGAGGAATAAGGAAACCCTCTTTGATTTGTTCTAAGGAGTCATAAGGTTGGAGACCACCAATAGCAACCCCTTCTGATTGCTTGACCTTACCCCCTGACAAATTCTATTTTTGTCACTTATGTTTGTTGAATTGCATTGTTATTTTCATTCTTGTATGTTGTTAGTATTACATGGTCTATTCTGATGCCTTTCAATTAGTTTTGTTGATTTTTTTGAATAGTTTTCTTTCCTATTGATGATGCTATGAAATTGCCACTTATTTGTCCTTCCTTATCTCTAACCCTCCCCCCCCCCCCAACTAAATCCTTAGGACTTACCCCTCTTGTTGTTTTACTTATTCTCTCCCCAGATTGGATTGGAAGAAGGGCAGAAAGTTTGAGCATGCTCAAGACTAACGTAAATAGTTTGTATCTATCTACTAGTTGTGCAGGGATTTTAAGACTTGGAATGTAAGATCTACTTCGTAGCTTGAGACTATCTTACCATATGTATATATTTTTGGATATCAGTGGATTTTGCAGCTACAATACTGCGGTTGTTATCTCATAGTATTTTGAATTAGGAGTGAATGAGTAGTATCTCTGGCCGGGTCCTTTACCCTAGCTGGGGTGCTACAGGTTAAATGTGATTGTGTTACAATATATAAATAGGGGGCTGAGAGAGAGTCACAAATAGCATATTAAGGGTTTTTGAGTCTACTCATGCTAAAATATCATGAGTTGTACATTTTTTAGAGACAAATAATTTGAGGGTTACTTTTGGAAATCCAAAAGTAGTCTTTTTGGGTTTCGAAAATCATTAAAAGAAAAAGTGATGAGTGTCGGCCCATTGCATTGCATGCCCCATGCACCTCTCCTTTGGCGCCGGTGTCTGTGCTTTGTCTTTTAGTTTCACACACTTTTTCTGCGTGTGTTTGTGTGTGTCAAAAGGCGAAACAACATTTTTTTTATACAATCCTAGGCTGACTTTCTGCATTTCTATTTCCAATACATTTTTTTGTTACTTTTCTAGCATTTCTATGGATTTTTTTAAAATTAAAGTTAAAATGGTATTTCGTAGTACATATCCTAACTGAAATTCTGTTTTAGTAAATTGTTGCAACACATTTAATTTATCCTACAACGTACGTTAAGTCAACAAGATCAGGTGGATCGTGATGCAAAATATGAATAAGAATATATGGTACTCGATTTATTATATATAGAACATAAAAATGTTATGTTTTTTCAAGGCTTCATAGCAAATATAAGTTTAATTTATAGTAAAATAATTAATCAAAAGATTAAATACTTTTAATGTAATAACAAGATATTTAAATGATCATGTGAACATATATTGTAATAAATATATGCGGGCAAATGTATTTAAAAAATATATTATTCGTAGGACTTGGATTAGTATGTTAATCAAGCCTTAATTAGGAAAGCTAATATTGGTAGTGTTTTATATTCATGAAATAAGAATTTTATAGTGAATATATAAATGATCAGTGGGTGTAACTTATCTTATGAGTTGAATTTACAGTCATTCAAGCTCAAATGCCACTGGATTGGATGACAATAAGTTCAAACTTGGCTCATAAATTTCTAGCCTGTTGCCTCAACTCGAACTCAATTCACATTTTTTTTCACAAGCTTAATTTGAGCTTCGTTCAAGAAGCTAGCTTACGTGATCAATATATGTTTTCTTAATTAAAAGGAAAAAAGAATTAATCAGTGTGTTTGAATAGAGTAATCATGCATAATACACAAGATAAAATTGAATTAGCCACTAAAATAAATATATTCTAGATTTGCAATCCATAACATAAAAAATTAAGAATGTTTGTTTTTTTTTTTTTACTTCAACATGATCAAGACATGATCAAAATTCAAAATCTTTGTAAATAATAATAACAACGTATTATAAAAATTTTTGAGTTATTATTACCAAATTTTTTCTGAATAAAATATGCAATAATTGACGTATGCACTCCATAAGCTCATAAGCCCTTCTAACTAAAACTGACTGTATATCTAATATTTAAATTAATTTTGCTACATATATATATAGATATACGTTAATAAATTGCATGAGAAATTTAAATTCTGGCTAAAATATTTCAGGTGCGCATTGAGCTTATGAATAACACTCAAACTCAGCTCACAAATCCATCAAGCAAAATGCTCGAATGAATATTGCCCAAACTTAATCCAGCTCACTTTGGGCTCGGGGCAAGTTTTTTTAAGTGTATCAAACATGGGGCTAGCTAGCTCGGGTAAACCTATTTCAATTGATAGGCACGCTTGGTTTAATTTTGGACAATGGTAACACGCGCTTGTATATTGTATTTTTAGATCAAACTAATAATTTGATCTAAATAAGTCGTAAGAATATTTAAACTCTCACTATATATCCTCTTTTCTAGGAGTGTGTAAGAAATAAACTAATTAAGTATAGCAAATAATCCGATGACACCCCACATATAATACAAAAAAATATATAATGTGAAGAACTACTATCGATGTAGATTAGTATTCAAATTTTTGATCGAGTTTTAAACCAAAACCCTACTTATAAGAGTAGAATTTTAAAACCTCAACTTTATTATTCGGACAAATTAAATTTCATTTGCAAAATCTAAGAAAACGCAGTCATATCACAATATTAGTATAAATATGTTGGAAGGGACTTCAGTTAACTTGTTTACTCTATCCTGGGAATAAGCTTGCTAGCTAGTACGACGATTTCATTCTTTGACTATATTTTTGATAATCAAATATTTGAAGCGTGATCTAGCTAGCTAAAAGGCAAAATTAAAATATTTTGGAAGAAAAGGTACATTAAAAACGGCTAGTTGTGTTTTGTTGATGGAGAATATTTGAGGGTGCATGCGCGCAAGAGAAGGAAGAAAATCTTTGATTTATTTCCTTTTGCGTTTTGAGTATAAACTAAGCATGAGAACCCTAAAAGTGAGATTGGTTCCCCAGCTTTGACATAATTTTTTCATTATATTCCTCTCTCTCTCTCTCTCTCTCTCTCTCTCTCTCTCTGTGTGTGTATATATGTGTGTGTGTGTGTAAGTATAATTATGGTTTATTCATTCTCTCTCATGTCTTGGCTTCTATATACCCATGTGGTAACATTGGATACAAACAATACTAGCCTCATGTCTATCTTGCATTTGTATGGATCTGATCTCTTTAAAAGTTATTACTTTCTAGCTTCCATATATAATATATTCCTTGCTTCTAATTAAATAAATTCCTCAATTTTCTAATTATTCAATAACAATAGTTAGCCTTGACCCCAAATTCTTACCTTTTCTTCAATGATCAAACCTATTTTTCTTGCATGTAAACATAATGTCCCACCCAAAATTTGTTTGATCCCAACCACCAACATGCATGACCTCCCGCGTATATGCAGCAGCAACATCAACTATGATTCCATGTTTTCGTTCCACACTTAATTATGAATCCATAAGTGATGATTGTGTTGTCTTTTATTGTTAAACATAGGACCATTTCATGCCATCCCTAGTTTAATTTCTAATTCTATTTAATGGACCAGCTAGCTTTGGCCTTGGAGTGCTACCATGTCTGCATTAATGACCACATGTCATGGAAATCGAGAAATATTTTATAAAACTAGTTAGCTAGCTATCTAGATACATAAAAAGCCAATTATTAATGGTTCATATATAAAATGTTGAAAATTTTCAACTTTTGATTTTCTCTTTTTCGTTGGTGCATGGATATATATATATATATATGTCTGTATTTTGTTGGAGGTGACGATGGCGATATTGGTGAGGTTCAATCCGAAGACGAATTTACACAGGACAATTAGTAAAGAATGATCTCAGATTGAACCGCAATGAATTTACACATAAAAGTTGGTAAAGGACGATCTCAGATTGAGCCGCCCCAATATCACTTTGTTCACACAAATTTCGTTTATCTGCAAAATTAAATCACAAGACAAAGAAAATAATAGACAAATTGAATTTATATTGAAGAATATATAAGAATTACAATTAATTAGAGAAAAAAAATAGAAATTCTCTAATGAAACTAATCCCTTGATTCTTCTCCCAATATATATATATATATATATATATCCAAGGGCTTGAAGTTTATTCTTGGATATACGGTGTAGTATCCTTTGACTTGATAAAAGAACACTACGAGATTTCTTTGAAACTCGAACCTTGAATCCGAGATCAAAGGACTTGATGCTTTGAAGAGGTATAGGACCTTCGCGGTAACAATACGTCGTCGCAGCAGAAACTTGAAGATTTGAAGACTTGGACTTGAGAATATGTGGATATGAGAATATGTGGATATGAGTGTATGAGAGTATGAATGTGAATGTGTCCCAACTTGATTAGCTAGAGAGTGCTGAGCCACCAGACTTGATTTGATTGAGATGATATGTCTTCATCTTGACATTTGTCAACATTTGATTTGTACAAAATAAATATTAAAATATTAATTAAAAATTAACTATTTATCATTTGAAATTGAATTTAATAAATTCCAATATATAAATAGAAAATTTTAAATTAATAACTAATATATTATTTACACATATCATTTTTCAATTGGCCCAAAAATTAAGCCGTCTACAAATGCCCCTTCGAGACTTGTTCACGAACGATGTTTTGCAATATATTCCTGAGTGAATAAGTCACGATAATCATTTTATATATATATATATATTTAAATACATATATATATATAACATATAAGCCTTTAAAATATACATATGTGTGTGTGTGTGCAAAAGCAAACAAAGCTTCATTGTTACATAAGTCAGTGGCCACTCAAAACTCATCCTGTGGCCTCAAATTTGACTTCGATTTAAACATCCCACTTGACATTATTAATGGCAAATAATATCCTCTGTAATATCAAGCTTAACCTCACAAAAGTGATAAGAAATAGCTTTAACTGCTCAATCGGAAATTAGAGACTTTTGGCTTTTTTAAAGAGCAACACTCAGCAGGGCTCGTCCAAGCATCACTTGCACATGCTTTTTTATCATTTTCTTCTTCACATATTATATACATACACACGCACACGCATATATATATATATATATATATATATAATGAAGAAGTCAACAAAGACCCATTTTCTCATTTATTTAGCCGAGACACATACGTCCACAATATATATTCTGTAAATCTACTGCCGACCCGTCAACATTAAAACTTCAGACTTGCTACTTTGAAAATTTAGCTGCTGACCCGCCATTAAACTCAGACTTGCTGCTGCTTATTTTCTTATTGAAGAAAGTCCTCAAAGATACCACCGTGTCTTCCACGTCAATTGAACCTGATAGAAAGCTATTGTGCTCTCCAGTCTCCACAATTAAACAGAACCGAAACAGCCACTCCTTATATTATATCAAAGCAGCCTTTCCTTATATTATATCAAAGCGGAGTCTTGATAAACAACAGACTCAATAAAATTTTCTTCTGCAGAGTTTTACTTCAACTGGGATTCAATGTAAGAGTAATTCAACCGAGAATTGTATTGGACTTGAACTCTTCAGAACAAAAACTATAAATAGCATGCTGCCAAAGAGTTAAACCCAATGAGTATGGTTGAAAACTGATCTGCAAAATTGCTGTGGAAAATTCCCCTACCCAACTGGTGATATCTTTCCTCCTCTTAATTCCTGCACGCCAACTGTTCGAAGAAAATACTCATAGATTTTTTTTATTCCAACATAACTCAAAAGAGAATTGCTTGGACTCCCCCGGCATTCATCAACAGAAAATTCTTATCAACACATAGCAAACACAAATTTTGAAGACTTCAAGTAAGTCATCAAATTAAGAGATTTTTTTTTTTTTTAACCTTGTGTTTTCTTATTCATTCCCCCTTTCTCTTAAATACTTTCTCAAGTTTTGTTTTCTCTTCCTTTTCTCTTGTTGCAAGTTAGGAAACATAACCCATTCCTGATCAACTCGTGAGGATGTATATTAAGGATCACACAAAGCCATCTCCATGTATTATCATTGGGAGCGACAAAGACAACCTCAAAGTTAAAAGTACCAGATTAGTCATCCATAAATTGGCCAATGATGTTCTTCGTTCCATACCTCGATCTCCCAATAATTCCATGCATATTCAAGAGTGGTCCGAGGAAGCAACCAAGGAAGTGATTGATCCACGCTCTGGCATTACATCTCGCTCTAGGATACTTTTCTTGAAATCCTCTCTTCATGATGCCAAAGCCATTAGTTTGGAGTTTTTATTTGCAGGTTATCATTCCAACATTAATGGACGCTCAGTGAGAATTCCTGCATCAAGGTTTGGCGAAGTATCTTTTCATGCAGGTTATTGGGAATGGACAGAGGATGTGCTAGGCCATCATGCAGATGTGCTTTGTCAAGCTAGGATCTATGCAGCAGTCCATGCCTCACTCTTCACATATGTTTGTCATAAGAACATCCTCCAAGCCTTCCTTGAGCTATCGTGTCCTTCGACAAACACTTTGCACACTGCTACCGGTGAATTTTCAATTTCTTTATGGGATCTTCGTGTACTTGGTGGATTGCCTATTCGTGGAGGTTTCTATGATGAAGCTATTCCTACTGCAAAGTGGCTACTTTGTGATGACAGACACGGTCCTTCTCAACCACGAAGTTGCAAATATCTATTTCTGGCTTACCATATGCTTCCAAAAGACTCTGATGGTGTTCCTATTTTTGATTGGATTGACTTTTGGTTTAAAGGACCAACGAGATATGCGAAGCCCCCTTTGAGGTCTTCCTAGAAGAGGTCTACTGAGCCAAAGATCTCTCACAATCCATGTGGAAGAATCAATGCATTACTTTTGCCTCGCACCAAGGAATATGATGAGCCATTTATGATGCTGGAGGTTGAAGAAGATATTAGAGGGGAGACCTACTTGGCTACTTTTCTTTCATGCTGGTTATGCAGTTTTGTTTTACCACATCGCAAAGCAAATCTGATTCGTGCTACTGTCTTTAAGGTTGCTAGTAGAATGGCAAATGGTGATTGTTTTTCTCTTGCAGTTCCTGTATTGGCGGGCATTTATCATAGTTTAAGGAATATATCAACTTCGCCAAATCTTCAGGAATCTTCTTCTATCTTTCCCATTCATTATGTTTACAGTTGGATAGGGCACTACCTTGGCACTCATTTTTTATCCAAGATTGATGTAGGAGAAGTTGAGATGGTCAAGTATGCAGGGAAAAACATGGCCAAATATTTTGATCTTTCAGAGGCACGATATTTGTTCCTCAGTATCAATCCTTCAGCTATTCAAAATCTACGCTCATATCCACGCAAACAGTTCACAGTAATAGATGGCCCATGCATATCAAATACTTATAAAGAACTTTTTGTGGCTTTACATTCCAGCTATTAGACATTTCGATGTGGAAAAGAGCATATCATTGAAGCTTATAGCCCTCATCGATTCAGTCGGCAATGTGAATTTTGTCAACATGTCCCGGGAAACTTAAAGGAAGAGATTATTACTTGTGATTTGCACGAGCTTGTTCAACTTTGGCAGTCATGTACTTTACTGAATACATCTCACAAACTTATCATTCCTAACAATACTTCTTCCTTTCCATTGGCCACAAAGGAATATGTAGATTGGTGTGACAAACATTGGAAGACTTTACAAATAAAAGGTACTAAAATTGTTCTCAAAGTTAATCAAAAAGATGTGGAATCAACTTCTGGCCAACTCAATCAACTTGGGGAGAGAATTGAACATTATTCATCTGAGCCTAGGCATCCTGGAAAGAAGCTTTCTCATTCTAAACAGGCCTTAATGGAAGATCCCAAAAATAACTCAGCAGCTTCACCTCTTCAAAATCCTGTTGTTTTAGGGCAAATTAAAGGAGGGAATTTGGCGTCTAAGGAGTATAATATTGCTGACCATACCAAATTGCCATCTAAAAGATGTAGTCTACTCAATGTTTCATCCCCCGCTGATGTTCCATTGGAAGGAAATGAAATAATCTCCGCACTTTCTTGCTCAAATGATGACTCCAGCAACCAATGTATTCTCAAGAAGAAACCAAAGGTTTTGGATTTAGATAACATTAGTATTAATTCAAATTTCTTTGCAGATGTCCCAAGTTCTTCTTTACCTTTGGATGAATTAGCAAAATATGTAAAGTTATTATATTTATTATTATTATTATTATTTTTTACATATTCGCCAATCCTTTACAGTAATCTTCCCTTTTTTTTTTTTTTTAAGCTTGCAAATCTTGAGATACCAGTCCCAATTACATCAGAAGGTAGTGTTGGTTCGATAAATGGGATTCATCCTTGTAACTTGCTTGAAACAATCACTTATCCACCTCTTGATGATGGCATACAAGCTACTCATGACACTGCAAATTCCAACAAGCGACCAAAGGTGATATTACTTGAAATTGCAAATGACAATGCTTTTGCTGATAAAGACAAGCCTAAAAAGACATTTGAAGCTCCATCTTATACACTTCCAGTTGCTGAAGTTTCTGAGTTTTGTCCTCAAGTTATAAAGACTGAAGCTGAGCAGATGTTACTCAAATTCTATTGGAACGCATATGTCAAAAAATCATGAAAACTCCATTTGAGCAACTTTCAGGGATAAAACCAACGATTGATAATTTGATTGCAGAGATGAGATTATACATAAAAAACACATCATCTTTGGAGAACCACTTGTGATCTTTCTGTGAGGGTACTTCCAACTACACAAAGGTTAAGTCAAATTCAATTCAAAAAGAAACACAAGAAACCCATGAGAAAACACTGTTTTTTGCACAACAGGATCTATTTGAGGCCGAGGCAATAGAAAGTGAAAGAGTTGAAGAGATGAATGGCCTTAAGGATGAACTTATTCAAATCTCCAAGCATCAAGAGGAATTGAAAACACGACTTGCCGAGTTAAGCAATAAGGAAAAACTTGCAAACTTATCACTCCACAAGGCTGAAGAAAACTTGTCCACTATTCAGAGAGAAGTAGCCACCAAAAGAGATAAAGTTTCAAAGCTTGAAGATACTTCATTTTTGACTGATCAAGAGGTTGAGGCTTTAAAGAGGATGGAGGCACTACTTGAAGAATCTCGCAAGGAATTAATAGCTTTTGATATACTCGCATGAGTACTTAGCTAGTTTTTATTTATTTATTTATTTTTTTGCACAATTGATGTAAAAGAACACTTGATCACTACATATGCAATAAAAAGTTGTTCTTTTTTTTTTTATGAATTCTCCTTGTGCATTTTTTTTATTTAGTATTTCTTCAAATTGATGCCAACTTCAAAGAAAAATTGCATTATATGCCCCAACAACAGAGTGGGATAAACTTACTTAAGCTTCTGAGTAAAACTGGCCATCTAATGAATTGAACTTGAAAACGATCAAAGCTTCTTCCAATGATATATTTGAAATTGATAAACCATCCAGAATCACTCCAATGGTTTGATTGAACTTGAGAAGTAAGTCATCCAAATTTGCTCCAATGATATGATTGACCTTGGGAAGTCCTCAAAACTTATTCCAGTGATGTGACCAAACTTGGCGAGCCATCCAAACTTATCCAAATAATGTGATTGAACTCGGGAAATAATCCATCCACATTTGATCCAATGATATGATTAGCTTGTGGAACCATCTAAACAAACAACCTCCTTTTTTTCTTTTTTTTTTTTTTTATATGACTGAACTCAGGAAATAACTCCCAAGCTGCCTACGTAGCCCCAACAAGGGGATCAAGTCATTACGTAGTTCAAAGTAAAGATTTCCTTTTTTTGGGGGGTGCCATTCACAATTTATACTCATGCGGGCCAGGAGTATCCATTACTTAACCACATTGGACTAGGTGGGGTATTTAATATTTTAGCCACATAAAATACCTTTAGTGGGGAAAGTTAGCAGTTTAACCACATGCACTACCTTTGGTGGTTACCATACACAGTTTATACTTATGCGGGCCAGGAGTAACATACAGTTTAAGCTCATGCGTCAAAGAGCAACATGTAGTTTAAGCTCGTGCGTCAAAGAGCAACATGCAGTTTAAGCTCATGCGTCAAGGAGCAAACTTCTTCATGGGTAATATCGCTTCAAAAACTTGCCATTGATGGGGCCAATGCGCAATCCATCTTTGTCAACCAACTTGTAAGCACCATTGGTGTATACTTCTTTTATCACTTACGGACCATCCCATTTTGACATAAATTTACTTCCCATTCGCTGGGTAATGGTAATGGTAATGGGCCTTCTTACCGCCAACACCAAATCTCCAACTTGAAAAGATTGGGGGCGAACTTTCTTATTAAATGCCCTTGTCATTCGTGCTTGATAATATTCAAGTTGTTGTTGCGCTTCCAGTCTTTTCTTATCTAACGCTTCTAATTCCTCAAGCCGAAGGAGGACGTTGTCTTCAGCAGTAAGTCCTTCTTGAATTGCTACACGAAATGAAGGTATTTGACTTTCAAGAGGGAGAACAGCTTCGACTCCATAAACCAGTGAATACGGAGTAGCCTGGGTAGCAGTCCGATGAGTTGTTCTATATGCCCAAAGAGCTTCCCCAACTTTTTCATGTCAATCGTTTTTAGATTTTAACACTACTTTCTTTAGCAGATTGCATAGGGTTTTATTAAATACCTCCGCTAGACCATTTGCAGCTGCATTGTACATAGAAGAATTGTATTGCCTGAATCCAAATTGTGCACATAATCTATCCATCAACTTATTGTAGAAAGGCTTCCCGTTATCAGTAATGATATAACGAGGCACTCCATACCTAAAAATCAAATGACAACGAATGAACTCAGCAACAATTTCTTTCTTCACTTCCTTTAGGGGAATCGCCTCTGCCCACTTGGAGAAATAGTCTGTAGCTGCCAATATGTAAGCATGACCAGCTGACGACTTAGGAGCAATAGGACCTATGACATCAAGACCCCATGCATCAAATGGCCATGAAGCAACTGTGGGATGTAAGGGTTCAGGAGGCTGATGTATAAAGTTAGCATGCATCTGACAAGCTTCGCATCTCTTCGCATAACTCATACAATCTTTAACCATAGTAGGCTAGTAGTATCCCATCCTTTTGATTTGAAAATGAAGCTTAGGACCCGACTGGTGAGCTCCACAAACTCCAGAATGTGCCTCAGCCATAACTTCAGTTGCTTCTTCACCATTTAAACAACGCTGATAAGTACCTTCATAAGATCGACGATACAAAATATCTTTGTATAAAATGAACCGAGATTACCTCCGACGCACCTCCGTCCTTCGACGAGGGTCTTGTGGCAGCTTCCCATCCTTTAGATAGTCAATTAGTGATGTTCTCCAATCTTCATCTTCACTAACTGAGACTGATATGGCATTTGCATCTCGATCAAGCTTTATGGGTAACGGCACAATCCATCTATTGCACACCGGGACATTTGTCGTTTCTTCTTCAGAAAGGGCCAAAGTAGTAGCCAAGTTAGCCAATGCATCTGCCATCCTATTTTCTTTCCTCGGGATGTGGCTTAGGACAACATTTTCAAACTTCTTCAACAGACAAGACGCTAGCTGAAAGTAAGGAATCAAATCTTCCTTTTTAACTTCATAAACATTTAACAGTTGATTAATAACCAATTTTGAATCGCCATAGACTTCAATTTCTACAATTTCCAGTTCAAGAGCCATTTGAAGCCCAATAATCAAAGCCTGATATTCTGCAACGTTATTAGAGCACAATTCATTTAACACTACAGAGTATGTCAAAACTTGTCCTTCTGGTGAAACAAATACAATCCCTGCCCCCGCTCCATCAGATCGAGCTGCTCCATCAAATAACATTGTCCATGCTGGCAGGATATCAACAAAGAGAGCCTCTTCATCAGGTAATTCATCGGATACTTCCTAATCTGTAGGAATGGGATGATCTGCTAAGAAATTAGCAAGAGCTTGTCCCTTAACAGCCTTTTGAGGTACATATGTGATTCCATATTGATTGAATACAACATACCACTTGGCCAACCTTCCTGAGAGTACTGGTCTTGACATCACAAATTTAACAGGATCAGCACGTGAGATGAGTCGGATAGAATATGCCTCAAAATAATGCTTCAACTTTCTAATTGCATAAAATAAGGCAAGACAAATCTTCTCAACAGGAGAGTATTTCAACTCATTCTCAGTCCAATCTCTACTTAGATAATATAAAGCTTTCTCTTTTCCTTCTTCATTTTCCTGAGCCATGAGAGCACCACCGATTGACCGTTCTTGTGCTGCAATGTACAGTATCAATGGTTTTCCATGTATAGGAGCTCCCAGAACTGGTGGATTCATAAGGTACTTCTTTATGCTCTCAAAAGCATTCTCACATCCTTTATCCCATACGAAAGGAGCATCTTTCTTCATCAAGTGATTAAATGGTTGGCATCTTCCTGCAAGATTTGATATGAACCTTCTTATGAATGCAAGATTACCTTGTAAACTACGCAATTCTTTAAGATTCCTTGGAGGCGGTATCTTCTGGATAGCATCGATTTTAGTAGGATCAACTTCAATTCCACGATGTCGAACTATGAAGCTAAGGAACTTGCCAGACATGACACCAAAGGCACATTTGAGCGGATTCATCTTCAAGTTATATTTTCTCAACCAGTCAAATACCACGCGGAGATCTTCCAAGTGATTATCTCTTTTCTTAGTCTTGACCACGAGATCATCAACGTAGCACTCTACCCTTGTATGTAGCATATCGTCAAAAATGTTTTGCATAGCTCGCTGATAAGTTGTGCCTGCATTTTTCAACCCAAAAGGCATCACCTTATAACAGTAAATACCCTTAAGTGTGCGAAAAGTCGTACACTCCTCATCTTGCGGCGACATTCTGATTTGATTGCACCCGGATGATCTATCTATGAAAGATAAAGCTTCATGTCCAGTGGTTGCATCGACCATAAGCTCAATAATAGGTAGTGGAAAATCATCCTTTGGACATGCTTTATTTAAATCTCAAAAATCAACGCAAATACGTATCTGGCCATTCTTTTTCTTAACTGGAACGATGCTAGAGATCCAAGTTAGATATTTCACTTCTCTGATAAATCATGCATCAATAAGCTTGTTGACTTCAGCATCAATTAGAGGGACGAGCTCCGGGCAAAGCACTCGCTGCGACTGCTTTACTGGACGAGCCCCATGTTTTATGCCAAGGTGATGAATTGCAACTTTTGGATCTAATCCTGGCATTTCTTTGTAGGTCCAAGCAAAGACATCCCTATATTCGCTCAAGATTCCGAAATATTGTTCTTCTTCTTTAGGATTTAAAAGTTTGCTAACAAATATGGGACGGGGCTCTTCTATTGTGCCAAGATTCAACTCCTTAAGTTCATCGACAGTCGCCTGTCCACCATCTTCAAGTTGTGAAGGAGCTTTTAGGACTTCATCTTCAAGAATTTTTGAATCAGGCTCTTCATCAATAGCGATGTGGTTATATGTATGTAACTCATCATTTTCTTTGTTGTATAGGTGTTCGAGCTCAACAACTCTTATCCTCTGGAATGTAATTCTCCATTTTAATGTTCCATCTGCTTTTGAAACTGGGGTAGGCACCATTATCCATGATGGGTAGTTTGTAACTTGTATGAAACCGTTTGCCACCAATCTATTGAATTCTTCAAGACACGGATCATGCGGTGCGAGATTTAGCTCCTCTTTAACACTTATGTAATTAGAGCTGATGGTGATTTCCACTTCATCTTCATCTGCACCATTACTGTTCTATGATGTGCTGCTTTATTTTCACAGGTTTGCCCATATTAATGACTAGGATTGTAGATTTGGCTCCATTCGATTAGGATAAATGAAGAGTTTGACTCTTATTTTTTGACTCCAACGTATCAGTCTTGTCGTCAACACTCCTTTTTGCAGTACTATTTCCAAGTCGATTGAACACAGAACCTCTTAGATGTGGACCTATATAAAGCCTGTTTTGATCTTTAACACCAAGTCTTTTAAAGAGAGAAGGGCGAGTAATTGGAGCACTGAGACGGTCAAATACAGAAACTCGATGATTATTTTGTTTTTGCTCTTTTTACTTCACACGATCTTTTGTAGAAATATGTTGGACACCAACACACTTATCCTTCTTTGTGATGCATATCCTGACTAGTTTGGTAACTTTAAATCCTAGGCCAACCCTTGACTGTTCAACATAAAATCCCTGTCTCCTTAGTTTATGTTGTGCTTCATTGAGCCCATGAACTTTTTCTCCGGTTAACTCAGGTTTGAGCTTACTTAAATTGGGTGGATTAGCAAAGTCATAGCCAGATTTTTCGAGTAACTTGTATGCCTTAGGATCAAATATACCTTCAAATTATTTCTGAGAAATTTCTGCGACAGATGTTCCATTATAAATTGATGACCTTCAACAATAGGCATGGTGAAATCCTCCCTCAAAGTTTGACAGTCGCTTGATTACACCATCTTTAATTGGCTTCGGGCAGGATCATTCGTCTTAATACATGCTCCAAGTGGAATTCGCCTTTTCTCTT
This sequence comes from Jacaranda mimosifolia, assembly GCA_018894105.1. Taxonomy (NCBI): domain Eukaryota; kingdom Viridiplantae; phylum Streptophyta; class Magnoliopsida; order Lamiales; family Bignoniaceae; genus Jacaranda; species Jacaranda mimosifolia. Next base: position 23,927,742 of record CM032126.1, read on the forward strand.
GAGGTGACTGCAGTATATATCGAAATAATGGTAAATTGGGCTCATCACCGCGCTCGTATTTTCTGTTTGTCAAAACCTCAGTAATTGTTAGTTTATTAAAATTTTCAGAACAATCTTGTCTCCCTTCAATGGAGTGGTTGCTTGGAGCCTTTGTAGGCTGCACTTCACTTACTGAGTCAGGATCCAGATAAAGTTTAGCGTCAGCGAAGTATGATTCACCTTCAGTAAATGGCTTCACATCTACGTCAACTTTCATAACCTTCCCATTCTTCGAATACTTGAAGCATTGATGAAGAGTGGAAGGTATCACCCCATTCTCATGAAGCCATGGTCATCCCAAAAGCAAATGGTAGGAAGTCTTTGCATCAATAACATGAAATAAAGTACTTGCTTCCAACTCCTCGATTGTGAGATCTAGACGAATCATCCCAATAGCTCATTGGCCTCCTTGGTTGAAACCTTGAATAGTTAGGCGGCTGCGTGAGAGATCTTCAACAGAAATTCCCAAATTCTTCATAGTGGATTTTGGCATGATATTGACAGTGGATCCTCCATCAATGAGTATGCGGTTGATTTTTTGCTCTTGCATGAACCTTGAAACGAAAAGTGGCCTATTGTGAGGTTTTGATCCTAGCAATAAGTCCTCGTCCGTAAAAGCAAGTGCTGCACAATAGGGAGTGAAGTGTTGCTCTTCAGTTTCGCAAGATGTAGCATGCACTGCTTCAATTTTTTGATCAAGGAATCCTGTAGGAAAATAATCCTTCAAAGTCACTTGGCTTCTTTTGTAACCTGCCAATGAGTTTTCTAACTTACCACCTGTGGCCTTCAAACTCTTTGTCGTCCTTGGTTGAGGGCACCTGCCCACATGCGAGACCTTAAATGCCAGTGGACGAGATTGATTTGCATATCGTCTTTTCCTTCGTCGGTGCATCACAAGAGTCCACTCATTGCTATCTTTAGTTTTAGTAGTAGAACTCGTTTCCAACTTAGCCACTCCATCAATGAATTGAGTCTTCACTAATATTGGATCTAAGCTTCCAAACTGGAGCATTGTTGATGCCCCCCTGAGTGAAGATGAAAAGACATAGTCTTTACTTGCAACACATGTAGTATCTATTACAGTTATAGCGCTAGTCAGGTTCGATCCAACCACATCTTCCGTGTTAAGGATTATCTTTCCATCTCTTGCCAATGCCATGACTTTATCCTTGAAGACAAAGCACTTCTCTATTGAATGGCCGACAACTTGATGATATTTGCAATATTTTGGATCGTTGACCTTTCCAACTTCTTCAGGACGTTTTAATTCTGGCAATTCAATCAACTTCATTGTCAATAATTCATCAAAAATATGAGAAACATTAGAATCTGGAAATGGATATTCCTTCTCCTGCATCTCTTTTAATGTTTTCTTTCCTGTTGAAATATGTTGATCTTCAGTTTTCTCAGCAACCTTTTTATCACTTGTGGGAATTTTTATGGAGGCTGTCTTGATTGCCATGGATTCCTTAGTAGTTGCTTTGGCGTACTTTTCGCTTTTCTTTAAATCCTTCCTTTCTTTCTTCTGGTCTTCAACAGGAATTCCGACCCCGCGACTGGCAATGCTAAGCTCCATATCATGGCCACGAGTGGCTAATTCCTCAAAAGTACGAGGCTTGATCCCCTGAAGAATATAAAGAAGTCCCCAGTGCATACCTTGAATACACATCTCTATTACAGATGTCTCTGAGAGTCTATCTTTGCAATTCAAACTTAATGCACGCCAACGGTTGATGTAGTCCACCACTGGTTCATCTTTCCACTGTTTTGCATTGGTAAGTTCAATCATGCTCACAGTTCGACGTGTACTATAGAAACGATTCAGAAACTCCCTTTCCATTTGATCCCAGTTATCAATGGATTCAGGTTCTAGGTCAATGTACCAGTCAAAGGCGTTTCCTTTCAATGAACGCACAAACTGTTTCACAAGAAGATCACCATAAGTCCCTGCATTATTGCATGTCTCAATGAAATGGGCCACATGCTGTTTTGGATTTCCCTTCCCGTCAAACTGCTGGAATTTTGGTGGTTGATAACCTATCGGCATTCTCAGCGAATCAATCCTCTTTGTATAGGGCTTCGAATACACAACAGAACTTTGAGAAGGCATACCATACTGAGCTCTAATGGTATTTGTGATCATGTCCTGCAATTGTTGAATAGACAATGTAGCAATAGAAGTTGCAGAATGGTCGACCTTTCGATCTATTTCTCGTTTGTAAGGCATCTCCTCAACATGTTTTTGCATTATTATATGACCAAGAGAAGACTGATGGTTGTAGGCAAATCCTCTAAGATCTTCCTCTTCCTGTTTGCTCATGAGTTGTGCAATTTGTAGATCAATTTCTTCTACAATCTTTTGTAGGTCAGCTATAGCTTGAGCCATCCGAGCAAGTTGTTCATCCACCGTCGCCACTCCAGCCGTTGTAGTTGGCAGCTTAGCAAAAGATAATACCTTAGGATTCGTTGCCCTTGGACTTTCAGAGTCAGAACCATCAGATGGAATGAAATCAGTATTTTTGTCCCCAGTCATGGGTTGATTGACAGATTCAGCAATAGGGTCAGCAGCGTCAGCAGCATCTTTCCTGGCCAAGGCAAGTTGGTTCCCCTTAAGTGCCATTGACTGGTTGCAAATATCTTCAAGATTCAAACGGGAGAAAGAGATGAGGGGTAGATTTGTGTCCCACCGGGCGTGCCATAAATTTGTTCACACAAATTTCGTTTGTCTGCAAAATTAAATCACAAGACAAAGAAAATAATGGACAAATTGAATTTATATTGAAGAATATATAAGAATTACAATTAATCAGAGAAAAAAAATAGAAATTCTCTAATGAAACTAATCCCCTGATTCTTCTCCCAATATATATATGATCCAAGGGCTTGAAGCTTGTTCTTGGATATACGGTGTAGTATCCTTTGACTTGATAAAAGAACACTACGAAATTTCTTTGAAACTTGAACCTTGAATCTGAGATCAAAGGACTTGATGCTTTGAAGAGGTATAGGACCTTCGCGGTAACAGTACGTCGTCGTAGCAGAAACTTGAAGACTTGAAGACTTGGACTTGAGAATATGTAGATATGAGAATATGTGAATATGAGTGTATGAGAGTATGAATGTGAATGTGTCCCAACTTGATTAGCTAGAGAGTGCTGAGCCACCAGACTTGATTTGACTGGCATGATATGTCTCCATCTTAACATTTGTCAACATTTGATTTGTATAAAATAAATATTAAAATATTAATTAAAAATTAACTATTTATCATTTGGAATTGAATTTAATAAATTCCAATATATAAATAGAAAATTTTAAATTAATAACTAATATATTATTTACACATGTCATTTTTCAATTGGCTCAAAAATTAAGCCGTCTACACACTTTCTGTATCATTTCCAAATTCCTATTGCAGTTATTAATCCACTCCTCATTTTAGATGTTTTCCGTATTCCGTTTTCCCCCTCCCCGCCCCCCCAACTTGGAATTATCCCAAATGCTCTTTAGTATTCTTATCTAAAACAACTATCTTGTATTTCACGAGTAGTAGGCATATGTATGTCTTAGCGTTTATACTAATTTGTAAGAATTTTGCAGCTCTTGGTGGCAGTTCCTCATGCGCATCCACATTTTTCATATCGTAAGATGTCTTACCTTCCCCATTCCATATCTGTTGAAAGGTGAGTTAGGGTTACTTTATTTTATTTATTTATTTATTTTTAATTTACACATGTACACATATATACTCAGTGTCTATTTGCAAGTTATGAATTGGACCAAAAATAAGGAAATAAGTTTTGTATTGTTTGAATACGACACATAAGAGTAAGGTTGAAGTAATGTTGGATTAATATGATCATTTTAAATATGTATATAGAAATATGGTTGTGTAAATTTATTTAATTTTTACTAAATGTTCACTTATGCTCACTGAAATGTGATGACCAATGGGTCTCAGATTGTGCCATGAAGGTGGCTCGTCAAGTAATGTTTGGATACGAGGAGTTTTCATTTGGAAGTCTTTATTTTAAGTTCATAATTTTGAATGAAATACAAGGGTTTCTTCTTTTTCTTCTTCTTCATCAAGTGGGATATAGGATTCTTCTTACAATTTTTAAATTTTATTATTTTCATAAAATGATTTATATATCAAGTTTTAAAACTAAATTTTGCAATCCAAATGCTCCAGTAATTGAAAAGTATGCTCATTTTAGATGTCCTTTAACTTTGAAATTGCTACATAAAATAAAGAATATAAAGATTTTTGAAGTACAGTAATTATTATGAGAAAAGTGTGGAGGATGCCATAAATAAGTTGAGTAAATTATAGGAATGGTAATGGGGAAGATCGGATCCGGAATTAGTAATTCTCGCCCCTATCTCCACTTTTCAAATTAATCTTCATATTTACCTCCATATTCAATGGGGAAAGAACTTTGTATCGATCTCTGTATCCAATGGATGTGGAGACTTTTGCAGTATTCTCCATTCCTCATTTCTCAATCTATTTCCAAAATAAATAAATAAATAGAAATATATAATTAATTTAAAAGCCCACAAATTATAATTTTGCTCAAAATAAGTACAATCCAAGATCAACAAAAGTAAAATAAGTTTAATACAAGTCATAAAGTATTACATCCATCATTTTGTTCATTCACTTCGATCTTCAATTCTTTACATCATTAATTTCTAGCACACAAATCCTAATTAGCTACCATTTTAGATTTTCTTAATTTTTTAGGTATTTTTCCTTTCTATTTAATTTTTTAAAAAGTCTCTTTAATTGTATAGAATATGCATGTGCTCCATTAAATTTAAATCTTTAGACATGTATTGTTTTAGTTAGTATAAAATAATATGTAATTTTAAAATATATACATCTAGATAAATGATTCAGAATCATGTACAATAAGTATAAAAACTCTACCAATATAAAATTATAAATAAAAGTTGTGTTATGAAAAGATATATTTTTTGTGTCATTATTGATTATAATTGAAATTTAAATCTAACTATGCTTATTACATTATTTTGATCGAAAGTAAATAATTCATATATTATTATTTTGATAAAAAGAAATAAAGTACAATATTAAGAATTGAAAAATTATTTATTTTCAATTATAAAATTAATTCAATCAAAATAAATTTATATATATGTATATCAGAAGCCTAATCTAAAATTCCTCAAAAATTACTTTCATATTTATGGATCATGGCGACAAAGATGGAAATGAAGGTGGAAATTCCTCATACCTGATCTCCAATCTCCATCTGGGTGTTCAGAATGGAGAAAGAGTAATACCTTACTTGACTCCGCCTTCTTTGGGCTTGGTCAACGTATAGGTCTTTTGGTAATTTATATGTAAAAATGAGGATCTTTTGGTAATTATGTCTAATCTAAGGGGTGTTATTGTAATTAAATTTTTAATTTTTTCTAGTTTTAATGTAAGAGCATTTTGATCTTTTCATATTTTCCATATGTATTACATATAGGTCTTTCTTATTATGGGATTATTTGTAATTTATGAAATAAAAAGAAATTTTTTTATTATTATGCCAAACCTCAATGGGAGTAGCTGTAATTCACTCTTTTCGTAGAAATAGTGAATCCACCTCAAGCCTCTATCATATCTTATTAGCTCATCAATTTTTTCTTAAGTCCATGTAGTAGTGTCAAAATGATTTAGACATTAACTTGATATTCCAACGATTGAAGGACTCAAAAATGTTGTAAGAGACATGATTATTTGTCAATTGAACATCAAATGCATGTCAACAACGAAGACCTCTTGAATGAGGTGTATGATCAAACTTCACTACTATGACTATTATTAGAGTCAAAAGCCTGTGAAGGAGTTCCTCTTCAAAATGTCATCATAATATTTGACTTTTGCAACTCCTCACAGGCGCCCAACTACTTATGCATTAAATTACTAAGTACCATGACAAAACTCACCCATGAAAGGTCAAATTAAATTCAAATTCATCAATTAAGTACTGTGATAAGACTTCACCAGTGAGGCATCCTATTGAATCTGATTCCGATGATTAAACACCACAATCGAACCTCCCCCACGAGGATCTCACGTATCCTCTTGCTTCACTCCATAGTGACTTGAGAAAGCCCCTTCGAAGAGACTTGCGTAAAACCACATTAAGAAGAGGTTCAACACCTCATTCACATGTTTTTCCACACGTTAAATTGTTATTGACAAGTTGATAACAATTAAAATTATTCATTTAACTAAGTATACGAACGAGAAACAAAACAAAAATGTGAGCCAAGCAACTGTTTATGTAAAAGAAAAATGATAAGTGGCCTACATAAAGGGATTTCTTGAGTTGGTTACAACTCACACCATATATTCTAATTAACTCCTATGATGCAAAGCAAAATAAATTTTTCTAAGCCATTTGCTAATTTTGTTGGTAAAAATCCAAAATGCTTTTCGAATGATCATACCCACAAAAGGAACAAAGGCCAATGACATTTTACGAAGCGCAAGTGACACGATAAAGATCGAACAACTTAGCACCTAAGATAGCTGCCCACCTCCTAAGATGTGTGCCCGCCACCATGGATAGGCACCCAGGATAAGTGGCCACCCAGCACCCAGCAAAGCGATCGAGTACCCTGCAGGCACCCAACACACTTGCATGATCAGACGCCCTGTATGCACTCAGCACATAACAGTACGGTCAAGCACTCAACAAGCTCTCGATATCCCAGTAATTAACTGACTTCCAGCATTCACAAACACTATATCGATCACCTCAAATAGGCACCCACCACTAAAAAACATATAAAAGCACAACAATATGCAGACAATGCCGTGAAAGCAACAAGATTCATGAATGATGAGTTGCCTACATGACTCAATGCTAAAGAAAGTATAATAAAACTCTAACTTTTGTAATGAAGGCATGAGAGTTGACAATGAAATGAATGCAAATGCCATTTTGTGTCTAGCTAATACTTAGCCATCTAAAGAAGGACAAGGGAGCCTATGAAAAACCTAATCGTTGTGAACCCTCTCAATGAAACTCACTAAAGGACATTCCCAATAAAGAGATTGTAGCCACATAAAGTGGGAAAATCTTTAAAGCACGAAAAGTCATATTCCTAACAAAACCTCCAAAGGTCACAAGTGAAGGATCCTCTAAGAATTACCTCTGCAAGGCATTCCGAAAGGCTCACAAAGCAACTTAATTTTAAAAGGAAACCTAAAAGATATTTAGAGTATAAAACCCTGCCAACAAAGAGGAATTCTAAGTTACAGTTCAACACCTAAGGGTGGCAATTTGGGTGGGTTCGAGTTGGGACAAGTTAGGGGTATTATATAAATTTACTCAAGCCGAACCCCACCCTTTTAATTTTCAACTTGATAAGCTTAAACCCGACCTAACCCACTCCAAATCAGGTCAACCCAGGTCAACCTAATTATAAAATTGATTGACCCAATAACCCAATAACCCACAACCCACCCAACCTATTACGATAATGATAATGTAAACCATATTTTACATTGCTTGTTATTGTAGATTTGACTTCCATAATCCATTTTCATTGTGCATTGAAGGAATAAATTACATAAACATTTGTATAATATAAATAATATTTCAGTCGGTATTAACTTGGTGGATTTGAAGGCTTAGCCCAGTTTGAAAAGCCGTTTACTTAAACATAGGCCTAGTCGTTTCAATAAATCCTAAAGCCTTATCCTAGTTTGAAAGCCGACCTAAAAGCATATTTTCTACCAAGGCTTCAATTAGATCTAAAAAGCAAGTAAATCTAAATTCTTAATTAATATACTCAAACTTGTAATATACCTTGATAGGCAATAATCAATATGATAAATAACGAATGCATAATTATAAAAGTTTAAATTTAAGTATAAAATAGTATTATTTCAACAAAAAGAAATACTAACAACATAAAGGATTCCATAAAGAACTAATGAAAAAAAAATCAAATATAATGAGCTATTTATTATTATTATTATTATTATTATTATTATTATTATTATTATTATATGGTCGGCCTATTAGGCTTTGCAATATTTTAGAAGAGTCTAAGTCTAACATATTTAGTTTATAAAAATTACTTCTTTAGCCTTAATTTGGCCTTTTTATTAAATATGTTAGGACAAGGTAAGCTATAAGTTAGCTAAGCCATATGCCCGTAAAGAGTAACTTGGCCTATTTCCATCCCTAATGGCGGTTGGGAATAAGAAAGGAATAAAGCTAGGGCTTTCTTCTTTTTTTACCTTTTTTTGGGCATTTTAGGCCTTGACTTATTTTGAATATTTAACTTATATATATATATATTAATATTATGTAGGTTGGGTTAGGTTGATAAGTCATCCGAAAAATAATTTCGGGTTGGCCGGGTCAACCCACAACCCAACCCAACCCAAAACCACCTAAAATTTTTGGGTTGTATTTCGGGGCAACCTAATTTCAACCCAATCCAATAAACCCCAACCCAAACCCACTAATTTCGTGTTGGTTTCGTGTTGGGTTGTTGGATCAAGTAAGAAATTGCCACCCCTACCTCCTCTAGTGCCCACTAGGTGTTTAAATGTGATGTTAGTTGCCTAAACATCTCCCCACGCACTGAAGCATTGTTTCCTTATGCCCGGGAAATGCCACCTTGGCGTTGAACCTAGGAGCTCCAACTCGACTTTGTTAGAGATTAATTTGCCAAAAAGATGACCTAATATCTGAAAAGGTCTAACTCTCCAAGTAGAGTGAACACTTAATGCAAAAAATATCAACAATGAATGAGGACTCAAGAATTAAAAAAGTGATATATTGTTAATCCCTTGAATGTAAACGAAGCTAATTAAGCAGTGATTACCCGCTGCGGAGACACTTGCCTTGAGGATACCCAGAGCAAAAGGATAAAAGTTATCTTGAAAACATACATTGGCCATGAAGACAACCTAACAAGTTTCAAAAAATATCTAAGTATTCCGAAGAACATAAAAGTCCACATGCGATCTCGAAGGATTTTCAAGATGAAAAGCTCCATAAAACTTTTCTAAGCCTTTAACAAGACATGAAATTTATCTAAGTCCTTAGATGAGCAGATAAAAAATCTTTATTCCAAGTCTTTGAACTAATAGAATTACACACTTAACCTATTTAAGCCATTGAAAATCGATCAATTTGATAATCTTATTTTAATGGACTAAAGTAAGGTGTATATATATTAAAACTAGATTTACAATATATTTTCAATATGAAACTAGAGTATTCCTATTGAAAATAGGAGGCTTTAATGATGTTGACAAATTTTGACTATAAGGGTAATTTGGTAAATTAACCAAAAATGACCCAATAAATTAAATTAAGTAAAAGCACCAAAGAGCCCAAGGGCAATTAAGCCCATGAAGAATGGCCAAAAATCCTTACTAGGCCTAAGCCCATCTAGAAAAAACTACAAATATAAAGCTATAAAGGGAACTTGGACATAAGAAATTATTTGCAAAAGAACCACAAACCTTCAAGAACTTACGAAAGAGAGATCTCTCTGCGCACGTTCCAGAGGAGAAAAACCGACTTTCTACTATTTATAAGAGATGACCTCACTCCATTTTTGTGCAACATCATATTGCATAAAAAAAAATCTTATAATAATAAGTCTAATTGTGCAAATAATTAGTATTTTCTTTAAAACTTAGTTATATAACTCAAGTTTTAATTAGTGATGTATACATATTTATTAATAAAGTCAAATCTTTTAATATTCACATGACTTTGTATATACAAAAATGTATAAGAATATATAAAAACCACATGTGTATAAGAAATATATAGGGATAATTTTGTTCTCTAATATATTAATTCAAATGCTTCTAATCCCAATATTATTAATTAGGCAAAGAGGTGAGATACATATTATTAATAAAGTCAAATCTTTTAATAGTCACATGACTTTGTATATACAAAAATGTATAAGAATATATAAAAACCACATGTGTATAAGAAATATATAGGGATAATTTTGTTCTCTAATATATTAATTCAAATGCTTCAATCCCAATATTATTAATTAGGCAAAGAGGTGAGATACATAATTAAACACTTTAGGATAAAATACTAAACTTTTTTATTAATCATTTAAGCGTGTTAACGAAACATTCAATTACACATAAATTATACATCTAACCTACACAATCATAACATACGAATGAGTCCTAAAAAACACAAAGGAATATTTAACGATAGTCCACTAGATTGGAAAAATAAAAAGTAACATTTATAATTAAAAAGGAAAATGTGAGTTCCTGCATGCTATAGTTTAGAAAACTTATTCCCATTTATGAACAATAAAGCCTCATTTTTTCTGTGAATATCGTTTACATCTGACAATATAAATTATTAAGAAGAATTTTTCGCTTGTTTTATTTTCTTTTTGTTTTATGTTTATTTGTTTCCGAGATATTTTTTAAATAACTAATATTCAACATGATTTGGGGATTGATTCTTAAAAAATTTGAAATCAGTTGTATGCGCCACAAAAGAAACAAAAAGACATCATTGAATTTGAATATAAGGATTTAATAATAAAAATTTTAAATTCATAATAACAAATCCCTTGAGCTTGTTGAGCAAGATTCAATTACGTGGCGTGGATTTCAAGAGAGGTGTCACTGCCCAACTAAATAAGATAAAATAAAATTTTTATATATAAATTAAATCAATAAAAGACTAAAACTAGAAAGTTGTTCTTTATCTCTTCATCTTGCTAACTCTCCTCCATATTTGAAAATGCCAACAAGAAAGAATAAGCTCGGAAGCCCAACAAGCACTTTACATATATTTAATATGCAAAATATTAAAAATACCTTATAATTAACATTTCCTTGTGACTATAACCACAAAATCGGTGAACAATCCACCACAATAACAAAACATACTAAGTTTTAAAACTAATTTCGAGCCGGCATATATAAAGGTTCCGGATTGCATAGATTCCATATCACATAGCAAAATATTATATTTAACATGATTATGCAAAACATATTCTCATATTAAGAATTGTAAGCATTTCAAACCTTAAACATAAATAAAATACTCCCCCACTAATCTTATAAAGTTAAATAGAAACATCAAATACCACTTGGAGATCCTTCCTCTCCTCTTCTTCCTCTAATATCTTCTCCTCTTCCTCTAATATTTTCTCATTCCACAAGGTAAGTATGTCTTCACATATTCCCAACTTATATATAAGCAATTTTTATAACTCATAAATTAATTCTCACCATTCCTACATAATACACCACTACTTCTCATTCTTAATAAAATGCACCTGTACATATACTTGAATAAATATGCTATTACGTCATATTCCTCCACTATTATATGATTAATACACCACTATTTTCCTCATTCTTCATACACCATGCATGTTCCTAAGTAAAGATACTATTACATGATAAATACACCACTATCTCTCATTCTTAAGTAACCCCTCTTCATATTCCTCTTGTAACTTATAACCATAATTTTAAGAATAAAAGTCCACTAATTGTCATTACTTAATTAAGCTAGTAAATCAATTTATTATTATAATTATCTTTGGGGAATTGCAAACACCCCTCCTTCAAAACGCGACATCCTTGTCGCAGTTGACACAGTTCAAATTAGTCACTAGATATTGGGATTCTAGAGGTGGCTCCTATGAGTTTAAGAGGTGGCTTCCACATGCATAGTACTTTGTCCCATAGGTTCACGAGGTAGCTCCCACACGCGTAGCACTTTATCCCACATAGCACTTAGTTCCCTATATTCTGACTAGTGATTGGCTCTGATAACATTTTGTCACGTCTCAACTCAATAAGATAAAATAAATTTTTTATACATAAATCAAATTAATAAAGACTAAAACTAGAAAGTTGTTCTTTATCTCTTCACCTTTCTAACTCTCCTCCATATCTAAAAATGTCAATAAGAAAGAGTGAGTTCGGAAGCCCAGTAAGCATTTTACATATATTTAAGATGCAAAATATTCAAAAAACCCTATAATTAACATTATCATGTGACTATGACTCCAAAATCGGTAGACAATCCACCACCATAACAAAACATACAAAGTTTCGAAACTAGTTTCGAGCCGGCATATACAAAGGTTCCACATCGCATAGATTCTATATCACATAGTCAACATGGTTATGCAAAACATATTCTCATATTAAAGACTGTGAACATTTCAAACATTAAACATAAATAAAATACTCACCCACTACTCATAAAGTTAAATACAAACATCAAACACCACTTGAAGATCCTTCCTCTCCACTCCTTCCTCTAATACCTTCTCCTCTTCTTCTAATATTTTCTCATTCCACAAGGTAAGTATGTTCTCACATATTCCTAACATATATATATAAGCAATATTTGTAACTCATAAATTAATTCTCACTATTCCTACATAATACACCACTACTTCTCATTCTTAATAAAATGCACCCTACATATACTTGAATAAATATGTTATTACTCCATATTCCCCCACTATTATATGATTAATACACCACTATTTTTCTCATTCTTAATACACCATGCTCCTAAGTAAAGACACCATTACATGATAAATACACCACTATTTCTCATTCTTAAAAGTCCTTTTTTTATGCCAAACTGAGTTCTAATCCCAGCTATATTTGGCGAAGTGAGGCTACCCAGAATCTAATTAAAGATGGTAGTTCAATGAAGATTGGCAATGGTGAAGATGTTGTAATCGGTAGAGACCCATGACTAATTGATTTGCAGAATCCGGATGTTACAACAGTCTTGAACCCGATATTATTTAATACCAAAGTTAGTTCTCTCATTAAGTTGGATGGTGGAGGCTGGGATAGAGAGTTAATCCTCTCTACTTTTAATGATAGAGATGCTAATCAAATCATATCCATTTTGCTCAGCCATATGAGGACCAATGACTGTAGGATTTGGCGTTTAGATTGCAAAGGAAAATACTCTATTCAAAGTGGTTATAAAATGCTATCATCAAGCGAAATGACCAGACTAACTACCAATCTGACGCAATTTGGAAATGAATTTGGAAGGCTAAAATTCCTCCTAAAGTCAGAATTTTGGTTTGGAGAGCATGCACAAACAGCTTACCAACAAGAGATAAACTGTTATCTAAGAAAGTGGATGTCAACCCCCTTTGTCAAGTATGCCAAGCTCAACCAGAAATTGTTTTTCATGTCCTAATTCACTGCACAGTTGCAAAGGCTTGTTGAAGAATGGTTTTAGCTGGATCTCCACCTTCACAGACTGACAATATGCTAGATTAGATAAGGACTTTACACTTAAAATCTAATGCAGAGGAAGGATATAGGAATTTGAAGGTTCTATGGAGCTTATAGGATAACAGGAATCAAGTTGTTTGGAATAACAAAGTAGAATCAACTAATAAGATTATCTACGAGCAAATACATAGCTCCAGCAACGGGATTTTGCCCAACAACGCAGAACAAAACCAATTCTTGGAGATAATGATTTAGATTCTTTTAGATGGTTGTGGCCTCCCATTGGTTGGTTTAAGTGTAATATAGATGCAGCAATTTTTGAGCAAGATTCTGAGTTTGGTGTTGGTTGGGTGATAAGGGATGATCAAGGTGAGTTTCAAGTTGCAAAAGCAGTTTCATTCTTAGGAAAAGTAACCCCTTTGATAGCTGAATCTCTTAGCTTTCGTGAGGCATTGAGTTGGATCAAGAGAAACGTCCCCCAAGTTACCTTTGAACCAGATTCTAAGTTAGTAGTTGATGCAATGGCTAATAATTCCTTAGATTTTTCTTATTTTGGTACGATTTTTAATGATTGTAAATCTCTTCTTTCTGAGCTTAGAAGCAAGGTTAAATTCATTAGACATTCAACGATCCATGTTGCTCATAAATTACAAGAGCATCTGGTTCTTTGTGTCGACCAGCTTTGTGGGACAATCATGCTTATGCATTCCTTTTGGATGTTCTTTTCGAAGATTTGCAATAAAACTTTTCCTTCAATGTCAAAAAAAAAAAAAGTAACACCACTTCATATTTCTCTTGTAGCTTATAACAATAATTTCAAGAATAAAAGTCCAATAATTTTTATTACTTAATTAAGTTAGTAAATTAATTTATTATTATTATAATTATTATTATTATAATTATCTTTGGGGCATTACAAGAGGTAACTACAATTATTTGAGAAATAAAGTAGGAAAGTTTGATAGGAATAATTGTTCGTGTTCCAACTTTCTCTCCATTTATAGATCAACAAATTAATCCTTGCTCCTAAGATAATTCCCATGTCTCACACCTTTTTTTTGTTGTTTTTTTGGTTAATATTGGCTTCGAAATTCACCATCTAACCTTAAGGTGGCTATGATATGCAAAAATGAAATTACTTTAGAAATAAAATGAATATGAGAAAAATGATGTTAGTATAAATTATTATGTGTTTGATATGATAAATAATGAAAAAGAAATGAAATTGATATTCCTTACTTGATTCAAATATCATGATTGGTATTTAGTAATGATACGTAGGAATGGAATAAAAATATTTTAAATGATCAAATTATCTTTTCATATAAAATTATTAAAATAAAATATTTTATTGATAAATTGTTTATATTTTATAATTCTATGTCTTTTTAGAATCTTTAATTTTTTATTCCATAAACATATATGAAAAAGATTATAATTTATTTATATTTTGGGTAAACTTAATTTTTTCTTGATAAAAATAAAAGAGATGTGGTACTTGGTTAATTATTCTTACTGAAGTATGAAGATTATTGGAGAAACACCTGTAGATAAGAAGATACCATCAAAGATATATGTGAGAGTTTTTGTGATTGTTAATTGTAAAAATAAGTTATTTCCTAATAGATTAGGAATAGCTAAATTTAGAGGGAAGGAATGACTAAACCCCCGCTTTTATGAATGAGAATTGAACTAGAATTCCTATTAGAATGCGGATTTCTTAAATCATACAAAGCATAAGTGTAGGAATAGATTTGGGAATGTCTGTTCCATTTTCACCCCATTCCTATATCTAACAATATGTGTGTGTGTGTGTGTGTGTGTGTGTGTGTGTCTTGAGAGAGAGAGAGATTACTGGAGCCAGTCCGGTTATTGCCATTAAGTTTTTGGGTTACATTTTGCTTCTACAGCCACATACTTCTAACTTGAGAAAGAAATTGGTGGATTCAAGAGGTGCACTCCATCAAACGATTTTTTCAAGATTGTTCTTGAAACTCAGTCCTAGTGAATATTAGTAGTGGTTTGTTTGTGCAACTGTTATTCCGAATCAGCCAAACTTCGGAAAGTGGATGCTAATTCCAGTAATTCCTATGACACATTTACCCTTTAGTGGGACTAAAACTGGGTTGCTAATTCTTTTAGTGTTGAAGTCCACAGAAGTTGTTCATCAATAATGTGGATATCTATATTTATGACTAGTAAACTTTCACTTTTGTTAGAATAGTTTAGAGAATATATTGAAGTCACTCTAGATTCTAGCTTGAATTTGACACTGATAAGAATCTTTACCACAAGGAATATCAGTTGAATTCTTCCACTTAGATTGTGAGCTCCCCCTCAAGCTATGAAGCATAAATGTGATAAAGCTTTGTATTTGTGCTAAGTTTTTGCTGGAAAAAGACAATGTGGCAAATGGCCTTCCCTCGGACATGGCTATGTATTTTGTGAAAGATGCTCTTTTTTTCTTAATTTATCTATTTATTTTTTCTGGGCCTTGCTTTTAAAATCTAACTGTAATCACTAAAATCACCAATTCATCAATCATGAGGTACTTCATCAATCTAACGACCCTACCGTATTTTTAGGTCTAACCTTAGACCCGACCTAAATTGAGAAGTACTTGACCTCGTTGAGAAACAATCCCGAACCCCAAATCAAATTGGATAGAAAAATTTCAGTAATACTGTTGGAAATTGGTAAGTTTGACCAATTAATTAATGATGATCAAATAGAATATTTGGAGGCTCTTGTGATTAATGTAATCCACGTTGAACGTAGATGATAATAGAGTCGTTAATTGTAAATTCATTATTGAATGAATGAGAAATTAATGCCTAAATTAAGCCCCTAAGAGTTGACTATTGTGGGGTTTAAGAGAAGATGGAAAGGTGGGAATATGAGGAGTCCCACATTGGAAAAACAATAAAAAATTGACCTATTGATATAGCCCAATTTTGGACTATAGGGTTGGCCCCTTGGGGTACCAATAGTCTTTGGAGGGGAGAGGACCTTGATGGCTATAGGTTCGGTCCAAGCCACACGCGCGCGCGCGTGCCGCCACTGCCCGCCCGTCCGGTCGGTCGGCTTGGCACGACACGTGCACGGGTTTTGGGCTTGGCTCAGGCCTTATCTTTTTGGGCCAGATTTAATTAATTATTTTGTTGGGCTTATTTCATTTAATTAAATACAACTGGGCTTGTATTATTTAATTAAAAGTCCAATCAATTAAAGCCCATTCGGATTTAGTTAACTCCAATTTTAAATTAATTTCTAGATTTTCCTGGAAATGTCTTTTCATCTTAGAAACACAATTTTTGGTGTTTAAATTCCAGAACAGTCTGGAAGTACCTTTTCGGTTTGAAATTGCAACTCTGAACAGTCAAGGGTTGTGTCCAGTAGCTGCAAATGCATAATCAGGGGACATGTTGAACTAACATGTCCGTACAATGTGACTCTTGATCCTCTATATATTTAGCCCCTCACTTGTTGCATTAAACACTCCGAAAATACTATACATTTCATAGCATTTTTCATATCTTCTTCCTCATTTCTCATATTATGTTAAAGAGAGTTTGGAGCATTCTTTAAGTTCGCTGGAATCAAACAGTTTGTAGTGCTACTACTGCTTGAACATTAGTCGTTGTATCTTGGGAAGCAATAGCTATAAACTGTGAGCACCGTAGCGGGGCTAATTTGCCTTAAGGTGAGAGAGTTACAAACTCTTACCTCGAGTTGCATTTGATCTTCATTTTACAACAATCTTAAGGCAAATTTTATATAGATCAAATGGCATCTCAAGTACCAACCAGTGTTCCATCAGTTGTTACAGTGGCTGCTCCACCGCCTACCATGCCGCCAGCACCAGTGCATGAAGAAAGGCCAGAAAAGTTCAAGGGCATCGATTTCAAACGGTGGCAACAGAAGATATTGTTCTACCTGACAACTCTGAACCTTGTACGGTTCCTGAAAGATGATGCTCCGTCGGTGCCTAAAAATGACACCCATCCCCAAAAACGGGCGGCTTATGATGCATGGAGTCACAGTGCTTATGATGCATGGAGTCACAGTGACTTCCTATGTCGCAACTATATACTTAACGGGCTAGACGACTCATTGTACAACATATATAGTCCTTTGAAGACGACCAAGGAGTTGTGGGATTCTTTGGACAAGAAATACCGAACTGAGGATGCCGGCTTGAAGAAATTCATCGTAGGCAAGTTCTTGGACTACAAAATGGTGGTCTCAAAGCCACTCATGAACCAAGTTCAAGAATTGCAGATTATCCTGCATGAGATTCATACAGAGGGCATGACTCTAAGTGAGTCATTTCAAGTGGCAGCGATGATTGAGAAACTACAACCATCTTGTAGAGACTTCAAGAACTATCTGAAGCACAAGAGAAAGGAGATGGGTCTTGAAGATCTAATCGTTAGGCTGAGAACTGAGGAAGATAATCGTACCTCTGAGGCTAAGACAAGCAAGCTCGAGATGGAGGCCAAGGTGAACTTGGTAGAGCAAAAGTCAAATACAAGCAAGAAGCGAAAGCGTGCAGATGCCGGTCAAAGTAGCAAGGCTAAGAAACTCAAGAAGTTTGCAGGAAGCTGCTACAACTATGGCAAGTCAAGGCACAGGGCCAAGGAATATCGGCTTTCGAAGAAAAACAAACCAAATCAAGCCCACCTGTCTGAGGAAAAAACCGTTCCTATGGATATGTCTGATCTAAACCTCTCGGCAGTTGTCTTTGAGGCCAATTTGGTTGATAACCTAAGGGAGTGGTGGATAGATACCGGAGCTACTCGTCATGTGTGCTCTGATCGGTCTATGTTCTCCACCTATATTCCCATAAATGGGAGGAGACTACATATGGGAAACTCGGCTACTTCAGACATTGTCGAACTAGGAAGAGTCGTGTTGAAGCTTACTTCCGGCAAAGAACTGACCCTAATATATGTACTGCACGTACCAGATATTAGGAAGAACCTAGTGTCAGGCTCCTTGTTAGTTAAAAGTGGCTTTAAACTTGTATTTGAATCAAACAAGTTTGTACTTTCCAAAAACAACATGTTCCTAGGTAGAGGATATGTGGAAAAGGGGTTGTTTAAGTTCAATCTAATGCCTGTACTCATAAACATTGAAATGAATAAAGTGAATGGTTCTATTTACTTGATTGAGTGTTTTAATTTATGGCATGTTAGACTAGGACATGTAAATTATAACACATTACGAAGATTAGTAAATTTAGAACTATTACCTCAATTTGAAATCGACACAAATCATAAATGTGAAATTTGTGTAGAAGCAAAGATGACGAAATCTCCATTTCGTTCAGTTGAGAGGAGCACATCACCTCTAGAATTAATTCACAGTGCCATTTGTGACTTAAAATTTGTGCAAACTAGAGGTGGGAAAAAGTATTTCATTACTTTTATCGATGACTGCACAAGATTTTGCTACCTATACTTGTTACGAAGCAAAGACGAAGCACTTGAAGCATTCAAGTGTTATAAGACTGAGGTTGAAAATCAACTCAGCAAAAGAATTAAAGTTATTCGAAGCGACAGAGATGGAGAATACGGAGCATCGTTCGAGGAATTTTGCACAAAGTCTGGCATTATTCATCAAACGACGGCTCCTTATTCACCACAGTCAAATGGCATTGCTAAGCGTAAAAATCGAATGCTTAAAGAAATGATGAAAGCAATACTAATCAACTCTGGGTTACCCCAAAATATGTGGGGAGAAGCAATTCTCTCAGCCAATCATATCTTAAATAAGATACCTCATAAAAGTGAGAACAAAACCCCATATGAGTTATGGAAAGGTCATAAACCTTCCTACAAATACCTCAAAGTATGGGGGTGCTTGGCTAAGGTAGAGGTACCTGAGCCGAAGCAGGTTAAGATAGGACCAAAAACAGTTGATTGCATTTTTATCGGTTATGCAAACAATAGTAGTGCCTATCGATTCCTAATACATAAGTCAGAAATTCCTGACTTAAATAAGGGAGTAATTATTGAATCAAGGAACGCTGTATTCTTTGAAAACATCTTTCCTAACAAACGTGAGAAGGAAGAAGTGAGTTCTCAGAAAAGAACTCATGAATCAGCTAATGATTCTCCCACTGGGGAGCTAAGACTAGCAAACGGGCCAAAACAGCAAAATCTTTCGGCCCAGATTTTCTAACTTACATGTTAGAAAGTGAACCTAGAACTATCAGTGAAGCTCTATCCAGTCCAGATGCTCCGTACTGGAAAAAAGCTATAAACAGCAAGATAGATTCAATCATGCAAAATCATACTTGGGAACTAGCAGATCTCCCAGCAGGTCACAAACCGCTAGGTTGCAAGTGGATTCTTAGAAGAAAATACAAGGCCGATGGCTCGATCGACAAATATAAAGCTAGATTAGTAGCTAAAGGGTTCAAACAGAAGGAAGGCCTTGATTTCTTCGATACATACTCACCTGCGACAAGAATCACGTCCATTAGAACGCTGATTGCCATTGCAGCGCTGCATAACCTAGAACTACATCAAATGGATGTAAAGATGGCTTTCTTGAATGGTGAGTTAGATGAAGAAATCTATATAGAGCAACCTGAGGGCTTTGTTGTTCCCGGACAAGAAAAGAAGGTTTGTAGACTTGTTAAGTCTCTCTATGGACTTAAACAAGCTCCAAAGCAATGGCATGAAAAATTTGACAAAACAATGCTGTCAAACGGTTTCAAGATCAATGAGTGCGACAAGTGTGTATATGTGAGAGGCACTCAAACAGAATTTGTCATGGTCTATCTATACGTAGATGACTCACTGGGAGTAGTCGTGATGTTATCATAACTACTAAGAAAATGCTCATGAAGCACTTTGACATGAAGGACATGGGCGTGGCTGATGTTATACTGGGTATAAAAATAATGAGAACTTCAGAAGGCTTGACTTTATCACAGTCTCACTATGTTGAGAAGATTCTCAAGAAGTTTAATGCGTTTGATAGCGCCCCAATTAAAACGCCTATAGATCCAAATACAAGTCTGAGCAAAAATCTGGGGGAGCCCATATCCCAAGTCGAGTATTCCAGAATAACAGGCAGTTTAATGTATTTAACAAACTACACTCGCCCCGATATCGCTTATGCTGTGAACAAACTTAGTAGGTTCACAAGTAACCTTAGTAACGACCATTGGAAAGCTCTAATTAGAGTACTGAGATACCTCAGATACACAATGGATTATGGGCTGAGTTATACGAGATATCCAGCTATTTTAGAAGGATATACTGATGCAAATTGGATATCTGATACTAAAGACACAAAATCCGCAAGTGGATATGTGTTTACTTTAGCTGGAGCTGCTGTATCATGGAAATCTTCCAAACAAACGTGTATCGCTCGTTCGATAATGGAGTCCGAGTTCATTGCCTTAGATAAGGCAGGAGAAGAAGCAGAATGACTTCGTAACTTTCTTGAAGATGTTCCATGTTGGCCTAAGCCGGTACCACCGATCACAATTTATTGTGACAGTCAGTCGGCAATAGGAAGAGCTCAAAGTAGCATGTATAACGGTAAATCTCGTCATATATGACGAAGATATAATACCATTAAGCAATTGATCTCTAATGGAATAATCTCCATAGACTATATAAAGTCTAAGGAAAATATAGCGGATCCGTTAACAAAAGGTTTATCTAGAGATCAAATTCAACGTTTGTCAAGGGGAATGGGATTAAAACCCTAAAAATAAGAATTGACATAATGGAAACCCAACCAAGGTGACTGGAGATCCCAAGAACTTGGTTCAATGGGACAACTAAGTTATGGATGTTGAAGTTAGCACTCTGGAGCAAAACTCCAACCCATTCCTATAACATAGAGTGCAACCTACTCAATGGGTAAGAGGTTGAGCATAAACTCTTAATGATTCCCAAGGAGTATTGTAGGGTACTCGTTAATAGGGAGTTCACCTATGTAAGTGTGAAGACGGGCCACTTCATCGTAAATACTTATGAAACCAAGATTGGTGTCCAAGACCAAAATGGACCCAATCAAAAGAACTAAAGACGGAAGGAAGGTTATTGTGGGGGTGTTGTTGACTAGGCTTACATCAACGGCTGGACAGTTCAAGACATCATGTTCACTATACAGCCAAGTAGGTCCGATAGCATTCTTCTAAGGAAGGTTCAAAGCCACAAGCCATCTTTCCTGATGCGATAACTTTCCGTCCAAACTCTCTGTGTCTGCATAAGCATTGTCACATGCATTAATTTGCATTCATGTGGGGGATTGTTGGAAATTGGTAAGTTTGACCAATTAATTAATGATGATCAAATAGAATATTTGGAGGCTCTTGTGATTAATGTAATATACGTTGAACGTAGATGATGATAGAGTCGTTAATTGTAAATTCATTATTGAATGAATGAGAAATTAATGCCTAAAGTAAGCCCCTAAGAGTTGACTATTGTGGGGTTTAAGAGAAGATGGAAAGGTGGGAATATGAGGAGTCCTACATTGGAAAAATAATAAAAAATTGACCTATTTATATAGCCCAATTTTGGACTATAGGGTTGGGCCCCTTGGGGTACCAATAGTCTTTGGAGGGGAGAGGACCTAGATGGCTATAAGTTCGGTCCAAGCCACACGCGCGCGCGCGTGCCGCCACCACCCGCCTGTCTGGTCGGTCGGCTTGGCACGACACATGCATGGGCCCGGGTCCAGGTCTGGATCTGGGTCTTGGGCTTTGGGCTTGGCTCGGGCCTTATCTTTTTGGGCTATATTTAATTAATTATTTTGTTGGGCTTATTTCATTTAATTAAATACAGCTGGGCTTGTATTATTTAATTAAAAGTCCAATCAATTAAAGCCCATTCGGATTTAATTACCTCCAATTTTAAATTAATTTCCATATTTTTCTAGAAATGTCTTTTTATCTTAGAAACACAATTTTTGGTGTTTAAATTCCAGAACAGTCTGGAAGTACATTTTCGGTTTGAAATTGCAACTCTGAACAGTCAAGGGTTGTGTCCAATAGCTGCAAATGCATAATCAGGGGACATGTTGAACTAACATGTCCGTACAATGTGACTCTTGATCCTCTATATATTCAGCCCCTCACTTGTTGCATTAAACACTCCGGAAATACTATACATTTCATAGCATTTTTCATATCTTCTTCCTCATTTCTCATATTCTGTTAAAGAGAGTTTGGAGCATTCTTTAAGTTCGCTGGAACCAAGCAGTTTGTAGTGCTACTACTGCTTGAACGTTAATCATTGTATTTTGGGAGGCAATAGCTATAAACCGTGAGCACCGTAGCGGGGCTAATTTGCCTTAAGGAGAGAGAGTTACAAACTCTTGCCTTGACTTGCATTTGATCTTCATTTTGCAACAAATACTACTCTAAGAAAGATCCCAAACAAAAGATAAGGAGTTAAACATCCACCTTACATTGTGCTCACAAATTTTTCAAGCTCCAAACATTCAGAAAACTTATATCATAAATACTGGTAGCTTATATAAATGCAACTCATATATCTGTCAAGTGGATGTCCACCCATTGTTGTCACTTGAAAAACAAGCAAGGTTAGAACAAGGAAATGGCATTCCCTTATTTACAATGATGTTTTCCAGATGTTAATGGGGAATCTCTTGCACTCTTAGACTGGTTACTGTTAAGTTGATGAATGCCATCTGCTTTCTTCTTGCGCCTTCCTGCTTGAGAAAATCGGCTGTGGTAAGATAGTATGGCAAGATCATTAAGTTCTTGCAGCGGTGTCAGAACCTTAACAACATCGTCCATGGAAGGGCGGGACTTAGTATCCCTGCTTAGGCAATTGTAAGCTAATTGAGCTACCTTCTGTACACCTTTGATTGAGTAGTTCAACTCCAGGCGAGGATCAACAAGCTGATAAACTTTTCGCTTGTCGGATAAATATGGCCGTGCCCATGTGACAAGATTTTGTTCTCCACTAGGCCTTTTCTTGTCCATCGACCTTCTACCCGTTAAAATTTCCAAGAGCACAACACCAAAGCTATAAACATCGCTCTTTGAAGTCAAGTGTCCTGAGAGAAGAAATGTACCAAACTGTTTAGATTTTGCCTGATGGATCACAAAGTAATTGTAAGAAAATGAACAGCTTGACATATGATTAAGAAATCTTTCTCAGACTAGAAGAGTTTCAAGGATATTACAGCAGGTTATTTTAACCAAGAGTTTTATATACCTGTCATTACATATTCTGGAGCAGCATAGCCGTATGTTCCAACAACCCTTGTAGAAACATGTGTTTTGTCTCCCTGTGGACCAGCTTTTGCCAAACCGAAATCTGAAAGCTTCGCGTTATATTCCTGAGAAAAGGTAGCATTTTAGAAGAAGTTTCCAGTTTGAAGGCACGCAATTTCTTGTTATTTTTAATCACATACCGAATCAAGCAAAATGTTTGATGTCTTGAAGTCTCGGTAAATGACAGGTTCAGGGCCACCATGGAGGAAAGCTAAGCCTTTGGCTGCTCCAAGTGCAATTTTGATCCTGTTGGACCAGGGAAGAGGTATGGTCCCTTCAATAGTTTTAACAACATCAGAGCTCAGATTAATGTAATAATCCCCCATATTGAACAATATAATTCGAAATTTTCTAAGAACCAAGCAACTGGAAGGTCTAATTAATGAGCAAATTAAACATTCATGTTGAGATCAACTTGTAGAAGACATTAGAAATACTAGAAAGTTGATAACCCTGATATCAGATATAAATCTCATTCCACAGGTAATGCATATCAGTATCACTGTGCGCAACATAATCTATGGATGGTATCTCTCTGAGATAAGCAAAATAAAATATGCCAATCTATTGGTGAGGTGTGAGGACATAAAGTTTTTGGACAAAACCAGATTAGTTTAGAACCACATTTGTAAGATACCAAGAAATCCTTGGGACTTATTACTGATGGACATTATAAACACCTGTATGGCGGAAGTTTCTGTTCTTTTGGACTTAGGTAACTATGATTCCATCTTCAGTTTGCTCAGTTGGAGGTGCTATTCCAAGATGGTTAAAAAAGAATGATCAGAGTTAACAGAGCATACATATAACTTACTCCTAAAAAGATGATTTTCAAGGCTTCCACGTGTCATGAATTCATACACAAGTAGCCTTTGATCATCTTCAATGCAGTATCCAATAAGCTTAACAAGATTAGCATGATGAAGCTGTCCAAGAAAATCTACCTCTGCCTGCATTGAGAAGATCATCAGAAATATGTCCCCTTTCCTAGCCACCACTCTTTCAATTCGATATCATTTCATTAACAATAATCAAATAATACGACTAACCACCCATTCTCTATGGCCTTGAAGGCCATCTGGCTTCAAACTCTTGACTGCAACTGTGATCCCTGAACCAGGCTTTGCTGGTGCTGTTCCATTCTCCTCTATCCACCCTTTGAAAACATATCCAAAACCACCCTCCCCAAGGATGCTATCAGGTCTAAAATTCCCTGTGGCTGCTTTTAGCTCCTGAAAACTAAATTGAAGCAGTTGGTGTGGTGGTTTCTTGTCTAAAGGTGGTGGATCTGAAGTGGGATCTTCAGATGAGTTTCGAGCTTCATCCGGAGCACACATTTCCCGGTTGCTAGCATTCAAATATCGAGTCTCCGTGGCTGCTGCATCAACAGAGCTGAAATGCTGAATAACTTGCTTTCTCATTAACATATATGATGGAAAATTTTTGGTAATTGATTTTAAGACCAAGAATGTGAAATTCTTAGAGAAATATCATTACACGAGACATATTAATGCAGAAAACGTAATCAGAATAAATAAAGTAAATTGGCCACATGGCTAAAGAAAGACAATCTAACATATTTCAGATTCAGCAATCTATATAACTAAATAAAATGTTTTTGAATCCTCCTTGAAATGCTCATTTTCTTATTAGTTCCTGAGGAAGAACTTCAGGTTCTGAATTAACAGTAAAAGCCATTTCTTGCAACAGAGCAGTTTCCCCATTAAACTAAAGGTGATCTATTAGGACAAAGACATTATGGCTGACAGACAACTAGAAAACAAAAAATTAAACAATATAATCGCAACATACATATGTCACCAAACTTGGAGAGTGGCTTAACAATTTCAACCTCTGGAGGATTCACATCTTTGCTTGAAGAAAACAGTAAAAAGAAAATCAGAAATGGTTGTAAGGGTTGTAAAGATGAATGCTTGATTAGATGAAAGAAATAACCATACCAGCATCATAAACAAGACTACTCCTTGGGATGCTGTTAGCTGAATTTCTTGAATCAGAGCTTTTACAGGCGCCACTCACAC
The DNA here is from genome assembly GCA_018894105.1 of Jacaranda mimosifolia. Lineage (NCBI taxonomy): Eukaryota > Viridiplantae > Streptophyta > Magnoliopsida > Lamiales > Bignoniaceae > Jacaranda > Jacaranda mimosifolia. Next base: position 23,953,372 of record CM032126.1, read on the forward strand.
TGCGCCTAAGTATAGCCCAACACCCACAATTGTTGTCCATGTTCTTTCTCAAAAAATTACACTTGTTTCGTTTCATGGGCTCTCACTTGAGCGCATGAGAACAAGAAAACACTTATTTACCATGTTTAAGGAAGTGTGTCTGAGAGGCAAAAAAAGAGAGAAAAAAGAGCCAAAAGACACTGAGAGATGGGGGGGAGAGAGAGAGGAATTGTTTGTTATTGTTGTTCCTGTGGAAATTGTAGGCATCATCATCACCATCATCACATTGTGTACAAAAAGAACTTTTTTCCCACCACCTTTTCTGTGGGGATTGACAGCCCCCCTCTCTCTTGCCTTTCACTCTTAGTTATTGGACAATTACTAAAAGGGGCATCCACAAGATTATTCTTGTTATTAACACAGTAGCAAAATTCTTTTAGCTGGATTTTTGAGTTGTTTTATGATTATTTATCATGTGATTGTGTGTGCATTTCATAATTGTGGTGAAATTTGGTTTGTATGATTATTTATTTATATATTGCCCATATGATTGTTGAATACAAAAACCCAAACAATGGATAAATAAACCCATGAGGGGTGGGTGGTTTATTTATTTCTCATTTTGCATATATAGAAGCGGGTTAGAGGAATAACTGAATGTTTATAATTATTCAATCCAAACGAATGATAAAACGGGATAAAATGACTGGAAGTGAGGTGAAATGTTGGAGGGACATAAGAAAAACAAAAACTTGAAACAGAATGTATGTTTTATCTTAAGCTTTGGGTAATTTTGATATTTGGTACACTTTTATTTGATTGATGTAGGAAAAAACTAACAGCAAAAAGCACTTTTGTTTCATCGACTGGGATATTATTGCTTGGTAATGTCTCACCAGCATAATAATCATCAGCTTCACTTTTATTTGAATTGATGTCATTTTCCATCATTAGGAGTTCAGAAATCCTGCCCTGTTGGTAGGGTGAATGCAAAAAAAATTATTCTCAAGTTTGGAAAAATAATCCTATCTTGGATTCATAAAATCAATCTCCACGCTTTATTTGATTTGATATTTTATCTCAAATTTTATACGATAAATTAATATTGAATATTATATTCAATGTGATTGATTGCAAGGATATGGCACCAATACGGTACAGAACATAACTGATTGCATCCTGGACATGTTTCTAGCATGAATGGGTCTTTCTTCATACTTTTCAAAGTTTATGGGGGTGATTTTATTAATTTTTAGCATTAACATAAATGTATATATATATATATATATACAGTTCCACCTTTAAATGGATGGACATTTTTCCTTATTTTCTATTCTCTTTTATTTTGAATTTTCATTTCTAGTACAAGATGATTGTAAGGGAGGAGGAGTCCTTTTCTTTATCGCTTTCCCAAATTAGAGTAAAAATTATTCTTTTTTCTTGATTCCTCTACATTTACATAAATCAATACATGAGCTTTAATATACATGTAGGGCTCCATGATTCCTCTACACACACATATATATATTCATTTATATTATGAAAATCGTGTCTTATTTCAAATTTTTTGAAAATTATAATATTATTCTATTGCCTTGTCATATCCATATCAGCATGTGCCCCATAACCATGCATCAAATGTTATGAAATTCTTGTTTTTTATTTTATCTTTTTTTTCATGAGCCCAGGTTTAAAATGTGTGGCTTTAGGCTCCCAAAATTTATCCCATTTAAGTATTGTCTGACTAGCATTAGTTATAAAAAAAGTTCTAAATCTAGTCCCTATAATTGTGTGGTCAAAACCAATATAAAGATAGTCAAGGGAATATATGATTGCAACACTCTCTAGTCTCTAGTAGAAAAATATTCCTTTTGGTGTTGAGAGATCATTTCATCAACCACCTGTAAAACAATTTGTAATCTAATTACTGAGGAGGCTATGGGTGAACAAAAGCAATGAAAGATCCTATTCTTTTTTTCTTTTCCTTTTTTTTTTCCCCCTTTCCTTTTCAGCACTGTGTCTTGCAACTTGGTTAATGCCTCGTTGGAAAGGACTGATACCATTTGCTCCCACTAAGTTTTTGGGGTCCCACCACACACACAGAGGACTACAAACACTGCCATTGTATGTAATTCCACTTAAGTTCGTACTATGGCAAATATGTCACCCAAGGTACAATTGGAGCATTTATCAATAATAGTAAATTTCGCACACATTGTGCTAAAATTTCATAATATAAAATAAATAAAATATTTATTTTTTATATGTTACTATAGATATATATTTATTTAAATTCTTACGATAAGTAAAAGGAATAAAACACTATGACGGAAAGAACAAAATAAATAATGGAAAAGAAAAAAACACTAGAGAAGAGAAAAGTAAAACTATCTAATAATTATGAGGATTAAAAAATAAGAGCAAGTTCATTTTATGAGACCACCTAAAAACATATCAAAATTGGGTAAGTGCTTTATATAAGAGTAGATTATAAATTTTGGCGCATTTTATATCTGTGCTAAAAATTTTAACAATATAAAATAAATAAAAATATTTATTTTAAATAATTTAATATATTTATTTAAATCTTTATATAAATAAAAATAAAAAAATGATAAAATAGTAAAAGTGGAGTATAGAGTAGATGAATTGTAATTGGTAGTTACTGCATAAATTATAATAATAAATATTGAAATATAAAATGAAAACATTTTAGACGTATTACTCAAAAGTACAGATATATTCCATAAATCTTCACCATAGTTGGACCTATTGACATGGAAAAATAGAAAAATGTGACACCCCACTCCGGGTAACCCGAAGTTAAGATATCAAAACATTCCAATTTATACAAACCTTAAACAATCCTGTAACATACAACACATAAACTAAATATATGCCACAAAGTCTCAAATTCAACTTATCAGAAGCAGCGAAATTTCAACTTAACAAACTCGATAAACCATTAGGTACGTGCCATAATTCACATTCTTACATAACAAACATTTACAATCCTTAAGTCATCCACATTAACATGGCATATCACGACATCTCGAGTCCATTTTTAGAAATTAGATGATTTCATATATGCATTCAACATCTGATCTATTACAAAATATACTCATCCAACCTGGAGTCCAAATCCTTCACTTAGTCCCTATCTGAGAGAATCAAAATAAATGCCCAGGGGGGTGTAAGTCCAAAGGACTTAGTGAGGGATAACTGTAAACATACAGAAAGAGTCTGTTGAGGAAGAATCAACTCAATATATTATAATTCAATAGTCAAGCAGAAACATGCTGAACAATTTAGAAAAACAATAGAATGATTAAATATCAAACAAACAAACAAATCAAATCAATTGATGCAATCTAATGAATCATATCAAACAATCATACCGGTTCCTTATTTCTGTTATTCTGAACGTAGCAGCACATCCCGCTTTACAGCTGGGACAACATATCGGCTCGTCTCGCTTAACAGCTAAGATCAACATAATGGCTCATCCCGAGCTTAACAGCTGGGATCAACATAACAACTTATCCCGATCTTAACAGCTGGGATCAACATATCGGATCGTACAGATAACAATACGGACAAATAACAGATAACAACCAAGGGTTCTGGGTGCCAGAACAAACAAAAATAGAATCGATCTCAAAAGATAACCCTCACAAGGTGTTCAAATTAGATAATAGAGAACAAATCAGAATTTCCAACACATTTCAGATTTCAAACAAACAGAGTACGGTACAGAAACATAAAACCCACACAAGGCCTATCACAAATAATGGATAACTAGAAAAGGTGCCAGATTGGCAGACTCTCACCTCCGTATTCTCAAAAAAACTATCGTCACCTATTGATCTGCGGGACCCACTTCATTGTGACCTAACCAAAGAGAATATTCCATAGTCAAATCTCTCATTCAACCCTAATAGACTTCTAAAAATTGCATCACAAGTATTCTGATGTCACTAACTTATCTACTAACACAATGATATAAATTTAATAGCCTTTACAAAATTCTCCAATAAATAAACATTGCTAGATTTAACCACGATGGTCCATATCAATTCCAAAAATAATATGATATCTCGTTCTTTATTTACAAGGTCATGGTCATGCCATATCATGATCCTAAACCACACAGTTTTGATTCAATTTCTTACATAATCAACCCTAATAAAATATCACTTAGTCTCATAATATAATCCTTAATATCATTATTAAGTCTAATTTTTGCATTTTACATGATAAGTCTGGGTCCACAATTCTATATTCCTTTGCATGGGAATCAACACATATATATAGGCATATCATTCGCCCCAAATTCCTATTTTTGGCATGAATACAAGCTTAATAGGAAGGTATAACATATGCATATATATATACACACACAACAAGACTTTTTTTCCAATCCTTTACCACGATCCACCCAACGAGACCTCAGATTCACAAACCAAACACACGGCTGTGTTCATCGTGTCAAGGGGAGAAAATTGTCCTCCCACCGCCACCGTCGGAAAATTGTTAAACCACTACCATTCTTCGCCTTTTCTCCTTCTGAGTCTAAATCTCCAACTTGTTTTCAGTTTTGAAGCCTGGATAGCCTTCAACCGAAGCCAAAACTGTCAACACCACTGTAACTCCTCTTTCGCCACCGTCTGCCCTGCTAAACTCCTATGCAAGGCCACAACCTTGCTCCGTGCAACAAAAGCTTCCATCTACACAGCCCAGAATGCCCCCCCCCCCCGTCGCTGCCCATCGTGAACTTCCACCAGCCGCTGCGGTGAGTTGTTGGGTTTGCTAAAAATCAAGGTAGCTCGGTGGTGCATATAGGTGCAAGGTGTGGCTAGAGGAGAGCGAAGGGTTTTAGTCGATTTAGTTTGGTGAAAGAGGGTCGCCGGTGCAAGATCGCTAGCGGTGATGATTGCAGTTGGAGTAGAAAGAAAAAATGGAAATGAAGATAGAAATGGGGGGTTCAATACAATCTTCCAGATTAAATTTTGAAAATTAAAGTTTTTAATTTTGCAATTTGACCCCAAAGATATTGAACAATCCTCAAGTAAGTCCTTGAAATTCTGAAAATTACCCCTTAAACCCCGCTGACCATGGTTTTTCCATGCAAACCCCTTAGATTTCCAAAAAGTGATAAATTAACTCTTCAAAATTATAATTATGACCCTAAAACTTTCAAAATTTTTGCAATTAAGTCATTTTAATTCTTTGTCGAGCCTTAAAATCCGACCAATTAAAATCTTAATTTCTAAATTCTTATTTTTCGAAATACCGAATTTCAAGGGTGTTTTCAATCCTTCCCCCTTAAAAGAAGCTGGTCCCCATATTCTCATATGAGTATTGTTCCAACTGGCAGAAAATAAATAGAGTCGGTTAGTCAATCTACATTCTGTCTTTATTACATTCTGTCAGAATTGCTTCTTCAAGTCCCGATGCATTTTCATACCTCTCGAATGCATCGTGTCTCTTGAATTGTGCACCTCACTAGCGAACTTTCTTCCATTTCTTCTAGCACATATTTTCTTACGAAACAGAAGGACATCTTGATTTTTAGTATTGAACTCAGATCTCCAAAATTTCCAACCTTTCCTTTAGTTTCAACAATCCTATATCTTTGACTTAGAGCCCATCGCATTTCATCCTATGATTCAGACTGCACTTATCTCTGCAATCCTATTTGCTGTATTAATTTCAACTCAGCACTCGTTCTTAGGCTTCCTGATGCTCCTGCTCTTAGTTAGTGAGCCATCCCAACTCCTTAGCTTAGGGCATTGGCCACAGCATTCGCCTTTTGAGTAATAAGTGATGAAGCAATCAAAATCTTCTAGGATTTGCATCCATCATCGCTGTCTCCTATTCAAATTCTCATTCTGGTTAGATGGTTGACCTTTCGGAGTTAATTTAGTGAATGTGTCAGCTACTTACAAAAGTTCTTTACAATTTTTGTTAATAGCCGGCAAGACACAGTTAACTACGAACTTCTATCATGTTTTTACGGTCTCTTCCAGTTGACTACCGTCTCCATCTTAGAAGGATCAATCCTCTACCTCATCATCCGGTTCTAGGTGGAATTGGTGTATCCGAACTTTCTTGAGATGCCATTACTACTACCAACTCTACTAAGCTTCTACAAATCAAGAAAAGAAATAATTAGGTAAGATCAAATCAGACTCATAGATATACAAGCCTAATCATTATACAATATACTACAACATGCCAAAGGCATCCTGCAGTAAGCAAATTCATCCCAAATCCTTGAATCATATAGGAGATCCCCAAATGCACATAGTACCTGAAATTTATACTCATGCTAGCCTAGATAAGAAGTAAATCACAAATCTCAATATTACCAAATCAAGGTTACCAAATGCCTAGGTCATCAACAAACTGATACTACCTGTGACACCCCACTCCGGGAAACCCAAAGTTGAGACGTCAAAATATTTCAATTTATACAAACCTTAAGCAATCCGGTAACATACAACACATAAACTAAATATATGCCACAAAGTCTCAAATTCAACTTATCAGAAGCAACGGAATTTCAACTTAACAAACTCGATAAACCATTAGGTATGTGCCATAATTCACATTCTTACATAATAAAATATTTACAATCCTTAAGTCATCCACATTAACATGGCATATCACGACATCTCGAGTCCATTTTTAGCAATCAGATGATTCCATATATACATTCAACATTTGATCTATTACAAAAATATACTCATCCAGTCGGGAGCCCAAATCATTCACTTAGTCCCTGTCTGAGAGAATCAAAATAAATGGGGAGGTAAGTCCAAATGACTTAGTGAGGGATAATTGTAAACATAATAGAAAGAGTCAATTGAGGAAGAGTCAACTTAATAGATTATAATTAAACAGTCAAGCAGAAACATATCGAACAATTCAGAAAAACAATCGAACGATTAAATATCAATCAATCAAACAAATCAGATCAATCGATGCAATCCAACGAATTATATCAAACAGTCATATCAATCCCTTATTTCTATCATTCCGAACGTAACGCACGTCTCGCTTTACAGCTAGGAACAACATATCGGCTCGTCCCGCTTAACAACTGGGATCAACATATCGGATCATACAGATAACAGACATATGGATAATAGACCAAATAGATAACAATACGGACAAATAATAGATAACAACCGAGGGTTCTGGGCGCCAGAACAGACAGAAACAGAATTAATCTCAAAAGATAGCCCTCACAGGGTGTTCAAATTAGATAATAGATAACAAATCAAAATTTCCAACACATTTTAGATTTCAAACAAACAGAGTACGGTACAGAAACAAAAAACTCACACAGGGCCTATCAAAAATAACGGATAATTAGAAAATGTACCAGATTGGTAGACCCTCACCTCCGTATTCTCAAAAACGTTGTTGCCACCTACTGATCTGCGGGACCCACTTCATTGTGACCTAACCAAAGAGAATATTCCATAGTCAAATCTCTCATTCAACCCTAATAGACTTCTAAAAATTGCATCACAAGCATTCTAATGTCATTAACTTATCTACTAACACGATGATATAGATTTAATAGCCTTTACAAAATTCTCCAATAAATCAACATTGCTAGATTTAACGACGACGGTCCATATCGATTCCAAAAATAATATGATATCTCGTTCTTTATTTACAAGGTCATGGTCATGCCATATCATTATCCTAAACCACACAATTTTGATTCAATTTCTTACATAATCAACCCTAATCAAATATCACTTAGTCTCATAATATAATCCTTAATATCATTATCAAATCCAATTTTAGCATTTTACATGATAAGTTTGGGTCCACAATTCTATATTCCTTTGCATGGGAATCAACACATATATATAGGCATATCATTCACCCCAAATTCCTATTTTTGGCATGAATACAAGCTTAATAGGAAGGTACAACATATGCATATATATATATACACACACAACAAGACTTTTCTTCCAATCCTTTACCGCGATCCACCCAACGAGATCATAGATTCACAAACCAAACACATGGTTGTGCTCGTCGCATCGAGGGGAGAAAACTAGTCTCCTGCCGCCGCTCGCTCAGCTGAAAAATTTCTAAACCACCACCATTTTTTGCCTTTTCTCCTAATGAGTCCAAATCTCCAACTTGTTTTCAATTTTGAAGCCTAGATAGCCTTCAACCGAAGCCAAAACCATCAACACCACCTTTCCACCGCCGCGACTGTAACTCCTCTTTCGCCACTGTCCGTCGTGCTAATCTCCCATGCAAGGCCACAACCTTGCTCCATGCAACAAAAGCTTCCAACTACACAACCCAGAATGGCTCCCTCGTCGCTGCCCGCCATGAACTTCCACCAGCCAATGCAGTGAGTTGCTAGGTTTGCTAAAATACGAGGTGGCTCGGTGGTATTGGGTGGTGCATGTGGGTGTAAGGTGTGGCCAGAGGTAAGGGAAGTGTTTTGGTCGATTTAGTTTGGTGAAAGAGGGTCACTGGTGCAAGATCACCGGTGGTGATGGTTGCGGTTGGAGGAGAAAGGAAAAATGGAAATGAAGATGGAGATGGAGATGAGGGGTTCAATGCAATCTGCCAGATTAAATTTTGAAAATTGAAGTTTCTAATTTTGCAATTTAACCCCAAAGATATTGAACAATCCTCAAGTAAGTCCTTGAAATTCTAAAAATTACCCCTTAGACCCCGTTGACCATGGTTCTTCCATGCAAACCCCTTACATTTCCAAAAAGTGATACATTAACTCTTCAAAATTATAATTTTGGCCCTAAAATTCTAAAATTTTTGCAATTAAGTCCTTTTTAATTCTTTGTCGAGCCCTAAAATTCGACCAATTAAAATATTAATTTCTAAATTCTTATTTTTTGAAATACCGAATTTCAGGGGTGTTACAAAAAATGATTTTTTTTCCCCATATTTATGATCTTATTATCTTTACTTATCGCACAATAATTTCACTTTAGATTAATACATCTTGCTTAGATCAAGTGAATTCTAGAGAGCTTTCTAACCATGGAGGATTAGTAAGAACATTGATATGTAAGAAAACTATCAACTAGAAAAAGTTAAAAAGAAGAATTTATCTTCTAACTTTAATTTATTTTGAGATAAGTATAAATATATTTATCATGCAATTAATTTTTCTTTTCATATTCTATACAAGAAGAAGGATGAGAAATGCTACTGGTACTGCAGTAGTATATTGGAAAGGAACTTGTAATTTCCTATGCTGATGAAGGGATCCAGCATTTTGCCTTTCGTTGTTTATTATATTGGAAAGAATGTAAAAGGAAATATTTATAATTTACTTTTTGCTATTAGGTGATTCTTTTTTTGGGTGCAACAATTATTTGTTATGGCAGTGCCTATATCAATCAGTACTAGGGGTGTTCATTCGGCACAAACTGAACCGAATCGAACCGAACCAAAATTTTGGTTAACCGAAATATCGTACCGAATACCGAACCGAACTATTTGGTTCGGTTCGGTTAAAACCGAATTTTTTTTTGGTTTGGTTCGGTTAAAAACCGAAATACCGAATTTTTTAATTTTTAATATTAATATTAATATTAATATTAATATATATTGTTGTCAATTAATATATATATGTACTATTAACAGTATATGTACTGTTAATTAATATATATATTAATGTAATATATTTATATATATATACTATTAACAGTATATATAATATTAATTAATATATATATTAATGTAATATATTTATTAATTAACAATAAATATGAATATTAATACATCCTAATATATATTTATTGTTGTTAATTAATATATATATATGTACTATTAACAGTATATGTACTGTTAATTAATATATATTAATGTGATATATTTATATATATATATATACTATTAACAGTATATATAATATTAATTAATATATAGTAATGTAATATATTTATTAATTAAAAATAAATATGAATATTAATATATATTTCTTAATTAATAATTCGGTAATTCGGTTCGGTTCAGTTAACCGGTACAAAAAATTGAAACCGAACCGAATACTGAATTTTTTTTTAAAAAATAACCGAATACCGAACCGAAAATTTCAATTCGGTATTCGGTACAAACCGAATTTTCGATTTCGGTTCGGTTCAGCCGGTTTACTGAACTGTGAACACCCCTAATCAGTACGCAAAATAATTGTACTATGAAATACGATCATTTAAAAATGCATATTTTGGCACCACTGCTTTTTGTAATTCTCTGCCTCTTATTCTAGTCCTGTAATTTACGCGATTTCGAAAATATTTCCACTTATTTTTACCCCACATAAAAGTCACATTTCATTTCATCTCAAATTTTTCCTGCTGTTAGTCCCAAATTTTGGGGGGAGAAAATAGGTGTAAAATTTCACTTGTAGTCATGATATATGATGGGGATCATGATAATCTTAGTTCTGTATTTTACGAATTCTTATAAATGGCTCAATATTAAAAAATCGTAGCAGTTTGATTTCAAAGTATTTTGTTGTTAATAATTACATGGAACCACACAAATAAAAGAAAACACGACCAAAATTATTTTCTTTTTGTTTATTTGATTTACAGAACAAGGCTAGTGTCTTTTTCTTTATTTATAGCTAATATTATTAATCAGAAACAAATTAGTTAGAGCCCATTTGGATTCATTTTCATGGGGAATTTTCATTTTCAAGTGAAAATGGAGAGAGAAAAGTTAGTTAGAACAGTTGAATTTGAAAATGAGTTTTATTTGGATATGTTGTAGAAAATTATAGATTTATATAGATGTGAAAATGAGATATATTTGGATATTGAGTGTTTTTGTATTAAAATTTGTATAGTTTTTGAATTTTAATTGATGATGTGATGTGTGATTGTTTGAAAAAATAATATTATAATTTGAATTTGAATTTTTAATATTTTTGTGGTGAATGGTGTATGAGAAGTATTGGGAAGATAAAAAATTATTAAGGTAATGATAAGAGTTGAAAAATGGATGAAAATTGAGAGAGAATATAATAAAAAATGTTTTGAAAATGAAGATGTTTGAGAAAATGGAGTAGATAGTGATAGTTTTTTGTTTTCATTTTCAAGTGAAGATGAAAATGGGTTGTGAGAATGAAACCAAACGGGCTCTTAGGATTTGGTATTACAATTTTCCTCAACATTTGTTGAGTAAGAGGGTGTTTGGCCAGGTTTATTTAAAAGATATTTTTATAAGTTTCTCTATATCATAAGATGTTTTTGAAGTTCATAAGATGTTAAAATAAGTTATTAAAGTGTTTGAATAAAATAAAATCTTGTAGCTTATAAGATGCTAATAATATCAATTTTAGAATTAAAATGGTTAACATTTAAGGAGCTTGTTGAGATATTGAAAATAAGTTAGAATTTTCTTACTATTTTTTTCCCCAAAAAAAACCTATAAGATCTTAAGATCTTATTTTAGAACCTTATAAGTTCCTTTTTGAAAAAATTCTTACATCTTATAAGCTCTTAAATATCTTATAAGATATTTAAAGAAATTCATAAGCTCACCCAAACACCTTCTAAGAGGAGATCTTATGAGCTCCTATATTTTATAAGGCATTTTTAAAACTTATAAGATATTAGACCTTATTTTAAAAATAAATTCTTAAATCTTTTGACAAAAAGAAAAATGTTAGAACCTATAAGATGTTAGTAAATCAATTTCATAATTATATATAGTTAAAAAATTTATAGAAGTTTGTTAATATTTTAAAAAAATAAAAGGAACTCCTGGCTAAAAGACTTATAAAATCCTAATATCTTATTTTAGAAGCTCATAAATTCCTTTTTAAAAATTCTACCAAACAATTTTCCACATTTTATATACTTTCAAACATTTTGTAAAATATTTTAAAAAGCTTAAAAACTCATCCAAATATCCTTTAAACCTAAATTTCTATTTTCATTTTTATTATGGTGGGATGAGCCTCATAACTCAGCGAACCCTGCCAATTAATCTCTCCAGAATTGAAAAATACTTTGTCCTCACTTTATAGAATAAAAGCTTTATCACTTTATAGAACTCAACAATGACATTGTAACTTGTATTGTATAACTTGTCATTTATTGAATATTTTATCCTACAAATGATATGTTTCCAAGCAAAATAAGTATCATGCCACGGTTGAAATTCTCAGTTTCATTCCCCATTTCATTTCATGAATATATGATTGTGTATTAAATATTTCATTATAAAAATTATTTCATTATAAAAATAATTAATTGAAAATCAAATATACTTAATTTAAATACAGAAAATTAAAATATAAAATGAAATAGAAAATTTAAAGTGAGCATGCCATGAGAGAAATTCTCATACAAATGCACTTGCCTGCTGCAAAATTAGTGTAGCCATGATTGAAAAACTTAATTCTCACTAATAGCTAACCAAGTACCACTACATAGTCTCTGCTCCCTTTTCAGCAATCGCAATTTCTGACTTCCCCTTGATAAATACATGATGATTTCTTCCCTAACTTACTAAACTGTGTCTGTACTATAATATTTAACAGGAAAAATTGCTAAAATTTTCTTAAGATAAAACTTTTATATCAAAAGAATTCATCACATCAATGTTTCATACCGCCCCCCCCCCCCCCCCCCCCAAAAAAAAAAACCCTATAGATACTTTTCGTCTAAACTAGCCTTGATTTTTAGATTAGTAAATTTAATAAATTGAATATTTTAATGGAAATCTTTTAAAAATTGTCCAAATTGATTATTACTAGATGATTTTAGTTTTAATACATCGAATTTTTGGGGGAAAAAATATTATCTTAATGTTAGATACAATTAAATTTTTAAAATTGAATGAACTAAACAAAAAAAGTTCAATGTCCTGAGTTTTTTTAAGAGTTTCTACTGCAAATAAATGGATGTAATTAAAATATATTAATTTTAAAACTCAATATCAATTACTAAAATATTTTTAATCCAAGAAATTCAGCGAAATTTTTTACCAACAATGGGATAAGAACAAATAGTTGGGGATGGGGCCGGGGGGTGGTGGAATGAGTTTTTGGAGCGAAAAAATAGTTTTACGAATCTTTTTAGATATTAAAACTTAATTTTAAAAAGTTTAGTAAATTTTTGTGTATACTTAGAAATTATTTGGATGAGCTTATTCAGAATATTTTATAAATCTCTATATCTTATAAGATGATTTTGGAACTCCCATAAGATATTATATCTTATTTTGAAAATAAATTTTTAAAGTGTTTGGACGAAATAAGGTCTTGGAGCTTAGTATTTAAAAATGGCAATTTAGTAGTTAATATAGTTAAAATAAAAGGAGTTTGTGAAGACTTTAAAATAAGTTAGAAACCCAAAAAAAGCTTATAAAGTTTTAACATCTTATTTTGAAAACTTATAAAATCTTTTTCTAAAATTTTTATCAAATACTTTATAACATCTTATAACCTTTTAAACATTTCATAAGATGTTTTAAAGAGTTTATGAGCTGACCCAAACATCCTCTTAATAATGGGGGCTAGCCCCAAGTCCAATACCCTCGATGAATGCCACATTATTAATATTGCAAACATCCAAAAAATATATCTCATATAATTATATGATCCAGCACAATTCTAACAAAGAAGAGTTTACAAAAAAATCAAGAGCGCAAACTTGGACTTGCATGGAAGAATTTTGGAGACAAAAACTACTTATTTTTTCAAATTTGGGTTGTTTCTAAAATTCAATAAAATATAGGACTAAATTAGTTAAACTTATTTCTTATAAAACGAAAAATATATATATTTTTTATCCCTATTACTTCCCCTCCAAAATTGAACCTAAGGGTCATGTGTTGTCCTCATGTATGGTTCTATTAATTTCCTAGAGCATAAGAAGTTTGAGATGAAATGTGTAAGACTTTTTAAAAATTATAACTAAACTTCGTAAAAAAGAAGATTAAAGTTGTCGTTTTGCACTTATATAGGATAGTGCAATTTGCAATTTTAAATCCACACTATGGGATTTTGAAAATAGCCCTAAAAACATAATGTGCATTTTGTTTCAATTTTTTTTTTCCATTTATTCACATACACATACATCAAAGATTTCATAGGGTCTGAATCATTAATGTCACACTCATATGTGTGAGAAAAATACCGTTAGACCTACTGATGACCACTTGACGCATTTTGTCCCAAATTTATCGTGCCAATAATTAACAAGATAATGCATGAAGATGACATGTGGCATAGTTTCTATTTTGTAGGAAGAAACAAGGGCAAAAATGTATTTTTTTTTCCTTTAGGATATCGATTTTAACAATTTTGGCCCCTTGATTTATGGAATTCAAAAAAGTCCTAATTTTTGAAAAATAGAAATTTAAATCAATTAGACCTGTTAATGCCTTGAAATCTAATTGAGTCGCAAAGTTCTAAAAAGTTAAATTTAGCGTGCATATCATCAGTCTTGAGTTAATTCAAAATCATAGAAAAAAAAATTGAATTATAAGTTTGATGAAAGAGATCGAAAAGCAAATTTAAAAGCAAATAATATTGGAATGCAAGAGATGCAAAATCGAGATGTATGAAGTGCAAGAAATCTTAACAGTAAGATTGTCTTTAACTGATTTGATCAATTGTTGATTCATTGAGTTATATTGAAGTGTTATATGTACTAATGTACAATGATTACATTGCTTTAAATAGTATAACAACTTGACTCCTCCCTCCGAACGTTTCTTGAATAGGGATTACCAAGATTCTTCGACATCTTCTAGAAGTCTTCATTTGATTTGTAGTAGATTTTCTAGGGAGGTGCATGGGCAACTAATTTTTTTGGTACGGACTTGATATTCTTCTATTGTACTCTAGTTTTTATGGGTCATTAAGACAAATAAGCCATATATATATTGATATGGAATGGCCTAAGCAGCTCGGTCCAAACCAAATTGACCCAAAGATGCAGCGCCAGGCCCAGTCTTGCATTCAAGGCCCATGGGCGCAATCGATCTTAGTCGACCTCTTGCTCGACCTACGCTGCTAATCTATTCCCCAGAATGTTGTCAGGTCGACCTCTTGATCGACCAGAGAGGTCGGTATAGTATAATACTCTGATGCCGCATTAAATGCACTGACGGGTGGCATGCCGCCCCATTACCGTCTGACGCAACAGGCACTTCAACAGTGTACTACCCTGCCTTATAACCTGGGAAGACGGCCACCTGGAATAGCACAAGGAGGGGAGTTGACCAATTGCCCCTCATGCAAGGACAAATGCTCTCTCTACACATCAAAGGCATCACAGACAAATCCCCAAGTAGAGAAGGCTATAAATACCCCCATTCCAACCTTCTAAAGGTATGATCTCATATATACAAAAAACCCATACTTACAGGACCACACCTCGAATAGCCACGGGCCACAGCCCGTACAACTTAGTCTACGGATTTGAAGCAGTAATTTCGTCTGAGCTGATCCAGCACACAGCTCGAGTAATTCACTATAATCCGGTCAGAAACTCGACGGAGAGAACCCTGGACCTAATCACTGTTGACGAACTACGCCACATGGCTTACAATACAATGCAGCGACACCGGTCCAAAATGGAGGAACGTTACAATAAAACAGTATGACCCCAGTCATTCAAGGTTGGCGACCTCGTCCTCAAGAAAATGGAAGTGTCAAAGAATGTAGGAAAACTCGACCCGAAATGGGAAGGACCCTACTCAGTGATCAAAATCTCGAAAAACAACGCTTACCGACTAGCGGACGCAACCAGCGATGAACTACCGCGACCTTGGAACGCAATAAACTTGAAAAAGTTTAATGTGTAAAAGGCCTTTGCCCCCCCCCCCTCTGTATCTCTCACCAACAATAAAATTCACAACATATTCTGACAATGTAAAATTTACACAAATCTTCTCTAAACAGTCAACCCTGTAGTCGACAAAGCAAGTTTCAAGCCTCCAAGTTGAGGCTTCTCAGCCAAGACAAAACAGTCGACAAAGCAGGCTTCAAGCCGCCAAGTCGAGACTTCTCAGCCAAGACAAAACAGTCGACCCCGCAGTCGACAAAGCAGGCTTTTAGCCGCAAAGTCGAGGCTTCTCGGCCAAGACCAAACAGTTGACCTTGTCGTCGACGAAGCAGGCTTCAAGCCACCAGATCCAAGCGTCTCAGCTACTTCTCCATCGTCGACCTCGAAGTCGACCACACTTGTTTCTAGTTGCTAAGATGAAATCGTTGCACTGGTGCGGTTAAATTACTGGAAGTTTATTATCCATTATTGGATGTTGACCAAGTAGTCCTAGAGTTACTTAAAAATTTATCACTGAGTGATTACTTCGCCTAATCAAACAATTCGTTACTTGGATCGCTCGTCCTTTATCGAAGAACTTGATAACTTTTAGTTGGATCGCTTGTGCTTTATTCGCAATCTACTCGACGATAAAGACATAGATTCAGAAAAAATAAAAATAGTAAAGGTGAAAGATCAAAGGAATTCGCTAATGAGCCATTCGTTCATACATGATTAAAAATGATCCAAAATACAACGCCTCATCGAGGTACCTTCATTATGCATCAAAAACAAAAACAAACAAAAACTTGCTCCAACTGCTAAGGGACATCAGGCTCAGCTCAATCAAGCACCCTCATCGCCAATCCCTTAAGCACTCTCCTCAATGGCCTGCTCGAGCTCGTTACTCGAGGGGATAGCTATCGGCACAAGCTCAAGCATAGCGACGGCAACAGATACAACGGCGGTCGCCGGCTGAGAAAGACCAGCCGCATCGCTGAGGAATCGCCTGTCTAGATGTAGAAAAATATGCTGCTGCGTTGACCACCCCCTCCTTGACCTTGAAAGCGAAGTTACTGGCGAACTCAAACTCCTGGGCGATAAACTTCAGCCTCTACTCGACCTCGGCTCGCTTCCTTTGTTCATCTGTCAGCAAGGTCGATGGTAGAGCCTCCGCGATACCCTCCGCTGCAGTAGCCTTGACACCCACCCCCTCAGCCCCACCCTCGTCCTCCATGTAAGGCTATAACTGCTCGTAAAGAAAATGGCTGATGCGATGTCTATTTTTTGGTCAAAAGGCGTAGCCCAGAAATTGCAGTTGCTTAAGAGCCTTCTCGAAGGAATTGCGGGCGTCATTGAGAGCGAACACACCACTTGCATCTTGGAACGCCAAGCTTAACATGAACTGTTGCACCGCCTCCCGACACACCAGTGGCAGTATACGATAGAATTCAGCCCGGGCCTCGTCCAGACCTGCATTTCGGCCCACAGTTCGACTAGAATTGAAGGCGACCTGCCCATCCAACCTCACATTCTTCAGTAACTCATCCATCTTCGTCCTCTCCTGGACAGAAGCAACCAGCTGCTCATCCGTCAGTTGGAGCTACTTGTTGAGCCCCTCGACCAGCTTTTCCAGCTCATCGACCCTCATTTGTGAAGACTCGAGCTAAGCCTTTAGAGTATCCGTGTTCCTAACAGCGTCCAGCTGCTCCTGATCAGCCAGGGCCAGCTCCGACCTCCTATAGAAGTTATACCCCAGCTGGCCGAACTAAGAGACAACGCCGTTAGATAATCGATCAAGCATGCAGTAACATAATAAGCTCGAAGAAAACCTTACCATGTTGGCATGATAAGCCAACGCCCGCAGAGCAGCATCTTGGCTCAACCCCATTAATTTTTTCTGGTCGGCCAATAACTGACTAGCCATAAGCACTTTGAGCGGAGCCACCCCTGACTGCCCAGCCGTCTCCATGGAGAGAGTGTTATGCACGATCATGCCCGGCTAAGCCCCAAACCTGGGCGAGGGTAATTTTGGCAGCTAGAACAAAATACCATCCCCGCGGTCACCGAACAGGTCGTCTCCCATTGGCGGGCTCGACCCCACGGCTTTTCCCTTCCCCTTCTCGACAGCAGCCCTCTTTGGAGCAAGTCCTGTCTGCTCCACCATTGCTCTCTTACCCCGACCTGCAGGGCTACTACCTGTAGTTGTGACGGGTTGAGTTGGTGATGGTGTTGGTGAAGGTGTTGGCGTCGCAGCTTCACGACGAGGCGCCTTGATCACAGCGGTTGATTGACGAGCCGCAGTAGCCTGACAGCGATGTTGGTTTCTCTCCGCCCTCACTAAAGCCTCGGTCCTTGAACGATTCATGATCTCGTCGCGATCTGCCAAGAAGCAAAATAACTAAAGTCAAAACCGAGCACAAAGACAGAAAAATAACAACTGAAAGAAACACAGTCTACCTAGTTGGTCATCCGCAGGCAAATTTAGCGGAGCTGGCGATAACCCAGCCAATACCAAATTCCTCTCCTCGGTAAACACCGAGGCCTCTATTTGGCCAAATTTGACCAAGTCTCGAACTAAGGTATTGAGCCAGGTCGGGGTAAGGTTATCTCGCATTTCGACATGCCCCATCCACCAACCTCGAGGAATATTGAAACCCCCAGTGACCCGAACGAACAAATACCATTTTTTCCATTCTTGCCCGTAAGAGAAAGCTGGGGATACAACAAATTTACGACGTGGTTGAGCAGTTAAATAGTAGAAGCTCGACTCATCGGTGCTACCTGACTTGCGGGATATGGAAAGATGAAAAAGGTTTGAAAAGTTGTCAAAGTTGGCTGGCTGGTCGAATAGATGCATTAACACGATGAAACTGTAGATGGTTGAGAAATAATTAGGAAGTGACTTGGTTATACACACCTACAGACCCCTGAGCAGGTCGACCAGCTGCGCACTTAAAGGAAACCTGAGACCATATCTAAAGGCATCCTCGAAAACGGTGATACAACCTATGGGAAGATGATGCATTCGACCAAAGGCCCCATGGGTTAGTAGTTCGTATTCAGCAGGAATATGGTATAACTGCCTAAGACGTCTTAAGTCTACAGGGTTGATGGTTGACACGATCTCGCTATAACGGTCAGGGGTGAAAGTCGACCCTGCGAGGAAAGAACCTGACTGGGCCCCACTTCATCTCCTCCACGATTGCCACTCGAGCTACTGGAAGTCGAGCTACTAGAGCTGGAACTGTCACTCGAGGACTCATTTGACTCCCCCGATGAACCCTCACGCCTATAAGACTGGGTGGCCTCACTATCTCCCCCTTGACTATTCTTCAAAGCAGATAAACTCAACATTATATCAATAAAGCTGAAGGGCGTTAAAAAGAAAGAAAGGAAGCACTTACTGAATCGAAGAACTAGAAGCAAAAAAGTGTTAGCAGAGAAAGTGGTTAACTAGGCGCTCGACTAGATGCTAAAACAGTAAAAGTAAAAATGTTTATTTTAACAGTGGATATTTATAGCCATGAGTAGCGTGGGAATCCCAACGGTTGTAATAATATTGTAACCGCCGCGCTGCCCCATGCGCACCACGACGTAACCGCTCATTAAATGCGCAAAGCCCTGGTCGATTTTCAAAAACCCTTGTCGATTATTGTAACTATCCATCAAGCTACTTCCCAACGCTTCTCGTCGACCCCTCGTTCAGCCTTAGGAAGTAAGGAGACTCATGATATGGGATGGCCCAAGCAGCTCAGCCCAAACAAAGTTGGTCCAAAGGCCCAATCTTGCATCCGAGGCCCATGGGCACAATCGACCTTAGTCGACCTCTTGATCGACCAGAGAGGTCAGTATTGTACAGTACTCTGCTGCCACATTAAATGCACTGACAAACAGCATGCCTCCGCATTAATGGTGCATGCCGCCCCATTACTGCCTGACGCAGCAGACACTTCAACAGTGTACTACCTTACCTTATAACCTAGGAAGACGGCCACCTGGAATAGCACATGGAGAGAAGTTGACCAATTGCCCCTCATGCAAGGACAAATGCCCTTTCTACACATCAAGGGCATCACAGACAAATCCCCAAGTAGAGAAGGCTATAAATACCCCCATTCCAACCTTCTAAAGGTATGCTCTCATATATACAAAAAGCCCATACTTTGCTGCTCATATTATCTAGTCGACCCGTATTGAGCCTAAGCTGAGGGCTCCTCGGCTAGCCTAACGTTTGCTAGTGATTACAGGATTCAACCTACCTATACACGTATATCGACCAGAGAGGTCGAGTCTTCTAGTTGATCCAACATCCAACGGATTCTACCCTTATCATATATATATATATATATATATCTTAAATGTTTAACTATATACACACATATTAGCTTTGGGTCTCGATTCTTTTAGGCCTAAATTTGATACATATATAA
This sequence comes from Jacaranda mimosifolia, assembly GCA_018894105.1. Taxonomy (NCBI): domain Eukaryota; kingdom Viridiplantae; phylum Streptophyta; class Magnoliopsida; order Lamiales; family Bignoniaceae; genus Jacaranda; species Jacaranda mimosifolia. The sequence continues at coordinate 23,973,584 of CM032126.1, forward strand.
TATTCTCTGGATCAGAATAATTGGTTATCAAACTCGGATCTATGTTATCGATCAATAGATATGTCGAACAAAAGTAGAAGTCATGTAAATGGTGTCGGAGTTGTCGCAAAAGATACGAGCAAGTTTAAACTAGAAAAAAAAATGAAGCTCCTGAAGTAAAGACTAAACCTATGAAACCTCTATAACCAATTGTGTCAGGGACCAATATTCAACTTCAACACTAATATGTGAAATAGTCATATGTTTCTTTGCAAACCAAATGACAAGAGAAAAGCCTAGAGATGCACAAATGCGAAATGCAGATTGTCAAGTATTAGGACATCTTTCCCAATAGAAATCAGAGTAGGTCTTGAAACCATAGAACAATGGTGAAGCAAAAGACCATGTCAAGAAGTCCCTTGACATACCATAAAGTCTATTTATTAGTAATGGAGTGAGCACCAGTAGGAAAATTATGAAGTGATAAACTTGATTGATCACAAAAGACAACTCTAGAAAAGATAAAAGTAAAAGATTATGAAGCCCCTATAATGTTGATTGTGATGAGCTGAAAGTGTAGAATTACACGATGCAACTGGTGTATAAATAAGTTTTCAATATACATAATAGTGCGAGTAAGAAGATCAACAACAAATTTAGTTTAATGAAGAAACCAATCACTTTCACAAGGTTGGACAAAAATACTCTAAAACACTACTAAAAAAGACGAATTTGCGATAGAAATTTACAATGAAAAGCTGTCTGTCGCAAATTTATAGTTTTGCAATTATTTTGTCACAAAAATATCCATCACATAGTCTATTGTAAAGGTAGAATAGTCAAATACAATCAATATGTTGCTTTTGTGATAGCTAAATTCATTGCAAAATTAATGAAAAACAAAAATAAAAAAATTACGACAAAAAAATTGTTGCAAAATTAAAAAATACATAGTATTTGCGATGAAAATTATTTCATCACAAATAAATTTTTAAAATATATTCTGTAAAACATTTGCAAAAGTTACTTTTATCGCAAACAATAAAAAAAAAGAAATAAAAAAATTTAAATACCCTTGCATTGAAAAAGTTCATTGCATGACTTGTATGGGAAAGTCTGTGATGGAAACTTTCCTTCAAAAATTTCAAAGAATATTAAAAAATAATAAAATAGCTTTGATGAAAATATCCATCACAAATCTTAAAAGAATATAAAATTAATTTGCATAAGGGAGATGGGAACAATAAAATCCATGGCAAATTAATTTTCATTGCAAAGGGAGATGGGAATAAGTCCCCCCCTCCCCCCCCCCCCCCAAATTTTCATTAATTAGTTCTAAATTTTTAATTTTTCTTATGTTTAAAGCCACCACTAGCAGCCGAACTCATCGGTAAAGCTACTAGCCGCGACAAAGTGGAGCCCAACAACTATTGCTGGACTCTATGGCGGTAGACATGCATATTTTCATTTTTTAATTTTTTAGTAATTTTTTAATTTTTATTTTAGTATTATAAGTTGGAATTTTGGGACATTGGATTTCTACATTATTTCAAATTGAGTAAGGTAATTTTTTTATTAAGATTAATGAATTGTGTATTAACTTAAGTTGTTGGCCTTCATGTGGTGGCGAATAGGCATATTTTTATTTTTATTTTCTAATTTTCTACGCAATTTTTTAATTTTTATTTTAATATTACAATTTGGAATTTTTAGGACATTGAACTTCTGCATTATTCCAAATTATGATTTAATGAATTATGTATCGACTTAAATTTGAATTACATATTGCACTTACATTGAATTATCATTGTATTATGCTAGTGAATTACATATTCAATTAGGGTATTGATTATGTGTTGGATTTAAGTTCAATTATTTGTTGGTTTAGGTTGAATTGCATGTTATTACATTAAGTTTATATTTTTGTAAATTACATATTCAATTAAAGTTTGGATCATATGTTGGATACATGTTAAATCGTATGTTGAATTGTGTTAGGTTTATATCTTTTGTGAATAACATGTTTAATTAGAGTTTTGTAGTGCCCCCACTCGGGATAACACCTAAGTTGAGGTGCCACTCAGTTCAATTTTAAATTGAACCCACAATACAAATCAATAGACCCATAATCAAACTTTCAAGCTTATTTGAAATAGCAGCGAGTCCCAACTTAAGTAAACCTTCACAAAACATTAAATTCAAAACTTAAACAATTCTGTAACATACAACACATATGCTAAATACATACCACAAAATCTCACATTCAACTTATCAGAAGTAGTGAAATTTCAAACTTAACAGACTCGATGAACTATTAAGTGCAGCCATAATTCACTTTATATCTAACAAAATATTTACATTCTTTAAGTCATCTACATCAACATGACATATCACAATGTCTCAAGTCCATGCTTAGTATTCAGATGATTTTCATATATACATTCAACACTTGGTCTATTACAAAATATGCTCATGTCCACCCCTGGAGTCCAAGTTCTTCACTTAATCCCTATTTGAGAGAATCAAAGATAAAACGGGGGGTAAGTCTAAAGGACTTAGTGAGGGATAAATGTAAGCATAAGCAAAAGGGATCTATTGAGGAAGAATCAACTCAACAGACTATAAATCAACAATCAGGTATAAATATATCAGAATATGGACAAGCAGTCAAGAAACAATCGAATAATCAGATATCAATCAGGTAAAATAGATCAGATCAAAGACGCATGTTATTCCAATCAGACTAAACTTAACCAAGCATGACAGCTTGGTAGAAAACTTACCCAAGCATGACAATCTGGTACAAAACTTACCCCAGCATAGCTTGGTACATAACTTACCCAAGCATACCCAGGCATTACGGCTTGGTACATAACTTATTGCTGACATAACAAATTAATACCAACAGTATGGATAGATAACAGACAATCAAACAACAAATCGAATAAAGAACAGACGGTTGGATAATAGAATGAACAGATAACAAACAAGATGTTCTTGGCCAGAATGGACAGATAACAAAATCAATCAAAAGATAACCCTTACAGAGGTATACATATCAATTAATAGATAACAAACAGATTCTGAACAATTCACATATTTCAATAAACATAGTTCAGTACGGTCAAAAATAGAAAACCCTTATAGGGGTTTATCCCAATAACAGATAATTGAAAGAAGTGTCAGGTTGGCAGACCCTCACCTCCATAGTCTCATAAAACTGCAACATCAACTAGTCGTCTACTTATTTGTGGGACCTACTCATTCGTCACCTAACCAAAGGAATGAATTCATAATCAAAATCCTTATTCGACCTCGATAACCTTCAATAATTACAATCTTATTATTAACAGTCTAAAATCAGTAACTACCCAATTAATCTCGTATCAGGGTCCCAAATTAACAATAACAACCCTATTTATCTATTTATTCCAATTGTTTTCACTTAGGTTCCAAATTCACAAAATTAGGGTTTTCTCTTCCAATTAACTTGATAATTCCTAATATTTCATAAAATAATACAATCCAAGTTTACTAAACTTATACTGGCACATGCATATACCGAATCCTAGTCCCATATCATCTCAATTCACCCAATTATCATTTCTCGAGTTCCAATTTCATCAAATCATAGTTTAATCACTTAATTAACTCAATTAATCCTAACATTACATAAAATAACACAGATCCGGGCCCACTAACTACACGATAGTCCATGCATGGAAATATATATATCAATTTTATACAAATCCTCATCCTTGCCATATTACAAAGTTATGGAAATAACGGTATATCACATGTGTATACATATGTATATAAACATATATAATCTAACTCCCTTTTACCCACGAAATTGCTTAACCGGACCTCAAAATCACAAACCAAGACAACCATCACGATCCTCTCGACGAACTGCAAATTATGTCCCAGCTCCTCCTCCGCAGGCCACCGCTATCTACTATCGCCGGAAAAACCCAATCTCATAACCAAAACACGCATTTCTTCCTCCTGAAACCAATGCTCCTTTCAATTTTAGATTTTGGTGCCAAATTGGCCTTTAATTCATGCCTTGATGCCTCAATACCACCTCATGCCACCGTCTCCGATCTTCCCTTTTTTGCCGCCGTCGGTGGTCGGAATCTAAAACTAACTTCGCCAAACACTTCCTTGACCTGAACTCGTCCCATAACACCCTTAGCCCGCTGCGAAATGTTGCCAAAAAGAGGAACCCACCAAGCCCTATTGTGAGCTCACGTTGGCCTCAATTTTTTTAGTATTTCACTTATCAAAATGGATGGTTCTTGGTACCAGTGTGATTGTCGTGACGAAGGGAAGAAGATGGACGGAATATTTGGAGTTTTGGTCGTCAGAGATGGAAGATTGTCGGATAGGGGTTCACGGTGGTCTGGTGGAGAAGAAAGGAGAAATAAGGGTTTGAAATGCAAATTCCATTATTTATAGGGGACATTTATAGAAATTATGATTTGGCCCCTAAAACTTTTGGTCATATTTCAATTAAGTCCTCTAAGATTTGTCAATTTTTCAATTCACCCCCAGATTAGGGAGTGCTCTAATTAGCCCCTTTGACTTATAATATTAGCTATACAAACCCCAAAACTTTGAAATTGTGGTCCAATCAAGTCTTCCAAAATTCCACTTTTGACCCTAAAACTTTTAAAACTTTTGCAATCAAGTCCTTTTTATTTCTTTTTGAGCCCTAAAATTCGACCAATCAAAATCTTAGTTTTCTCAATTCTTATTTCCCAAAAAACCTGAATTTTAGGGGTGTTACACTCCTCATCTCTTAAATGAATCTAGTCCCCAGATTCTTATCTAAGTACTGTTTCGATTAGTAGAAAATAAGTAGATTCGGTCAGTCAATCTACATTCTTCCTTCATTACATTCTACCAAAATTGCTCCTTCAAGTCCCGATGCATTTTCATGCCTCTTGAATGCATCATATATCATAACTTGTATGCTATATTTAAAAATCTCTCTTCTACTTCTTTTGGGACACATATTTCTTATGAAATAGAAGAATACCTTGGTTTGGTATTAAATTCAGACCCTCCAGAACTTCCAATCTTTCTTCCAGTTCCAGCATTCATATATTTGGCTTAGGGCTCATTGTATTTCATCCATTAGCGTTGTCTCCTATTCAGATTCTTATTCTGCTCAAATATTTGACCTTTCTGAGTTAACTTAGTCAATGTGTCAGCTATTTCAAAAAAGTTCATCATTAATCTTTGTTATTAGCCGACAAGACTCAGAAAACTACAAACTTCTATCACGTTTTTCGGTCTCTTCCAGTTGACTACTGCCACTTTTTTAGAGGAATCAATCTCTACCCCATCTCGGGATATTATGTGCCCAAGAAAAACCAGCTTCTCAATCCAGTATTTGTACTTACAAACTTTGCATACAACTAATGCTCTATCTTGGGGCTCCGAGAATTATGTGTAAATGCTTTACATGGCCTTTTCTGGCCTTCAGTTGGTAGTACTCTTGCTTCTTCCAACATTCAATCTCCTCTTTCTCTATATTCTCTATTAATCTGTCTAGCATATAACTCCTTGCCCAAAGTATTGATTTTAAATGACTTGACTCCATTCTTCTATCCTTTAAGGCTTTAGCACCATCTCAGAAGATTTTCCTTTTCGTTCTTTAGGACCATATTCTTGTTATTCAAATCTTCCACACTATCCTCAAATGCAATATTACCTGCTATGATTCCTTTCTTATATCTCCACATAACCAAATTTTCCTGACCAAAATCCACATTCTAAGAATCATATCCCAACACAGCAAAGGTATCCCTTAACTCAAGCACTTACATTCTAATTGATTTTCAATTCAAGCTTAATCTCAAGTAAGTCTATCAATTCTAACTCCTCTAAACTTCCAAGAATAAAAGGAATAAAAGGATTAGATGTAAGTAAACCAAACTCAAGGATACACAAGTTTTAATCATTCTACGGTGTACGACAAGATCCTATAAGCATCATGCAGTACATAAACTTATCTTTCTAACGTCAACTAATCAAATTCATCTTAAATCCTTGAATCACATAGGAACTCCCAATACACAAAATACCTAAAATTCAAACTCAAACTAACCCAAATAAGAAATCAGTCACAAATCCCAATGTTACCAAATGCCTAGGCGATCGACAAACCTATTCTCTGATACCACCTCTGTAGCGCCTCCACTCGGGATAACACCTAAGCTAAGGCGCCACTTAGTTCAATTTTAAATTGAACCCACAACACAAATCAATAGGCCCATAATCAAACTTTTCAAACTTATCAGAAATAGAAGCGGATCCCAACTTAAATAAACCATCACAAAACGTTAAATTCAAACCTTAAACAATCATATAACATACATCACATATGCTAAATACATACCATGCATAAAATCTCACATTCAACTTATTAGAAGCAGTGGAACTTCAAACTTAACAGACTCGATGAACCATTAAGTGCATGCCATAATTCACTTTATATCTAGCAAAATATTTACATTCCTTAAGCCATCCAAATCAACATAACATATCACAACGTCTCGAGTCCATGCTAGCATTCAGATGATTTTCATATATACATTCAATAGCTAGTCTATTACAAAATATGTTTACGTCTAGCCTGGAGTCCAACTTTTTCACTTAATCCCTGTTTTAGAGAATCAAAGATAAAACGAGGGATATGTTCAAAGGACTTAGTGAGGGATAACTATAAGCATAAGCAAAAGGGATCTGTTGAGGAAGAATCAGCTCAACACACCATAAATCAACAATCAGGCAGCAACACATCAAAATATAGACAGGCAGTCAAGAAACAATCGAACTGTCAAGAAACAATCGAATAATCAGAAATCAATCAGGTAAAACAGATCAGATCAAAGATATATCTTATTCTAGTCAGACTAAACTTACCCAAGCGTGACAACTTGGTACAAAACTTACCTAAGCGTGAAAACCTAGTACAAAACTTAGCCAAGTGTGATAACCTAGTACAAAACTTACCCAAGCAAGACAACTCGTTACAAAACTTACCCAAGCATAGCTTTGTACATAAATTACCCAGGTATTACAACTTGGTACATAACTTATTGCTGACATAATGAATCAATACCAACAGTACGGACAAATAACAGACAGTCAAATAATAGATCGAACAGATAACAAACAATCGTATAACATATCGAACAGATAACATATGGTCGAATAATAGATTGAACATATAACAGACAAGATGTTCTTGGCCAAAATGGACAGATAACAGAATCAATAAAAAGATAACCCTCACAGGGGTATAATGTCAATATATATAACAAGTAGATTCTGAGCAATTCATATATTTCAATGAACATAGTTCAGTACGGTACAAAAACAGAAAACCCTCACAGAGGTTTATCCCAATAACAGATAATTGAAATAAGTGCTAGGTTGGCAGACCCTCACCACCATAGTCTCAGAAAACTACAACCTCAATCAGCAGTCTACTGGTCTGTAGGACCTACTCCTTCGTCACCTAACCAAATGAATGAATTCATAATCAAAATCCTTATTCGACCTCAATAACCTTCAATAAATACAATCTTATTATTAACAGCCTAAAATCAGTAACTACCCAATTAACCTAGTATCAAGGTCCCAAATCAACAATAACAGCCTTATTTATCTAATTATCCCAATTGTTTTCACTTAAGTTCCAAATTTACAAAATTAAGGTTTTCTCTTCCAATTAACTCAATAATTCCCAATGTTTCATAAAATAATACAATCCAAGTTTACCAAACTTATACTGGCACATGCATATACCGAGTCCTAGTCCCATATCATCTCAATTCACCCAATTATCATTTCTCAAGTTCCAATTTCATCAAATCATAGTTTAATCACTTAATTAACTTAACTAATCCTAACATTACATAAAATAACACGGATCTAGGCCCACTAACTACACAATAGTCCATGCATGGAAATATATATATCAATCTTATACAAATCCTCATCCTTTGCATATTATAAAGTAAAGAAAATAATGATACATCGTATGTATATACATATGTATATAAACATATATAATCTAACTCCCTTTTACCCACGAAATTGTTTAATCAAACATTGAAATCATAAACCAAGACTATTGTCATGATCCTCGTGATAAGCTGCAAATTCTATCCCAGCTCCATTGCCGCAGGCCACTGTCGCCCGAAATATCCAAGCTCACCACCAAAACACATCTTTCTTCCTCTTGAACCCAATGCTCCTTTCAATTGCAGATTTTGGTGCCAAATTGGCCTTTAATTCACGCCTTGATGCCTCAACACCACCTCACGCCACCGTCTCCGATCTTTCTATTTCTGCCATTGTCGATGGTCAAAATCCAAAACTAACTTCGCCATATGCTTCCTTGAGCTGAACCTGTCATAGAACACCCTTGGCCCGCCACAAAATGTCGCCTGAAAGAGGAACCCACCAAGCCCTGCTGTGAGCTCATGTAGGCCTCAGTTTTTCTGGCATTTCACCGATCAAAATGGATGGTTCTTGGTGTCGGCGTGATAGCCCTAACAAGGGGAAGAAAATGGCTGGAATATTTGGAGTTTTGGCCGTTAGAGATGAAAGATTGTCAGAGAACAGTTCACGGTGGTCCGGTGGAGAAGAAAGGAGAAATGAGGGTTTGAAAGGCAAATTCGATTATTTATAAGGGACGCTTATAGAAATTTAGATTTGGCCCCTAAAACTTTTGGTTATATTTCAATTAAGTCCTCCAAGATTTGTTAGTTTTTCAATTCGAACCCCAAATTAAGGAGTGCTCTAATTAGCTCCTTTGATCTAAAATATTAGCTATGCAAACCCCAAAACTTCAAAATTATGGTCCAATAAGTCTTCTAACCCAAAACTTTCAAAAAAAATTCAATCAAGTACTTTTTATTTCTTTTCGAGCCCTAAAATCCAACCAATCAAAATCTTGATTTTTCCAATTCTTATTTCCCAAAAATCCCGAATTTTAGGGGTGTTAAAAGTTTAATTTATGTGTTAGATTTATGTTAAATTATATGTTGGTTTATATTGAACTTGGATAATTTTGAGTTTATATCTTATGAATTAAATATTCGGCTACAATTTAGGTTATATATTGTATTTATATTGAATTATATATTGGTTTATTTTAAATTGTATGTTCGATTATGTTGAGATTATATTTTGTAAATTATATGCTCGATTAGATTTGAATTTTGTGTTGAAATTTATAGATTTGGAATTTTGATAAATATGAATTATTTATAACTTGAGTTGGTGCTGTGATTTTACATAAGACGGTATGTATTGTTGAATGATTTTGGTTCTCAAAATGAAAAGACCACAAATGATAATTTCTAGTTTGGGCTAAAAAATTTGTTGAATTTGCATGCATGCTACCTCAGTATTTTATAGATAAAGAAATTAGGTGCTTGTTCTAAAATTCAAAATAAGAAATTTTTTAATCCTAATTAAGTGAATGAGCATATGTTGAAGTATGGGTTTGGACACAATTATTAGTAGTGGACTTTACATGGGGAATATGAACCATTTGATTTTAGTACGGATGGGAGAGCTTCAAGTAAGACTGGGCAAAAAAATTAAAAAACCAAACCAAATTGTCAAACTGAACCAATCGAACAAAAAAAAAAAAGCCTTCCAAATTGGTTCCTTAACAATGCGGTTCTTTTAGAGAAAACTAGTTCGGTTAGTTACTTATTATGTGCAATCCGAACCGAACCATTTTTATTTGAAAATAAAAATTAATAATTTTAAAAATCAAATTTAAAAGATAATTGATTATCCAACTTTTGATTTAAGGAATTTATTTATTTATTTTTTGGCCGAAGCGTATAATTTAATGTTAATTGTTAGTGAGATTTGAATGAATATTAATTTGATTGAAAGTATTTTATTTTTGGATTTAGCTTGATTTGTGTCTTTATCGTGATTGTTTGATATATTCTTAATTTTGAAGTTACATTATATAAAATAATTTAGTATATAATACGAGATAGAGATGTTGCTTGCTTAATCTATTTTCAATTTTGATATGATGTGACATGGGAATATTATATATTATATTATTAATTTTGAAGTCATATTTGCTTGTTGCATTGTAGATTTTGTGATGAGAAATTATCAAATTGATAGAGATTCGTCCGCTATGATTGAACCTTTTCAAATGATTTGGTTCAACAAAGTTGAATCAAACCAAATATGTATCACCCCTAAAATTCCAATTGATAAAACTTTAAAAATCATAATTTTAATTTGTTAAAAAAAAAAAAAAAACCTAGGGGTCAAAAAACCAAATAGGAAATGATTTAATTGTAAGAAATTTGAAAGTTTTGGGGGTCAATTTATAATTAATTTGGGTTAACCGGGTCAATGTAGGGCACTAATTAGTTGAGGGATTCAATTGAAATCGAAAAAAAAAAAACTCTTGCGGCCAATTTGTAATTCCAAAAAGACTTCCTTTAAAAAGCAAACACCCCCTCCCCAATTCTTCAAATTTCCCCCATGCAACCCCCATTTTTCCTCTCCAGTGAATTCCTTCTGAAGATGGTAAAACCTCGAAGCTAAACTGACCACTACTTTTCTCTCATCACCGTGGAAACAACCATATCACATGCACCCCATTTTGGCTAGCAGACCACTGCAAAATTGAAGCTGAAAACTGGGCAATGGCGGTAGGTGGTAGACGAAGCAACTTAGTGGTGTAAGCTTGCATCTAGAAAGTGGGTTTTGTAAGGCTCAACAAATAGAACAACGCAGTGTCCTCAATTTCCAGCATTGACCATCGGTGGGAGCAGAATTTAACAAAATGGAAGACAACGGTGGAGTCAGAGTAGTGTACTTCAGGCTCCAATTGATAGTCAATTCGACGGCGAAGTTAGAAATTGGTTAGGGCATTTTACTCTATGCGTTGGGAGCATCGATTGATGGTTGTAGTTAGCAACAAACGGAGACCGGCAGTGCACGGCGGACCTGGGTGTAGAATTATCAGCTTGACGCAATGATTGCATGCACGGTGTTGTCTTGAGATGGTTTGGTTTTGAAAATGAGCGAATTGGTAAACTCGGTGGGAAATGGAATTTGTTACCTTTAAGCTTTTAATTATTCTTGTTGGTGTATAATTTCATGTATCTTGGTAAAAAAATTGCAATTTCAGATGAATTGAACTGAGACAATGGACGCATAGTTATATATATAATGTTATATGGACTTGGATTTGTGAAATATATATAATCCTTGAATAATTAAGTTAATTTAGGTAACTAAAACCATAATCTTGTGTATAATGATATATGGAGCCAAATTATCAGAGATTGGATTATCATTAACCAAATTTAATCGTTGTAATTAGATGTCCGTCTTTTGTGTTACGTTGCAAAGACCAAATATTAACAGGAATCTGAGTTAATTCTGGCGTTTCGACTAAATTGATGATATAGGGCTTAAATTGCTAAATTAGGAAATATTAACATAGGAAATGATTATCGACTGGAATAAATAAGACCCTTGTAACAATTATAGCATTATTAGCATAATTAGCATGTTACCTTTATGTTATTCTAATTATTCTTGGCTGGGGGCGCAATAAAATTAGGTCAAAATTAATATTTTTATTGATTAAAATTTAATTATTTTATCGGTTTCAAAAGGTGTGGTTTTTTCTTCATTAAGTAGTAACAATTCGGCTTTATATCCCAAAACCTTATCAAACCAAATTTTTGATTCGATTTGATTTGGCATGGTTTTCCAAACCAAATCGAACAACGCCCATCCCTAGCTTCAAGTAGTGCTCAATGTTGTTTTGATAAGGAGCACAATAGATGTAAAAATATTATACACTTTCCTATGCGACCTAATCTTTTTGGTACCAAGTTAATTGTAATGAAGAGATACATCTGAATAGGGGGGAACCTCCAAACATAGACGCTCAATGCTTCTGTGACATGCTGACTTCTGTCCAAAAATCATATTGGTCAAGATGCAACACTTATTTTGAGTTGTCTATAACTCCGCAAATAATGCGTTTAAAACATGACTATAACACATCACAAATGGTGCTTTGATCTAATGGCTCAACTCAATAAGTCATCAAATCCTTCATAAAACGTTTTTCTTAATAACTTCTATAAGGCAAAGAAAGTGGTGTTGAAATTAGTTTTAACTTCAGTCAAAATCGTTTATTGCACCAATGGTTGTATGTTATATAATGCAAATTATGCTTAAAAGACTGCATGTGAATTTTGTTATCATCCCCATTTAAAACCATCTGGAGGGAGTACTAAAAAGAGAAAAAAAAATGGAGTTCCTTACAAATGAATGCACTATTTGCCTTTAGTTCCTAGATTTAAAAGATCATATGCCTCTTTGAAATTGAGTGAGCACATAAAGTGACATTTTAAAAATAGAAAAGAGTCTGGTTTTTTATGTCATCCATCTGACGTGCTAGCTTGGAAATATCATGATGAAACTACATAGACTTTGCCTATGAGCCAAGAAATATTAGGCTTGGGTTATGTGCATCTAGGTTTGACACATTTAGTCAATCTACCAACCATTATTCTTGTTGGTTGGTAATTGTGACTCCAAATAACTTGACTCTTGAAGTGTGATTGACTATTCCTTACATATTTTTGACTTGCATAACTCCTAATCCATATAACCCATGGAGCAAAATTGATATGTATTTGCAACTTTTAATTGGTGAATTAAAGTTATTATGGACAAGGAAGTAGAAACTTATTATATTTTAAAAAGGGAGAACTTTCAAATAAAGAAAGCACTTATGTGGACTATCAATAATTTGCCTACATATAGTATACTATTACGGTGGATGACAACCAAAAAACTACCTTGTTTGACTTAGATGGAATAAATCAAAGCATTTAAATTGAAAATTTGGAAAAAGTATTATAGTTTGACATTCATCATTAGTTCCTACCTCCTAATAACATGTTTAGGATGAATAGATATGCATTCTAAAAGGGAAACTTTTAAAAATCAAAACCACCTCCTAAATTGAGTGGCCAACAAGTGTGGGAGAAAGTTTGTAGTCATACCAAAATCACTAACTTCCCACTAGATCATGATAAATTACTTGGATAAAATTTATCACATAATTGGATGAAATAAAGTATGTTCTACAATTTGCCTTTTGATAATTTAGATGTTATGCATATCGAAAGAAAACTTGATAATGTGATAAACATTGTGACGGAAATCAAGGGTAAGACTAAAAATAATGACAAAGCAAGGAAAACTTGGTGGAATACTATAGGAGACCCGAGTTACATTTGAGAAGCTTGCATGATGGAAAATATAAAAAATCGAAAGCCTATTTTACTTTAACTATAGATCAAAACATGATCATTAAACTTTGCTTGAGGGTTTAAAAATGACGTATGGATATGTTTCAAATTTAGGCAGATGCATAGATAAAACAAAACTAATATTACATGGTTTGAAGAGTCATGATTGCCATTTGTTTATGCAATGGTTGCTTCTAAGTGCCCTTAGTTACTACTACAAAATGTGTGGAAGCCTCTAATTAAATTATGCAAATTCCTTAGATACTCTTGTTCAATGGAGTTGTATGAAGAAAATTTATTCCAATTGGAGAGAAACAACCTGATCATTTATGTAATTTGGAGCATATATTTCCACCTAGATTTTTTAATTCAATCGAGCACTTGTCAATATACTCACCATATAGAACACTTGTGTGTGACCCCGTAAATATAGATGGATGTATCTATTTGAGAAGTAAACAATCATAAATAAGTTCAATTAAATATACATATAATCTAAACATTTAATATTCTATTATTCATTTTTTTAGGTTCTTACATGATTTGAAAGTCAGGGTTGATAATAGAGCGAAGAATTAGGGGCTCAATATGTAAATCATATCTCATCTAAGAATCAACATACTTTTCATTGTATTACTTTGAGTCTCATATTTAGTCAAGGAGTATGAGAAGTAGACAAAGTGAAAATGAGCGAACTAATAATCAACTACCACATACTCTATCAATATTTAATCAATCATGGCGCCTTGCTGATAAGTTTACTACCAAATGGTTGGAAGATGTTGAATTGAAGGCTACTTCATTGCATCTACTTGTAAATTATGATCAAATTCAATATTTTGGATTTAGCATTTAGTGTTACATTTTAAATGAGAAAATACATAAACTTATATTTACAAATAAATGTATTTTAGGATGTATAAAGATTTCATTCGATATTATTGGCCTTACTTTAGCAATATCCAAGTTGAGCAATTTTTTGAGGACTTTTTTGTAAATTGGTTTCAAACATTTAGAGGTATAAAAATTATAGTTTCAATTAAATTTTATTTATTAAAAATGCAATCCAGTATAACAAGGTCAATTCTTTATTATTATAGGTGGATGATCTACAAAATACAGTCTAAAATTAATATTTGGAAGATTTATCATGAGCTCCTAGGAAAGAAGTCAAAACATGATTAAGTTTTTTTGTTAATGGATACTTAAATCATGTAGATTCATTGGCAGAGTATAAAAAGATATATAATTCAAGAGTGTGTTAAAAGTGAAGGATCATCCAATTTTTATGAAAAACTTAATAAGTCATTCAACTAAAGTATCCAGGTGTCTCCAAAAAAAGGTTGTACATTTTAACTATCACTAGTTTGATTTGATGTCTAATCAAGGTATTAAGGTACACAAATAATATGACATTGGTGAGATAAATCAAAATGCAAGATATCTATAGTTTGATCCATTTTTCTTTGCTTAACATGCATTTCAAGTGTATTATGTTCGTTATCCTGGTAAGAGAAGATATAAAGTTCATTTGAGGTGTGTAATCAAGAAAAGGCCAAGAAGTAGAGTGGGCTAATGGTATACTATAGAGAAAGGTTAGCAAGAACCACCTACAATAGTTAACTTAGATATTGCTACTGATCTAATAGAGGACTTACTAGATAGTGATGGGCGCTATGAAGAAATCAATATTGAAAAATTTGTAGTTGTAGATGATGAAGTTAATAATGATGCAAACTATTGAAGAAGAGGATGATGATGATGACGACAACGATGATGATGATGATGATGATGATGAATGATATTTTATTATAATTAATTTGTATAATCAGAATGTATGTTTGTATTATAAAACCTATGTATTACACAAAAACTTAATTAAAATTTTGTTTCTCTCTCATAAATTTTGTTTTATTAACTTTATGTTGTATGATTTCACGTGCTATATTATGTTTGTGGAATTACTATGTTAATTTGTCATAATGATGATTGATCATGTAGTCTAGTTTATGTATAATTAGTATATTACAGTTGTACAACTACTACATTAATTTTGTGTGTTAATTACACAATAAGATTGTTAAAGTGCTACATTGATTTTATTGTATTAAGTCCTATAATGTGTGTTTATGATAGATGGCAGGTAAGAGAAAAGGGAAAAATAGGGCTACTCCTTCTACCACCTAATATCAGTCATTTATGCCTCAACGGACTCATGATGTTGTGCAAAGTCTTTCTCCTATACCTTTGTAATCTTATACTCCCTTAGCTATCGCTACTTCTAGTCTGAGTTTGAGCCATATCCCAACTAAACGACATATACATGTGTCTAGTCCACTACTGAAAACTTAGAGATGACTCAAATTGGAATGGCTTACAAGAAGAATGGGGTCAGATGAGTTCAAAAAAATCAGTACTTAAAATAAAGTGAATTGGGCCTCAGACTGCAATGGCAAAGGTTTCCCGTTCCATGCAGATAGTTCAATATCACACATTGAATACAGAAAAAACTAGTAATTCCATAAAATTATCAATATTTAATCTTATTTATAATTGGTTACTAATAATGCATTTGGTTGTAAGAGAAAGAACTTCATCACCCACTTGAAATTTCTGAGTCCTTTATGCGCATACATTCAGCATGAGGCTGCTTATATAAGTAATATGGTATAGAAAATTTTAAGTTTATGCATGCATATAAGTATTATGTTATAGATATTAACTTTGTTATGTATATACTTTGTAGACCACATTCAAGAGTCGATCAGATGAGATTTCTAGTCAAAACTCCATTACTAGAATAAATAATAGGTCTCAACCGATTATACCATCTTAGCTTCAAGTAAGTGTTTTAATTGTTTAAGTTACATTTTATTATCTTCTAACCACCACAATATTAACCAATGATTATTTAACTCATGCGAGTATGGATGGATATGGTAGGTGGATGGAAGAAGGTCCGAGATTATGGCCTTGGTGATGAGTCTTCTTTCATCCAAGGTTGTTCACCTTCATTTGCAAGAATTTTGGAATCACCCCAAGTATCCAAAGAAGAGTTTGACAAAATTCGAGTGGAAAATGAAGAGTTAAAGGATATAGCGCACAACCTAATGTAGAGAGTTTTGCAAATCGAAAAGCGCCAGAGCGTTCAAACCCTATCACAAGTTCTATATCCAGCATGTCTTCATGCACCACACCCACTGGTACCATAGCAGTCATCTCATCTGCCGAGGCTTCATCAATCATCCTATTATTCGCCACCAAGTTACCCAGTTATGCATACTCCACTCTATCCTCGGCCGGAGGTGCCTCTTGTTGCGCTATCATTATATCCTCTTAATCAAGACAATAAAAATATGGAAGAAGATTCTAACACCACTAGAAATCGTATTATTGGTATTATTCATTTAACAATATTTTTATAAGTTTTTATTAATTTTATTTGACTTTAAAAGTTTTGGGGTCAAGATGAAAACGAGGAAAAGTTTAATTTCATTACATTTAAGAGTTTTTAGGGTCTAATTGGAAATATTTTCGGTCATAGGGGTGAATATTAGGCTCTATATAAGTCCAGGGACTGAAATTAAAGTGGGACAAAATTTGGAGGACTTAGTTGAAAACTGGATTAAACTTTTGGGGGTTAATTTGCAAATAAGAAAAGATCAATTTTATAAATAATGAATTTTCAATTTCACCCCCATTTCCATTTTCTTCTCCATCGAAACCTACCATTTCTCTCTCCAGCCACTTCTTCCGACGAAAGGCAAAACCCACCAAACTTTGCACCAGCCTCTCCCTCTCTTCACCGTAGACTCGTACATACCTTATTCTTGCAAAACCATTCAGCAAAATTCTGGAAAAAATGAAGCTCAAAGTGAGTCACGGCGGTGAGCGATGGGCGACGACGAGGCAATGGTGGAGACCAATTTCTGGGCGGTGGGATTTGAAGATCTCAGCTCAAAGAGTAGTTTAGCACGTTTAGCTTCTAAAACGGACCACCACTGGCGGCGAAATTGAAGAAACACTCCATGGCGGCGGGAGGTGGTGCTGTGGCGTTCGAACTAAAATTGGAAGCCTTCTCGATAGTGAAACGTGAAATTGTTTGAGGGGTTTGATTCATGGAGTGGATGAGCATCTTTTGGTGGTGACGGTGACCAACTCCGACGGTGGCACGACAGCGGCGCTAGGATGGTTTGTTCACCTCGACGTGGTGGTCGCATGCACGAAGTTTGATCGTTGAGATTACATTCTGATAACAAGAAATTTGGTAAAAATGGAAATGGGTTTAAACTATATGCATGTGTATGTATATACCTTCCAAGCCTTGTAATATTTTGTATAATCGGGAAGAACGCGCGATTTGATTGAAAACATTGAGATATGTATATATTTATATAAGTTAGTGAACCCAGATTTGAAATGTTATATGATAATCTTAGGTAATTGAAGTTAATTAGGTAATTATGTTCTAATTTTGTATAAATGAGTACTAAGTGGTGAATTTGGACTATTAATAATAATTGCGTTGATATAATTGAGTTTGGGCAACTTTACAAGATTAGTTGTATAATTAAGAACCCAATTGCATCTCTTTATCGGAATCGATGCAAAATCTAAGAATATTTTCTGTAATAATGGCATAATTAGGAATAATACCCACTAATCATGTTGAGACTAATCACTAAGGAATAGTACTGATAGTATAATGACTAGTTTTAGACTACTATTAGTACGATTTTGATTATGAGGACAATAGGGATTTTGACAAAAGCCATTTCTTCTAATTAGGTGACGAGGAGCAGGATTTCGTTGACTAGTAGATAGAAGTAGCTCTCGTATTTTGTGATTTTAAGGTGAGGGCCTATCGCTCTGGTAATTGATTTTATTACAACTTACTTACTAATTGTTGTACCCTAAAGGATCCATCGATCTGGTAGTTGTTTTAGTAAAGTAATTGCATTGTGATTGAACCCTGTGAGGTTCCATTGTTCTGATACTTACTTTTGACTATCTTTACCATTTATTGATGATTGATGAACCTTGTGAGGTTCTATTATATTGACTATCGTTATCGTTTATTGTTGATTTCTGAACCTTGTGAGGTTCTATTATCTTGACTATCGTCATCGTTTATTGCTAATTTCTAAACCCTGTGGGGTTCTATTGTCTTGACTATCGTTATTGTTTTTTGCTGATTTCTGAACCTTATGCAGTTCTATTGCCTTGACTATCATTATCGTTTATTGCTGAATTCTAAACCCTATGAGGTTCTACTGCTTCAATACTTATATCGATTGAATTGTATTTGTTATTGATTGTTGAAACCCTGTGAGGTTCTACTGCTTCGGTAATCATTTGCGCACCCCTATGAAGGTTAATCTCGTTTGACTCGTGAATTGTATCAGTTAATCATTTTGTATACCCTGTGAGGGTTTGTTCAGTTATTCGTACCTTGATTCGAATTGATCATTTCCGTTCTGATGCCCGGAACATGTCGTTATCATACTCGATATTGATCAAAATGAATTCATTCTGCTATCACATGTTTGGCCTTGTCAGCTTACATGATTTGTTCCTATATCATTGATTGACCATGTCGACTTATTTGGATTGTGCTGATAAGTTGATCCCAGCTATTATGCTCGAGACGTACTGTTAAGTCTGTTAAGTTGTTCCCAGCTATTGAGCTCGGGACATATGGACATGTTTGGAATGACAGAAATAGGAAAAATTGATAAGCTTGATATGTTGATCCCAGCTATTATACTCGAGATGTATTGTTAAGTCAGTGAAGTTGTTCCCAGCTGTTGAGCTAGGGACGTGTGGACATGTTTGGAATGACAAAAATAGGGAAAATTGATAAGCTTGATATGTTGATCCCAACTGTTATGCTCAGGACGTGCTGTTATAGTAAGCATGCTATGTTGATCCTAGCCGTTGAGCTCGGGACGTGCTGAAACTGTTATTGACTGGAAACTATTATTGACTATTTTGCTATCAACTATACTGTTATCGATTGTATTGTTATCAATTATTTTGTTATCTGATTGTTCTATTATCTGATTGATTTGTTATCGATTGTTCTGTTATTTGATTACTCTGTTATTTGACTGTTCTGTTACTATTTTGTAATCGAACCGTTATTACCAAGCTATTATGCTTTAGCCATTAAACTTTTAATCAGTTATTTGGAATAAGGAGAATCGGATATGGATGTTGTCTTTGAAGTAATTGAAATACATATACTATTGGAATTGTTATTCTTAATTGTACTCTACTCAAGGAGCAATACAGCAAGAGCGGTTTCCAATCTAGATTGGGCTGATGCTCAGGCCATATGGGCCAACTGTCATTCATCCTGATTGTAATCGTTTGAGATGTCCCTAAACCTCCCGTGTAGGATCAATTGAGACGATCGAGTCGATGAGCCAACGGTCACAGTTTTTGAGCTAGCATTGATTAATAGTTGAACTGTTAACATTCTCATTTCGGCATATTCATGTTTTCTTTGTTTTCATGCTAATAGTACTCTGTTGAATTACGATTCTTCGACAGATCCATGAGTTGCTACTTATTATCCCTCACTGAGTCCTTAAGACTCATCCTCTTATGTATTTCTTCATTTTCCTAGATAGGATTTGATGATGGACTTGAGTTTCAAGCTTGGACTAGAAGATATATTTGGTAATGGGATAAGTTCTTGAATGTACTTATGGGATCGCTTGGACATCAGGCCTTGACTTAGAGAGGTTATGATATGTTAAGTTGAGTTGAAGATTTGCAACATATATAAATTATGGTGAATAATATTAGATGATTGGTTTGTATATATTATGTTTATGGTATCTTAGTAGTGTCGCTTTAAGTTTAAAGTATGTTGCTGTCCTTGGAGATATTGAAAAAAAATATTATGGGCCCATCAAAAATATGAAGTCTAAATTATTTAAGACTGATTGGAGTAGCACCTAGGGCCGAAGCAGACACCTCCCAGATGAGGCGTTATAGAGGTGGTATCAGAGCTTAGGTTTGGAAAGCCCGAGCTGCGCTAGGACATGATCCCCAGATTTGGAACTCTTGGATAGTATAGTTAATCTGGACTTTAGAATTGCTTAATATATGAATGATCTAAAGAATATCTTATTAAGATTATGGTCTTTGGTGAAATTCTAGAATACTAGAGATTAAATTCGAAATGGGAATCATATAGGGTGTAAGCACTTGGGATAAGGAAAACCTGAGTTATTGTAGGAGCTGATACTAGAATATAATTCTCAGATTGTAGGAATAAGCTTGATTATGGAAACGCTTTGGATGTGTATACTTGAGTTAAAGAATACTTAAGTTATGTCAAGGTACGTCAGGCATATGAATGTATAGTGATTGTAAATAAGGATGCTATTTAAGAATTTTGGTGTTATGCAGACAATATCTATGAATGTTGAGTTTGATGATACGGACATAGGAATGATTGAGGATGATAAGGATACCAAGTTTGTTATCACTAATGTGAAGGATTAGAGATAGATGATTTGGTATCAATAGATACGTTTGTACATATGTATATAAGGTAGTAGTAACTTCTGGCCACTAGGATGCGTAGTGTCGGCTAGATTATCTAGACGTATCGAGTGATACCCCTATACTTACCTCAACATTTTGGTTGCGATCAGAGAATAGTTAGCTTAGCCAGTTTTGAAAACTCTAAACCTATTTATATCCTACTGCATAACTTTAACCCGGTGTGCATACTTGAATTCTACCTTGGATATTTGATAATGGATTTCCTTTCTTTAATTGTTATGAGCGTATTGAATCTCGTTAACTTACTTTTCTCTTCTTTTACTCATCGTAAACTTGAGAAATTCGAAAGGATTGAGGTATTATTTCAATTCATGATCGCAGACTTAGGGATATTTGGGAAATATTGATAGTGTGATGGCTTCATGCGAAAGTGCTAAAGCACCCGGTCCAGCCTGGGCAAACCGTAGGGGAAGACCACCTGGTTGGCAAGCCAACATGCCACGAGCTCCGAGGCGGGAAGTACCTGCCTACCAACAGCCTTTGCTGGACGATGAAGTTTCACAAACTCCTCCGATTGACCAATCGGCTATAAATCCACCAGCAAAACATGTTCATCAAGGAGAATAGAGGTTCAGACAGCATGACCATTAGCCAGATGGTAGAGCAGGAGTAGAAAATGTGGTTACTGAAGACTAAGCCCTAGAACAATTCCTTCGCTTCAATCCCCCAAAGTTCTTGGGAAGCCTTGATGATAGAAATGTGGAGGAATGAATTGAGAGTTTAGAGAATATTTTTGAGACACTACGTTATTCAGATGAGCGGAGGGTTTGATTCGCCATGTTCCTTTTAGAGGGTTCTGCCCAAAATTGGTAGAAGATGATTGATCGAAGATGGACGGCTGAAAGAACCTACCGAACTTGGGATAATTTTACCCAAGACTTCATGAGCAAATTTATGCCAGAAGTGGTGAAGTAAGCAAGAGAAAGAGAGTTTATGGACCTTGTACAGGGGCACACTCTGTAAGTCAATACGAGGCTACTTTTAGTAGATTAATACAATATGTTCCCTATATACAAAATAATAAAGGTCGACAAGCACAATAATTTGTACAAGGGCTATAGCCAGAGCTTAGGCAAGGCTTGGCCACTTTTGATTTGCTAAATCTCAATCTGGCACTAAGCAGGATGCAGTAAATTGAGTCAGAGCTGCAGGAAATCCAAAAGATTAAGGATAAGGGACACAAGGAAAAGATGCACTTTGAGGGACAGAGTGATATCAAAAGAAAGCGACCGAGACTTCAGGTTGAAAGTACTGCCCAATGAACCCCTCAAGCTAGTGAGACTGCAAATTTAACTTAAGGATTGACACAAAAATAATGTGGATTCTACAAGGGATTTAACCATGAGGAGTTTGGATATTGGAAGAAGCAAGGCAAGTGTATAGGTTGCAGTAGCAACCAACACTTCTTGGAAGAATGCCCCAAGAGAAAGGGTCCAACATGAATGGGAAAAAGAAAACATGTGGCCTAAGGTTTTATCTAAGTTCTTGAATGTCGGATGAGAGGCTGATACCGCATATTTTGACTTTATACCCAGACGGAGTCTAAGGAGCAGCAGATGTATCATTCGTGACTATACCGACTATATTTGGCTTTGTGAATCTGTAGATAGTTATTGGGAATGTATGACTTATTATGAAATTTAGTATGTTAAGTTTGAACTGACTACTCTTTGATGTAAATGTTATTTAAGTATGAACTTGTAATGTTATTAGTCTCTTATTGCTAATGATTTTGTGATCTATTAAATAATGATATGCTCTCAATCACGGTGAAATTTGAGATATTTTGGGTATAGAAACGAGATGTGATGACGTGCATAAGGATTACCTTGTAAAAAAAAAAAGCATAAGATGCTCAGTGCTTTTATGGGATCACTCAGAAGGTTTAAACCTGTTATTAGGATAGTTTAACTTACTTTCTATAATTTCGACCATGGAAATCAGGCAAAAACTTTAAGTGACAAAGGATAACGAAATCATGATTTTGGGATTACTAGACAACTCCAAAAAAATAAGGTGGCACCACATGCGTTAATAAGAATGGATATGTTGAGAAAACCTAGATAGTGGTGATTCTTAAAGATCTTAGTGAAATAAACGTCATTAAGGATTGAATGATGTTTAATGTGGCTATCGGATAAGTTAACATTTGATCGAGGCAACTTAGGATAAGACTCATATATGCATTGCTGTTAACCGAAGCTTTCAAGTCGAAGATGAGAATCTAGGGACCAGATTCATTTCAGGGGGGAGATCTGTAACAACTCTAGAAATCGTATTATTGGTATTATTCATTTAATGATATTTTTATAAGTTTTTATTAATTTTATTTGACTTTAAAAGTTTTAGGGTCAAGATGAAAATAAGGAAAAGTTTAATTTCAATACATTTAAGAGTTTTGAGGGTCCAATTGGAAATATTTTCAGTCATAGGGGTGGTTGTTAAGCTCTATATAAATCCAGGGACTGAAATTGAAGTCGGTCAAACTTTAGAAGACTTAGTTGAAAATTGGATTAAACTTTTGGGGGTCAATCTGCAAATAAAAAAAGATCAATTTTATAAATATTGAATTTTCAATTTCACCAACCATTTCCATTTTCTTCTCCACTGAAACCCACCATCTCTCTCTCCAGTCACTTCCTCCGAAAAATGGCAAAACCTACCGAACTTCGCACCAATCTCTTCCTCTCTTTACCGTGAACTCGTGCATACATTCTTCTTGCAAAACCACCTAGCAGAATGCGGGAAAAATGAAGCTCAAAGTGAGATATGGCAGTGAGCGATAGGCTACGGTGAGGTGGCGGCGGAGACCAATTTCTGGGCAGCGGGATTTGAAGATCTTTGCTCAATGAGTAGTTTGGCACCTTCAGCTCCCAGAACGGACCACTACTGGCGGTGGAATTGAAGAAACTCTCAACGACAGTGGGAAGTGGTGTTGTGACGTCGAAATGTGAAATTGTTTGAGGGGTTTGATTCATGGAACTGAGGAGCATCTTCTGGTGGTGACGGTGACCAACTTCGGCGGTGCTAGGACAGTTAGTTCATCTTAACATGGTGGTCGCATACACGAAGTTTGATCATCGAGATTACATTCCGATAACAATAAATTTGGTAAAAACAGAAATAGGTTTAAGTTGTATGAATGTGTGTGTATATACCTTCCAAGCCTTGCAACATTTTGTATAATCGAGAAGAACGCGCGATTTGATTGAAAACATTGAGATATGTATATATTTATATAAGTTAGTGAACCCAAGTTTGAAATTTTATATGATAATATTGGGTAATTGAAGTTAATTAGGTAATTAGGTTTTAATTTTGTATAAATGAGTACTAAGTGGTGAATTTGGACTATTAATAATAGTTGTGTTAACATAATTGACTTTGTGTAATGTTAGAAGATTAGTTCTATAATTAAGCACCCAATTGTATCTCTTTATCGGAACCAATTCAAAACCTAAGAATATTTTCCGTAATAACGGCATAATTAGGAATAATACCTATTGATCATGTCGAGACTAATCACTGAGGAATAGTATCGATAGTATAATGACAAGTTTTAGACTACTATTAGTACGATTTTAATTATGAGGACAACGGGGATTTTGACAGAAACCCCTTTCTTCTAATTAAGTGACGAGGAGCAGGATTTTGCCGACTAGTAGATCAAAGTAGCTCTCGCATTTTGTGATTTTAAGGTGAGTGCCTACCGCTTTGGTAATTGACTTGATTACAACTTACTCATTAATTGTTGTACCCTAGAGGATCCACCGATGTGGTAATTGTTTTAGTAAAGCAATTACATCGCGATTGAACCATATGAGGTTCATTGTTATGATACCTGTCTTTGACTATCATTACCATTTATTGCTAATTCTTGAACCCTGTGAGGTTCTATTGTCTTGACTACCGTTATCGTTTATTGCTGATTTCTGAACCCTGTGAGGTTTTCAACCTTGTGAGGTTCTATTATCTTAACTATCGTTATTGTTTATTGCTGATTTCTTAACCTTGTGAGGTTCTATTGTCTTGTTATCGTTATCATTTATTGTTGAATTCTAAACCCTGTGAGGTTCCACAGCTTCAATACTGATATCGATTGAATTATATCTGTTATTGATTGTTGAAACCCTGTGAGGTTCTGCCGCTTCGGTAATCGTTTGTGCGCCCTTATGAGGGTTAATCTCGTTTGAACTTGTGAATTGTATCTGTTAATTATTTTGTATACCCTGTGAGGGTTTGTTCAGTTATTCATACCTTGATTTGAATTGATCGTTTTCGTTCTAATGTCCAGAACATGTCGTTATCGTATTCGATATCGATCAGAATGAATTCGTTCTGCTATCACATGTTTGGCCTTATTAGCTTACATGATTTGTTTCTATATCATTGATTCGCCATGTCGGCTTATTTGGATCGTACTGATAAGTTGATCTCAGTTGTTATGCTCGGGACATATTGTTAAGTCTATTAAGTTGTTCCCAGTTGTTAAGCTCGGGACGTGCAAACATGTTTGGAATGATAGAAATAGGAAAATTTGATAAGCTTGATATGTCGATCCCAGCTGTTATGCTCGGGACGTACTATTAAGTCTGTTAAGTTGTTCCCAGCTGTTGAGCTCGGCACGTGCTGATATGTTTGGAATGACAGAAATAGGGAAAATTGATAAGCTTGATATGTTTATCCCAGCTGTTATGCTCGAGACGTGTTGTTATAGTAAGCCTGTTATGTTGATCCCAGCCGTTGAGCTTGGGACGTGCTGTTATGTTGATCCTAGCTGTTGGGCTCGAGACGTGCTATTATGATCGATTTGACTGAAAACTGTTATCGACTGTATTGTTATCAATTGTTTTGTTATCTGGTTGTTCTGTTATTTGATTGATTTGTTATCGACTATTCTATTATCTGATTGTTTTGTTATTTAACTGCTCTATTATTTGACTGTTCTGTTACTATTCTGTTATCTAACCATTATTGCTAAGCTGTTACGCTTGAGCCATTGAACTTTTAATCAGTTGTTTGGTATAAGGAGAATCGAATATGCATGTTGTCTTTGAATTAATTGGAATGCATATACTATTGTGATTGTTATTCTTAATTGTACTCTGCTCAATGAGTAATAAGGCTATAGTGGTTTTCTAGTCTAGATTGGATTGATGTTGTGGGCCATATGAGCCAACGATAATTCCTCTCGACTGTAATCGGTTGAGATGTCCCTAAACCTCCCATGCAGGATCAGTCGAGACGACCGGGCCGATGAGCCGACGGTTGCAATTTTCGAACTAGCATTGATTAATAGTTGAACCATTAACATTCTTATTCCGGTATATTTATGTTTTCTTTGTTTCATGCCAGTAGTACTCTATTAATTATTGATTCTTTGACAGATCCGTGAGCTGCTACTTATTATCCCTCACTAAGTCCTTAAGACTCACCCTCCTATGATTTTTTGATTTTCCTAGACAGGATTCGATGATGGACTTGAGCTTCAGGCTTGGATTTGAGGATATATTTGGTAATGGGATAAGTGCTTGAATGTGCTTATGGGATCGCTTGGACATTAGGCCTTGACTTAGAGAGGTTATGATATGTTAAGTTGAGTTGAAGATTTGCAACATGTATAAATTGTGGCAAATAATATTAGAAGACTGGTCTGTATATATTATGTTTATGGTATCTTAGTGGTGCCGCTTTAAGTTTAAAGCATGTTGTTGTCCTTGGAGATTGTGAAAAAATTTTTATGGGCCCATCGAATATGAAGTCTGAATGACTTAAGACTGATTGGAGTAGCACCTTGGGCCAAAGCAAGCACCTCCCGGATGGGGCATTACAAAGATGAAGATAATGATATTTGGTTATATGTTTGATGTAGTAATTTATTTGATATACTTGGATAATATTTGGATGTTTGAATAACACATATTTTGTATTCTAAGACTTATTTTTAAAAATGTTGGTATATGGATAATTAATTTTGATTTGTGATGGTGTATATGATGTATTAAGTGGATTTTGTTGTTTGAATGGTTGTTTTAGATTTATACAAGTTTTGAATGATTGATTATGGAGTATATCGGTTTTTTAGGTATTCTTTGAACCAAGATTTATTTATAAATATACTAAAAATTTAGCAACAAAAAAATGTAATGCAAATCTTTTTTTGCAACGAAATATGTACTAATGTTAAAATCGATTGCAATGGAAATCTTTCTATGCAAAATAGTAGCCATTGCAAAATTTGTGGCAACCTAAGGAAATTATGTCAGCCACAAATTAACGACTTCTGTGACAAAAATACTGTCATCAATTTGCCATCAAACAATTCGTTGCAAATTTCATCTACAATGACAATTGCAATATCTCACAAAATCCATTGCAAATTTCATCAACACCACCATCACAAATTCATCATAAATTCCATTGTAAAAGCAAATTTTATCTTGTGGATGCATTTCAAGCACCACAAAGTGTAATACCCCCAAATTTGGTATTTTAAAAATAAGGATTCAAAAATCAAGAAATTGGTTGGTCAGATTTTAGGGCTTGAAAAATAAATAAAAAGGACTTGATTGTAAGAATTTTAGAAGTTTTGGGATCAATTCGCAAATAAGTCAGACTTGATTTGACCACATCACTACAACAATTTGCACTTCACGTAACAAAAATTTTGGTAACAAAGGTAAAATTCGTTACATATGTTAGATTTATTATAACAAATTGATTTTTGGTTACAAATAACATTTTCTTTAGTAACAAAGTAAAAGTCTTGTTACCTTTAACTCAAATTTGTTACCTCAAATCTTTTATGTTCGTAACTAAATAATTATTCGCTTCGGAAAATGTTATTTTGTTACATATAACATTTTCCGTCATATAATAAGATATATTTGTAACAAAATTTAGTACCTTTTGTAACAACAAAATATTTGTTACAAATAAAATATATTGTAACAAAGTTTTTAGTTACTTAATTTTAATTAACTTCCCTCCAAATATCAATTGTATACATATGGTAACAACGATTTTCGTTACTAATTGTAAACGAATATTAAATTAAATTTTTACTAATACTTGTGGGTTGGGCTTTTGTTCAAGAAATGGGCTTCACAATAATATAAAGAATTTGTTAATTGGGTTTAACCAATTTTTTAGTGAATTATTATTGAACTGAATTTTATTTTAAAGATTGAGCTTGAAGAAATTTGAAGTGAATAATCCATTAGTTGGGCCAATTTCTTCAAAATATTGGGCTTTATAATTTTTTTGTGAATTATTCAATGAATTGGGATTTTTCATTTAGAGGAAAAATGAAAAATTGGTCCCGTAACTATACCCTACTCGCAAATTTTGATTTTATATTTTTGGTACACTAACTTTTGAATTTTGGCAATTTGAGGACAAATCTAGCCCGAATTCATCTGCAGCAGGCCTGATCCACATGGCGCCACGTCACATCCTCTCCTACATGGCATGTGGTGCGGCAACCCCTTATTGCCATGTATGTTACTAGACAAAAAAAAAAGAAGGATATTTGCACAAAAAATTAAAAATAGGTACATAAAAATCAAAAAAAGCAAAAGGATAAAAAAAAAAGATAAATCTTGAAAAATATTTATATACATATATATATTTATATATATATATTCACATATATAAACACACATACACATGTATCCCACTTGCTAAATTATCAAATTAAATGAATTGAGTCCTAAAAAAAAATTTTAAACTTGTACATTAGAATTTAAAATATCAAATATCCTTCAAATTTATAAAATTTTATTTCATACGAATTTACCATCTAAATTTTTTTTTAAATCTAATTTATCACTTTAGGCCATATAATTTTAATAATATTAAGTTAAAATATCTAATAATGTTAAAATAGTAAAATTTCTAAAAATTTAAATAAATTTTGTTGACTTTATTTATTAAGTTAAAAATGAAATAAAAATTAAACAATAAAAATTTAAGTCTATCCTATTATCTATATAATTCAAAATTACATAAGAATATTAAAATGATAAATACATCTAAAATAATTCAGTTAAATATAAATATATTTTATTTATTAATTCAAATATGACAAAAAAAACTTAAACAATAAAATTTTAAGTTTGTCATCCTAACTATATAATTATAAATTACATAATAATATTAAAATAAAAAATATTCTAAACATTAGAATTTAAAATATCAAATATCCTTCAAATTTATAAAATTTTATTTCATACGAATATATCATCTAATTTTCTTTTAAAATCTAACTTATAACTTTAGGCCATATAATTTTAATAATATTAAGTTAAAATATCTAATAATGTTAAAATAGTAAAATATCTAATAATTTAAACAAATTTGTTGACTTTCTTTGTTAAGTTAAAAATGAAATAAAAATTAAACAATAAAAATTTAAGTCTGTCCTATTATCTATATAATTCAAAATTACATAATAACATTAAAGTGATAAATACATCTAAAATAATTTTATTAAATATAAATATATTTTATTTATTAATTCAGATATAACAAAATAAAACTTGAACAATAAAATTTTGAGTCTATCATCCTAACTATATAATTATAGATTACATAATAAAATTAAAATAAAAAATATTCTAAAATAATTCAATTATTCAATTAATATAAATAGAGAATTCAAATATAATAATAATAATAATAATAATAATAATAAGAAGAAGAAGAAGAAGAAGAATCCCCACCCTTCCCCTCCAGCACTTCATATATTTCTCATTTCTTTTCTTTTTTCTTCAATATTTTCTTTTCTTTTTATTCTCATTGCTCTCTTCTTCCATTATGTCATATATTTCTCATTTTATACATATATGTATAAATTTATCATTGTTTCTCATTTCTCATTATTTCATATATTCTCATTTTATACATATATATATATATAAATTTATCTATAAAATTTTAAATAATTTTTATTTTTATCTTTTTTCTTTCTAATTATTCATACATGTATATTTATTTTTTCTATTTATACTTATTCACATATATATAAATTTATCAATAAAATTTAAATTACTTTTATTTTATCTATTTTTTTTATTTATTCATTCCAAATTAAATAATATTTAATATTTATAAAAACATATATATAATATAATTTTTTATTCAGACTTATATGCATAGATAGTATATATATACATATATATAAATTTCAATAAAATTTAAAGAAGATTCATCATATATTTCTCATTTTATACATATATAAATTTATCATTATTTCATATATTCTTATTTTATACATATGTATAAATTTATTTAATGAATTTGGATGGCAATGCAATTTTGTTTCCCTCCAACTTTGTATTCCCTCCAAATTTTGGCCCATAAAAAATATTAACAATTGTTTTTATTATTAGTTTGACATAATAATTTAACTTGATTTCTTCCAAAAAATTGATTCCCTCTAACAATAATGAATTCTCTTCATTTTTTCGATTCCTCTAAATTTTAGCTCCTCCATTTTTTTTGTATAAATAATTTATAGAAAAATTAATTTATTTTATCTTAGATTATATGATGAATTGACATATAATTTTTTAAATTATTAAATAATTTTCTATTATAGTTAAAATAGCTAAATAACATATAATTTGGACTTATAAATTTTGGTGCTTAACAATTTAATTTTTTATTATAATTTATTACAATATTTATTTAGAAAAATTCTAAAAACTCCTTAAAATAAATAGTTAAAGGTTACATACCTGAATAACAAAAGAAAAGAAAGAAATCTAGTTTACCATAATACTTAATGAAAAGAAAACGGTCCCTGAAGTTAGGCCTGTTAATTTTACATTTCGTATCTTAATCGTTGTATTGGCCAATTGAAGATTTTTATAACTTATAGATATCTATATGTTAATTGTGTGTATGTTTTACCATATAAATTGCTAAAATGAAGACGACTTTCGTGGTTTAATATAATGTAAAACAAGTAGTAACTTAAAGTATATTATTAAATATAATGATTATTAACTTTCATAGACCTGAACATGTTGTTCTTAAGAATTAGTTGGACTACATATTATATTTCCTTCAAAAAATAAGTTTCCCTCCAAAAATGAATTCCCTTATTATTTTTTTATTCCCTCCAAATTTTTTTCTCCTCCCTCCATTTTGTGTATAAATAGTATGTACAAAACTTATTTATTTTATCTTATATTATAAGATGAATTAGGATGTATTATTATAGAGGTTAAAAATTTAATTCTATTTTTTGTTATTATTTATTAGGACATTGTTTTTGAACAAAAAGATTTTAGAAATTTTTTTTATAAATTCTAAAAACTTTAGTCTTTACGTGTAATTAATTTCATTTTAAAAATTAAAATATTTTGTACTAATAATATATTGATGTGGACAATTTGAACATGCATTTATTGAAAATTTTCTATACTTAATTAACGCAAATTGTTTTAAAATTGATCAACTTGTATAACTTTAATATAGTTGGAAAATTTGAAATACTCACGACATTATAATATAAACTTAGTAATATAGTTATACGTTTAATAAAATTATTTTTTATCCCCATATATTTAATTAAATATTTGAAGAACTGTTAGCATCCTTAACAAATTTGTAGACGTCGGTTGAAATTTATATTAAAATTCAAAAATATCCTTGAAAAGTTGTTTTGATTATCTTTAAGACAAAAATACCATTGGACTTCTTTGTAACTTTAACATGGGGGTTTAACATTAATATTATTTAAATTACTCAGAATAAATTTAAATAATTTTATTAATAATTTTTTTAAATATTAAATAATCTTTTAATTAAAGTTAGATTAAAAATATAAAAATTTAAAATCATCAACATATGTAAAGTAATTTAATCAAATTTAATTAAACGTATTTATTAATTATAAAATAAAAATAAAAATCAAATCCATCTCTTAATTAAATATAATTTTATTTTTAAATTACATCAAAATAATATTAAAAAATAATCATATCTAAAATAATTTATTTATATTAAGTTAAATATATTTATTAAATATAAAATATTTATTAACTAAAATAAATAATTTAAAAATAAAAATAAGATCTAAAAATATCATACTAACACTAGTAATTTTAAAATGTCTATTTCACCCTATCAACCCAATAAAAAAATTATTGATATGATATCTTGTTCCCTTCTAAACCACAAATAAATAAATAATTTTCTCCTAATTCATTTTTCACCTAACACCTAAAATACAAATAAACAACCATCACATTCTCCAATCCCACTTCCAAAAAACCATATTGCTAAAATATTTTGACAAAATGCTCCAATTCATAAACAAACAAGCCCAAATTTAAACTAATTTCATTAAATTTATCAATTAATAAAAATTAAATAAGTCAAAATGTGGGAGATATAGAGTTGGAACCCTGTGAGACCTTCATGTGTGTGTATATAAATAAAAAAATTAAATTTATTTATTAATCAAAATAAATAATTTAAGTAAAAAATAAAATCTAAAATTTTATCCTAACAATATAATTTTAATAATTTTAAATAAAAAAATATTTTTAATTATTTTGAACAAAATAATGTAATGATTTTAAATAAATAACATAAGTAAAAAAATTTAATTTAAGTTAATTGAATTAAAATTTATTAATTAACAATAAATAAATAAGTAAATATATATATACATATATATATATATATTTTCTCCTTCTTCCATACCCCCCCCAACCCCACCCCAGGCCTGGCTGCTGACCATTTTTCCATGGCCAGCCGCTAGCCATGGCCAAACCCAGACGGTGAGGGGTTGGGGGAGAGGGGATGGGTGTTATATATACATATATATATTTATGTATATATTTATATGATATTTATTTTACATATATTTATATTGATATTATACATATATATATATTTATATGATATTTATATTGAGATATAAATTTTTTTTATGAGGATTTTGTTATATATTTTTAAATTTTATTATTATTTTTTTAAAATTTTTTAATGAAGGTTGATTGGGCAATTCAAATTTTGTGGAATTTTTATAAATAAGTCAAAATTTTGAGTTGTTGGGTAATTAATTTTTTTTAATTTAATAGTTTTGCCTGAATACTAATGGAAGTTGAGGTGCTATCCTAAATGTATTAAAAAATTTAGAGTTTTGGTTCTATAAGTGTCAACTTAATTACAGAAAGTGCAAACCCCCATCCAATGAGACCAAAAATATAATTTTTCCAATGTAACCAAACACTACATTAGAAAAAAAAAAGAAAAAATAAAAAGAAAACTAAGGGCTCCATTGAAATTGTAATAATTTTATTGGCTAGTTGTAATTTACCCCAATGTAATTTGTGAAATAAGTATCAAACCCTTATATGGAAAAAAAAAATTTATATACAAAACAACTTCTTTATGTTTTATAAAACTACACACATCGCCTCCCCCTCCACATTTATTGTCCATTTAACGTGATTTTAATATAAAAAGATCAATTTACCCTTAATCATTTCACATATATACAATTCAATTTAAATAACTTTTTATTATCATATTTTATTTATTTTTTCTTTTTTTTCATTCTTTTCTTTTTATTCACATTTCTCTCTTCTATTATTTCATATATTTCTCATTTTATACATATATATAAATTTATCATTGTTTCTCATTTCTCATTATTTCATATATTCTCATTTTACACACACACACACACACACACACATATATAAATTTATCTATAAAATTTTAAATAATTTTTATTTTTATCTTTTTTCTTTCTAATTATTCATACATGTATACTTATTTTTTCTATTTATACTTATTCACATAAATATAATATACATATTTAGAAATTTATCAATAAAATTTAAATTACTTTTATTTTTATCTAATTTTCTATTTATTCATTCCGAATTAAATAATAATTAATATTTATAAATATGTATAATATAATTTTTTGTTCATACTTATTTACATATATAGTATATATATATATACGCGACAAGAAAATAGGTTAATCGCGCCATATACTTTGCGCTGGTTTTTCTAAACTGCCGCAATTAATAATATTATTTCTTTTACTTATTAGATTGCTCTTTTTTTTTTTTTAACTTTAAAGGATTTTGTCCACAATTTTTTAATATATATATATATATATATAATGCCAATTATATTTTAAAAACAATCTTATTTAATTTTAATTTTTGATTAAAAATCAATTAAGTTAAGACAAAACTATGATAGTAAAGATAAATAAAAGTAAAATAAATCAAATAAATATATAAAATAATCATAAAGTTAAAATCAATATTAGTATATAAGTTAATAGAAACCTTTTAATTTGACTCATAACTTAGTTATTGAATAATTAAGTGAAGAAAATAGTTTGGCATTAGTCATATAAAGTTAAAACTATAGTAAATTGATAAAATAATTATAAACTTAAAATTGATTTTAAATATGAATTAGTGACAAAATATGAGGATGAAATTATAATGTAAAATAAAATATAGAAAAAACAAATTATTGTATTCATTCTCAAATTTTTGTATAAATATAATTGGATATTCATATTATATTTTGCAAATAACAAAAAAAATTGTTAACCTTTCAAATAATCAAAATCAAATTTCTCATTATATCATATATTCTCATTTTATACATATATATACATAAATTTATCTATAAAATTTTAAATAATTTTATTTTTATATTTTTTCTTTCGAATTATTCATACATGTATACTTATTTTTTTCCATTTATAGTTATTCACATATATATAATATACATATATATAAATTTATCAATAAAATTTAAATTACTTTTATTTTTATCTATTTTTTCTATTTATTCATTCCGAATTAAATAATATTTAATATTTATAACTATGTATATAATATAATTTTTCATTCAAACTTATATAAATATATAGTATATATATACACACTACAAGAAAATAGGTTAATCACCGTATATATTTTGTGATAGTTTGTCTCAACCGCCGCAAAATATTAATCTGACGGTGGTTAAGCAACGATTTATCCAAACAAACCGCTGAATTAGCCATTTAGCGGCAATTTTTTGTGGAATTCATAATAAATGGCAGCAGCTAGTGTAACATTCTCTGAATGAATAACTTCGTGCTGATTTTTCTAAACCACCAGAATTAATAATATTGTTACTTTTGCTTGTTAGATTACCCTTTGTCTTTTACTTTAAAGGGTTTTGTTCACAACTTTTTAATATATATATATATGTAATACCAATTATTTTTTATAAATATTTTTTTTTATAAATTTCTAAAATAAAGTATTTTATATTATAAGCTCTTCTACAAAAATATTAAGCCTTTACCTAACAATTTATATATACATATATGTAATAAAATTTCTTTGTTCATGCAGCAATGTTATATAATTATCTCACACTTTTTGTTTTTTTTTTTTAATTCACTATTTGATACTCTTATTTTATTTATTCAAATGACAATTATTATTTTGTTTTTAAAAATAAAATAATGTTTGCTTGATAACATGTAAAATTGCTTGAGAGATCCATATGGAAGAGACGAATAAGTAGTTGAGCAAATGCAAATATTAACTTTTGGACGTGCAACTAAGATGGTTAGGTGCTTGCTTGAGGGTGGGCGTGGCACGGGAACGAGACCTGCTGCTAGCAATTTGGGAGGAATTTGAGCTAGGCCTGCGGGTGGGCCGGCCCTGCTACCGCTCCTATGGTGGGCGCTGGACAACCCTGCGGGCCGCTCTTGCTGTTGGGCGCTGATGGGTCAGTGCGGGCGTTGGGCCATAGCTCGGGTGGGCTGGTGCTGGCTGCCGGGGGGGTAGGGCCTAAGCTTGAGTGAGCCCGAGGCGCTGGGTCCTACTGCCAGCTTGCAAGTGGGCCGGCCTGTGGCGCTCTTGCTGGTGGGCCTGAGCCCAGCAAGGCTTGGTGGGCCAGTGGGTGCTGGGTTGAGCACAGCAGGGTTGCTTGCGAGCGATTGGGCCCTGTTGCGCTCTTGTTGGTGGGCTAGTGGGCGATGGCCCGGGTCGAGCCCAGAGTTCGGCGGCCCAGAAGGCGTAGGCCCGATGTTAAATGGCCCATTCATATGAAGCAGCCCAAATAGGAGCCCATGCGCACACATTTAGTGACAAAAATTTTAGTTATTTATTCCATTTGTAACGAAATGCTTATTTTTTAATTAAAATTTTATTTAACTATTTGTAACCAAATATTTTGTTACATAGATAATTAGTAGCTATACTTAATTAAATAAATAATATCATTATATTATGCATTGGTAACAAAAAAATAAAATGCAACAAAATTGCCAATGTTTTAGTAACTAAATATTTCGTTATGCTATAAAAATCTATTGTAACTACTACACTTTTTTGTTACTAATATCATATTTTGGTAATGGTACATTTCGTCGCCATAAGTCCATCATTCGTAACGAACCATAAATTTCGTTACTAAAACCTTTTGCGACGGGCTTTAGGGCACTAAACTTAAGTAAAAAAAATTCGTTACCAATATTTTGGGTAACGAATTTCAGCTTATGGTAACAAAATTATTCGTTACTAAAAGTGTAATTTGTTGTAGTGCATTTTGAAACTTTAGGGTTTGCATGGAATTATTTTGGGTCAAATGGGTAAAACTAAGGTACTGAC
The DNA here is from genome assembly GCA_018894105.1 of Jacaranda mimosifolia. Classification (NCBI taxonomy): domain Eukaryota; kingdom Viridiplantae; phylum Streptophyta; class Magnoliopsida; order Lamiales; family Bignoniaceae; genus Jacaranda; species Jacaranda mimosifolia. The sequence goes on from CM032126.1 coordinate 24,010,161, forward strand.
TAAGTCTAGGGACTAAACTAGAGTTTATCAACATTTTGGAGGACTTAATTGAAGATTGGCCTAAAGACTTAGGGTCAATCCCCAATTAAAGGAAGTGTCATTTTATAAATATAGGAATTTTCATTTTCCACCCCATTTTTTCTTCCTTCACCGCGACCACCCATCATTCCCCTCCGACAATTTCTTCCGGCGAGCTCCATTTCCCAAAACCAAACCGATTATCTTTTTTCCCTTACCTCTAGCAACACACCGGTACCTCTAGCATGGCGTTCCAGGCAACAGACCGTCGGAAAGATGGAGCTCGATGGGTCCGTCGGAGTAGCGCAGAAAGAGGCTTTTGGGCAGCTTTTCTAAAAGCTTTTAGCTTAGGGATCACGGTGGTGCCATTGTATAATCATTTCATACGGCGGCGAAGACGAAAATCGGCGAAAACTTCATGGCGGCAGAAGGTGGTTTTGAGGGTTTCAAGGCTTCAATTGGAGGCTTTTCAGGTGGAGAAACTGAAAACGGAGCTGGGCGTTGGATAGCTCTCGGCGAGCGGCGTCTTTGCGTGGTAGCATTGAATTTTTTCGATGGTGGTAGAGAGACAGTTTTGCCTTCTCAACGCAACGATCGCACTTGTGTGCTTGGGTTGTGATTCTGAAAACTCCATAATCACATTTTGTGTTGGAAGTTGGGAATGATATTGGAATATATTTATATATATATATACATGTATATTGTACCTTTGTTCATGAACTTGTATTATGTCAAGAATGGAAGTATGACATGTGGATTGGTACATGTGTATATATATATCCCATGCTTGGACTTATTATGTAGTTAGTGGACCCGATGTGACATTATATACAATTTGGATTAATTAAGTGTATTAAAGTATGTAAACGCCACTTGAGGATTTAAATAATTTGGGACCTAAGCATTGACATTGAGATTAATCTTGTTGAATGGGTTGTTAATGTTAATTGAGATGATGTATGAGGAATTATATGTTCAAGGACTAGATTACATTCTATTATTGGGACCGAAACAACTCTATAACTATTTTCAGTAGTAATTGCCTTAATTAGCACATTTCGTACCGATAGAATTGACCAAACCCTAATTACCGTATTAGTTGGTTAATTAGTGATTTTTGGGACTGTTAATAGTATGATTATGCGTATTAAGAATCAAAGGAGGATTTTAATGATAAAAATACCCTTTTGTTTATGTGACGAAGAAGTGGATCCTACCGACCAGTAAGATTGCTGACTGTGGTTGCTTTATCTGAGAACTACAAAGGTGAGCGTCTAACCTCCTGGGTGTTTATTTTTGTATGCCTTGTGAGGGTCAGCCATTCTGGCCTTGATTATACTTATCTATTCTTGTGGAATGACCCCTATGAGCGTCTGCCAATTTGGCACTTCTTTCACTTATCTGTTATTGAGATAAACCCCAGTGAGGGTTTTCTGTTTCTGTACCGTACTAAATCGTGTTCCTTGAAATCTATTAATTTGTTCAGAATTTGCTTGTTTTTTGTTAATTAACTTGTATACCCCTGTGAGGGTTATTTCTTGATCATGCTCTGATTGATTCTGTTATCTGCTCATTCTAGCGCCCAAAACCTTTGATTGTTATATGTTATTTATCCTTACTGTTATCTAACCGTCCTATATTGTTATTTGTTGCCTTGCCAATATTGTTTACCATCTGAAATTGTCGTCTAGAACATCCTGTCTATTATCTATTTGATCTGTTATCCTATTGTTCGTTATCTGTTCGATTTGTTATTTGACTGTATGTTATCTATCCGTACTGTTATTTTGGGACGTTAATCCCTTTTGTATGCATGGGATAAGCCGTAGACCCTGGGACGTTAAATCCTGCTAGGTGCGTGGGATAAGCCGTAAGCCCTTAACTCGTGATTAAGTAATGGGATGTTAATCCCTGTTGTGTGCAAGGGATAAGCCGTAAGCCCTTTGACGTTAATCCCTGCTAGGTGCGTGGGATAAGCCGTAAGCCCTAAACTCGTGATTAAGTAATGGGACGTTAATCCCTGCTGTGTGCAAGGGATAAGCCGTAAGCCCTGGGACGTTAATCCCTAGTAGGTGCGTAGGATAAGCCGTAAGCCTAAAACTCGTGATAAGGAAAATCTGATATGCATGTTCTATTTCGTATTTTGACTGCATTCTCATTGTTTGTATTTCGCTCATGGAGTAACGAGGTTGCAAAAGTTTCTTAGTCTATATTATGTTGTTATCTAGGCCAGGCGAGCCGTCTATATTTCCTTTCGAACTGATTCGATTGAGATGGATCATTCCTCTCGAACTGATCCGGTTGAGATGATCTCTGGCCATAAGAGCCGACAGCCACAACTCTTGAGCTAGTTCCTACTGATAATCTTAGAATTTGAAAATGTCTGTTTTGCCCGACTGTATTTTGATTGCCTAATCTGATTTGTTTCTCTGTCTATATCTGGTCCGCATGTAATCTAATCTATTCTGCCTGATTGTATCCTGGTTGTAATCACTTGATATGTCACTGCTCTGATTGTTAAATGTTAATTTGTTGAGTTGATTCTTTCTCAATAAATCCATATTGCTTACTATTATGATTATCCCTCACTAAGTCCTTTGAACTTACCCCCTCATATTTCATTGATTCTCTTAGATAGGAATAAGTGATGAAGATGAAGTTCAGGCTTGGATTGAAGTATATATGTTTTGTAATAAATCAGGTTTTTATATCTATGTACGGGATCACTCGTATGTTAAGTTTTAAACTTAGAGATATTGTGATATGTCAGATTTGATCTTAAGGTTTGTAGTGTGTATGAAACAATGAATGGTGGGATTTGTTGTGGCATGTAAATTGTACTTTTGTTAAGGTTTGTTTAGGTTGAAGCTTGTCGTTGCTCTCTGATAATTTTGGAAAAATTTTCAGATGGGCCTATTGTCTTTATGGTGGGTTCAATGTAAGTCTGGATTGAGTGGCGCCTCAACTTAGGTGCTGTCTTGAGTGGGGGCGCTACACAAAGTCTATCGCAAAATGCTATTTTTCTTGTAGTGAAAATAAGAAATGGAACCTAAATCATTCATAGAGATGAGACGGTGAAAAAGGGAGACAGATGGTGTTGTCAATAATGTATCATCTAGATAGAGCAAAATAATAGCTATATTTATGTCTTGAAAATACAAAAACATGGAGGGACCCTCCTTGGTGGAGATGAAACCATGATTAGGGATAAAGAAAGTAAGGTGATGAAATTATGCATGAGGTACTTATTTTAATCGTATATAGCTTTTTTCAGTCAATAAACATAATAAAGAAAGTTGGGATGGAAAAAATCAGATGATTGTTTCATGTAGACTACCTTGTTCTATAAAAAAAGGCATTATTGAAGTCGAGTTATTTACAGATGCAGAGAAGCAACAATGGTTAATATAATATGAGCAATAGAAGATTCGACAATCTCGTTGTAAGTCTTGTCAAAGTTAAGACAATATTGTTAAGCATACTCTTGAGTGACAAGACAGGCTTTATAACACTTAAGAGTGACATCTTACCAAAGTTTGGTTCTGTGAACTCATTTAGAGCCACATACATTGATATAGGTAGTGGTGGTATAAGAACCCAAGTTTTGTTTAAAAGGAGAGCGTATAACATGCCCCATTACTTCACACCAATGAGAATATTTAGAGGTTTACCGATGAGATGTAGAATCAAAGGTAATTAATGCAAGAGTTATGGGCACAAAGAGGATAACCCAAGGTTTTCAAGTATCCGATTTGGCACAAGTAATCATGTGGTGTGGTGGAGGAACATATGGAGTATGAGTGGAAATATTGGGAAGGGAATTGGGTGTGAAGAACTCGGTAAAGATTTTGATATAAGAGGAAAAGAGGTTGGCGAGACCCCAAGTAAAAACGAAAAATAAGTAGGCTGAATAGGAGGAATATGAAGAAAAGATATGGAAGACTGAAATAAAGACATAGAGAAACTAAACATGAAAGACTTGGATGATAAAGAAGGATAAGGAAAAATAAACTCGTAAAATCTACCATACCTAGAACAAAATAACTTTATCATAAATAGGTATGAAACACCTAAACCCCCTTTATAATCTTGCAAGATAGCATAAGAAAATACAATAAAGATAACATGTGGATAATTTATTGAAAAAAGTAGCCGTTAAGTTAGAAAAGCAAGGACAGAAAGATTGACATAGGATGGAAAGACAATTAAAAACAATTTCTAAAGGTGATTTATGATTAAGTTAAGCATTAGAAAAAATATTTAGTAAGTACATGATCATATTAGTGCCTCAACCCACAATTGAGGTGGAAGATGGGCTTGACAAGCAAAATATGAATCACGTTTGAACTACTTTGGTGCTTTTTTTTTTCTTTTTTTTTTTTTTCTCTTTTTGTTTTCTATTTTATCATTTTTTTGATGAGTGTAAGGGCATGAAATATATAACCCTTATCAAAAGAATCCAAAAAAATACACAAATATTTTTTAGTATATATTAAATGGCACCATAACGCTGAAAAAATATATTTGATGTTGAAAATTAATTATGGACATATGAAAAAACCTTAAACTTTGAAAAAAAATAAAAAAATAAAAAAATTCTTCAAAGGAAAAATCTAAGTAAACTTAGTGAAATTAAAAAAAAAAAAAAGAACATAATACTTAAATTCAGTAAACAAAAAGACTCAGACATCCTTGTAATAAGTTCAAGAACAACAAGACTCAAACATTGAATTGGAAATAGGAAGTCTAGCATGCTTGCATAACTGATAAGCAGTATAAAACTCTAAACTAAGTTTAGAACGACTAGACACAACAAAATTACACTATACTATGAAACACGAAATAGTAGAACTAAGATGTCTTAATTGTTGATGGCAGCAATGAGAAGAGGTGTATGCCTAGTTTGAAGAGTAATACAAGTGATCAAAGGTGACATGGAATATGGAGTGAATAGAGCAGCTTAAAACCATTGCATGTGATAAGAGTATTCTTCATTGAGTTGTCCGTGGCACAAAAACCAAAAGAATTAAATTCAATTGAACAATGATTATCCTAAACAAATAAATTTTATTATAAAAAAAGATCAACTAAAATATTAGATAACAAAATGCTCTGCCAGATTGAGAGAAAGGTAAAAATCAGCAGTATGAGTGGCATGCAAAAGATGATCATTACGACATGCTTTTTATTAGACCTATGATATGAAATTAGAGATGCTAAATATGTACCCCAGAGAGAGAGAGAGAGAGAGAGAGGTCATATAAAAAGAAAAATCCAAATATGAGTATTAAGTAAAATAAGTTGGTAGGCAAGATGAGGGTTAATAAGTAAGAGTTAACATCATATCAGACAAAAGAGCCTTCTAGGAAAATTGAGAACAATCCCTAGCCGAATGGTCACAATTAAAGTATTAACAAACAACCTAAAGGAGGGGGGTGGGAAACTTGTGATGGTGGTGGACTGAGAAGACAAGGTGTAGGATCAAAAGGATAAGAGAATTGCTGGGGAGATAGATTGTAGGAAAAGTAAAAGACATCAATAGTATAACAATTGAAATAACTAGCCCCGAGCATGGAAATTATCATCGTGGCCAGAATTAAAATAGGGTGATGAATGCAAATGGTTAACGGAAAAAGAAGCACTAGATAAATCTTGATTATGAGAGATGAATGCAATTGAAGATGAGAAAGAGGAATATATATTAGGCACAACATAGAATTGGGCCAGCATGGATAAATAAAAATCAAGTGAGCTTCAATAATCCTAAAGGAGGCCTAAGAGCATTTTTAAAACCAAGTCATTGTCGGAAATATGAGATTTACAATCTATTTAAAATGGTGAGTATAATCATTGAATGGAAGATCACTTTTCTCGAAATTATAAAACTGTATCTCGGGTTGCAAGGTCCAAGACATGACTTGGTCATGGAAAAGGTTTTCTATATGTGTTAGGCATTGTGAGTAGTGAGAAATTTATTGGAGCAAATATTGACAAATTAAAAATAGTTGTTTGAATCAAGGAGAGCATAATAAAATCAACATGTTGCCATAAAACTGAGTCACCGACATTATCGAAAAGATATATAGGTGAACAAGGAGTACATCCGTCGATATGACCATACACAAGATGGCCCTCGTGAATGGGAAGAAATAGCTTACGCCATAATAGGCAGTTAGTAAAGTCAAGAACAAGATATACATAATTCTTGATATTGGAGTGGCTAAAGCAGAGTGATGGGATGGAAAAAGTATCACAAGAAGGAGCAGTTGCACAAGTAGTGCTAGAGTTTGCAGTAGATGTATCCCTAATAGAAGAGCACCAAGAATACTTTGAATCGTTAATATGAAGGGTTGGAAAAGAAACATGAGTTTAGGAGAAGCACGATGGCATGTCAAAAATAATTTCTCTCTATATCTTCAAGTTTACAATATGTGTGTACATATACTGCAACAAGTAAAGATAAAATTTAACAAAGATAATGATATGTAATTTTAATAGGTTAGAGATTAAGAACAATATCTATCGTATATCATGATAATATCTATTATTTATTATTATGTTCTCTAATTTATTGAACTAAGTGCCCTTTGTGTTCGATTGCAGGAATGTAAGAAGAAGGTAATATAGATAATAGGTTTGGCAAACATAATGATATTTGTCGGAAGAAGATAGTTTCTCTTTTTAAAGTTATAATTGTATTACTATATGGGCTCGTTTACTTCTCATAATAGGATTGGATGTGATTAATAAGTGTAGGATTCATTATGTAAAAAATATATCAATACTTTGTTTGTTTTCTTGGATATCTAATTTGGATATCTTAATCTTAATACAGTTAGTTGTTCAGATGTTTAGGATTGTAACTTATGATAAGCGTGAAATATAAATTTCATTCCCAGTCTTTTTTTTTAATTATTAAATTATCTTTATTGAAAAGATTTATATATATATATATATATCGTATTGTAGTGAGTAAGTCTCAATTTATAAACTTTTTTCTCAAATGGTTTATAATTTATATATATATATATATATCGTATTGTAGTGAGTAAGTCTCAATTTATAAACTTTTTTCTCAAATGGTTTATAATTTATTATTATTACCTAAAAGGATTGATGCTTATTTTGAAAAACTAATTAACTTTCAAATTTATTATTATCATTTTTTTAAAAACTCAATTATATAAATCAAGTTTTAGTGATATATACATATTTGTTAATTAAGTTTATATTTAAATTATATATAGGGATAATTTTGTCATTTAATATATTAATCCTAATGCTTTTAATCTTAGGATTATCAATCATACTAAGAGAGTGTGATACATAATCCCAACACTTTATGATAAGATACTGGGCTTTTTATTAATCAATGGCTTTAATTATGTTAACCATATATTTAATTATATTGGATTATATATCTATTATGCACAATCATGCCAAGCAAACAAGCTCAATTTATAAGATAAAGATGTATATCATTTGAATACAATCACAATACGGTAACTAATCTATTACAATTTATGATGCAGGGACATGGACACCACAAATTGATCACAATATGACATGAACACGATGGCACACAAAATCTTAAAATTTTAGGGTTTGACGTGGTACTAACATGGTTATTATGACATATATTTATATATATGGTTTAATATACACTACAAAAAAAAAAATACTTTTTACTAGGACTAATTATATGTAGTAAATAATAATTAAGTGTAGTAAAAAGTTATTAACTACACTTGCGTTACACTTTTCTAGTCGTATGCATTGTAAGTGAAGTAAAAGCTTAGCTACACTTTTTTAATTGTGGTAATTGGCTTTTGTTGCAAAATTATTTTCAATTAATACAAATTTAATATATGGTAAAAAGTTATCAAATACACCACTATCTTTCACCACAATTAAAAAAGTGTAGTATATAATAATTAATTGCCACACTTAAGACGTAATAAATATTTACATTATTTTTTGCCACAATTAAATATAGTAAAAATCAATTAATTTGGGGGGTTTTGAGGAATTTTACTAATTACCTACTTTTTTAATTTATAAGCTTATCAGGGTCCAAACTCTTAATCTTATGCTTATGTGTGTGGAAGGTGACACCACTAGGCTAGTGGGCACCTTTTTACTAATTAACTAATTTAAATATATTTGATTAATTAATCAAATATTTTTCACAATAAAAATTATTGGAGGCAAATATTTAGTTTGCCTCCAAATTTGGGATTTTCTTACTATTTTGAGGGACTTTGCTAACTAGCTAAATTAAGTATTTGATTAATTACTCAAGCATTTTTTTTAATAAATTGGAGGGGATTTTTTGTTTTATCTCTAATTTTATTAACTAAAACAATGAGTAGTTAGGGTTTCTTTGGGAGGTTTTATTTGTTAATTTAGGATTCAATTAATTAACTAAATAGAAATTTAATAATAAAAATTGAAAGCAAATTTTTAATTTACCTTGAATATTATTTATTAAACCTTTCTTCCAATACATTTTCTTTTCTTTTTTAGTGAAAATTTTTAATATAAGATCTTAATTTTTGTGCCAAATTTTCACAAGTTTCGTTGTTTTTGCTTCACTAATGAAAAAGTGTGATTAATTCATCAACTTTTTTGCATAGTTTATGTAAAACTGTAGTAAATGTAATATGTTATTCACCTCATAAAAATTTTAGTAAATAAATATATTTTTTACTACGATAAGATGAAGTACAACATTTAAATATATTGTACCACACATTTGGAATTTTATACTACAATAATAAATCATAGCAAATAGTCCTTTTTTTACTACATTATTTTTAGTGAAGTTAAAAATATTATAGCAAAAAGCATATTTTCTTATAGTGACATAGAATCTATTATTGATTAAATTAGTGTATGTAAGATAAGATATTTATCAAAGAGTTCACACCATAATTTTCTTAGAAAAAGTAAAAATTAAATGTTAAAATAAACATATTTTAAGTCCAAATACATAACCAAAACCCCAAAAAATTATCTTCATAGAATCCTTAAATAGAAATAAGTATTAGACTCCATAGAAACTACATAATGAAAATTATCACTACAAAAAATATAGTATTAGTAGTAAAAAGATAGTAATGTAAAAATTATTTATTAATGACATATATTAAGTAACAATTACTTTTATTTTATTACTAATTAATGACACCTTTTTCAAATAACAATAAATTTTACTTTAGTATGATTTTAAGTTGTCATTATTGAACATTAATTACACATATATGAGACAACCTAGTAAAAATAAAATTATTTCTACGACTTGTGATAAGATATTTATTGTTACTAAAAATATTCACTGATAACCAATGGTGAAAATTCAAACACAATGTTTTTTCCTATTAAACTTGTAATAATCATTATTCTTACAATATATATATATATATATTTATTTAATATAGAATTAATGACTACTTTAAGATTGTCACTATTTTTTTTCTTGTAGGTGTCTAATCTTTCAAATTCATCAAAATATTATGGTCATTGCTAAAAATTTTTACTAAGAATTTTTTTATTTTATTATTATTTATTAGCCCCTGAACTTTGTTAAATTCAAAAGAGAAGTCCCGTCATGCCCTCACTGTGTCGGATATCATATTGCTTTTTATCTTATTCTTTTTACTTTTCAGACACATTATTGTCGTGACAACGCATGTTCAACATTATACAAACTTTTGAAGTGTCCGTTCATTATAAATTGCAACGAATTGGCTACAAAAACTCTTATTCCAAACCTATGCTTTTCTAGCATTTATATGATATAATATATATTTATTTTAGCCAATATTGTTAATCATAAATTTCTATGCACATAATGAGGATATATAGTCACTAGAAGCTAGTTTACATACTGTAATTAGGTTGCATTGACTATTTAATGTGGCAAAAGTTTATTGTGCGGCGATATAGTTGTAAAATAAAATTCTTTGTATGTAATTATCGGTAGTCTTTGTTGATATATGTGCTTACAATTTATTTATGTTTAAATTTTATTTAAAGTTTGATTGGTGTGCACAAATCTCTTGTTTGCTATATATTAAGATTATATGAATGATATCACCTTCTTTACATAGGAATCATATGTCTTATTTCATTAGTTTTAGTAAAAAGTGAGGTTTTCTCTGAGCTTATTAATTCAACTTCATTTTTTGTTGTAAAATAACATTGCATGTAAAATATTATTTATTATGTCTTTTCTTATCGTCTTTCTATTTATATAGAAATTCATATATAGTGAAGTAAATAAACTCATAAAGCATATATGGAACCAATATATGCCTTATTTACAATTATTACATAAAATAGCAATCAACAATGACTACGCACACACACTTTATTATACTAATTTTTTTTTTATAAATTTTTAAATAATCTGATAGTTTCTTCACTGTAGATTTTAAAGGCCCCTACATTGCATTGGGATCATGAAAAAATGAATGAGAAAAGAGAAGGGTTAAAGAAAACATAGATGCACATTACAAACTACAAAAGCACAAGAAAATGAGTATGCATAAAAAAAGGTAAAAGAAAAAAGTGAAAAATAAAATAAAATGAGAGAAAATAGAAGGCAAAAATGAAAAACGAAAAATAATAAAAATAAAAAATTGTGACATGCGTGTTTTAGATAACATAATTTCAGTTGCATTATATCTCCTATCAAAGTAAAAAGATTTTGGAAAAGTACACTTATATCCCTAGCCTCTGTTAATCATATTGAGTAAACATGAGACTGTATGAACAAAATAATCATATTTTTCATTTAATCACACAATTTATGTATCAGGCTTCCATCCCATCTCTTAATTCAAGTGGTCAATTGCCCAATGCCACGTTCTTACATTTTTTATTATGTATGTGTGAAAATAAAAAATCCGTTCCAATAAAGTAAACAAGCCTGACTATACTATTGTTAGAATCAATATTTGTAATATATATGTTTTTTGTATATACATGGTCTCAGTTATATGCCTTCCAAAAATTACTTTCTCAGCTCCATTTTCTTTCTTTTTAATTTGACAATGAACTCTTTTGCCTATGTTTTGCAACTAGTCAAGCTATGACAATTAACCATTCAAGACAAATCGAGTTGTCTGTTGCTCAACGACATAAGTATTCCACATAATATGGAAGGTCAATAGTTTGAATCTTGACGAACTCTTGATGTATGTGCATAAGTTTAAATGTTAATGTGTATATATATATATATACACATATAGTTGCTCAAGGCAAATTTGCCCCTCCATAAGTATTTTTGCCCCCGTTCTCTCTCTTTTGGACTCTTGAATTATATCAAATATCTACATCCTAAAAAAAATAAAATCAAACAAAAATATTCCCTCACCGTTTCCTTGTGATGTAATATCAAACGCACTTCTTTTTTCTTGCCAATTATTTTCACAATATATTTACAATTTAATTTTGAAAAATCTAACAATATAATTATGATTTTATGTGAAACAATTAAGCCAATTTATATCTTGGTAATATTTCGCAAATAAATAATTGTTTTAGGATATTAATTTTATAATTTATCTTCTAATAATTTAGGATACATGAATTAGCGAAACAAATAAAGAAATTACAATGATGAACTTCAATGGAATATCTGCAATTTGTATCAAGGGCTTAAACAATTACAACCAAATTCTAAATTTGACTTGATTGGAGTATATTTTCCGTAATAACGACGTTTTGCACAGAAATAAAATAAAAAATTAAATATATTTCTTTGGATGATGGATAAATTATTACATCCACTAGGTGCTAGATGGTTCCATGCTTGATAAAAAAATTTCATACTTTAATATTACAGTTTAAATTATTTTATCCACAATATTTATACTGCATTATTACCATTTATTTGACATTAACTATAGATAAAATATAGATGCAAACAAAAGGAGATAAATATATTTCTGGACTAGGGCATGAAATGGAGCAGTAGAAAGTAAATAATACAAAGTGGGACTTTTCTCATATCGGGAAGGGTAAATTAGTTTGAAATATTAATAGCCACTATTTTTGTGAATTACATGAATAATTTAATCAGTTAACAACTAAAAAATGGAAAAATGCAATTAGTGACATGTGAAGTTATTTAAATTGGAAATACTAAAAGTTAAATTACAACAAAATCAAGCATTAAAACACTAAAAAATGCCATTTAAATAATATTATAGCGGCAATTTTATATTTAATGATATTTTTTTAAAAAAAATATCACTTGTAGCGGTCTAGATAAAGATATAAATGTCACTAAATATTTTACTATAGTGAATACCACTAAGTTAGTGTTACTAAATACCTTATGACATTTTTCTTCAAATGATACTATAGTTACATATTAGTGGCATTTTTCTAAAAAAACAATCAATGACACTAGTTAAATGTCTTTAAAATACATTTATCTTTGTATTTTTAATCAAATGCCACTATATTGTCTGTTATTTAATAATCAAATACCATCAAATATTAAATTATAGTGACATTCTTTTACAACTATTGTCATAATATTTTTTTTGTGTCATTATATTATAAAATGTCATCAAGTTAGTGCCACTAAATGGCAATTTTCATGTTGTGTATTTGATATGCTTAATGGATTTGGGGAAAATAAAGTAGTTTTTGAAAATTCATAATCTTACTTTCAAAATATGGTAATCACAATGCCAATTTTAATGTAACATTATGATTCCCAAAAAATCTGATTCAAATATCTCAAAAGCCATTTCTATCATGTATCACAATATAGTCATATCTCCCATATGTTAATAGTAGCATGTGCTCGGTGTGATGTATAAAAAAAAAATAATATTAAAATAATTTATTTTATAATAATATTTATTTTACTTTATGTGACTAAAAATGAATTGTAATTACTTTTAGTATTTAAAGAAACAAAATCTATCACTAATTAAATAAAATAATATGAATATATCAATTTAAAGATATTATGTAACGCTAGAAGTTAATTTGTACTTAAGTAAGTTGTGGAATATGAAGAATTGTTAACTCTAAGTTTATAAATTATACAAAAAATTTTAAAATGATAAAATAAAATAAATGAAAGAATTATGAAAATAAAAGTAGGGCAGAATATTTAACTAAATACACTTTTTAAATTAGATATCTTATACAGACATATTTTGATATAATAAGTAAGCAAATAATTTTTTTAAAATATAAAGTTTTTTATATGAATTCTTAATGATGTGGAAGTTACAGTTACAATTACAATATTCACGATATTTGAGACTTTAAATGTTACGTGCTTTTTGTTATAGTAAATATGTAAACCTCTTTATACTTAATCTATGAAAATAACTTATATCAGGCTATTATTTGATAACTAATTCAGTACATAGCTTGTAAAATACATTTTTTATAAACAAAAATATCTCTTAATGATCTATATAACTCCGATAAGTAAACTTTTATTTATTTATTTATTGTAACACCACTAAAATTCGGGATTTTGGGAAATAAGAATTTAGAAATCAAGACTTTGATTGGTTGGATTTTAGGGCTCGAAAAAGAAATAAAAATGACTTGATTGCAAAAATTTTTAAAGTTTTGGGGTCAATTTGAAAGGTGGAGAAAACCTAATTGTACTAATTTCTAAAGGTTTTAGGGTTGCATGGCAGTTTTCAAGTCAACTAGGGTCAAGTCCTACTTCTTCAAATTGGAGGGACTCAATCAAACAGCTTACAAATTTTGGAGGGCTCAATTGCTAGCTGAGGGAAACTCTTGGGGTCAATTAGTAATTTAGCAAAAGTTAATTATATATATATATATATATATGGGATAATTGCATTCAGCCCATTTCTTCTTTATTTTCGTCAATGCACCTGTCCTCACCTACCCGTCAACTCCTCCGGCGAGCGATGAAACCCATAAAGTTATATACAATTTTGCTCCTATCCCTACGAGGAATACGTTGGTATCATCTTCTTCCAAAACCAAGCGGTGAGGCGGCCAAAATTTTGACTCAAAGTTACTACCATGGTGGATGTGGTGGTTGCAAAGTCTCCAGTAGCTAATGCTTCGGTCTGAGCCGTAGGCTGTGATAGGTTTAGCTCAAGGAGCATCTCGGTGTCCTCAATTTCACGAAACAACCAGCGATGGAGGAGAATTACATGTGGCGGCGTGCGGCGATGATAAGGTGACCTAGTTTGATTTTTCGGCCAATTAGAGGCCTTCCCGACAGAGAAACTCAAAATTGAAGGGGGTGTTGGATTCCTGAAGCTGAGAAGCTTCGATTGGTGGTGATGTTTCACTTTTTCTGCAGTGGCAGCGCGGCGGTAGAGTTGGGACAGAATTTGCAGCTCGTCGCGAGGATCCTGACGGTGGTCTTTGTTTGTGATTTTGAGGTCCGGATAATCAATTTCGTGGGTAAAAAGGAGTTAGATTATATATGTTTATATACATATGTATACACATGCGACGTACTGTTATTTCCATAACTTTGTAATATGCCAAGGATAAGGATTTGTTTAAGATTGATATATGTATTCCCATGCATGGACTATAGTGTAGTTAGTGGGCCCGAATTTGTATTATATTATGTAATGTTAGGATTAATTAAGATAATTAAGCGATTTAACTATGATTTATGAAATTAGAGCTTGTGATATGACAATTGAGTGATTTAGGATGGTACGAGACTAAGACAAGTATATGCATGTGCCACTATAAGATTGGTAAACTTGGATTGTATTATTTTATAAAAGTTGGGAACTATCGAGTTAATTGGAAGAGAAAACCCTAATTTTGTGAATTTGGAACCTAAGTGAAAACAATTGGGATGATTAGATAAATAAGGTTGTTATAATTGATTTGGGACCCTGATACGAGGTTAATTGGGGAGTTATTAATTTTAGACTATTAATAATAAGACTGTAATTATTGAAAGTTATCGAGGTCAAATAAGGATTTTGATCGTGAATTTATTTCTTTGGTTAGGTAACGAAGGAGTAGGTCCCGCAGACCAATAAACTACTGATTATGGTTGCAGTTTTATGAGACTATGGAGGTGAGGGTATGCCAACCTTGCACTTCTTTCAATTATCTGTTAGTGGGATAAACCCCTGTGAGGGTTCTCTGTTTCTGTACCGTACTGAATTATGTTTATTGAAATCTATGAATTGTTCGGAATCTACTTGTTATCTGTTGTCTGACCATCTATTATTTGTTTGATCTGTTATTCGATTGTCTATTATCTGTTCGATCTGTTATTTGACTGTCTGTTATCTGTCCATGCTGTTGGTATTAATTTGTTCTGTCAGCAATAAGTTATGTACCAAGCTGTAATGCCTGGGTAAGTTATGTACCAAACTATGCTTGGGTAAGTTTTGTACTAGGTTGTCACACTTGGGTAAGTTAAATACTAGGTTATCACGCTTGGATAAGTTTATCCCAATTTATGTAAGGTTAAGTTTTGTATCAAACTGTCATGCTTGGGTAAGTTTAGTCTGACTAGAATAAGATACGTTTTTTAGATGATCTGTTTTATCTGACCGATTTCTGATTGTTAGATTATTTCTTGACTGCTTGTCCATATTCTGATATGTTTTTGCTTGATTGTTGACTTGCAGTCTGTTGAGTTTATTCTTCCTCAACTGATCCTTTCTGCTTATGCTTGCAGTTATCCCTCACTAAGTCCTCTAGACTTAACCCCCCCCCCACCCCAATTTTTTTTTTTCTTTATTAATAGATTAGGTGTTTGAATATACATATGAAAACATCTGAATGCTAAGCATGGACTTGAGATGTTGTGATATGTCATGTTGATGTGAATGACTTAAGGAATGTAAATATTTTGTTAGATATTAAGTGAATCATAGCATGCACTTAATGGTTCACTGAGTCTGTTAAGTATGAAATTCTGCTACTTCTGATAAGTTGAATTTGAGATTTGTTGGTATGTATTCAGTATATGTGATGTATGTTATAGAATTGTTTAAGGTTCGAATTTAATGTTTTGTGAAGGTTTACTTAAGTTGGGATCTGCTGCTATTTCTAATATGCTTGAAAAGTTTGATTATAGGCCTATTGATTTGTATTGTGGGTTCAATTTAAGATTGAACTAAGTGGCGTCTTAGCTTAGGTGCTATCCCAAGTGGGGGTGCTACATTTATTTATATATGTTGTTATTTTATTATTTTTAAAATTATTAAATAACATATATTATGTAGATAAATAAAATAATAAGTAAGTTTTTTGTAACATCCCAAAAATTCCTATTGGTTTTTAAAAATTATAATTTTAATTAGTTTTTTGAAAAAAAAAATTGGGGCTCAAAAAGTAAATAGGAAAGGATTTAATTGTAAGAAATTTGAAAGTTTTGATGGTCAGTTTATAATTAATTTGGGTCAATCGGGGCAATGTAGGGCACTAATTAGTTGAGGGATTCAATCTGAAATTGAAAAAAAGTCTTGGGGCTAATATGTAATTTCAGAAAAACTTCCTTTAAATAGCAAACACCCCTTCCCCCTAATTCTTCAAATTTCCCACATGCAGCCCCTATTTTTCCTCTCCAGTGAATTCCTTCCAACAACGGCAAAACCTCAAAACTAAATCAACCACTAAGTTCCTCTCATCGTAGTGAACATAACCATACCACATGCACCCCATTTTGACCGATGGACCACCAAAAAATTGAAGCTAAAAATTGGGCAATGACAGCGAGTGGTGGAGGCAGCGGCTCAGCGGCAGAAACTTGCCTCTAGAAAGTGGGTTTTGTTGGGCTCAGCTCAGAGAACAACCTAGTGTACTCAATTTCCAGTATTGACCACCGATGGCGGTGAAATTTAGCAAAGCATGCAATGGTAGTGGAGGCAGAGAAGTGTAATTCGGGCTCCAATTGACGATCAATTCAATGACAAAGTTAGAAATTGGTTGGGGCGTTTTACTGTACGCGTTCAGACGCATCGATTAGTGGTGGTAGTTATGAACTCCAATGGTAGTAGCGCACAGTGGACTAGGGGGCAGAATTATCGCTCGATGCGGTGATCACATGCACAGTGTTGTCTTGAGGTAGTTTGGTTCCGAAAATTGAGAGAATTGGTAAACTTGGTGGCAAATGGAATTTGTCACTTTTAAGCTTTTGATTATTCTTGTTGGTGTATAATTTCATGTATCTTGGTAAAAAATTGGAATTTCAGATGAATTGGACTAAGACAATGGATGCATGTCTATATATATAATGTTAGGTAGACCCAAATTTGTAAAATATATATAATCCTTGGTTAATTAAGTTAATTTAGGTAACTAAAACCCTACTCTTGTGTATAATGATGTATGGAGCTGAATTATCAGAGATTGGATTTTCATTAACTAGATTTAATCGTTGTAATTAGATATCCAACTTTTGTGTAATGTTGGAAGGATCAAATATTAATAGAAATTTGAGTTGATTGTTGCGTTTCGACTAAATTATTGATATAAGGCTTAAATCGTTAAATTAGGAAATATTAATATAAGAAATGTTTATCCACTGAAACAAATAAGACCCCCTATACAATTATAGCATTGTTAGTATAATTAGCATGTTACCTTTACAATATTTTCATAAACGAGCCCCTAAAATATTGTATTAATTGGAAAACAACCAATATTAAGATATAAATAGTTTAATTATTGTCTAAAAAAATGATATAAGCATTTTGACATTAAGCATGTTCTTTGGAAATAGGTGATGAGGAGCTGGGATTTGCAGGGCAATAGGACGAGTATAGCATTTTCTGTGAGAATTAAGGTGAAGTTAAAGCCTATTTTTCTTATGGGAAGTGAATGATCATCGATGTTTGAATTTCTTGGGTCTATTTATCGAATTTGATAGTGCTCGTTCTAGTTCCAAAACTCCTATTATGATATCCGTATTTCTATTCGATATACCCTATAGCCTTGCCATTTTTCCTTATATGTATTGATATTTTGGTCTTGCTGACCAATTTTATTTTGTACTCTTGGTTAATTCATTCTACATGATGTTTATGTGGCCTTGCCAACTAATGTTTTGTGGATTATACCGTTGGGTTTATTATGAGATACATGCTTCTAATTAGAGTTTTGAAACACGTTTTACCTTTTGGCATTATGTTTAAGTCACCGTGAGGATGCTCTTAGGATGTTAGCGCTTGTAGGGACACCATGGGGTAGGTTGGGCCCGAGACTAGGTCCTGAAAGATGACCGGGCAGTATGGACCAACAGTAGCTGGTCTCCTGGTTAGTACCTACTTAAGATCCTAACTTGTAGATAGTTGGAGGTAGCTATATGTGAGTGGCGGAATCTGGCATATAACAGGCCATGCCACATGTCTACCAAGCCGAATGCTAAGGGAAATATGCTATGTTATATTTGTACTCTGTGTTACTAGTTATATTCTGTTCTGGGAGTAATAAGGTTGGATTTGCCAATAGTCTGTTGAATTTTGTGTCACCTATGTTATGTTATATCACTGCTTTATGTTGTGAATTATGACATGTTCGTTATTCAATGCTTGCTTATTGATAGCTTTACTTTTAACAATTTTTCCTTAACGGTTTGTTGCACACTCCCTTCACTAAGTCCTTAGGACTTATCCCCTTTTCTTGTTTCTTATTCTCTTCCCAAATAGGACTTGATAAAGTTGAGGGCTCGAGCCTTGCCCGAATGTGGATGTATTATGTAATAGATTAGGTGCTATGTATGTATATATATCTATAGACTTGACTAGATTACACCTAATCGTGATACTTAGACTTCTAGATGTTTTGTAAATAACTAAGTTTGATTTAGTCTTTTGATATGTACATAATTGCACACTGTGGGTAGATCTTATGGGCTTATTATCGAGTTGCTATCTTTTGGGGTTATTTGGTGGATTTTAGCATCTTTATTTATCTTTTCAAATATGCTTTAAGTTTGAATTGGTGGCACCTTAGTTTAGGACTCAGTCCTAGTTGGGGATGCCACAAAGGTGGTATCAGAGCCTAGGTTTGACGATGACCTAGATAGATGAGTATCTGTGGGATTTATGTTGAGTCTGTGGGATAGAAAGTTAGTTAAGATATGAATTGTTAGGTAGAGTGTTCGATATTAGGAGGTTGGAGATTATAATTGGGATGGCCAACTAGTCTGTAATCTTCACTTTTGAAAATCGAGCATTGGACTTTAGATTGAGGATTAAACCTTGGTTGTCTTGTGTGTGATTGAAAAACCCTTACGTGATTAAGAAAGTTGGAAGTGAACTTGACTAGTATGGCTTTAATGAAATAAACTTACATATTGCAAGATGATGGGGGAATATAGAAAAGGAAAAGAACTTATGAATATGAAGACAAAGAATCTCTAAATGAGAGAATTAGAGTCTTAGACCAGGAAAGAGCAAGATTATTGGAGTGATGCCAAAGTTATGAGGATCGGCTTTATAACTTGACTGAGGCATTAAGGGAAAGACGAGCAAAGATGTACCATTTGGAAATAATAGTTCAGATGAGAAGTGACTATATGGAGGCTTATGGATGAAGTGAATCAAGAAAGTGAAAAGGTAAGAATAGCTAAGGGACATATTGAGATACTCCATATAGTACGGGCTCAGATGGAGGAATCTGAGCAAACTTTTGGGACTTTAAAGGCGGATCACCGTAAGATTGTCACTATAACCCAAATGATCATAGATGAAATTAGAATGATTTTGGCACCTACGAGAGTGCCATAGATCAGATTATTGGTGTTGGGATAGTGTCTGAGGATGGACCCTCGGGAGTTCGTCCCTCCCTAGAGCCAGGACAAAGATAAGGTATCCGTATCGAAGAGATACCAAAAGGGAACCTTATGGAAGGCCCCAAAGTAAACCCTGAGGAGCCGCTTGAAGAGGATCCTAAGGAGGACCCCGCATAGGAGTCCCTAGCTGAGGTACCACAGGGGATTAATATTGAGAATGAGTTTTTAGAATTTGAATAGAACAATGATGATATGGATATGGAGTTGATATGTAGAAGACTAGAGTTAGAGGCTCCTGTATATGTAAATATGCCTGTATATATGCATGTCTATTTTAATAATAGCTTTTAGTCGTTAAATTATAATATAATAAGCTAAGGTTAGCTAGATTAATAGGGTAAGCCCTAATCCAAGCCTTGTCATTTTGTTCCACAACCAGGGAAATAGTTAGCTTAGCTAATTTTGGAATTTTGACTTTGTATATTCTGTTGTAAAGAATTGCTAATGCTAACTCGAAATGATAATGAAAACTTTTATGCTAATTTTTTAATGATTAAACTTTTGTTATAATGAATTTTACTTAAATCCATTAAATACTTGTATGCGAATTTAAGGAATTAGAAGAATTGATGATAACCTTAGATATCATTACTTAATCTTGATATTTGCATGTTAACAAGTATCCTAAATCTAAACCGATTTAGAGAAAGGTATGGCATCACATGAGGGTTATCAGATACATAATCAAGCTTGAATAGGGCAATGAGAGAGGCCGCCCAATAGATGGGCTAATGTACAAAATGTCCCCAGATAGGGGGTACCTGCTTTACAACAACCACTAAAGAAGAAAAGGTTTCTCAGGCTTCTTCGATTGATCAACCAGGTGTAGATCAACTCATAGACCCTATGTTCTAAATGTGGCAACAATTTATGCAATTCTGCTAGCAACAGGGACAAGGTGATAAAGCAAGAAATGTTGAAGGCTTGCCGAGGACTGGGCATTGGAGCTATATGTTCACCTCCATCCCCCAAAATTCCTAGGGGAATTGGACGACAAAAGGGCTGAAGCATGGATTGAGAACCTAGAGAAGAAAGTCCGATATACTACATTTCTACTGGAAGGTCCTGCGCACAATTGTTGGAAAATAATAGACCGCAGGTAGACTGCAAAAAGAATTCAACAAACTTTGGAAAACTTTACCCTGGAGTGTATGGAAAAAAATGTACTATTGGTGGCCAAGCATGCAAGAGAGAGGGAATTTATGGATTTAATACAAGGAATGCCATCTTTTAGTTAGTACAATGCCACATTTAGTCGATCAGTATGCACCCCATACACTTGTAGATGAAGAGCGACAGATCCGCAAATTTATGGAAGGATTACGACTGAAACTTAGATGGGCCCTTGTCATATGTGACCTGCCGAGCTTTAACTGTGCTATGAGTAAAGCACTGCGGGTAGAGTCAGAATTATGGGAAATTCAAAAAATTGAAGATAACGGGAGAAAAAAAGGAAGAGTGCCCCATGGTAGACAAAATAACCCTGGAAAGAAACAGCTAAAATTATAAATTGGGGGTATAAATTGGAGGTACTAGTCAGCAAACTCACTAGACTAGTAGGGCCACAGATTCGGCACAAATAACGATACCAAAGAAATGTGGATTGCGAAATAGAGTATATCTCAATTGGGAGAGAGAATGGGGAAATCCTATATGATGCAATATATCTGACAAGTCGCACTATACGTCAATCTAAGTTGCATCTTCCTCTACAGGAATTCAAAAAGATACTTTTCGAATACTAATAGGCATGAATTAAAAGAAAAAAGAACTAAATATGGGGGATCAGACTATGAAGAATTTGAATGTTGGAAAAAACAGAACAGATGTGTGGGTTGTGGTAGCAATCAGCACTTTATCAGAGATTGCCCCAACAGAAGAAAGTCAGCAACTGCAGGAAAAGGAAAACATGTGGTGAAGACCAGTGGTAATCAAAGGTCCAAGCATATGCATATGCCCTGATAAGAGAAGAGGCGCCAGATCCCAATGAAGTGGTTGAACGTATGGTTTCTATTTATGGAATTAATGGTAATGCTTTATATGATGCTGGAGCTGCTCATTCCTTTATATCTACATCTTTCTCTCATAAATTGAATATACAACCAAAAATCATGGCCTATCAAATAGAAGTATGGACAACCTTAGGGGTAAAGTTGACAGCTGATATTATGTACCGGGTATACCCAATTAGGATTGGGGATAAGGAGTATCTAGTCGATCTTATAGAAATGCCTATTTAGGAATATGATTTAATACTTGGAATAGATTGGTTGTACTGGCAGCAGGCACAAGTGAATTGTTACACCAAGTGTATCCTCTTGGAGATAAGGTACCAATACCGACATATTACTCCCCAGATATGACTTCCCTGATACCTATTATATCTGCGGTAGAGACCAGGAAAATTCTGAGGGAAGGAGGATATGGATTTTAGCATACCTTACCAATAAACCCCAGGACACGGCTAGAATAAAATAAGTGGAAATAGTAGCTGATTACCTATATGTATTTTTAGAGGAACTAAATTTATTGCCATATGACTGAGAGATAGAGCTCATTATTCATACTCTTCTCGATGCCACGCCTTTTTTTAAAACTCCCTACCTAATGGCGCTTACAGAATTGAAAGAGCTGAAGAATCAACTCCAGGAACTAATGGAGAAGAAATTCATAAGGCTCAACATTTTTCCTTGGGGAGCTCTAGTGTTGTTTATTAAAAAGAAATATAGGTCTTTGAGGATATGCATAGACTATTGGGAGTTGAATAAAGTTACTATCAAGAACAAATACCCTTTACCACGTGTGGAGGAGTTATTTGACCTTCTACGAGGATTTACAACCTTCTCGAACTTGGATTTGAGAGAGGTATTGCCAATTGAAAATTAAGGAAGAAGATATACCGAAGACTGCGTTCAATTCCTAGTACAGTTATTTTAAGTTTATAGTAATACCATTTGGTCTGACAATGCTCCAACAACATTTATGGATTTAATGCACCGAATTTTTCAACTGTATCTAGACCAGTTTGTGGTAATATTCATTAATGATATTTGGATATATTTAAGAACTAGAGAGAAGCATGTGAAACACCTACATATAGTTTTAAGAACTCTGAGGAGCACAAGTTGTATGTAAAGTTCAGTAATAATAAATTTTGGATAGAGAAAGTGGCTTTCCTAGAATACATCATATCCCAGGATAGGGTAGAAGTCAACCCCTCTAAGATAGAGGCAATAGTCAACTAGAAAAGACTTGAGAATGTAACAGAAGTTCGTAGCTTTTTGGGACTCGTTGGCTATTATCGAAGGTTTGTACAAGATTTTTCTAAGATAGCCAGCCCATTGACTAAGTTGATTAAAAAAGATGAGTCATTTGATTGGAACAAGGAGAGTGAGAAGAGTTTCCAAGAATTGAAAAACAGATTGACCTCAGTCCCAGTTTTAGGCCTTCCCGAAGGATTAGAAGGTTTTGTTACAGACGCCTCTAATGAAGGGCTTGGTTGTGAGCTAATGCAGATGGGCGAGTTATCGTATATGTGTCTAGAAAACTAAAGCCACATGAAAAGAATTACCCAACTTATGATCTACAATTAGCTGCAGTGATTTTTGCGTTGGCAAAATGGAGGCACTATCTCTATAGGGCTACTTTCGAAGTATACACTAATCATAAGAGTCTCAAGTATTTACACTCCCAGAAGGACTTGAACATGTGACAGCAAAGGTAGATAGAATTTCTAGAAGATTATGATTATCTATCATTTACCGCTTGGGAAAAGCGAATGTAGTGGCAGATGCTTTGAATCGAAAGGCCGAGATGGCCTATATGTTGAGAATAAGAGCATCTAAAAGTACAAGGGTTGATGTTGTGATAAGAATGAAACAATGAACTTGGATCATAAGAGTAAACATGCAGCCAGAGCTATATGATGAAATACGACGAGCTTAAGCTAATGATAGTTGAATATAGAAATAGAAAGAAGCTATCGGGAGTTCTGGAGAGTCCGAATTCAGTACAGACAGTCAAAGTGCTCTTTTTTTCCATTGGAGAATATTGTGCTTGAACAGATGAAAGGAAGACTTTTGGAAGAGGTACACAAAGCAAGATATGCAGTACACCCAAGAGATACGAAGATGTATCGGGATTTGAAAAAGCAATTTTGGTGGAACAGGATGAAGAAAGATGTTGCAGATTTTGTGCAAAAGTGCCTAACTTGCCAGCCAGTAAAAGTAGAGCATCAGTGACCATCAGAGTTGCTACAACCACTTCTGATCCCTGACTAGAAGTGGGAGTAGGTAACTATGGACTTTGTAATAGGTCTACCAATAGCTCATGGAGGATATGAAAGTATCAGGGTGATAGTAGATTGATTAACAAAGTTTGCATATTTTTTACCAGTCAGGACACACTATAGAGTTGAAAAACTAGCATAGTTATACATAAGGGAAATAGTCATATTACACGAAATCCCAGCTAGTATTTTGTTAGATCGAGATCTAAAGTTCACATCGAGACTTTGGAAGAGTTTGCAAGAACACCATAGAATAAGGCTACAATTCAACTCCGCTACTTATCCTCAGACAGATGGTTAGTCAAGAAGGGTTATCTGGATATTGGAAGACATGCTACGAGCCTGTTCTTCCTCTCTGACGAACTCTTTCTGGCATTGGCAAAACTTTAAAACTAAATTGACCACTACATTTCTAATGCCGTTGTGAACACAACCATACCACATGCACCCCATTTTGGCCTGCGGAATACTGAAAAACTAAAGTTGAAAATTAGGTAGCAGTGGCGGGTTGTGGATGTAGCGGCTCGGCATCTGGAAGGTGGATATTGTAAGGCCTAGCTCAAAAAACAACCTTGTGTCCTCAAGTTCTAGAATTAACCACCGATGGCCGCAAAATTTAGCAAAATGGGCAACAGCGGTGGAGGCAGGCAGTGTACATCAAGCTCCAATTGACTGTCAATTCAACGGCAAAGTTAGAAATTAGTTGGGGCATTTTACTATTCGCATTGAGATATTTCAATTCGTGGTAGTAGTTAGCAACTCCGAAGGCAACATCGCACAATGAACTTGGGGGAAAAATTATCAACTTGATGGCATAATCATATCCACAGTGTTATCTTGAGGTAGTTTGGTTCCAAAAATTGCGTGAATTGGTAAACTCGGTGGGAAATTGAATTTGTTGCCTTTAAGGTTTTGATTATTCTTTCCGTGTAAAATTTCAAGTATCTTGGTGAAAAAAATTGGAATTTCAGATGAATTGAACATGACAATGGATGCATGATTATATATATAATATTAGTGGACCCGAATTTGTAAAATATTATTATCCTTGATTAATTAAGTTAATTTAGGTAACTAAAACCCTAATCTTGTGTATAACAATGTATGGAGCTAAATTATCAGAGATTGTATTATCATTAGCTAGGTTTAATCATTATAATTAGATATCTGACTTTTGTGTAACGTTGCAAGGGCCAAATATTAATAGAATCTGAGTTAATTCTTGTGCTTCGACTAACTTGTTGATATAGGGCTTAAATTGTTAAATTAGGAAATATTGACATAGAAAATGATTATTGATCAGAACAAATAAGACCTTTTTAAATATTATATCATTATTAGCATAATTAGCATGTTACCTTTACAGTATTTTTGTAACCGAACCCCTAAAATATTGTGTTAATTCGAAAACAACCAGTATTAAGATAAAAATGATTTAATTATTATTTAAAGAAAATGATACAAGCATTTTGACATTAAGTACGTTCTTTTGAAATAAGTGGCGAGGAGTCGGGATTTGCAGGGAAGTAAGACGAGGATAGCATTTTCTGTGGGAATTAAGGTGAGGTTAAAGGCTATTTTTCTTCTAGGAGGTGGATGATCTTTGATGTTTGAATTCCCTATGTCTATATATTGAATTTGATTGTGCTCGTTCTTGTGCTAGAACTTCTATTATGATATTCGTATTTCTGTCCCATTACCTTATAGCCTTGCCAGCTTTTCCTATATATGTTGATAATTTGGTCTTGCTGACCAATTTCATTTTTTACTCTTAGTTAATTTGTTCTGCATGATGTTTATGTGGCCTTGCCAGCTAATGTTTTGTGGATTATACCGTTTGATTCAGTATGATGTACATGCGCTTGATCAGCATTTTGAAATACGTTTTACCCGTTGGCATTATATTTGAGTCACCTTGAGGATGCTCTTGGAATGTTACCGCCCTTAGGGACACCACAAGATGGGTTGGTGTAACCCCCATCTCAGGATAGCACCTAAGTTGAGGTGCCACTCAGTCCAATCTTAAATTGAACCCACAATATGATCAATAGGCCCATAACAAAATTTCTCAAAATCCATCAGAGATAACAGCAAACTTCAACTTAAACAAACTTCATCGAAGCACTAAGTACGTACCATCGGAGGTCCCATAACTTTTATTATAACATACATACTATAGATACTAGATTCAAACCTGACATAACAAAATATCTCTAGGTCAAACTTAACATACAATTAAACCCATGTACATACATAAAGCACCTATTCTATTACAAAACATAATTTTCTCCAGTTCAATCCAGAAGTTCGCATCCATCACTTAACCCTGTCTGAGAAAATCAAAGTGATATGGGTGGTAAGTCCAAAAACTTAGTAAGGGATAAACTTAAGAACAATAGGGATCTCTCGAGGAAGAATCAACCCAACAGATTGTAAATTAACATTTAGTATAGGAACATATCAAGAAATAGGTAATAATAAGTCTGGTAAATAGGCATTATCAAATTCAAGGCTTTAAGTAGGTACTAGCTTGGGGTTGTGACTATCGGCTCAATAGGCCTAGTATCATCTCAATTGATTCTACTCGGGAGGTATAGAGCTTCTCAATCGATCATAGTTCAGGAGGAAATGTAGACGGCTCGTTCGGCACGAAGAACTGCCCCACCTAAACCAAGAAGCTACACTGTCCTTATTGCTCCACGAGCAAGACACAAACAATCAGAGTGCAATCAAAACAAAATAAACTTGAATATCATATATAGTCCAACAGGTCACAACGAAATATGCATATCAAATTTCCTTATACCAATCAAACAAGTACTTCTACCAAAGGCATTTATGGGGTTTATATCGGTACTAGCAAAAAGGCATAATCAGGTCCTTATTAATATAATTAACCTCCTATCATCATCCTAAATCAAAATAACAACCTAATTATCTTGTTTAACCCAATTATTGTTACTTAGGTCTCAAATCCATAAAATTAGGGTTTTCAACACCTAGTCCACTTATTTAACTAAGATCATCACATAATATACTAAATTTGAGTATGCTAAATGGTTAAAATCATACATGCATGGTTATAAGTCCAATCCCCATATCAATTCTTCAACCTCTTTGACATAATATAGAATTTAGGGTTTTCCTCTTCTGATTAACTCAATTAACCCGAACTTATTATAGAATAATACAGATCCAGGCCCACTAAGTTATACTATAATCCATGTTTGTGGAAAATATTTACAATTCATATACCAGTAGTATCCTTATTTCTTAACATGATACAAGATTTAGTAAGGAAATAAATGGTACAAAATATATCATTTCCAACTTTGGTCATTACCAAAGATGCTTAACCGAACCTCGAAATCACAAACCAAGGGCACCGACGAAACTACTGCGATGAGATGAAAAAACTATCTAGAAATTGTTGCCACAGCGTCTTCGCCATCCACCACTGCCGAAATAGGCCAACTCCACCACGAATCGAAGCCTTTCAGCTCAACTAAGCAAACATCCCAAATAATTTTTTCAAACATCATTGGATTGGAGCTCAATTGCTGCCTGAAACTCACCTCCGCACAATTTTTGCTTGATTCCATCGCCGCCGGTAGTTTATTCTAGGAATTGAAGCTACCTATGTGATCCTCGAGCTGAGCTTGTCAAAATTGTACCTTGGTCTGCCGCAAAAAGTCGCCGAAATGGCAAACCTGCCAATCTCCATCGTGACCAAGATTTTACCTCATTTTTCGGTGGTCTTCGCCAACCGAAACATGGTGCATGTGGTGTCTATGTGTTCATGGTGATAAGGGAAAAAAGTTGGTTAGTTTGGTTCAGGAAGACGAGGGTCGCCAGTGAGAGTCACCGGTGAAGGGAAAGAGAGAGTGCGTGCAGTGAAGACGGTGAAGAAAATAGGGTGAAATGCAAAATGCTATACTTATAGGGGAACTTTTTAGAAATTCTAATTTGGCCCTCTAAACTTCTGTCCAGCTTACAATTAGGTCCACCAAGATTTCAAAACCTTTCACTTTAGCCCCAAACTTAGTTAGTGCCCTATTTTGGCCCCTCTTTGACTAAAAATATATTCCATGCAAACCAAAAAACTTCTAAAATATGATCCAATCATGTCTTGCCTATTTTTAATTTGACTCCAAAACTTTCAAAATTCTTGCAATTAAATCCTTTTCATTTATTTTTCTAGCCCTAAAATTCGACCAATCAATATCTTGATTTCTCAATTCTTATTTTCCAAAATACTGAATTTTAGGGGTGTTATAGTTGGCCAGGTACTAGGTCTAAAAATACAATGGAGCAGTATGGATCGATGGTGGTTGGTATCCCGATTAGTACCCACTTAAGATCCTGACTTGCAGATAGTTAGAGGTAGCTATTTGCAAATGGTAGGATCTAACATGCGGGGCCGACCATGCCACATGTTTGCCGAACCTAGTGTTTGTGTACTAAGCTAAGTGCTTGAGTAACGAAGTAATAAGGGAAATCTATTATGTTATATTTGTACTATGTGTTACTGGTTTATGTTCTGTTCTGGGAGCAATAATGTTAGATGTACGAATAGTCTGTTGAATTTTGTATCACATGTGTTATGTTATATCATTGCTTCATGTCGTGAATTATGACATGTTCATAATTGAATCCTTGCTTATTGATAACTTTACTTTTAATAGTTTTTCCTTAGCTGTTTGTCGTATAATCCCCTCACTAAGTCCTTAGAACTTACCCCATTCTGTTATTTCTTATTCTCTTCCCAGATAGGACTTGATGAAGGTTGAGGGCCCGAGGCTTGTCTGATTGTTGACATATTATGTAATAGATTAGGTGTTATGTATGTGTGTGTATATATATCTACAGACTTGACTAGATTACACCTAATCGTGATACTTAGACTTTTGGATGTTTTGTAAATAGCTAAGTTTGATTTAGTCTTTTGATATGTACATACTTGCACACTTTGGGTAGATCTTTTGGCCTTATTGTCGAGCTACTATCTTTTGGGGTTATTTGGTGGATTTTGGCATCTTTAGTTATCTTTTGAATTATGCTTCAAGTTTGAACTGGTGACACCTTAAGTTAGGACCCATTCCTTGCTGGGGTTGCCATATTTTTATATTCAATTCAAGATAAAATATCACTCTCTCATATATAAGTTTCTTTTATAAACATATAGATCTATATAGATAGTTAAATGGATACTTACTTTTGGGCAAACCTTTTTATCTAACATCGTTAATCAATGTAAAAATATTTTTTATGAATTATTATAAGCAAAAATATTAAAATAAAGGGGGCGATATAATTATAAAATCATTTAACTGATTTTATTTGCTATTTAAGTAATCATTTATCAAACTTTTAAAAAATTTCAACTATGTCATCTGTATAGATATCCATATAAAATAACTTATTTCAAAAAACTAAAAATGAGTTCTCTATTATATTGCTTAAAAACTAAAATGATTTAAATTAATAATATAAAAATAAAATTCAAAATTTATAGTTGTTGTAATAAGTAACTTTTTATATTTGAAATATTCTTCATATTAAATGTAACACCCCTAAAATTCAGTATTTTGAGAAATAAGGATTCAGAGATGAAGAAATTGGTTCGCCGGATTTTAGGGATCGAAAAATAAATAAAAAAGACTTGGCTGCAAGAAAGTGGAAAGTTTTGGGGTCAATTTGAAAGGTTGAGAAAACCTACTTGAGCAAACTTCTAAAGGTTTTGGGGTTGCATGGCAGTTTTCAAGTCAATTGGATCATAGCCATATTTCAATTAATTAGCAAGACTCAATTGAATGAACCTATAAACTTCTAGGGGTTAATGTAGAAATTAAAAAAAAAGTCCCTTATAAATATCACATTTTTACATTTCCACCCCATTCATTCTTCTCCTTCATCGCGGCCACCTTCTCCCTTCTCACCGACGATTTCTTCCAACAACCATTAATTCCCAAAACCAAGCCGACCATCTCTTTCCCCTCACTCCCAGCATCACACTAATACCTTATGCACACACTTATCAACGGCGGATCACCAAAATCATGAGGTTAAAACTATACCGCGGCGGCAAGTGATGGGCGACGGCAGAGTAGTGGTTAAAACTCATATTTGGTCAGCAGAAAGTGAAGCCCTCAACTCATTGAACACTGTAGTACTCTCATTTCGAGGTTTGAAGTGGCGACAGCGATGGAAATTGGAGAAACCGACGCAACGGCGAGAAGTGGCGTTGAGATTTTGAGGTGTAAATTTAGGGTTATTTTGGTAGCAAAACCTGGAATTGATAAGGGCATTGGGTCCAGGAGGTTGAAAGGCATCTTTCGGTGGTGATTTTGCTATTTTCTGGTGGCGGTGGATAGCGACGACGGAGAGGCAATGTCATCTCCTCGACACAACGATCAGAACCGTGTGCTTGGTTTTTGATTCTGGAGCTTCTATAATCGGATCTTGGGTAAAAGGAAAAGAAGAAGGGTTATACTTATATATATGTGTATACGCTTGTTGTACATTATTTCCATAAGATATGTATCATGCCAAAGAATGGAGAATGGACATACGATTGAGATATATATTTCCATGCAAGGATTATTATATGGTTTAGTGGGACCTAGATATGTCATATTATATTGTTAACTTGAATTGAGTAAGTTTATTAAAAATTTAAGCTTTAATTGAGGATTATATGCATTAGAAACCTTAGTAGCAACAATTGGGTAAATTTGTGATGATCGGACTCTTATTGTTGAGTTAGGATAACATTAAAGGGATAATTATGTGATTAAGGACTATATTACACCCTTTTATTGGAATGATATATACGCCTGAGACTATTTCCATTTTAATCGACTTAACTAGCACGTTTCATATCGATAGTGCCGATTAAATCATTAATTATCGTACTAATTGACCAACTAGTGTTTTGGGACTGCTAATAGAATAATTGTATTTATTTAAGGTTGAGTAAAATTGTGATCGTGGATATATTCTTTTGGCTAGGTGATGAAGAGATGAGTCCCGCGAACTAATAGGCTGCTGACTATGGTAGCACTTCTAAGATTGCGGAGGTAAGGGTCTGCCAATCTAGTACTTTCTTACACTTATCTGTTATTGTGATAAACTTTTGTGAGGGTTCTTATTTCTATACTGACTGTATTGTGTTATTAAAATCTGTGACCTGTTTTAGATCTCACTTGGTTATTTGTTAATTGAATCCAGACACCCCTATTAGGGTTACTTCTTGATTATGATTCTACTTTTAATTGTTCTGGCGCCCAGAAGTTCCATTTGTTATCTGTATTGTTCTGTTATCTAATCTTTCTATTATCTTACTGTTCTGTTATCTAATTGTTTTGTTTTTTGTACCAAGCTGTTATGCTTGGGTAAGTTATGTACCAAGCTGACATGCTTGGGTAAGTTATGTACCAAGCCATGCATGGGTAAGTTTTATACCAGTTTGTCATGCTTGGGTAAGTTTTGTACCAAGTCGTCATGCTCGGGTAAGTTCTGTACCAGGTCGATATGCTTGGGTAAGATTGACTGACCAGTATGCATAAGTTATTCAGGACTGTTTTGTTTGTCTGTATCCTGTTCGTTCGACTGTATCGTGACTGTCTCTTGACTGTTCGACTGTTTCTTGATTATTTAACTGTATCTTGATATGTTTCTGTTAGACTGTTGAATTACGATATGTTGAGTTGATTCTTCCTCAGCAAATCCCTATTGCTTATAATTACAATTATCCCTCATTAAGTCCTTTGGACTTACTCCCCCATTTTATCTTTATTTTCTCATATAGGACTGAGTGATAGATAAGCTTGGACTCTAGGTTGAATCGACAAATATAATTTTGTAATAGAATAGATGGTGTATCTGCTTATGGGCATACTTGGTAATTTTGTATGACTTAAAGATGTTGTGATATGTAGGATTGAATTGATATATGCAGTATGTATATAATGCTATGTGATGAATATTTTGGAACCATTGATGGTATGTATTTAGTTCTTATGCTAAACGTTACGAGACCGTCTAAGACTTGAATTTAATGTTTTGTGAAGGTTTGCTTAAGTTGGAATTCGCTGCTATTTCTGATAAGTTAAAAAGGTTTGTTATAGGCCTATTAATTTGTATTGTAGGTTCAATTTAAGATTGAACTGAGTGGCCCCTTATCTAAAAATATTTTACATATCTAAAAAATATTTTTGTAAAAATAATTAAATTTTAAAGATTTTGATAAAGTCTTATATATCAGTTAATTTATAATTATTCATTTCTCAAACTTATAGCTCTTTAATAAAGATTATGAAATATTATTAAATATATTTGGAATTTTGGATGAAAAAAATTAGAAATAGCATACAATAATAATCAACAACTAATGAAAATTGTTTAATTGAATTAAAATACTCAAAATTCTAAGAATTTACCACTTGATCAAAATAGCACAATTAGAATCAAATTTGTGGGATCAAAGTTGTGTTATGTATAATAGTATAAATAGATATGAATATTTGCAGACATGTAAATGTATGTGTATATGTTTATATATTTTATCAATTATTCGTATATAATTGCTTAATTTTTTTCCCATGTTAAGATTATTACTGTATTGTTAGTCAAAATTAAATATACAATTGAAATAATAATTTCAAATAATATGACTAGTCTTTTGCCTAATACGTACTAATATAATATTCTTAACAAGTTAATATTTTCAGTTCATATATTATTGAAATACTAAAGTTAATATTATCATTTCAAATATTATGCTAATATTGTTATTAGTCATAATAATTGTCTAAAAATAAATTAATTTAAATTGATTGGCTTACTATAGGTAATTATGTTATTATGTAACAATACATTAATTATTTTTAATTTTTATATTAATTATTTAGAAGTGATTTTGATATAAAATTTATAATTATTATATGCAATTAGTAATATAACAATTAATTAATTTTTAGTAAAAAAATTAATTAGTAACATGTGATAATATTAATTATGAAAAAATAAAAAGTAATAGAGCCATTCTTATCCTTAATGGGTATACATCTATATAGTCATATAAATATATTTTACATGTTAAATGATAAATATATGTATCGTGTGTATTTATATGATTGTTTATTAATTGTCCGTATATGCACGACGAAAAAATATACTATTAGTGATAAAATAATAAGTGTGCATATAAAAATTACCACTAAAAATATGTATTAGGTTAATAACTTTTACTTTGTCACCAATAATATTTTTAAGTGACAAAAAATTTTATTTTGTTGCAATATGATTTAATAGTGACAAAAATTAATATTTAAAATTGTTACTATTAACAATTTGTGACACTTTTATGGTGACAATCTAGTGATAATAAAAATTCTCACTATCATTTGTGGTAAGATTTTCATTGTTGTTAGGTTCCCACAATAGGTGTGTCACTAATTGCCATTAGTGGCAATTTAAACATTATTCTTATCATTATTTAGTTTGTAAAAATCATTAAAATGACAAAACAAGGTCTTTTGTCGCCATATATATATAATTTGTAGCGCTCCTACTCGAGATAGCACCTAAGCTGAGGCACCACTCTGATTCAGACTTAAATCTCAGACATGATTCTAACAATAGGCCCATCAGAAAATTTTTCCAAAAATTTCAAGGATAACAACAATCTTCAACCTAAGCACGTCTTACGAAGGTACGAATTTCAAACTATCACAAGTTCATCATTCATTGATTCATACCTATTACAATTCATAACTTCAAGTCAACTGTCTCATAACATCTCCAAGTTCTCACTAATCAAAAAAGTGATCCATACACAAGTTTAAGCACCTATTCTATTACAAAACATATTTACATCCTTCCAAGCCTAAAGTACAAAGTCATCATCAAAACCTGTCTGAAAATGTCAAGAGATATTGGGAGAGTAAGTCCAAAGACTTAGTGAGGGATAACTTAAGAAATACAGAAGAGATCTGTCGAGGAAGGTTCAACTCAATAGATCATCAAATAAATATAGAGAACATGACAGATTCAGAATCAAACAGTAAACATGGCAAAACAGGAAATGCTCCTGCCTTATTACTCCAAGACAGATTTCAGACAGACAGAATTCAGATAGGCAAAACAAACCCAAAGCACATGCATTCCAAGAAAACTACAGACATGTATTACAGAATCACCTTATTCCAGTAAGACAAACATATTACCTAAGCGTAACAGCTTGGTATATGGCGGATGCCCATACGAGCCATATAGCGCACCGCTGGTACCTAGGGAAGAGTCCCTAGCATACCGTTGATACCCAAAGGAGAGTCCCTAGCGTACCGCCGACACACAGGGAAAAGTCCCTAGCATATCGTAAACACCGAGGGGAATGTCCCAACTGTGCCTCATATGACCAAACATTTCACCTGGATTGGCCCTTGGCCCACATTTTCTCCGTACACACAACAAAATTCACAACCGTTTGTGCAGATGCCCAGGGAAAAGTCCCTAGCACATCGTCGGTTCCCAAAACAGAACAGAAATGCCATCAAGGCAACAGGATAGCAACTAACAGATTCAGATAAGCCAACATGGCCAAATAAAGCTGTACAGATAATAGATATGCTGGCGAGGCAACAAAGAACGGTATAAATCAGTACAGATACGAGACAGACAGACAGACAACTGAGATACAGATAACAGATAAGGTTCAGGGCGCTAGAACAAACAGAAATAGAATCGATATCAACGATAACCCTCACAGGGGTGTTCAAATTAGCTAACAGATAGCAAATCAGAATTCCAACACATTTTAGATTTCAAATAGACAGAGTACGATTACAGAAACAGAAAACCCACACAGGGGCTTATCACAAATAACAGATAACTAGGAAAGGTTCTAAATTGGCAGATCCTCACCTCTTGTAGTTACAGCAAAATAACGACAGCCCACAATCTACTGGTCGACAGAACCCACATCTTCGTCACCTAACCATAATGATATATATTTAGTCAGAACCCACTTTAAATTCCTAATACATCTTTATCATACTTATTTTTAATTCCAAAACTTTCTATTCATCATATTAACATGATAGCTTAAAACGACAACATTGATAAAATTCCAAGAATGGTTATAAACTAGTCTTGCCTTAATGCTCTTAATTCTCATATTGTCCCCTATCAACAAAGTCAAGTTTCTTAACCACATGATCTACCTATTGTCACTAAAATCATCAATTATTTAAGGTCCTAATAATATCCAATATTGTCCAATTTAGGTCCTAAATCCAAAATCCCAAGTTCAAGTGTTCTTGTCAAATTCATAACTTTCCAATTTTGTCACTTTACATAATGTCCAAGTCCACTACAATATCATCTATAGTATGGGAAAGTTCAATACATATATATACATGGCATATCATCATCCTCAAGTCCTATTCCTAGCATGGATACAACATTAAATAGGAATATACACATGCATGTACATACATATACATATATATAAATTTCTTCAATCTTTTACCACAACTACGCGACGAGAGCTCAGATCCATGAACCAACTACGCCACTACGATCGTCTCGACAAAAAGAAGATTTTATCTTCCTACCGCTGCTGCCGAAAAATCTAAAAATCACCACGGTTCTACTCCTCTCGAGCTCCTGAATCCAATGCCGCCTTCAGTTTCTCGTTTCGAGGCCTGTAGCCACCGAAAATGAACTCAACAACCCTCAATCATCATTTCCTCCGTCATGCTCTGATCTCCTTTTCTCGTTGTCTCCGCTGTGCCAAACCCACATGCAACATTATATCCTGTTTCTCCGCACCGAGGGCTACCCAAACCACCCCTCAAAAGTCCAAATCATCACCGAAAATACCAAACCCATTTGGCTGCCGTGGAAAGGGTCTCGGTCTCTTACTCTCACAGTGGCTCACCAGGGTTTCAGCCCTACATGTGTGGAGGAAGGTGGTCTAAGGGTGGAGGGGAGTTGTTTGAGGGGGTTAGTGTGGTGGTTGGTGGTCGCCAATGGTGGGTTCACGGTGAAGAGGAAAAAGAAGAAAGAAAAGGAAACGAAGAAGAAAGGAAAAGAAAAAGAAGGAAAAAAAGATAAGGAAGAAAACAGGAAAAATTTGATGCCCGTTTGGTTTATTTTAAAATTTGATTTTCTCAAATTGCAATTTAGTCCTCCAAGTTCCAATCAGCCCTAATTAGACCCTAATTTTTTTTTAAATTACAATTTAAACCATGTTGACCAATACCCTCACATGCAAACCCCATTATTTCCAAAAAGTGTTCAATCAAGTTTTAATGAGTTTCGAATTGACCCCAAACTTTTAAAATTTCTAAAATTAAATTTTCTTATTAACAAATTGACCACCAATATTAAATAAAATAATAATTTAGCAACTATAACATAAAATCATGAAATTTAAATATATTAAAATTAAATTCTATAAATTATGAAATTTTCGGGGTGTTACATAATTAATGACAACTTTTGTATTATCACTTATTATTTTGTAACTAATTTATCTTTTTCTTGTAGTGATTTCTTTTATACTTTAAATTCAATAACATATTATTGGTGTCTTATTATTTGTAATTAGTTATAAGTATCTAATTCAAATAATAATTGCATATGATCCTTAATTTTTTTCATTTAATAATAAAAAATAAATAATGTTCCTAAAATTAATATTTTGAGTTGGTATATTAGTAAATAATAACATGTTATATTAGTATTTTACATATATAAAATGTTTTAAATTTATTGACGTACTGTATAAGTGATTATGTTATCAAATTAACAATAAGTTAATCAAAGTTTTAATTATATATCAATTATCAAAAGGTGATTTCATAATTTTTAACTATAAAAACTAATTAATTAAATTAACAATTAATCTTTTAAGTAAATAACTAGCAATATGTAAAATATTAACAAAAGTAATAATATTTATAACCAGTAATTAATAATAATTGTGAAGAATAAGAAAATAATTAATTTATAGTTAAGTATGTTATAGTAAATACGTATACATATGTAAAAGTTAAGAAATTAAAATCATATATATATATATATCAACCAACTTAGCTATGACATTTTTAATTATTTTTCATCCATGAATCAAAGATCAAACATATGTAAAAGTTAAGAAATTAATATTATCATCCAACTTAGCTATGACATTTTTAATTATTTTTCATCCATGAATCAGAGATCAAACATATGTAAAAGTTAAGAAATTAATATCATATATATATATATATATATATCAACCAACTTAGCTATGACATTTTTAATTATTTTTCATCCATGAATCAAAGATCAAAAAAGAAATTTATTGTATTACCTTATTTAAATAACTTGCTTAATTTAAATAATTTAGTAAAAATTAGATTATCATATTCTCAATTATTGTATTTTCAGTTCAACATTTTAGCAATATTAAATTAGTTGCATGTGTTTGGTATGATAAACCAAAAATAATTTCATTATTGAACTATTTTATTATACAATGATATTCATTTTACTTGAATATGATAGAAAAAAAAAATTATTTTTCAATAAAGAAAATTTATTATTAAATAACATAATATGGATATTTAATTTGAAAATGTTAAATTTAAAGATAATTTGTATTTGAATAAATTATAGAATATAAAAAACTGTCAACTCTAATTTTATATAATAAACTTTCAAAATGGTAAGATTTAAAAAAAAAAATAATTGAGAAAAGTAAGGAAAAAATGAAGTAGAACACTTTACTCAATACATTTTTAGATTAACTATATATATATAATAAAAAAATAAGTAAATTAATTTTTTAAAATATAAAATCAACTAATAATGTGGAAGTCATAGTTACAATTTTCATAACATTTGAAGTTTTGGAAAAATCAATTATTTGTTTACAAAGGAAATATGCACTCTTTCAGCAATATCATACATAAGAATAACTTATCTTAGATTACTACTTGATCACCTATTTAGCACGCACTTTGTAACATGAAATATTTTAAAAAATAAAATACCTTTTAATATTTTATATATCTGTATTATATAAAATTTATATATTTTCTTAGGAGTTGTTTTATCACTTGTAAAATTATCAAATAACATATCTTAAATAAATGATCATAAAATAATAAATAAAATTTTAATATTCAACTAATATATAAGAACATATCAATCTCTTATAATTTTCTTTTATAACCATGAAATATACAAATAATTTAACTTGATACGTAATATCAATCAACCTTTAGTGGTGTATGATTATTGCATTCAAATATTAATATTTGCATATAAAAAATTTATTTTTGTGAATTATTATCAAGCAAAAGGGTGCATATAAATGCACTTGACATCAAAATTGAGATACACAAATAAATGTTTTCAAGAATGTAAAGATTGATGCTATCGACAATTTTAGTGGTCATGTATCAACCTCTTTTATAAAATTTTTATTTATGTTAATCATAGAGTTACGTCCCCAATAAAAATTTTACTTTCATATATAATGGAGAATCAAATCTTACTATTTTGATACTGAAAAACTAAATAGTTTTGATGATATACAAAAATGGAGTCAGATCCTTCCAAAAATTAACATGTTGAGTTGGGTTTTTGCTCTTGGAACATGCTTCTATAGAGTTAGAGCTTGGATTTGCAAATGATTGCTTAGATTTTAGCTTTAGGGATTGGTATTTATATTAATTACATTCTTGGTCGGCTTCGATCAATTTGGTTTAGGTGCCTATCTTGATGGACTTAATTTGTTGGACTCATTGACATTTTTCTTATTTATTTATTTAGGCCCCTTAACTGCTTTGTATATTTTTGCCCCTACGGTATTTTTTTTAGTAAGAAATTTTCCCTT
This sequence comes from Jacaranda mimosifolia, assembly GCA_018894105.1. Lineage (NCBI taxonomy): Eukaryota > Viridiplantae > Streptophyta > Magnoliopsida > Lamiales > Bignoniaceae > Jacaranda > Jacaranda mimosifolia. The sequence goes on from CM032126.1 coordinate 24,049,164, forward strand.
AGGGTCTTAATTTTTCAAATCAAGTCTCCATAAATTTGCCCTTGAATATGGGTAATATGATGCTAGGCATAAATAGGTGGTTATTCTTCTTATAAGTAAAAGATAGGTTGTAAAGTTTTTTAACCAAATTACAATATTTAACAATTAATCTTGGTTATTAAACCTTTTCCTTGTGAAATATACCTAATATAAATTACTTAAAACTTTATATATTCAAAACTCTAAACTATCGAGAAAAATAATTATTCAATTAACATACAAAATAATTTAATAATGTATTACTACAATTAAAAATAAAGGGAATATATTTATATAATAATATTGCACGAAAATGGAGTCATTGTCCTTTTTAAAAATAGTAAATTGAGTTGGGCTTATGCTCCTATAACGCACTTACGTAGAGTCAAAGCTCGAGCTTTTCTAATGAATGATTAGATGCCCTTTTTGATTTTAAGAGTTGATATTTATATTAATTAAGTCTTTACTGCGCTTTCTCCCACTTGAGTTTGGGTGCCTATCTTGATGGGCTTAATTTGTTGGGCCCGCTGACTCTTTATGTATTTATTTATTTATTTATTTAAACCTTTTATTTAGCTTTTACAATTTTGCCCTTAGAGTCTTATTTTACCACATCATCAAACTTTTCTACTTTCAGTTTGAAAAATTATTTACATATATTGAGAGTATATGATAAAAGTTAATTTTAACATCATCAATTTTAATTTACCTTATTAATAAATTTCATTAATTCATGTTAATTTTTCTTTTATCTAAGTCCAAATAACTTAAGTAATTAGTATTGGACTAATTCAAAGACTCTTAAGTCTTCTCGATCTGTTGCCTTCAACACGTAAAGAGCTGCTTAGAAAATTACGTCCTCCTACAAGGGACTTAGCAAATTTGATCATTCCTTTTTTAGGGAAGATGTACATTTTTTGGGCTAGGATGAGTTTTCAAGACAACTTTCTACTTTTCACTTTTACCATTCCCCATTACGCATAACTCTATTTGAGTCAATAAAATTTTCTTGGGGATTCCAAACTTGAGAGTAAGACATATCTAGCTCTAAGAGGGGGATGTCGAGTACTAGGGCTAGATTTGAGTTAGAGTACAAAACTCTAGTAAGAGTTAATGGTAGCCAACGGTAAAGGCTTGGCCACTTCCATGTGTAGGAGGCAACAGGATTAACCCAATGGAGGGATCGACTGCCTCATGGGCAATTGATTGGGTCCCTGAGGCTCATACGCCAGGCTCCACTATGGCTAGTGCTTGTGCCTTTGCACAGGTGCCTGTAGGGTGCTCTTGGAGCAGGCATCGCCTTGGCAAAAACTGCTTTGGGTGGTTGTAGTTGTGTTAATGTGGTTCGAGTTGCAAAGCTCGTCTTCCTCATAATGTCGGTGCATTTTCTCAATCTTTTAGAAGCATCGTATAGTCCAGTCTTGGATCATAAAGTTGCATGTTAAGAACGCATTAGTCAATCCTTAGTTGTTGAATGGTATTCTTCATTAGAGTTAGGGTCTAACTCTGAGTCTAAGTTTGGAGAAGATGACTCTTCTGAGGAAGGGCCTAAGGACATTCCTATGTTCGATTGTAGCTTTGTTGGCATTAGTGGTATATCTTTTTTGCTCACTTTAGGGGAGTTAGAACCCTGAGATGTAGAGTTTGCAGCTCCAATGAGTTTAAGTTTGTTCTTCACTCTTCAGAAGATTGCATTGTGTCACATGCTCTAGGGTGCTTTACTATTTTTAGTAAATACTTCAGTAGTAGTTTTTTTTTTTTTTCCTCCTTATCCCTTGTTGTTAGATATAGTTCAGAGTTATGGGATATGTCTGAGGCAATTTGCTCCGAACTCTTTTGTGTACTTTGTAGGGTTTTAGCACTTATACCTTCCTATATCCCAAGATTATTTTAACTCCTTTTCTTGTGGTGTGGAATGTTCTACATGAGGCTGTCTTTCGCTTTTTTTTCTAAGTCGAATTGTAAATTTTTGAATGGGTTATGATATCCTAGAAGGCCTTGGAAGAGTTGTTTTTTTCTTGTGAGTGATGAAGGTTAGGGGGTCCCTCATGTTTGGAGTAGTTCTCCTTCATTAGTACATCTGCGAAGGGTTCATCGCGACCTTCGCAGTGCTTTAAGGAGGTTGGGTTGTTCGCCTCTCCTTTAGACATCACAAATATATTTTCTATTCGTACTCAGTTTACTGTTTGGCTTTTTTCTTTGTTTATGTACTCACTTTTGCATTGTTGTTTCCTTCTCAGCACTTGTGTTATTTTCTTTGTTTATCCATGTAATGTTGACCTTAACTTGATTTGTTTTCTTTTGTAAAGGAAAAAGATTGTGTGTGGCATCTAAGGGCTTCGTGGAGGCGTTCTAAAGAGCCTCAGCTTCCACCATCTCTTACAGTGCCTCAGTTGATGCAAGCAAAACTTTTGAGCCAATGATATCATGGCTAGCTTTAGGAATTTGCTATTAGGGCTATTTGTCCATAGTCCTCTTGCCCTTTTCATGTTGGTGAGGGCAAGGGATTATCTCACTATATGTTGTGTAGGAACTGTGGTGTCGACTCTCATTTTGATGTGCATGAGATCACATTCAGCATCGATAGTCCTCAAAGTGGAGTCAGTAAGTACAACCAAGAGAAACAAGAGATATTCTCCTCTTTGTAGCAGATAGAATTTGTCGTTGGGGATAGCATGAGTAAACGTTTTTCCTACTACATAATATATTCTGCTTATACATTATATTTGCAGTTGTGCATAATCATTTGATTATTTTGTTTACCGTTTTGGGAACAGGTCTTGAACTTAGTTGTGTAGATGTCCCATCAACCACATGGGACTAGGACTATGATAACCAAGATTAAGGAGGAATCTGCGGGACTTGCCTAGAAGCATATTTCGAATAGCAAAGTGTTCATGAAGCTGCTGAATGAGCAATATATTAGGGAGGTGAAGATCGGGAAGAAGCTTTTGGAGTCTTCTATGAGGAAAACGCTTGTGTCTACTATGTGCGATGAGGTGGTGATGGAGTTTAAGGACTCTAATGAGTTATTTAAGGTAGTTGAAGCAGAGGCCACCATGATGTGTGAGCAGACTATCCAAGATTATCGATGCGTGCTCAATGAGATTGGGTGGTACCATACAAAGGACTTAATATTACTTGACCCTAATATCCCTATTATTCTCTCTAATGGGGTGGTTAGAGGATTGTCAAAGGCTAGCATTAGGGCCATGCTGAGTATCTATTTATTATGGCTCCACAAATTGCCGAGTAGGATTTAGACTAACACTTAGTTGTTTCTTTTTTCTTTTTATTGAGGACTACTTTACATTTGTTTCCTTCCGTAGTATGATGGTTAGTTTTTCTTTTAATGGCCAAGTGTTGGCTAGACATAGCTTGATGTTTGCATAATTTGATGCTATTAAGCTTTCATCTTTGTTATGGATATATAAGCAGTTTTTGCGCTCCTTTTCATAATTGACTATTTAGATATTCACATGGTTTATGTTTTAATTTATATTTTTATGTTGTTTGCACTCTATTGAGTTTCTGTACTTCTTTGCGTTTTATCTTATCTCCGAACATTGTTGTAGTAACAAGTGGTTTTAAGCTCCCCTTAGGATTTTTGCAAAATACTTAATCTTAATGAGCCCTTTAGGGGTTGTAGCGCCTCGTCTGATTGGTACCTATTTCAAACCAAGGTACTAGTCCTATCAAACTCAAAAATTTAGAACAACATATGTATCTTCAAATTTTTCAATTTAAATAATTCCTTGACAACCAAAGATGATGAGAAAATATCAGATCGATTAGCTTAAATGCTTTGTCAACTATTCATGCTGTAAAATTTTAAGGCAAACCTGAGTTTTCATAATTTACAATCATCCAAAGGCTCATAATTTTAAGCTACACGCCTACATCAACCTAATGACGCACTCATTATTTAAGTTACAAACATAATATATCATATCTTTATCATTTACATATACCTTGACAACGTTATCTATACTATGTATACTGTGACCCACATCTATGGTGCCTTCTATTTCTTCAATTTGGGGTGAAGAATAAAAATAACAGTAAAAGAGGTTTAATACCCCTAAAATTTGGTATTTTGAAAAAACAAGGATTTAGAAATCAAGATATCAGTAGGTAGGATTTTAGGGCCCGAAAATTAATAAAAAGGACTTAATTGTATGAAAATTGGAATGTTTGGGGTCAATTTGTAATTTGAAAAAACTTGATTGTACAACATTTGAAAAGCTTTGTGGGTGAAAACAAGAATATTTTAGGTCAAATAGGTTAATGTAAGGCACTCACTAAGTCAAAGGGCTGAATTGAAGAGGCTCAAAACCTTGAAAGACTTAATTGGAAGCTGGACATAAGTTTTGGGGATCAATTTTGGATTTTAGAAAGTAGGGTTCTATATATATCATTTTCACCCCAGATTTCTTCATTTCTTCTCCATGTACTCACCTTCAACCTTCTCCAATGACAAAAGTGGATTTTTGGGCGGTGGAGTTGGTAGAGCTCAGCTCAAGGAAACCTTGTAGCCTCTAATTGAGTTTTGGTCTGACGCTGGCGACGGAATTTGGAGAAAATAGCGACAGCGGATATGGTCGCACTGTGGTGTTTTCTAGAGAATTGAGGGCTTTCCCGAAAGTGAACCGTGAAATTGATTAGGGCATTGGGTTGCTCTCACTGAAAGCATAGATTGGTAGTTGTGATGACTATCTATAGCGGCGGCGGACGGCGCTGGAGCAGCGGCAGAGCTAGGATAGTCTGTTTAGCTCATCGTGACGATTGTGGCGATAAAGTTGGTTTGTGATTTTGGAGCTTCGCTAAGAAAATCTTGGGTTAAAGAATTGGATTAGGGATTATAAATATACATACATACATACATACATACATACATACATACATACATGTTGTATCATTTTATCTCATAAACCTTGTATTGTGACACATGCAGATATGAATTATGATATGAAACCAAGATTCGGAACATGCATGTACCATTATAAGTTTAGAGAACTCGAATTTGTATTAACATGTTATAATTTTGGGTTATTTGAGTTTATTAGTAGATTAAAACCCTAATTTTGTGGATTTGGAACCTAAAAATAAAGTTGGGATTATTAAGGAATAATTGGATTGTTATTATTTTAGTATACTGTGGCAAGATCAACTGGAGGACTAAGGACCTAATATTATTCTTTTATCGAGATTGATGTGATTAACACGTTTCATATCGATAGTACTGATTAAACCCTAAAACTGTTGTATTAACCAAGCAATTAGTGATTTTATACTGTTAATGGTATAATTGTAATTATTAAGGATTATTAGAGTTGAATGGGGATTTTGATTGTAAACATATTCCTTTGGATTAGGTGACGTGGAAATGGGTCCCGCTGATCAGTAGACAGCTGACTGCGGTTGCATTTTTTGAGGCTACGGAGGTGAGGACCTGCCAATCTGGCACTTAAATACGCCTATATGTTATTGTGATAAACCCATGTGAGGGTTTCTGTTTCTATATTGTACCATTTCCCATTTTGTTGAAATCTGAGAAATGTTTGAGATCTCGATTGTTATCTATTATCTTATGTGTACACCCCTGTGAGGGTTATTACTTGTTATTGATTCTGAATCCTAACTGTTCTAGCGCTCAGAACTTTTATCTGTTATTTGTATTGCCTAGAACATCTGTCTGTTATCTATCCGTTCTGTTATCTAATTATCTGTTATCTATCCGTTGTATTATTGGACTATCTATCATCTGACTATTATGTTATCTAATTGTCCTGTTAACTGTTATAGTTCTATACTATTAACCATTGCCTTGTCAGCACACTTGTTTATTCATTCAGTTACTATTCTATTATATATTTATCTTATAGCACTTTTGCCCTGTACCAAGCCGTCATGCTTGGGTAAGTTATGTACCAAGCTGTTATGCCTGGGTAAGTTTGTCCCAGTAGTTAGACTTGGGTAAGTTTGTATCAGGCTGTCACGCTTGGGTAAGTTTAATTTGAGCCGTCATGATTGGGTAACTTATGTACCAAACTGTCATGCTTGAGCAAGTTTGTACTAGCCATCGGGCTTGGTAAGTTTGTACTAGGCTATCACGCTTGGGTAAGTTCAGTTTGACTAGAATAAGGAACATCTATTGTACATGTCTTGTTACGATCTGTTGAATTGTAATCCGATACATCTGTAATCCGATCTTGACTGCCTGTAATCTTATCTATTTGTAATTTGATTTTGATTGTAATCTCTTGATATGTTTTTGCTCTAACTGTTAATTATGATCTGTTGAATTGATTCTTCCTCGACAAATCCCGATTGCTTATTATTATGAATATCCCTTATTACGTACTTTGGACTTACCCCCTGTATTTCTTTGATTTTCTCAAACAAGGTTATGTGATGATCTTGAACTCTAGGCTTGGATCGGCAAACATATTTTGTAATAGAAAATCATTTGTATATGCTTATGGGTACTCTTGGACATTTTGTATACCTTAGAGATATGGTGATATGTTAGGTCTAAATTTAACATCTACAGGGTGTGTATATATTATGTTGAGTAGTATGGGATTAGTTATAGTTTGTATATAATACATTTGTTGAGGCTTGCTTAAGATGAAATCCGCTACTATTTCTGATGATAGAACAGGTGTTTGTAATTATTATGGATTCAATCGTATGTTAAATTCTATACTTATTGATGTTGTGATATGACATGATGAAATTAAGGTTCGTAGTATGTATGAAATGATGAATGATGGGATCTGTCATGGCATGTAAATTGTACTTTTGTTAAGGTTTGTTTAGGTTGAAGCTCGTTGCTATCTCTGATAATTTTGTAAAAAAAATTTGATAGGTCTAATGCTTGCATTATAAGTTAAGATTTAGCACTAAACTGGGTGGCTTCCCAACTTGTGGGTTATCCCAAGAGATGGTGCTATAAATGTGGTATCAAAGCTTAGGTTTGTTGATAACCTAGGTATTTGGGTATGATTGGGATTCATGATTGACCTTTTGTTTAGGTTAGTTTGAGTATGAATTTTAGGTATATTTATGTATTGGGAAGTTTATGTGTGATTCGAGGATTAAGATGAATATGATCAGTTGATATTAGTAAGACAAGTTTATATATTACTGGATGTCTAAGGGATCTTGTCATATATCGTAGAATGATTAAGACTTGTATATTTATGAGTTTGGTTTACTTTCATCTAATTCTTTTTCTTCTTTTATTTTGGAAGTTTAGAGGAGTTAGAGTTGATGGCATTTTAAGGAAGTTTCGGTGTACCCGCTTTGCGTAGAAGAATTAGATGACGAGGAAGACCTCTTGGGCGACGAGCCATTGACTGATGAGCTCCAAGAAGAGAGGCACCTGCTTACTCTCAAGCCATGCAAGAATAAGAGGTTCCGTAAACCCCTTCAGTGGCTTAGCCCACAGACCCTTTGGATTAAAAGAGATCGAGATTTAGGCCAGAGTCTCAACAATTGGGTGGTGGAGCATGAGTTGTTAATGAGATGGCTGAAGATTGGGCATTGGAACGATTACTTTACCTTCAGCCCCCAAAGTTTTTTGGAGAATCGGATCACCGAATAGTGGATAGATAACTTATAAGTCATATTCGAGACCCTGCGCTACCCAGATGAACAGAAAGTATGGTTTGCTACGTTCCTCCTAGTGGGATCTGCGAGGAGCTGGTGGAAAATGATTGACCATAGATAAACTGCTACAGAGACCTACAGGACGTGGGATAACTTTACCAAGGAGTTCATAGACAAATTCAAACAGTCAAGAGAATGGGAATTCATGAATTTAACTCAAGGAAAGTAGTCCATCAGCTAGTATAAGGCAACTTTTAGCCGAGTTATACAATATGCACCCTATATCCTGGATGATGAGAGTCCATAGATTCAACAATTTGTATAAGGGCTATAGCCAGAGCTCAAACAAGGTTTGGCCATTTTCGATTTACCAAATTTCAACTTGGCAGTGAGCAAGGCACTGCAACTTAGAGCTGCAGGAGATGCAAAAAATTAAGGATAGGAGTCAAAAGGAAAATATGCAACTCAGTGGGTAAGGTGATACCAAAAGAAAGCAACCGAGACTTTATGTTGAAAGTAATACCCAACAAGCTCCTCAGTTTGACGATATGGCAAATTTAGCTCAAGAGAGACCACAGAAGCAATGTGGATTCTGTGGATCGCATACCCATAAGGAGCCAAATTGTTGGAGAAAGCATGGCAGATGCATAGGTTGTGGAAGTGACTGACATTTCTTAAAAGATTGCTCCAGAATGAGAGACCCAACATCTGTAGGGAAAGGAAAACAAGTAGCAGGAGCTAGTGGGGGACATAATGTATGAGCTTGAGCCTATACCCTGATAGGAGAAGAGGTACTGGATCTTAATGAGGTGACAGAAGGTATAGTTTCTATTTTTGAAATATATGATAATGCCTTATATGATCCTAGTATTTTACATTCCTTCATACCTGTCGTATTTTCTCGAACTAAATATGCAATCCGAGACTATGGTTTATTAGAAAGAAGTTCAAACACCCTTAGAAATAGGATTAATAATAGATACCATGTATCAAAATTCGCCCAAATGACGATTATATCCAGCCAACCTCATATAGATGCCTATCCAAGAGTATGATGTGATACTCGGAACGAATTGGCTATATAGTCATCAGGAACAAGTGAATTGTTGCACCAAATGCATCATTCTTGAATATGAGATACCAATACCAACACGATCTTCTGCAGATAACGCTTCCCAATGCCAGTTATATCTGCACTAGAGACTAGATAGATTTTGAGAGAAGGCAGGCGAGAATTCTTGGTGTATCTTATCAACAAACCCCAAGGTACAGTTTAAAATTGAGGAAATAGAAGTGGGGGCTAAATACTCAAAAGTTTTCCCAAAAGAAGTGAGCTTATTACCCCTCACCCCACGAAGAAGAACTATATGACCTTCTACGGGGACAAAAATCTTCTCAAAGTTGAAAGTTGAAGCAAGGGTACTACCAGCTGAAGGCCAGAAAAGACCACATAAAGCAATTACGCATGGTTCTCAGAACCTTGAGAGAGCATTAGTTGTATGCAAAATTTAGCAAGTGCAGACATTGAGTACAGATATGGCTTTTCTTGGGCATATCATATCCCAAGATGAGGTAGAGGTTGATCCCTTCAAGAAAAAGGTGGTAGTCAACTAGAAGAGACCAAAAAACACGATAGAAATTCATAATTTTCTAAGTTTTGCCGGCTATTAATGACGATTTGCGGAGAACTTTTTCAAAATAGCTGACATGTTGACTAAATTAACTCAGAAAGGTTAACCACTTGACTAAAATGAGGATCTAAATATGAGACAGTGCTAATGGATGGAAATTCTAGAAGACTACAATTCTTCCATCGTCTATCACCCGAAAAGGCAAATGTAGTGGCCAATGCCTCGATCCGAAGGGCTGGAATAGCTCACTTACTGGAAGCAAAAGCATCAAAAAGCCTAAGAATGGGTTCTGTGTTACAATTAATGCAATGAGTAGGATTGCAGAGATCAGTGTAGTCCGAATTACAAGACGAAATGCGATGAGCCCCAAGCCTAATATATGGATGTTAAAACTAAAGGAAAGGTTGGAAGTTCTAAAGAGTGTGAGTTTAATACCAACAACCAAGGTATTCTTTTGTTCTATAAAAGAGATACGTATGCTGGAAGAAATGAAGAAGAGATTGTTGGATAAGGCACACAAGTCAAGATACACAATGTATCTAAGATGTACGAAGATGCATTGGGACTTGAGAAGCAAGTCTAGCATAATGTAATGAAAAGAGAGGATGTAGATTGACTAACAGAATATACTTATTTTATGCCAGTCAGAACAGTACTCAGATGAGAATCTGGGGACCAAATTCTTTTAAGGAGTGGGTATGTAAGATATAGGTTGGTAAGATTTTAGGGCCCGAAAAATTAATAAAAATGACTTAATTGCATGAAGATTGGAAGTTTTGGGGCTAATTTGTAATTTAAAGAAACTTGATTGTACAATATTTTAAAAGTTTTGTGGGCTAAATAAGAATATTTTAGGTCAAATAGGTTAATGTAAGGCACCCACTAAGTCCAGGGACTGAATTGAAGAGGCTCAAAATCTTGGAGGACTTAATTGGAAGCTAGACAGAATTTTGGGGGGTCAATTTTGGGTTTCAGAAAGTTATATATATCATTTTCACCCCAAATTTCTTCATTTCTTCTCCATGCACCTATCTTTAACCTTTTCCGATGACAAAAGAAGATTTCTGGGCAGTGGAGTTGGTAGAGCTCAGCTCAAGGAACAACCATGTAGCCTCTAATTGAGTTTTGGTTTGATGCCGGCGATGGAATTTGAGGAAAACGACGACAAATGTGGTGGCGCTGTAGTGTTTTTTAGACAATTGAGGGCCGTCCTGGTGGCGAACCATGAAATTGATTGGGGTATTGGGTTGCTCTCACTAAAAGGCATCGATTGGTGGTGGTGACTACCTCCGATGGCGACGCAGTGGCAGTGGAGCTAGGACAATCTGTTTAGCTTATCGCGACGATCATAGCGGTGTAGTTGGTTTGTGATTTTGGAGCTTCGCTAAGAAAATCTCGGGTAAAAAAATTGGATTGGAGATTATAGATATATATGCATACATATATGTTGTATCATTTTATCTCATAAACCTTGTATTGTGACACATGCGGATATGAATTATGATATGGAACCAAGATTCAGAACATGCATGTACCATTATAAGTTTAGAGAACTCAAATTTGTATTATCATGTTATAATTTTGGGTTATTTGAGTTTATTAGCGGATTAAAACCCTAATTTTGTGGATTTGGAACCCAAGAATAAAATTAGGATTATTAAGGAATAATTGGATTGTTATTATTTTAGTATATTATGGCAAGATCAACTAAAGGACTATGGATCTGATTTATTCTTTTATCGAGATTGGTGAGATTAGCACGTTTCTTACCAATAGTATCAATTGAACCCTAAAACTACCGTATTAACGGAGCAATTAGTGATTTTAGACTGTTAATGGTATCATTGTAATTATTAAGAATTATTATAGTTGAATGGGGATTTTGACTGTGAACCTGTTATTTTGGATTAGGTGATGTGGAAGTAGGTCTCGTTGATCAGTAGACAGCTGACTGTGGTTGCATTTTTTGAGGCTATGGAGGGGAGGTTCTGCCAATATGACACTTGAATACACCTATATGTTATTGTGATAAACCCCTGTGAGAATTCTTGTTTCTATATTGTACTATATCCCATTTTGTTGAAATCTGAGAAATGCTTGAGATCTCGGTTGTTATCTATTATTTGATGTGTAACACCCCTGTGAGGGTTATCGCTTGTTATGGATTCTAAATCATGTCTGTTCTGGCGCCCAGAACTCTTGTCTGTTATTTGTATCGCTTAGAACATCTGTTATCTAATCATTTTATTATCTGGTTGTCTGTTATCCGTTCGTTCTATTATCTGACTATCTTTCATCCGACCGTTCTATTATCTGACTATCCTGTTAACTGTACCTGTTTTGTGCTGTTAATCGTTGCCTTGCTGACATACTTGTTTATTCGTTCAGTTACTGTTCTGTTATCTGTTTATCTTACAGCACTTTTGCCCTATACCAAGCCGTCATGCTTGGGTAAGTTATGTACCTAGCTGCCATGCCTAGGTAAGTTTGTACCAGCCATTAGGCTTAGGTAAGTTTGTACAAGGCTATCGTGCTTGGGTAAGTTTAGTTTGAGCTGTCATGATTGGGTAAGTTATGTACCAAGTTGTCATGCCTGGGTAAGTTTGTAACAGCCGTTGGGCTTGGGTAAGTTTGTACCAGGTTATCACACTTGGGTAAGTTCAGTTTGACTGGAATAAGAAACATTTATTATACATGTCCTGTTATGATTTGTTAAATTGTAATCTAATATGTCTGTAATCCAATCCTGACTGCCTGTAATCTGATCTGTTTGTAATCTGATTCTGACTGTAATCTCTTGATATATTTTTGCTCTGACTGTTAATTATGATCGTTAAGTTGATTCTTCTTCGACAGATCCCGATTGCTTATTATTACGAATATCCCTTATTAAGTACTTTGGGCTTACCCCTTGTATTTCTTTGATTTTCTCAGACATGGTTATGTGATGATCTTAAACTCTAGGCTTGGATCGGCAAACACATTTTGTAATAGAATAATATTTGTATATGCTTATGGGTACTCTTAGATATTTTGTGTACCCTAGAGATGTGGTGATATGTTGGGTCTGAATTTAACATCTGCAGGGTGTGTATATATTATGTTGAGTAGTATGGGATCAGTTATGGTTTGTATATAATACTTTTGTTGAGGTTTGCTTAAGATGAAATCTGATGTTGTTTCTGATAATAGAATAGGTGTTTGTAACTATTATGGGTTCAATCGTATGTTAAATTTTAAACTCAGTGATGTTGTGATATGATAGGATGAAATTAAGGTTTGTAGTATGTATGAAATGATGAATGATGGGATCTGTCATGGCATGTAAATTGTACTTTTGTTAAAGTTTGTTTAGGTTGAAGCTTGTTTCTATCTCTGATAATTTTGAAAAAAAATTCTGATGGGCCTAATGCTTGTATTATGAGCTAAGATTTAAGACTGAACGGGGTGGCATCCTGCTTATGGGCCATCTTGAGAATGGGTGCTACAAGAAGGTAAGTTCGAATAACTTAATGACGTAAACATCATAATGCATGATTAGAAAAAAATTGATCTAAATATATATATACACACATAAAGAATGTTGGCTTGAATGTGGACTACGAGTAATGCATATCGATGCAAGATTATAAAATTGAACTCTTAAGTAGCAATTAGTTTACATTGAAATATCAAAAGTTTAAACCTCATATCTTAATGTTAAGGTCATGAAGATCTTTTGAAATCTATAGAGGGTATCATTTTCACATAAAGTAATAAATCCAAAATGTTTGCATAATAAGTGTGAAGCCAAATCTAAATCGATATTTTATATATAACAAATTATTTGATATGTCTCGACACAATCCCAAACTAGCAAAGAGACATCTCGAATCTTAGTGCTTTCTTTGTAGTGAACTCTCAAATTTTAGGACTCGAGAATCAAATCAATTTCATAAAATTAGTTATACAAGAACATTTCAAGAAATGCCTTAAGTTTCAAAATTTAGGAATCACATCAGTTTCACAGCTATAACAAATCTTTTGATGGAAAATGTTAGCTTTTAAAATTCAGGAATCCGATGAGTTCTACAGAATTGACTATACCAAAATATTCCATAGAACTAATTGTTGGATGGTCTCCAACCTTATAACTCCCAACAATCTATATACCAGTACCTTATATCTTAATGCCAAGTGGCCAACTCAGTCAACAACTATTACAATACAAATTAGTAAACCTAATCCTCGATGATTAAGATTCAAGCAACATCCAACCTTCAATTACCCCGAAGTCAGGATCATAAACCAAATAGGTCCAAGCAGGTAGACCAACTTTCAACGACTTAATCCGGTCCTATTCACCTTTCTGAACTAGTCTAAAGGGCCCAAAAATTCCCAAGGGCATCTTCAAGGTTGATATAACATGAACAAGAAGAGAGTCCGAACAGCCAACATGAATTTTATACCACAATTGCCATGTGAAATAGAATAATTATAAAATTATCTATAGAACCATTATAAAATAAATAACAGGCCGGTCAAATAATTAGTAATGGCCAATAAGCAAGATGGCTAACAAAGGATTTGGTGGAAGGAATAATCCACTACTGAAGTAACTACTAAATACTATGAAGTCCCCTGGAGTAAGTATCACCATATGGTCCTTCAATGAAGGAAGAATAAACTCGTATTTATCAAAAACACAAACCCTATGCCTCAAAATTTCTAACTCTTCAAATGAAAGCAAACAAGAAATTTTTCGCAACTTTAACAAAACTACTATAAATGCCACCAGAATCTTTAGACCCTTTCTTGAAAAAACCCTCTACTCTAACTCGAAGCCGAATCTAATGTAGACATCATCTTACGAACCAGAGGATGGCTAACTCTTGAGACATGATTTCATGAACTATCTCTAGGTCGGACGATGTGCTAAAAGAAATTCTCACGAATGCGAAAATCATGGCTCCACTACAAGGAGGATGGCCCGCACAAACTTTAACAAATTTGGACTCACCACAACTACCCAAGGCGGCACTCGCTTTAACAAAAACATGCGCAGAAAATTCCTTATTTGCACAGGTCATTGGCACAGCGCAAGCCCAACTTGCCATGCCTTTGTAGGACCCCTCCTTAGCTCTTTAGCGGTAGCTCTCCCGCTGCCACCCTCTATCATTTCTATAGGCTTTGATTTACTTTGGGACTCTAACTCAAATGGGGTCCTACTTCTAGACATCCCGCTCTCAAGACACAACATAATTTAATTTGATAAACCTCAAAAATTTTATCAACTTTAAGGAGTTGAGTAAAAATTCATGAAAAATGAAACAAAGTAAAAAGGAAGAAAAAGAGAAATAGACTATTAGAGAAGTTACCTTGAGAACTCATCTTAGTACGACCCATAAAAGCCCCTTCTCCTATATCCAAACCTTGCTAAGATTTTGCTAAGTTCTTAAATGAATAAACAGCAGTTGGATAAACACTCACTAAAAACTTACCAGACTTTTAGATTGGAAGAACCTCAACTTAGATGAAAGTTGAGTTAATTCAAATTTCTACACAAAATACAAATAACAAAAATTAATTGTTTACTTTATTAAAATTTAATCAAATAAATTAAGACAAAGTAAAAATTAAAATCTGACTTTATATTATGTTTTCAACATGAAAATAAATTTTTTAAATTAAAAATAAGGGAGCTTGATGATATTGCAAATCAAGTCCCTAAGTGTAAAAGGTAAAAATGAACTAAAAAGGCCCAATAAATTAAATAATAAAGGAATAAAAAGGCTAGAGAGCCCAATTAACTAAATACATAACGATGAGCATCTAAAAATTAGTAGGTTGAAGCCACTAAGGAAAAAATATTACAAATACTAAGTCCCAAATTTAAAAAAAAAAGAGCACAAAAATCATTTGCAAAAATTCAAGAGTTTGACTCTCTGCTTTGCATTCTAGAGAAAAGAAAAAAAACTTAAAAAAATTCGCTAACTCCTACCATAACAGTTCCTTATTGCTCTGGGTAAGGTGCGACCTTACCAAAATAGTGCCAAGCTTCCTCAGGAATTCCTATGACCCACCTCAGCCACAAGCAGCTTCTGTTGTGTGCTGGAGGGATTAGGCCATTGGGGGCTTGGGGTTCGACCAGCTAGGCCGCTGCTGCCTAGTGAAGTCCTTCGCACACTCAAATCAAGTTGGATCCAATTAATAGTAACAATAATAGTGGCAGTGTCAGTAACAGTAATCAGTTGATCATCGAATTTAATTGCTAGTCTAAAAGCATTAAAACATAAAGTGCATGTTTTCTTATATCGGGAAACAAAATAAATCATTTTTGTGCGCAGTGGAATACAGTCATATCATGCATTACTATACATATATCCTTCTGGGTTTTGAAAAGTAAAATTATATAGTGGTTATAGGTTTAGGCACTCACATTCAGGATCAATCCTAGAAGTCAATCACCTATCCTAGTGTCAATCAAGTCAATTGTTGAGTCACCTGATTCATTTAATAAATATATCGATAATTGATTTAGAAGATTAGCAAGACAAAGGTCACTTAGAACCAGTGTTTGAAAAATCAGACTGTTCATTGAACTAAAAAATTTATCGGTTCACGGTTCAACTGTTGGTCGGACCGTAATTGAACCGCGACTAAACCGTGACATCATAATTATGAAATATATATATATATTTATATTATATATATTACTTAAAATTTAATAAAATACTAAAATATAAAACATAAAGTGCTTAAATGATATTGTCTAGCATTACAATCCAAATTTCACAATTCATATTATAAATGATCACAACAATTTAAATATATCAAGTCCAAAGTTTAAAGTTGAGAGTGTGTAAGTTTAGAGTTAAACTAAGGCATTTTTTTACTTTTAGATAGCTTGTGAAGTGTACCTTAACCTTCAAACTTTGTACTTAGACCAAAAAAATTATTAAAAAAATAATAATTTTATTAAAAATTAAATGAAAAAATCACTCCGGTTCATCGGTTCACGGTCCAACCGGCCGGTCTGAATGGTTTTTACAAAATATGGCATTTTCTTCATTTTTTTCAATTTTTTGAGAAAATCGAACCGATTTGCCGGCCGATCTGGTCCGGTCCGGTTTTTTAAACAGTGCTTAGAACTAGCATTATGAGTGTCATAAGCATGTATTACCTTAAAACCAATAATCCTAATTAGTGGTAAAATGATTTACTAATTTCCTTTTTTTTTCTACAAACATGGCACATACCCTATAATTGAGTCTTAGATAAAATATAAATGCTCAAGTAACATTGTATTAAGCATCCAACATCTCAATAATACAAAACATCTAACTCGTCTTACTTTTAATACTTTAGCTAGTGGCTAACATTAACAATACAAGCTTATGTGCTAATTCCACTTCATGAGATAACTAATATCAAAATTGATTTACCAATCAAAGAATCATCCTCTAATTCCAATTCCTAGATATGATGATTTACAAAACCGCTTGGATGGTATCACACATATCTCATGGTCCCACTATCCATTAATTGATTCCAACAAAAAATTTCCTTCTAATTTGGTAATCAAAGCCATCATAATTAGAGATACATCCTTAAAATATTATTAAATATTATCTTGGTGCATATAATTAAAATTGGCTTAACATTTATGGGGAGTAACTTCACGGCTTATACCCTTAGATACAACCGAAATGCATGGGCTGCTAAGAAACACTAGGTGTGCTATTTCAATCATGAGTCTTACCTTTTTCTTTAACCATTCTTCATTTTCTGGAAACTTACTTTGCCACCTAGAATTCAAAAACTAACATGCTTTTTGTGACCATCACTCTTAATCTTAATTGGGTTAATCTAAAATTACTAAACATATAGAGTATTAGATGGAATCACACTTTGGCAGAATAATGAAATGCTAATGATGAGGCATAAGATCCTAGGAAGCAGTAAGTAACTTAACAAAGTCCAATCCCCCAGAATCCTCCTTATGCAGGGCAGTGGGCACATGAATATGTTGATATAACTGATGAGGCTTGTTCCCCTGCTTTGCCGCCGCTTATATCTCCCATAACCTACTTGATTATTTAGCAGAGATCCAAAATAAATTCCAAGCAACAACCAAACCACTGCCTGCACTGAAATTCACTGTCGGATTATACCTCCACACCAAATCGACACTCAAATCACTTGCCAACATACAAAAGCCTAGCATCAGGTCCCACCAAATTCAACATATCACTAGATACCAACCTATCGTACAACAAGAGATCAGCACTGCCTATCGCTCGTAATGCTTTTAGCGTCAGCAACTACGAGTTCTCGGGCCATGTACCTACCAAGATCACATTTTCAAGCCTAATTTTCTGAACCCTACTTTCATTTTCTCTCTTTTCTCTCAAAATTTCAAGCAGTTCCCTTAACTCTGAAAGCTGCGAAGCTATATCACATTCCCTAATAATTTTCTTGATCGGGGGTGTGGGCACGAGGATGAGGAATGAAGCAGTTGTTGGTCCTTGTGCAGCCAGCTCTCTCTTTGGTACCTCTTAATTGAATGCTTTTCTATGAAAGATGATGTCTTTTGTGAATTTGCTACACATTGGATGGCAAAAATTGGTTTGAGGCCAAAAGATTTGGTTTTTCTTGATTGAATTGCTACTGCAGAAGAAGATGGGACTCTACTTACAAGGGTCATGGGAATGAAAAGTATTTGGCTCTCTACAGAGACAAAGCTTTACACCTTTTTTATTCTTTTTTATTTGTGAGACTAGGGTTTTGAATTATAGGGACTATTTGTATAGGAGAAGTATTATACTTCAACTAAAACTCTAGTTATTTATCAACTAGAACTAGGATAATCCTATAATAAATCTGATATCTTTATTATTATTTCCTAAGGTCTCAATTATGAATTCATAATAACAATATAATATTAGTATAAGAAAATTATAACTTATTTTTTCTAAAATTTAAATATCTAATATATATATATATCATCTTCTAATTGATATAACAAATAATAAATAAAATTAAAAGAAATTAAGAGTAAACATAGGATAAAATAATTAAGAAATTCTAAGTCTTTACAAGTAATCAATTAAATATGAAATGAAAAATTATGAGGCCTTACAGATTACATTTGAATTTCAATTAAATTGTTATTTATCTAAATAATTCTTGAATGTTTTTTGCATGAAGATAAATAATCAAAACCATTATGAGGTGGTTGGTCCAAGGAACATCAAATTGGCCTAAGAAATATTAAGTTGGCCTAAGACATGCCAAATTGACCCTAAAGTACCCAAAAATACCCAGAAAATTCCTAAAATATCCTTACTAAATGGAGATTATGCATTCTTGAGATAGGTCAAACCTGGGTCATCGACCTAACACGAGGCAATCTTGATCGTCCATCTCTATTGAAAAGAAGTGCACAGATTTTGCCATGTCATTTGCCACAATTTGGTAGTTGACACAAGTATAAATGCCCTCTTTCGCTCCACTTGAAAGGTATGGTCACATTAGGTACTCTCATGTATTCTTTTTTATTGCTTTCTTCACCTCTTCAGCTAAAGTATATTGACTTGAGCATTGGTGTAGTTAACACAAGTATAAATACCCTCTTTCGCGCCACTTGAAAGGTATGGTCACAATATGCACTCTCATATATTCTTTTTTATTTCTTTCTTCACCTCTTCAGCTACAGTATATTGACTTGAGCATTGGTAGGTTTTTGCTTAAATACCTTCTAGTGACCCATAATGACTTTTTGTTGCTTTTAGGTTCTTAGATTTGAGGGCATTTAGAGGACATGTGACTCCAACTAACTTAGAACTCGAAGAATCACTCTCGACCCCATATCATTTGACACTTTCTTTGAAAAACTTTCTTTCTAGTCTTTGAGCCTATTTATCACCTCACACTATGGAAAGCACTCCAGAGGAATAATAGTGCACTCCAGCATAATAACATTGAACATGTCGACTTACTACTAATGACCCTTTCTATTCCCACAGTGAGCTCAAGCGGCCATCTCATACAAATATATTTATTGACTTCAAGAAGATGATGGAAGAACATCAAGCCAAGGTCCCCTCTTTTTCATTTGTAAGATTGCTAACCCAAAAGGCACCTAGTCCCATATGACCAAGGCAACTCTTTCAGATAGAGCCATTACAGCCCTAAGTTAGAAAATAGACAAGAGCGGGTCGAAGAGTCGAAAGAAATCATAGGTAGGTTCCTTGACCTTGACCTTGTGATCTCATGGTGGCAAAAGGTGGAACAAAGTCTTTAAAGTTCACCATTCATTGAGGTCACAGTGAGATTGATGACCTCAACAAGCAAGTGGAATAACTTAGTAGAAGGTTAGATGAGATGAAAAGACGAGCTTCCAGACAGTCATACTTGAAAAAAAAAAAATCATTGTTTGATGAGGAGATACTTACTGAGGGCTTATCACTATGGTATTAGATACCAACCTCTCGATGTATGAAATGAGTAAGGACCCACAAGAGCACCTTACCTCCTTTAAAAATATCATGCAGTTACATGGACAAATTAACGCCATGAATAATAGGATCTTTATTACAATGCTGTAAAATCAGGCACAATAATGGTTCACCTTATTATTAGTAAAGTCAATCTTTTTTCATGATCAGTTGCGCAAGAAATTTATGCACTTTGCCAACAAGAAAAAGGTAAAAACATTATCTACCTATTTTTTTCACTATTCATCAGGGAAAAAGTGAAATGCTCAAAACATTCATCAATAGGTTCAGTAATAATGTATTAGAAGTGCATGACCTCTAAGCAGACATGTGTAGGAATAGTACCCTGCAACCAATTAGATTGGCAAGTAAACAATTTCACTTGTGAGACAATCTTGATTGAATGATATTAATATTTCAATTGTCATCTTCATCTTATGCTTATTTTACTTCACTAGCATTTGGTTGAAGCTTTAGATCACACGAGACTATAGGACTTGGTCACACACGTGATGGTGATCATGAAATAAGTCTTACACGATCGTGATTTTAAAATATTCCAAAGTTATAGAATATTATGAGACAGGACATCTAAGATTTGGATAGACTTGCACTAACGATGCATAAATCTAAAGGGTTAGATATTGCTTTGTTTCATGAGCAATCCATGTTAGACATAGTGTATGTTAGTGGGTGTTTGTTAAAGAACAAATTTACTGAAGGCCTACCCAGAGAATCCACTAGATAGTCATAATGGCAAGTCCTCCAGCTTATGGTAATACATATAATTAGTCCTTTGACTTGAGGATCCATGACAAACTTGTATTTAGATTCTCATGCTTTTACTATTCTTTGACCACTTTGCAGGTCATACGGGTTGAGTTTGGGTATGAGCTATTCGAGCATGCAGAATTGTGAGATCCAAGATGGAATCCATCTCCTTGTCGTTGTGAAAGGCGAGTGCATCTCCTATGTATTCTATAATGATCAATTCCACAAAATCCTTGCACAAGGTAGTACGCTAATTTGGAAAAGGAGTTTTCCAAAGATGAGGTCATAAAGGAAAATCGAACATTAGAATAGAAATATAGTTGTCGAGACTATTAAGGAAATGACAAATATCTTGCCCTAGGCCTCTTTTGGGAGATAGGAGATGAAAAGATCGTATTTGCATGGCAAGCATAGAGTTAGAATGGTTCACAAGAGTATATTCATTTCGACCAATTAGTTGGGCTTCATGGGCTTGAGGTTGGACATCGACCATGGAGATTGAGTAGTCTTCAATTAATAGAGATTAATTGAATTGAGTTATTAGTTTAAAGGAGTTTAAACTAATGTGAATATTTCGATATTCAAAATATAACAAGAGTTGTGAGCTCATGTTCAATGAATGGGAGAACCTAATGGGTCACATACAAAATCCTAAAGGAAGTTCTATTTGATGAAGGAAATTTTCTAAAAGTGAAAAAATTTCTAATGACCGATTTTGTGGAGGAAAGCGGTTGGCTAATTTTTGGTCATTTTGACTTGATTGATTTAATTGTTAAATTGATCAAAGTTAATTTAAAGAGTTAAATTAGACCAATTAAGTTAAAGAGTTAATTTAATTGCTGTCATATGGCATTTAATTAGCCAAGTTAACTTAAGGGGTTAGTTAACACCTTCTAGCTTAAGAAGTTAGTTAATTGACTTAAGAAGTTAAGTCAAGACAATTTAATTAAATTCAAAGGTGAATTTAATTAATCTGAAGAATTAATTTTGGAGGGAAATTCAAATGAAGGAGTTCATTTGAGATGTATTTAGAATTTATTTGGATGATATTTCATGAGATGACATGAAGACTCCAAATAAAATTCAAATGCAAGTGAAATTCATATTTCACATGCAACTTGCTTGCTTAGGTGGTGCCTCACCTCATGGGAGGTGTGATGTCAACTAGCATCACACCCTCCTTCCTCTACAAAAAGGGTGTCCGTCTAATGCAACCTAATCCATGCTAGATTCTTTTTTTTCCTCCAAAAGTGTGATACACTCATGTATTGAAGTTTCACACATTTTTCTTTACTTTTCCTCCACTTTTCGGCCTTCATCATCTCTTTATCCCTTGATGTTCCAGCTCACTAAAGATTGATTGGAGCTTGGACTGGGCATGTGGATCATTTCAATAGAGGCTAGACATCTCAATAGCTTTGCTCTGGGAGATCCACTATAGTGGCAGAAACTTTTAAGGCATTTTTTAAGCACTTGGCGATCTTTTTTTTCTTTTCTTTTTTTTTTGAATTTTTTACTAGATATTCCTCAAGGTGTTGAAGAGGTGCTATCCAAATTTCAGCAAATTTGGAGGTGTTTTGATAAGGTAAACGTTGTCGAATTGCCACTGTGGCAAGAGGAGACAGTTTTGAAGAGTTCAACCTTGTCCTCTTCCTACCTTGGATTTTACGCAATCAAGGTAATTTTCTACAACTAGATCTAAATTGGAAGCATGATTTGATCCGTGGATTAACTGTAGCCAAGTTTAATTTAGCCATTTTTGGCTTTATTAATTGGATCCTTATGCTGCACTTGACTTCAAGTGGTTCAGAAAGATGTTGCTTGTGGCTCTTTTGATGATAAATTGAATTATGCTAATATGTTTTTTATTCATGGATGATTATTTTAAATTTTGATTTATCATTAGATGATGTTATATGTTGATACAACATGTTAAATTTGGCCTTAAGGTGTTTTTGTCATTTATGGATCCAACTGGATTGGAGCTAATTGGAGATTTTTTAAGAATGGTGATTCTTACTTAAAGTTGATTTTTGAAGCATGTTTGAGCACTTAAATTCACATTTTTAAAAGGTGTGCTAGAACTGAAAATTTGTCTATAATGTGTGATTTAGTGTTAAGGAAGTGTCCTTAATTTTTGGTGCACAAAAATTAAGCCAACAACACCTTGACTTGGTCCTAAACCCAAAATAGGGGAGCTATTGCGTGCTAGCCGGGCCTTGGCCGAGCAACAGGCAAGCCTGCCACGCAACAATGCACCTAAGCCAAGCAGCAGTGCCCCATTTAGGTTTTGGGCAAGTTTTGAGGAGTTTTTGGGTTATTTTTGTAATCAAAATTAATCTAAATCATGCTATATAGATGCACAAGTGTTGTGCAAGTTCTCAAAATTATGTTTGACATTTTTTATTACTTCTAAAATCTTGTTCAAGTTAATCTTCAATTTGGTGCAAAAATGAAATGCATAATTGTTGTGCTTATTTTTGCTAATTAATTAATTGTTTATGAGACAAGCATTTAATTGTGGAATTAAATGCCAATTCTTGATTTATTGTTCATTTAATTGTTGAATGGATGATGAATGAATAGGGATGATCATGAGCCTTTAATATTGATTTTATTTATTTCAAGTTGTTGAAAAGGGTTGTATTAAATTAAGGCTTGCATGCCTCTTAATTTTTATCTTGTAAATGTTATGAGAATAGAATCACTAGGAGTGAAGATTTCTTTTCCTATTTAATCAACCCACTTAAAATCAACTAAGTAGTACACCTATAGCTCTAAGTGCACTACTTGATTAAGGTTCATGGTCATCCCACCCTAAGAGCATGCTAGGCGCATTTACTTATTTATACTTGTCATATCCTATTGATGTATGAGATGCATGGTTAGGATATAGAAAACCTAAATAAGAAGATAAAATTGATGATATCTTTGCAAGCAAGAAAATCCCTCCACTTAGAAGAGTTTAAGTGCTTTCAAATATTAAGTCAAATGGATACAAATTTAAAAAAAGTTTTAATTAATTCATACCTTCTACCAATAGTGTGTGGCATGATGATGCTACCACATTTGTGTGATATCTCATGAGTTGTGGGTCACGCTTATGGTGAAAAGCTATGATCATATACTTAACATACAATGCACCTTTGATTTGATGATTTCCATGCATTGTCTCACGAGTTGTGGAATGACATGGTGTGGTTTTGAATCAAAGTTTGATTGGTAGGTCAGACTTAGCACCTAATAGCGTAGATATCGCACGAGTCTTGGGTCTACATGAAAAGTAAGGAAAAATATATTAAGGGTTGCCTAGAGAAAAGTTGCTTACCTTAGGATTGTTTATGGATGTTCCATGAGTCATGGGTCCACCACAATCCTTTTAGGCCTTGATTCTCACTAGAAAATAAGATTTCCCGAATTCTTCTAGGGGTAGATTTTTGAAATCTCAAACAAAATGGCTAAGAATCCACTCAACGCTATTTTGGAGACAAATAAACTCACCAGGCCTAACTTTCGTGATTGGCTTAAAACCTCAAGATTGTTATAGATTCCAAAAAGAGGACTTATGTGCTTACTTAAAGTCTACCGAACACCATTGGCGATGATGCCATTGATGAGGCACGTGAAGCATTCGCCAACTTTGTGAATGATAATCTACAAACAAGATATCTCATGATGGCTTCTATGTCTAATGAGCTCCAAAAGTCTCATGAGCATATGAAAACCGCTCACAAGATCCATTTTGCACTTACAAGAGTTGTATGGTATGCAAACTAGACATGAAAGGTTTTCATTGTCTAAGGAGATCTTTAGGACTAGAATGAATGAGGGCCCGAGTGTTCATGACCATGGCCTAAAGATGATCGATCTCATTGAGAAGCTTCATCAATTAAACGTAGTCATGGACAATGAGCTCTATGTGGATTTGATCCTTTAATTATTGCCTAGCTCCTTTGACTAATTCATTATGAACTTCAACATAACGAAGCAAGAAGTAACGATTAATAAGTTGGTCAATATGTTGGTGACCACCGAGGCGACAACGAAGAAAGATAAGCCTCTTATGCTTGTTTCCTCTTCCAAGTTTAAGAGCCCTAGGGAGCTAAGAAAAGAGGTAAAAGGAAAAAGAGTTCTTCCTCTAAAGGAAAGCAACCCTTAAAAGGTGTGGGGGGAATCAAAAAAAAAAAGAAAGAGGCCAAAGCCGATGCTACTTGTATCTATTATGGCAAGAAAGGCCATTGGAAAAAGAATTGCAAGGAGTACCTTGGCACCCTTGGGAAGGGTATGTACTTTATTGAAGTGCACTTAACTACAAATTCTCCCTCATGGCTATTTGATACCGCATGTGGTTCTCACCTCTGTAATTTGTTACATGGAATGAAAAGAGGAAGGAATCTCAATGAAGGGGATATGATCCTCAACTTAGGCAATGGAGCAAAAGTTGTGGTCATGGTCAAAGGCATTATCAAGTTGAATTAGGGGAACTCCTATATTGTACTTGATCCTTGTTTTTATGTACTCAATCTTGTTAAGAACATTATTTTTATTCCCATATTGGATGATGAAGGATACAATTTTTCTATATCTAATGGGAAGTTGAAAGTATTAAAGAATGGTTCTTTAATTGCACAAAGTACATTAAACAATGGATTGTATATTTTGGATTCTCAACCATCATTATTGCACATTCAACAAAGTAAAAGAAAATTAGATAACAAAGAGGATGCCATTTTGTGGCATGCAAGACTTGGATATATTTCTAAAAATAAGATGAATAAGTTAGAAGCTCTGAAAGCACTAAATGTTAGTGGCATTGAGGATCTTCCTATTTATGAGTCTTGTTTAAAGGGAAAAATAACTAAAGCTCCTTTTGTAGGACAAACAAAGTGAACCACAAGTCATTTGAATTTGATCCATACAGATGTTTGTCGGCCACTAAGAGTTAGTGCGAGATGAGGCTATTCTTAATTCATCACCTTTACCAATGATCATACTCGGTTCGGACATGTGTATCTTATAAAGTACAAGTTTGAGGCCTTTGAAAAATTTAAAGAGTATAGAAATGAAGAAGAAAAGCAAAAAGGATTAAGTATTAAAGCTCTTCGATCAGATTGAGGGGGAGAATACTTAAGTATCGAATTTTTGGATTATCTAAAGGAGAATGGAATTCTCTCTCAATGGACTATACCCGGCACACCCCAACACAATGGAGTAGTTAAGAGGAGAAATCGTACCATGTTGGACATGGTACATTCCATGATGAACTTTTTCAATATGCCTATATCCGTTTGGGGATTCGCCTTAACAACGGCGGCGAGGCTACTAGATGTAGTATCCTCAAGGTTGCTACCAACGACACCACACGAAATGTGGTATAACAAAGCACCTTCTTACTCTTTTCTAAGAGTTTGGGGGTCTCCCGCTTATGTCAAGCGCATAGTGGGAGACAAGTTGGATGCAAGATCCACCTTGTGCAAGTTTGTGGGATACCCAAGAGAGTCTTTGGGTTATTATTTCTATAATCCCTCGGAACAAAAGGTGTTTGTTTTAAGGAACACCACTTTTTTGGAGAAGAAATTTCTATTAGATAGAAATGGCATCGTTGTTGAACTTGACGAAGTTCAAGATGTTCAAGAAAAATTGCTTTTTTAGTCCCACAAAATAGGGGGGTCTACAAGAATAATCCTTCGATTTACAAGAATTTTAAAAACATCCCAAAAATAAATAAAAAAAATGGTGAAATTGGTCCCAAAATTCTATTTCTGTTAAAAATTTAATGGGGTTGGTCTATGTCCAGCATGTGATCATTATGCAGCTTTTTTGAAGGGAATATCACGTGCAAAGTTGCTTTTCAATCTCACAAGATAAGAAAGTCTATAAAAATGAGCATTACATTACAAAAAACTAAAAATTATACGAATATTTAAAAATAAGAAATTATAATTGATCTTAGACATATATTTATATTATAAATCTAATAGTGATCATTACACATGGTTGTTAGTCTACATCTTCGATAAGAGAAAAGAAACATAAAACACACATGGGATAACAACTTCCTGTTTGCAATCTCCAAATGCAAATGATCCATTTTCTATCATAAATCCTAAATTTCATTTTAGAAAAAAAATTCTTTAATTTATATGCTTATGTTTCTTTTATCATTTCTTCAATGAAAGGTGCTGAACATTTAAACAAAATAAAACAACTAAAATAACATCATATTCATATAAAAAGAATAGTTCAATTATTGTATTAGCAAAAGCTCTCAATAATTTAATTTAAATAATCATTCCATGCTCATATATAAATAAACAAACCAATTATCAACAAAAAAGAAAATATTATATTGTTTTTCTTCATATATATTCATTTGAAATTTTAAATCATTGTATCTGAACCATGACAACAAACAATCCTCAAGAAAGTAATTCATAAATAGGTGACTGCTACCTTAATCATGGTTTGAACGATTAATAGATGCACTAGCTAGTCCTAGAAACATTGTCAATGTAACTCAAATTGTTTATTAGGCAAGAAATGTTAATATTTAAAAGAAAAATAAATTTGGAGATTTTTTTCAAAATGATAAGAAATAAATTGTCAAGATTTGAGGATTACAAATAGAAAACTGTTGTCATGCGAGTAGCATGTTTCTTTACTCCTTTTGAATGTGTAAACCAATGGCTACATGAGCTAACTCCATTAGATATTTCTAAGAAAAATGAGTTTTTAAAATCAATTATTAATCCTATTTTCTAAATTTTGGGCTTTTGAAATTCTCTAATATGAGGGATCGTTTTTACAAACCTCCATATTTTATGGAACTAAAATAAAAACTTTATCAATGACCTTTCTTCCAAAAAGTGCTAACTAATGGCCACGCATGATGCAAGTGACTAGCTCTGTTGATTTTATAACGAAAAAAGGATTTTAGGACCAATTTTGCTATTTTTTTTTAAATTTTGGGATTTTTTGAAATTCTTGTAAAGCAGAGGATTATTCTTGCAGAGCTTCCTATTTTGCGGGACTAAAAATGTAATTTTGCCAAGATGATCATCAAATCCTACAAGCGATAGAAACAAGTGAACATCAAGCGCCTTGCACAGAATCTCTTAGAAGGTTGGACCAAATCAAGAAGCAACCCGAAAGGTTTGAATTCCTTCATGAGACGGGCCAATTAGATATTGGTTCGAAGACCTATGAGGAAGCTATATTGGACATAGATTCGAGACATTGGCTTGACGCCATGAAATTCAAAATGAACTCCATGTACAACAAAAGTATGGACTTTGGTAGATCTACCGAAGGGTATAGTACCCATTGCTTGCAAGTGGATCTATTAGTGAAAGCTAGGAGTCGATGGAGAGGTAATGACTTTTAAGGCACGACTAGTAGGAAAGGGTTACACTCAAAGAGCCGGTATTGATTTTGAGGAAACCTTTTAATCGATTGCTATGCCTAAATGCATTAGGATTTTACTTGTAATAGCTGCATATTATGACTATGAGACATGGCAAATGGATATGAAAACCACTTTCCTTAATGAAAATATTGAGGAAGAAATCTATATGGAGCAACCACAAGGTTTTACATCCAAATGGAGTGAGCAAAAGGTTTGCAAACTTGAGAAATCCATTTATAAACTCAAACAGGCATCCCGAAGTTGGAACATATATTTTGATAAGATAGTCAAATTGTTCGACTTTGTCAAAAATGTGTAAACTTTATGTGTACAAGAAGATTAGTGGGAATAGTGTACAGTTTATTATGACTTATGTCGATACCATTCTTCTCATTGGGAATGAGACATAAATGTTATAGTGTACTAAAGCATGATTATCTACTCAATTCTCCATGAAAGATTTGGGATAAGCATCCTATGTATTGGAAATACATATCTATAGAGATAGATCAAAGAGAATGTTGGGACTTTCTCAAACACCGTACATTGACAAGATACTAAATAAGTTTAATATGGAATAACCTAAGAAAGGATTCATCCCTATGGGACACGATCTTCGTCTCTCGAAGTCTATGGCCTCTAAAACTGACGATGAGAGATGTAAAATATCCTACATGCCTTATGCATCCGCTATAGGAAACATAATATGTTGTTCAATATATAAGGTTGGATGTAGCACATACTCAATGTGTTACAAGCTGTTTTCAATTTGAACCCTATGAATGTCACTGGAAAGCCCTTAAAGCAATCCTTAAATACTTGAGAAGGACTAAAGATTTGTTTTAGTATACGTCAATGTTGAATTGAAACTTGAGGGATTTTTCGATTCTAGTTTTCAATCCAATGTAGATGACCTAAAATCCACTTCTAAATTTATATTTTACCTCAATGGTGACGCGGTGAGTTGGAAAAGTTCCAAACAAGACACCACTACTGATTTTACCATAGAGACAGAATATATTGCAGCTTTGAAAGCTACAAAGGAAGGTGTTTGGATGAAAAACTTCATCCAAAGAGTCGGATATAGTGCCTAGCGTTGCTGAGCTTGCAGTTGTCTTCTATAACAATAATGGAGTGATTGTGCAAGCTAAAGAGCCAAGATATCATCAACGATCCAAGCATATTTTAAGGCAATATCACTTGATCCGTGAGATCATTGATAGCGGTGACATTTAAGTGGAGAAGGCAGCCTCATAAGAAAATATAGTAGATCTACTGACAAAACCCTTAACACAAAAAGGTCTTTGAAGAATATCTTGAGAAGATAGGTATTGAGACCATGGAGAATTGACTTTAGGATAAGTGGGAGATTGTTGGAATAGTACCCCGCAGCCAATTATATTGGCATGTAAATAATTTTACTTGTAAGACAATCATGATTGAATGATATTCATATTTCAATGGCCATCTTCATCTTATGCTTATTTTACTTTACTAACTTTTGGTTGAAGCCTTTATATCACAAAAGACTACGGGACTTGGTCACACATTGGGTAGTGATCATGAAATAAGTATTACACGATCATGATTTTAAAATATTCCAAGTCATAGAATCTTACGAGATAAGGCATCTAAGATTCGGATAGACTTGGATAAACCTACACTAATGATGCATAAATGCAAGGGACTGGATATTGCTCTATTTTATGAGCAATCCATGTTATACATGGGTACTTGTTAGAGAACAAGTTCATTGAAGGCCTGCCCGAAGAATCCACTAGATAGCTGTAATAGCAAGTCAGTAGTGGCAAGTTCTCTAGCTTATGCTAGTGCATATAATTAGACCTTAGACCTGAGGATCCATGATAACCTTGTATTTATGTTATCATGCTTCGACTCTTCCTTGACTACTTTGCGAGTCATGCGGGTTGAGCTTGGGTATAAGCTACTTGGGCATAGAGGTTTGTGAGATCCAAGATGGGATCCATCTCCTCATCGTTGTGAAGGACGAGTGCATCTCCCATATATTCTATAATGATCAATTCTACGAAATCCTTGTGCAAGATAGTATGATAATTTAGAAAATTGAGTTTTCCAAAGATGAGGTCATAAAGGAAAATCGAAGATTGCAATAGAAACATAGTTATTGAGGCTATTAGGGAGCCAGTAAATATCTTACCCTAAGCCTCTTTCGGGAGATAGAAGACAGAATGACCCTATTTGCATGGCAAGTGTAAAGCTAGCATCGTTCACCAAGAGCATATTCATTTTAACCAATTAGTTGGGCTCCATGGGTTTGAAGTTGGACATCGATCATGGAGATTAGGTACTCTTCAATTAATAGAGATTAATTGAATTGAGTGATTATTTTAAAGGAGTTTAAACTAATGTAAATCTTTCGATATTTAAAATATCACAAGAGTTGTGAACCCATGTCCAATTAATGGGAGAACCTAATGGGTCACACCCTAAAGATTAAAGGAGGTTCTATTTGATGAAGGGAATTTTCTAAGACTCAAAAAATTCCTATTGACCAATTATATGGAGGAAAATGATTGGCTAATTTTTTGTCATTTTGACTTGATTGATTTAATTGTTAAATTGATCAAAGTTAATTTAAGGAGTTAATTTAATTGGTGCCATATGACATTTAATTAGTCAAGTTAACTTAAGGGGGTTAAATTAACGCTTATAGCTTAAGAAGTTAGTTAGTTGACTTAAGGAGTTAAGTTAAGACCAGTTGATTAAATTAAGGGGTTAATTTAATTAATGTGAAGAATTAATTTTGGAGGGAAATTCAAATAAAGGATTTCATTTGATGTGCATTTAGAATTTACTTGGATGACATTTCATGAGATAAAATGAAGACTCCAAATAAAATTCAAATACAAGTGAAATTCATATTTCACATGCAACTTGCTTGCTTAGGTGGTGCCTTACCTCATGGGAGGTGTGATGCTAACTACCATCACACCTTCCTTCCTCTACAAATAGAGGTGGTCGGCCAGTGCAAGCTAATTCATCCTAGATTCTCTTTTTCGCTCCAAAAGTGTGATGCACTCATGTATTAAAGTTTCACACACTTTTCTTCACCTTTCCTACACTTTTCGGCCTTCATCATCTCTTCATCCGTTGGTGTTTCGACTCACTAAAGGTTGATTGGATCTTGCCTAGGGTGTGTGGATCATTTCATTAGAGGCTGGACATTTTAATAGCTTTGCTCTTGGAGATCCACTACAGGGACAGAAAACTTGGAGGCATTTTTCAAGCACTTGCCAGTCTTGTTTTTCATTGCATTTTTTACTGGATATTCCTCAAAGTGTTGGAGAGTTGCTGTCCAAATTTCAGCAAATTTAGAGTTTTTTGATAGGGAAAATGTTGCCGCATTGCCATTTTGCTAGGAGGACACAACTTTGAAGAGTTCAGCCTTGTCTTCTTCTTACCTTAGATTTTAAGCAATCGAGGTAATTTTCTACAACCAAATCTAAATTAGAAGCATGATTTGATCCTTAGATTAAGTGTAGCCGAGTTTAATTTAGCCATTTTTTGCTTTATTAATTGGATCCTTGTGCTACACTTGACTTCAACATAATGGGATCAGTATCCTTATTAATGGTCTTAAGAAAGGCCTTTTGGCATCCGCACTAGCTTGAGGCCCCCAGTTGATGTCGAGCAACTAATAAAAGTTGCAAAGAGGTAAACATAAAGTGGAATAAGAGTGTAATGGGAAGTGCAACAAAAGATTATAAGGGAAGAGATAGGGATGATGAGGGCAAATACAAAATTGAGAAAGATGAAGGTCGATCTCCCAAATTCAAAGGTCCTATATTTACACCCAATTGGCACAAAATTGTTCCAACAAGACTAAATAACAGCATTAATGTCGATCTCAATCAAGGAGCTATTATTGTTCTATTAAAAGAGGCTATAGGTTTGGAAAGACCTTGATCTGACCGAGTAGAAGACAACCTTCACATAGTGTGATCAATATAATATCAGGAGGCCATGCAAAAGGAGATTCATTTTTAGGACCTCCCAACTAGTGCAAGTTTTGTAAACCAAAAATGAAATAGCAAATGTGTAGGGTAAACCTGCCTAGGTCAAGTTGCACTTATAACTTTTTAAAATGTAGCCTTTTTTAAACAAAAGTTGTACTAATATATGGTTGAATTAAACTCTTGATTGCTCTTACCTCCATTCATTTTGGATTACTTTGTATGTGAATTTCTAGTCCCTTGATGATGTTGTAGGACCAATCCTTAATCTACATAGAATGAACCAAAGAAAACCTGGGCTGAAAAAGTTTAGGATCCAAGTTAATTCGATCTGAAAAGGACCATAATCAAATAAGACCTAGTCTGGAAAAGATTGAAATTCAAGAAGACCTGGTCTAAAGCGGACTAGGATCCAAGTTAATTTTGTCTGTAAAAGACCTTGATCAAAGAAGACTCAGTTTGAAAAAGATTAGTATCCAAGTTAACTCAGTCTAAAAGAGATCATATTCAAAGAAGCCGTAGTCCAAAAAAAATGGGGACAAAAGAAGACCTGGTCTGAAAAAGACTAGGGTCCAATTTAATTCAATCTGAAAAAGACCATGGTTGAAGAAAACTCCATCTAAAAAAATGGACTAAAGACTTGATTTGAAAAAAAATAGAAATCAAGAAACGCCTGGCTCAAAAAATGGGGATAGAAGAAGATTTAATCTAAAAAACGATCAAAATCAAAGTAGATTTGGTCTTAAAAAGGCCAGGATCGAAGAGGACGCAGTTTAAAAAATATCAAGATCTAAAATGTGGTCTAAAAAAGACGGGGATCAAAGACCTAGTACAAAAAAGATCTAGATCTAACAAGACTCTAATCAAAAAATATTGGGATTAAAGAAGAACCAATTTGAAAAAAGATTGGGGTCAAAGATCTAGTCTAAAAACATCGGGAACAAAGAGGACCTAATTTAAAAAAAATTCAGGACTTAAAATTCAATCTGAAAAAGATCGAGATCAAAGTAGATTTAGTTTGAAAAGGATCGAGTTTGAAGGAGACCTAGTTTAGAGAGAGAGAAAGAAAGAGAAAAGGATGAGAGAGAGAGACAGAGAGAGAGAGAGAGAGAGAGAGAGAGACTAGGATAAATGTTTTTGTAAAAACATCGAGATTGCAGAAAGCTCAATCTGACAAATACTAAGATCAAATAAGACTCGAATTCTAAATGACCAGATTTGAAAAAGATGACTTCCATTTATTCGTTTTGACAAAAGAAGACATCTAATCGAACATGAATATGGATCTAGTTAGCCTCAATCTAAGAAGGAAGGTGCAATCCTAAAACTCATGAATGCCTCATCTAAATATTAAGAAGAATTCTAAGCAATCTAGAATGAATCAAATCCTAATCCCACCCAAGAAAGCCTAATGAGGACTGTGGAAGATGGTCTAAGTGATCTAGAAAGACCAACATGAGGTCAACACGACCTATATATTAATGCGTGAAAGGCAAATGCTCTAAAACCTCATAGAACACAGAGAAAAGACAAAAATACATGATTAAGTAATAATATTATGAGTTACATTTGAAGTATATACAATAATTATGGCTTCAAGTTGGGTGTTAGTTTAAAGGCAATAAGCAAAAGTTTGACCCTAAAACTAGGGCGTCTAGTCCTTTTGGGATTAGAGGTTGTGAAAGACCTAAAACTTAGATGCCAAATCTTTGAATTCTAAGTCAAGGATAGAGAATTTGCTATCATCATCACTAATTACAGGAAAGTCTCTAATATGACCAAATGATTACCATTAATTACTTCATCTGTTTCAAGCATGATCAATTTCTTTCTCTTACCTTAGGTTTGACAAATGGGAGGTGGGGGTAGGGCTAGTGATATAATTGTACTAAAAAGGCTAATGATATAATTAGACTAAAAAATATCAAATTGGCCTAAGAAATATCAAGTTGGCCCAAGAGTATCGAGAAAATACCTAGAACTCTTACTACATAGAGGATACTGATCCTTAAGATGGGTCCAACTTGGGTTACCCAACTTGAGGCAATTTGGATCTTCCACCTCTCTTGAAAGGAAGTGTCTAGATTTTGCTACGTCATTTGCCATCATTTAGTAGTTGACACAAGTATAAATACCCCCCTTCACTTCATTTGGAAGTTGACATTTTCATATGTTCATTCATATTGCTTGCTTAGTATATTGACGTGAGCGTTGGAGGATTTTCATTGGGATCCCTCCTAGCGACACATAGTGACCTTTTGTTGGTTGCTAGCTCTTAGATATAAAGGCATTCAAAAGACCTATGGCCTAATTGACCTCAAGTTCAATGATCACTTTGAACCCCACATCATAATAGGAACTTTTTAATTCAATTAAAAATCTCAAACTTCTGAGGATCTAAAATTTGATCAAAAGTATTGTGCTTTATATAATCTATATCTATGGGCAAGTTTGGTTGGATTTTAAATTTATCTCTTGATAACTTATCTCATTATAAGTTGTTTGATTATTAACTTTGTAGTATTGTTTGGTTTGCATGATTATTTGTAAATATACCCACATGATTGTTGTTTGGTTGGAGGTATAATAATCCTTGTCATTTGATTATTTCATGAAATGACCATACTATCCTTTAGCTTAAAAAAAAAAAAAGGACAAGCAATTCTTTCTCTTCTTTTTTTTTCCACAAAATATTTTTGCAGTGAATAGTTGTGGAGACACGTTCACTTTATTCAAATTATTTTTCTTCCCTATTTTTATTAATTTAATCACTTCCCAAAGTCTCAACAGAAGGAATCTAACCCATAATTTTTAATTTATTTTTATAATTTTTCAAAAATGTTAATTTATAAAATTAATAAATTAGAATAAAAATAAATTATTTTTATAGTTATGATATGTGTAAATATAAAATTTGGATTAGTTTAATAATTTTTCAATATTAATAGCTTGACTTATTTTTATTCAATTTTTTGAAATTACTAATTCAAAATAAATTAAATTATTTTAATATTATTTGAAATTATTAAATTTTAATTTATTATGTAAGTTCAGAATCATTAATTTCATAACATAAAATTATAATACATAATTTGTTTTGTTAATTTTCTTAAATTACTAATTTAAAATAAACAAGTTATTACTTATAAGTAAGACATTCTAGTAATTTGCAAAAAGAACTTAAGGGCAAATAAGACTTTTTGCTACAAAAGGAGAGTTATGGATAAGCAAGGATAAATTATCCTAGGAGTGGGGGTGGATTTAGTAATACCACATATTAGGCTTATATATACTGGCCCAATGATAAATCACGGGCCTGTGTGTCTACAAACCCACAAACTAAACATGAGACTGAAAAGGATAAAATTTCCTAATCCTATCTGATCCCACCAACCAAACTTGCCCTATATATCTATATTATTATGTTTTTTGTTATCTATACTATATAAAAGAAAAGCCCTCTTACACCCATAAGATGGCGGTTTATCCATCACTAAACCAAATTGTGACATACCTATTTTTACCCTTAAATATTTAAATTGTAGAGAAAAAATATAAAGTTGCAAATAAAATTGTGCTTTTTAGTAAAAACTCTCTCTCTCTCTCTCTCTCTCTTTGTGTCTATTTTCTTTCCTACTGTTTTCTGTTCGCTTACCACATTCCCTAAACCAATTATATATTCTTCCTAAAGCTTATCCTACAAAATCATCTCATCAGTTCTTTTAATTGTTATCTATTTTAAAATTGAACATGAGTGAGGTGAAAAAAGATTAAGAACATAGACTAGAATAAGGAAATTATTAGGTTATTGATGAGCGTTCGAATCACTTTCAGGCCTGATGGGTTTAGAGGCCAATGTGATCGACCCGAAGCTGGAGGATTGTGTTACTTCTTGAAGATTTTGGGGAAAGAGTCCTGCAATCACGAGCAAATATCAGGTTGGCCGAGGAGGCCCTCGACTAAGGCACACCGATGCTCAAGTTAGGTTTGGTCAAATAGAAAACTCAAGCAGTAGAGTGAAGGCTCAAGAAGGAATAATAGCATACCTTTTTGATAGCTAAGGATGTAGTATTTAGAGCCTTTTTCCCAGTGATTAATAAGACTGGGGTGCCCTTGCTGTCCAAGAGGAGCTCTTATTCCCATCGAGGGCTTTTAGGTTATCCCACCGGGATGTACTAGTGCCAGGTGGCGTGACCAGAGGCGGGGCAGTACACTGGCAGTGCATCTGGTCTTGGTGCCACTGTCAGAGCGGTGTACAATGGTGGCATGTGCCATTAATGTGGCGGCACACTACTTAGAACCGCATTTAATGCGTCAGCAAAGGCTGCTACATCGCTCGACCCCTCTGGTAGGGACAAGCGCTTCGAGTAACAGTCTAGCGACACAAGGCTAGGGATGGATTGTGATCGGACACGTAGGCTTAGCCTCTGGGCTGTCGTCAACAGTGTTGTTTTGACCTCACGCTAGATGAGAACACTATTGGATAGGCCCAGTTCTGGTCAAGAGGTATTGAGTTGGGCCTGCTGGGCTGTCCCACATATTGGGTTGACCTCAAGTTGTATGAAAATATCCCGTTAGCTGGGCTTGGTGCTGGTCGAGAGGTATTGAGCTGGGCTTTCTAGGCCGTCCCACATCATGAGCCCCCCTGCTTCTTAGTTCTGATCGAGAGAGTTGATGAGCAGAAATGGGGAGTAGTAGTCTGACAAAACTCTCGACCATAATTTTAAAAAGTTGATCGGGGTTTGGGTGCATTAAATGTTTCCACCACATTAGGCATGTGAAGCGCCAAATGGCGGCTGAGTTAATAATTACAAACGCTTGGGGTTCTGCGCTTTAGGACCTATAAATATGCATGGTAAAAAGGGGCCAGAGTTCCTCATTTGTATATTTACTGCATTTCGTAAGGTGGATTTTTCGCTCTTACTAAGTTCTGCATTCTACCTTCAGACATCATATTGCGTAAGTATCTTCTGCCCTCCCAAGCGTGTTTATTGGCTTTTATTTATGAAGTTCCTACCTTCTTAGAATATGTTAGGGGTGTTTGGGGACATCGAGGGGAGTCAGGGGAGTAACAGTAAGGCAACGAGGTTGGATAGGGGTTCGACCAGTGGTGAGGGGGTCTCGACCAACACTTTTGACAGTTTGTCGAGTAGTAGCTCGACCTCAAGTGGTTCAAGTGATGACCAAGTTACGGCTAGGGCCAGGGCTGGGCCGAGTGGGCCATTAGTATCTCGTGGTCGATTATTTATCCTCAACCACTACAGCGAGATTAGGTCAAAAGTGGGAGAGGCGGACTTGAATGCCTTTAGGTAGATATACCACATCCCTCAAAACTATGAGCTGATCGTCCCAAGTCCCAGGGGTAGAAGGAACCAACCACTCGAAGGTTGCTACGAGGTCTGCGGGTCTGCATTACTCAACTTTTTCCCAACTACTTTTGACTATATATAGCTTTGCTGTCTTGATGCACATTCACAACCAACCTCCTATGTTTGCCAATTTCAGCAACCTTTTTCACCTCCCAATGTCCCGCAAGTCGGGGAGTAGCGAGGAGTCAGGGTTCTATTATTTGACTGCCCACCCTCGTCGAAAATTCTTTATAACCTCAACCTCCTTGGTCGGCCAAAAGTAGAAAACTAGGTATTTCTATATTTGAGCCCCCTATGGGTTAGGTTTCAATATACCTAAGGGTTAGATATAAGGGCATGTTGAGATGCTAGGTAATCAAACTCCAACTTGACCAAATACTCTTGTATGGAACCTGGTCGAGTTTGGCTAGATGAAGGCATCTAGCTTTATCGAGGAGAAAAATCTCATGTTGGCGAGCTTATCGCCCGCCCAGCTCGATCTGCCTGCGGATGCTCAATTAGGTAGATATTTACAAGTGTTTCGCTTAATTGCTCTGCGTATACCTTTATGGTCGAGTTTTGTGTAATTTATGTCTTGTTCTCTTGCAGATTGAGAAGAAATAATGAATCGGGCACGTCTTTAAGCTATCACACACTCGAAAAGGAACAGGGAGAACCGTGAGCGCCGAGCAGGGTGTGGGGGCTCGACAAGAGCCGGCAGCTGCATAGCCTGTCGCTGCCATCCCCATTGCCGTCATTACACCATCTCCCAACCGTAGCCTGGCTAGTCGAGAAAAGAGGCCTGCCCCGAAGAGGATCGACCATGGCAAAGGGAAAGCTCAGACTGCTGCTGGGTTCAAGCTGCTCGAGCATCGAGAGGACAGAGAGTTGTTCGATCTGACGGAGCTACCGTCTCCTCGCTTCAAGACCAAGCTGGGGGTCTATAATTCCATGTTGGTGATGACGGCGGGGTGACTGGGTCCTTGCCAATGAAAGTTTTAATGGCTGGTTTGTTCGCTTCCGACCAGCATAAGATGATGGAGAAAAGCCAAGGCTCCGTGATGAAGGCCTTGGTGTATCACGCCAATATGTAAGCTTTTGATTGAGTCATGCTTAACACTTTGTTGTTCTATGCACTTACTACGTGCTGATGCGAATATTTCCTTCGCAAGTCAGGCAGTTGGGATACCACATGTTTCGGAGGTCGAAACTAGCATTCGACCAAGCGAACCAAATGCAGCAAGGGCACAAGGACGTGGAAATGGCTAAGGTGGAGCTCAAATCCACCCAGATGGAGGTCAAGCGGCTGACCAAGCAGTTGGAGGAGGTAAATGCGCATCTCACGACAAAAGCTGTCGAGCTGATGACTGCAGTGACTGCGAGAAACGTGGCCAACAAGCTCCTAAAAAATGCTCAGGTCGCGACACAATCTTACTACAATAATTGTCGAGCTACTGGGTATGAGGCTGCATTGCAATTTGCTCAATGGGAGTTTAGGCAAATGCTGCCGAACATTCGACGAGAGGCGATGTAGCAATTCATGCTGACCTCTGCCTTCATGGATGCTAGTGTCGTCTTCTCACTCGATGATGCTAAAGAAGCATTCGACAAGGTTGTTCGTCAGCTGGAGTTCTTGGGGTACAACATTAGCGCCGAGGATAAAGGGCGCCTGAATTATACGTTAGATGATCAGCTGTACATGTACCCCAAGGAAGCTACCACTGTCGACGAGGCTGCTGCAGCAACTGCTCCTACTCCTTCTCCTCCGCTGCTCCACCTGTCGTTCCTACTCACCAGGTTCGTGTCGAGGCGATGACCACAGAGTTTCTCTTTGCTAGTGATTTCGTATTTGATATGAGGGATGGAAAAGTGAACGTGGCCAGCTACTATCCACTTGGCGAGCATCCATTCTTAGTGGACGAAGCAGGCCCATCTCAACTTCCGAGGCAAGAGGAAGAGGGTGTTCCCCAAGCTGAAGGAGAGGGTCGAACCAACCTTGAGGTCGTGGACCCTACTGTTCTAGGATGCTTGTTGGGCATGTTTTTGAAATTCCCCTTCTTGTCTTTGTAACTCAAAATAGTTGGTCTTTGTAATCGAAACTTTTGAATATTAATTGAATCGTACTATAATTTTTAATTTTGCTATTTTCAGTTTCACGTTTGTCAAGCATTGGTCACTAACAAACGAGACCTGCACAATTTAATTTTAGGTAACATAGTGTTTGATCGATTAAAAATCATCTCGTCACCAATGCATAACAATTCGCGTAATTTAATCTTAAGCGACACAAGTTGTGGAGTCTGGCCAATTTAAAACTTGCCCGACTTAATTTTGGGTAATGCAAATGTTGTGCTTGACTATAAGGCCAAGTCTTTAATCGATTACAAACAGCTAATTAGCTTGATTGATGAGTTCTTCCCATGGGCCGTAAAATTTTGAATCTGGGAGCCTGAGGCTGTGTCACTAATAAATGATCAACTCATCTAGCAACTTGGGCTAAAAAGCCTTGACTTATTGGTTTAAAGCCATTAGTTGTCGATTGCGGGGTAGACTACGAACGATTAACTTGTTTGTTGATTGGGGCTAGAAAGCCCTGACTTGATGGCTTAAAGCAGGCATGTGGTCGACTACAAATGATCAAGTCATTTGCTGATTGGGGCTAGAGAGCCTTTATTTGGTGACTAGAAGCCGCTTCGTCATCGACCATAAACAATCTGCTAGTTTGGGGACTTAGGCTGGGAAGCCTTGATTCTGCGGCTCGACGCTACTGTTTGGTTGCTTTATCATGCGCATACGTTGTTAAGGAACATGCTCAAGAGCTTCATTTATACAAAATAATACAACGTTCTTTATACATAGAATTTTTTTATATTTACAGCGTTCCAAGGTCGCGGGAGCTCATTGCCGTTCATATAAGTGAATCGATAAGTGTTGTGCTTCACTACTTTGGTCACTGAATATGGTCCTTCCAACTTAGGGTCGAGTTTTCCAATATTGTTGGAGACCTCGACTTTTTTGAGGACGAGGTCCCCGACTTTAAAATTTTGTCATCGAACTCCCTTGTTATAGGATTCTGTTATTTTCAACTAGTATCTCTACATTGTAGAGTAAGTTTGCTGCCGATGACCCCTCTGATTGGTGGGTGGCGATCATAGGTGGGTTTTTTCCTTTGTCTTCCTTCTTCGGGCTGGCCGACTGTCCTCTTTGGGGAGTTTGGTCGGTCGCCTTTAGCTCATATTTAGTACTTTCATCAACAAACTTCTTGAGATACCTTGCCTGATCAGCCTCTTAATTTCGTCGTGGAGGTTGAAGCAGTCCTCTGTGTCATGCCCTTTTTGTCGATGAAAGTGACAATACTTTTTAAACCTCTTCATTACTTCAGTCTCCATCAGCTTCTTAGGTCTCTTTAAGAGGTTGTCGTGTTCGATGGTAAATAGCACCTCTTTCCTTGGGAGATTGAGCGTCGTGTAATCATGGAACCATTTGATGGGAGATCGATGACCATCATTTAGTTGGCGGTCGTCCTTCTCCTTCGCTTTTCTCCTCTTAACCTCCGAGCTCCTATATTTTAACTTGTTCATATCTTCTTGTGTCATATACCTCTCCACGAGGTCGAGCAATTCTTCCATCGATCTGGACCTTTACTTGACCAGAGCGTTGGCGCACTCTTTGTGACAGAGGCCCTAAAGAGCACGTCGATCAGGAACTCGATTCGTGGGCTATCAATTTTTAGGACTTCAATGTTGGATCTGGTAAAGAAGTTACGAAGAGACTCCCCTAGTTTTGCTTAACTGTGTGCATGTGAGTATGAGGGAGCTTTACGTTTCTCTGACTAGCGAACTGGTGCAGAAACTCATCACATAGCTGATCATACGAGTAAATCGACATCGGTTTCAGTTTTACGAACCAATCTAACACAATGCCTGGAGAGTAGTCACTAACATCTTTGCATGAATGTATTCATTGTGGCCATGTAGCTACATCATATGCTCGAACTAGAGGAGATGCTCATTAGGGTCCGACGAGCTGTCGTATTAGGGCAGACCCGTCGGGACCTTGGCATCAATAGCTATTCGCTCGTCAATAATTTCTTGGATAAAGGGCGATTCTCTCTCGCAGTGAGACCATGGAATGCTCTCATGGTAGGGATTCCCATCAGTGTTCCTCTTCGATATCTCCTCGAGTCGCCTATTTAGATATTGTACCTGGTGAGAAACTTCTTCCCATTCTTTCCTATCTGCCTGGGTGATGTTTTAGTTCGACGGGGGTCTCACACCTCGACCTTGTCGTGTTGTGGGGCTCGATTGGGTCAAGCATATGATCTACAGAGTTCGCGACCTCTTCTCGGAGGTTGGGCCGAGGCTCTTCTCACGGGAAATGTTTGGGGCTGACATCATGCCGGGGTGGGGGCTACCTAGTCTCCTTGCGACCACTCTCTTCCCTAATGGGCGTTTCTTCTCGCTGAGTAAGTTGGGGTGCAGAACTAGCAGCCGGTCCGAGTTGGAAGGTGTGGCGGTTTAAGGCGGTTGAAAGTTGCACTAAAATCTAAGCAAATGCCTGCTCGCTGATAAGCTGCATCAATTGTGGCATGTTTAGGGTCACCACCTGATCGGGTTGGGTGCCAGGATCGGCTGTGCCTGGCTCTGCTACATGTGCTCCTTCGTGGTAGTGGGGAGGAGGTGTTGGTGATCTCCTGTTTTCTTCTCGTTCTGAGGTAGCTCACTTAGTGTTCACCATTCTTCTCTCTCGATTACAAGCTCAGGCTTCCCACAGACGGCACCAAATGATGAGGGTTCGAATCATTTTTGGGCCTAACGGGTTTAGAGGCCAATGTGATCGACCCGAAGCTGGAGAATTATGTTACTTCTTGAAGATTTTGGGGAAGGAGTCCGACAATCAGGAGCAAACATCAGGCTCGTCGAGGGGGCCCTCGACTAAGGCACTTCGACTCTCAAGTTAAGTTTGGTCGAATAGAAAACTCGAGCAGCAGAATGAAGGTTCAAGAAGGAATAATAGCATACCTTTTTAATGGCCAAGGATGTAGTATTTATAGCCTTTTCCCAGTGATTGATAAGACTGGGGTGCCCTTGCTGTCCAGGAACGGCTCTTGTTCCCATCCAAGGGCTTTTAGGTCATCCCACCGGGATGTACTAGTGCCAGGTGGTGTGACTAGAAGTGGGGCAATACACTGGCAGTACGCTTGGACCTGGTGCCACTATCAGAGCGGCGTACGATCGTGGCATGTGCCATTAATGTGGCGGCACGCTGCCTGGAGCCACATTTAATGTGGCCACAAAGGCTGCTACATTGCTTGACCTCTCTGGTCAGGACGAGCGCTTCGAGTACCAGTCTAGCTACGCAAGGCCAGGGATGAATTGTGGTCGGACACGTATGCTTAGCCTTTGGGCTGTGGTCGACAATGCTGTTTTGACCTCATGCTAGACGA
This sequence comes from Jacaranda mimosifolia, assembly GCA_018894105.1. Lineage (NCBI taxonomy): Eukaryota > Viridiplantae > Streptophyta > Magnoliopsida > Lamiales > Bignoniaceae > Jacaranda > Jacaranda mimosifolia. The sequence goes on from CM032126.1 coordinate 24,091,870, forward strand.
GACATACTGTTGGATGGGCCCAGTTCTGGTCGAGAGGTGTTGGGTTGGACCTGCTGGGCAGTCCCACATGTTGGGTTGACCTCGAGCTGTACGAGAACATCCCGTTGGCTAGGCCTGGTGTTGGTTGAGAGGTATTGGGTTGGGCCTTCTGGGCCATCCCACATCAGTTATATTGATTTTTTTTTTGTCTTATACCTAGTTTTATATTTATTCAAGTAATAAGTTTGTTTTGAGATATTCATCATTTATACTAATCGATTTAAATTTGTGTGGGCAGAAATGATGTGCCACGCCGACTAGTTTTGTAAAAAGGAAAGACCCTTTATACACTCAAGATGGAGGTTAAGTCATGCTACACAAAATACTTTTTGACTATCAATTATACCCTCTTTCTTTAATTTCAAAAATATCTCACGTGATATGAAATGAGCTATCCTTATTTAGACTATAAAAAATTGAGTGTTTTATTTTATTACTACTACTATTATTATAATAACTTATATGGATGGCGTACTATGGCAATTAATATTATAAATATAAGTAGAACTTGATGACCTGAAACTAACCAAACAATTCAATAAATACGAGAAATGATTGTGACCTTTAAAGAAATTCAAGGAGCGTACTGAAATTTACCCCCTATCATCTCTTTCCGGATCCTCTGCTTCTCTCCTCCAAACAAAGTTGCCTGTTGTTCAACCGCCACGGAACGGGATCACCTAATGACCCGTTACCTGCTCCCGCACCTGCGCCCACACTGTTCTCCAATAAACATCTTCCACGTATCAAATCCCGAAATGAATTTTCCAGCACACACCTTTCTATTAGTCCTTCACGTAAGGCATCACATCTCCGAAACCAAATCAATCATTCCTCACCAAAACACATAGAGACGCCATTGTCAAAATCCTAAAGAAAAGAAAAGTACTAAAATATGATGGCGGAAATTCAGTTTAGTAATTACAAAACAATATAGTACAAATATATACAACATAATTTTATTTGTATAATTTCTTCATAAATAGAGACAGATTGAAACCCAGCTGCGTAAATCGGTCTAGTGTATATACCGAGGTTTTCTTTTTTCTTTTATGTTTTGGTAGGTTGTGGAATCGGATCAACTCAATTGAATTGATCTGATTTTTAGTTTTTTGCGAAGTATTTTTATTTTTTCGTTGAGTAGAAATATATTGGTTGATTCTGCATGAGAAAAGTGGTCGTAGAGGAATTGGAGACAGAGTAGAGACAGAGAGAGAACTTTTCTTTGTGGTAGCGAAACATGTCTGCCGTAGTGTGCGGAAAGAGATCGAACATCTTTGAGGAATCGCCGTCGTCGCCCCCAGTCTCCAAGAGAATCCGCTGTTCTTCTTCTTCGTCTCCCAGCCGAACCCTCTCTCCGCCGAGGGCTACCGCCGCGTCCAATTATTCGTTCTCCAATTCGGCTCTTGATCATCTTGTGGCCCTCTTTCCTGAAATGGATAGACAGGTTTTTTTTGTTCTTTTTTCCTTTCTAATTTACTATCTGATTCTATGAGTGATTTCAAGTGTATTGGTTTTGGGAACAAACATGTGGTATTTTTGGGGGCATTTTGATTCGCATAGGCGGAGTGGTGAGTTTTACTGTTCATTTAATTATTTTGGATTATTTACATTATCTATTGTGTGATTATAGATGTGATTCTTGTAAGATGGATTGTTATTTAGTTTGTCGTGAAGAACGTTGTTCCTATTTTTGTTGATGATGTTTAATTCCAATAATTAGACATTTTCGCCAGTATCTGGCAATATATGTATCAGTTGAAGTGATTCTTGTGCAACAATTGTCCCTGTATAATTGAAGAATGGTCAATTTATGTTTGAGACATATTTTCTAGTAACTAACTTTTTGCACCTTCAATTGGTTGCTGGTACCTATTATTGTTTTAACATGATCAACTTGTGGTTGTTTTGGAATTAGGAAAGAGGAGATGTATTCAGTCTGCTAAGTATAGTTTTTAAAAGTAACACTTGTGTAATAAAAACTTCTCACCTATTGATCTGATCATGGAACCTTAACCTTAGCATATGTGTTTTTAAATGGCTCTAGCAGTAGTCGCAGTTTTTAAAGTAGAAATAATCTTTTTATTAACTACCATTAAAATGCTAATTTCCACTTGGGCAATATTAAACTTGCTAACAAAGAAAAGATCAGATTTTTGTTATTTCAAACATGTTTTGCTAATTACTTTGTGTACTCCTACCCAGTTTATTTTAAATTAAGGAAAAAAATTTCAACATGTGTGAATGTGTATGATATTGGCATTTAATATCTGAACCCATTGGTTAGGATTTCTATCTAATTCAAGTGTCTTCTTTGGTTGTGAGTAGTCTAATTGAGTGGCAGATCCTCTTTGACTATAATTGACATGCTAATGAACGTGGTCATTGATTGAATTAACTTGAAGTTGCTACTGCTTGCAATTTCCTTCGTATAAGATTTGTTATTTTAGGTGCTGGTCATTGATTGAATTAGCTCGAAGTTGCCTTTTTTGTTATTAAATTTTGTCCTCTTGTGCTGGCTCAGCGACAAGTTTTGGAGGGCTATTGGGCCACTTGCCTTGTCTAATCCAAGCGCCATTATTGTTCCGTCAACTGATTACTTATTACCTAAATTCCTGATGCGAATTTAATTCTCATTTCTGATGTGTGATTGCTAACTTGGCATCAATTATACTTTTTTCCTGAATCAAAATCATGTTATCTAACGTACATCAGAATATGGTAAGAAAGTAGCTCCTCTATATATCTCCATGAATGGATTTTTCATATACTTGTCGTGTGTCTTGATTTGAAGTTCTGTGCAGTGATAATCCAAATATACATTATTCTTATCTCTTTTGATTGAGGTGTTAAACTAATTAATTGATTACGGATGGTTTTGGCTTTTAGTTTCTGGAGAAAGCCCTTGAGGAATCTGGCGATGATTTGGATTCTGCAATCAAAAGATTAAACGAGCTTCGGTTGAGTGCTGCAGCAAGTACATCTGACCTTACCCAGGAAATTGAACCTAAATTTTCAGCTAAAGGTGCTTTTCTCTTTGGCTTTGTCATATAAAAACACTATTTTCAATGGTTTGTTTAGTGATATATGCTTCAAATGCTTTCATGTGTTCATTAGGTAGATATGAATTAATATTTCAGTGATGTTCCTTAACTCACAATTGACAAATGTTAATTTTCCTGAAGATGTTTATGCCCTATGCATACTGTCTGAGGCTTTTTATGCTGTCTTAATTGATGTGGCATTCATAAAGAAAGAGGCTTCCAAGTCTAGTTGTGGTTGTCTACTTGCCCATTAAATTCTGCTGCCATAACACAGTGTGTTGTCATACACAATCTTTTTTCCAATCTCGATTTAGTCTGTCTCGCTCTGGTTTAGGTGTATTTCCATATTTTACTAACTGATTGCTCTTCCTGGAGAACCACTTCATTAGGGATCCTCTAGATCTGGCCTGGGTATCCTGGACTAGGGGAAATCTGCTTAGGAATATTCAATTTGGATATGCATTGAAATGTTTTCATCTCATTTCTGTTTAGTCTTGTCCCTTTATTCTCCCAGTTTAAGTGAGTAATATTTGCACCTCGCATGTTGAAATGTGTTGTGATACTTTCACGTATTTTTACTTCAACTTGTTTGTTTCATCAGTCCCAGAAACCATGTAGCAGCTTTGAGATTCTATGTGCCATAAAAATACCCCAAAAAAATTATTTCCTGCTTTAGTTTACTCATTCCTGTCAAATGGCATACTTCAATTTTCGGATCCTTTATATCAAACAAAGCACTGTACTTTCTGTTCTAACTTATACCTTCATTTGTGATCCATTTTTTAAATGACTGTACGACTACCCGTCTAAGCATGAACTTGAGCTGTAAAAGTTGTAACCAACATGAAACTCCTATTCTTTTGACTGAAAATCATAAATGGGCACCTTTTGACCTTTTCAGTCATTTTAAAGTGGATAGGGCACTTAGCCAACCTTTTAGATTCAATGAAGTTACTAAACTAGTCACATCAAATCATTCTTTCCAAACCTTACTGAAATGGGCATCCTTAACCCTTTTGATGATTTGATGCAAACTAAATTCTTCTTAAATTCCTAGCTTTGCATCCTCTACTGATTTGATTATTTTTATTGTACCTAGTTCATGGAGTGGAAGAGGGAGGTAGAAGATAGGCTTCCCTTGTGCCTTGCACATTATTAGGTCCAAGAAAGTTGGGAAATGGAGAGGAGGGAAGAGTCCTAGGGAGAGGAGAAATTGTTCATTTATACTTTGTAATCGGCTGCTAATCAATGCCTTTTCATCAATTTTATCTTAGAAAAGGTTAGTTGTCTCTTTATATTGGTTCATTTCCTCCTTTCCACCTAGTTTGAAAGGAAAAATTGGGGGTGCTGAGGGCTAGAGTATCCTTACAATGTTAGGTGTCCACCTTTAACCTGTCCAAAACTCGAGGGAAGTAGACCTTGTTTGGACACACTTATTTGTACCAAGAAAGAGAAGGGGAATGGAAAAAGGAAAAGGAAGGAAGAATTGTAGGAAGAGAGAAAGTTATTCATAGTTTCTGTATTTATTGCTAATCATTTTCTCTATCTGACCTAACCAAATGAGGGAAGTAGACCTTGTTTAGATACCCTTAATTTGTACCAAGAAAAAGAAGGGGAATGGATAAGGAAAAGGAAGTAAGAATCATAGGAAGAGAGAAAGTTATTTATTTATTTCTGCATTTATTGCTAATCAGTTTCTTAGTTGATAACTGATATGTCATATAAATGATTAGTAGAGTCTTATGCTGGCTTATTTCCTCCTCAACATCCATTTTGGAGAAGAATATTTGGGTGCTGAAGGCTCGTTCTGTGGTGGACTGGGTATCATGGAGCTGATCCATCATGGCATTTCGTTTAATGTGCGCCCTTCCAGTAAATCTTTGTTCTTCCCTCATTTAACATGGATGCTCTGATTCATCAAACAGTTGGGAGAGAAACTGCCCCGACACACCTGTTTCAGCATAGAAAATTCAAGTGCTGAGGGGTGGAGTACCCTTGTAATGTTTTGAGTCTTGATATTATTATCAACCAAAAGAACATTGACCCCGATGAAATGTGGCTCACAAATTCAAGCTATTGAGGAAAAGTATTATTTTGATGGAACTTTTGCTTCTTGGTTCTGTAAATTAGTCAACCTGCAGGACTTTATCTGTTCCACGTGTGCCAGTCAGGTTTACATATTCTAGAAAGAACTTATTGAGTTGGCAAAGCAAATTGGTGTACTGTGATGAGTGCTTGATAGTAATTGGAAAATCTTAGCTCTTATGTCTTTCTAATTGTGTAGATCAATAAAGTTTGAGGTTTTAATTCTTCCTTTAAATTTATCAGCTTTCTCCTGCATTTTCCTGATTCTAATAGACAAGGGGAATATATCCCCATGACTTCCTCTCTATTATGTTAGTTTGCGTGGAGGGTTTGCTAACTGCCATACTGCTTCCAAGGTTGTTGATTTGGCACATTGGACCGAGTTTTGGTTGCCTCACACCTCACTAGCACTATTTTGTGCACTTCTTCTTAAAGGTTGAACTTATATGAGGGTCAAACCAAATCCCCACGCCGAGCTTGGTTTAAGCTTGAAAATGAGCTTTGAGCCAAGCTGAAGCTGAATCTAGCTAATCTCTACTTTTTAACTCATCCACATTTAAATTGTGAAGCTTTTCTATCCTTCATGAATGCTGTTTCTTGTTGTAGCCTACTACAAGTAGGAGAAAGGTGAAGAATCCTATGAAAAAATTGCCTAGTGGGTTTAAGATACAATTATGTTAATTAATCAGTGTAGGTGTGTAGCAATTGCAAAATATTCATGGCTGAGTGGTTTTTATTGGATACTGAATATAATAGAATAGAACATAGCTTTCTGAATACAAATGAGATCAGCTTCTCCTATATATCCTCCATTATGCTTTTTACATCTCCATACTAGATACATATTACAGTTTTCCACTGATGAGTTTAACGTACTCCACGAGATGAGTTGGCCTTGAAAATATATCAATGCAACGCTTGCCTGGTAGTCTTGTGTGGCTTGTTTTGAATAGATGTTTTTCTTAGCTACATCATTCTTACAATTTTTATGACTGCAACGGGGCTAGGGGGGTTAGGACACTATACAGATTCATGGATGCATAAGCAAATCAGTTATGCACCAGTTATAAACCTACACTATTCATTGATAAAAAACAAATGTGGGTTTAGATCCATATATGATAAAGCAAAACAGATAATTTCAAACAATTAGCTCCTGGATCTCTTGGATGAAACAATGCAACATTTGGAGATGAAAGTTTGAGCCGGAACTGCTATAGTTGTTGACTGGTCATGCACTTCAACTCTGAACTCCTTGGTCATATTAGTTGCATGTCAATATTTTTCCTTTCTGGTGGTTTTGAAGTATTGCAGTTCCTTTGCAGAATTCGTGGTGGTTATTGATGCATGAGTTCTTGAATGTGGCTGTTTCATGAACTTCTCTTTGCCCCTAGTCTTTGGTAACACAATTATGTTTTAATTTGTAATGCATTTACAGTGGCGAATAATGGGGGAACTGTTCTAGGAGAAGAACCACCTACAGGAAGCAATCTTCCTGTAGATGGAGCAGAGTGGGTGGAGCTCTTGGTTAGAGAAGTGTTAAGTGCACCAAATGTAGAGGATGCTAAGGCACGTTTGTCGCAAGCACTCGAGGTATTGGAGAAATCCATTTGTGCAAAGTCAACTGCAGAAGCTGCCAAAAGCTTTCAGAAGGTGTATTATTTTATGTTATTTACCCATTTGCTAACATTCTGTACAGAATCCCATTGTTTGATTTAGATCATGTTACAAACATCTTAAGTATTTGGTTTCTGTCCTTTCTTTAATATTTTTACCTGTACATTTGGATGATTATTATGACCTTGAAACTGGAAATATGATTGCTACTTCATATAGAACTTATATGTATGTCATGTTTTATAGGAGAACATAATGCTGAAGCAGCAACTAGAAGCACTGTTACAGGAAAATGCTATTCTGAAGCGAGCAGTTTCTATCCAACATGAGCGACAGAAGGAATTTGAGGAAATGGGCCAAGAGTTGCATCAGCTGAAACAGCTAGTATCGCAATACCAGGAGCAGCTGCGAACTCTTGAGGTCAGATTAACAAGCTAAAAATTTATATAAGTGTCCATGTTTTGGTTGGTTAGAATGAAACTATTTTATGCCCATATGCCTGCTTTAATCTGGGTACAGACAAGTGAAGAAAATGTGTTTTACCCTTTTAGCCTGTAGGTTTCTATGAAATTCCTCTAAGCTTGCAGTGCCGTATTTGTTGGATGCTAGTGAACTGAAGGTGGTAGGACCTGTTTGTAAGCCAAGGTTGGAGGGAATAGGTTATGAAATGGAACTAGAATTCCCAAGTTAGTTCTCACACCCATATTTCATGTTATTCAAATTAGGGAGCCTTCATATTTTTGGTAATCAGTACTCCCAGGTTCATGGCATTAGCAATATCCAACATCATGGGAGTTTGCCTATCACCATCATCTTGGGAGTTAACCATATCTTTGAAGTGACAAAAATGCACTCAAAACATTTGAAGAAATGACAAAGGTACCCTTTTGTCAAAGTTAGGTGGCAGCAGCCCTTCTCCCTCGGTCTTTCTGCAGTGACTCAGCCCCTCCAAATTTACATGGTGCCTGCCAAACATCTACCTTCTCATTACCTAATCTGTTCTACTCGTTCTCCCTTAAGAAATAAGCTTTGTCTTCCCTCTCAACAATGCCTGCCACTATCACTGTGGCTAAACTTGGTATATCTACTCAGGCACTAGTTCCAACCGCCAACTGGTAAGAAGATTGAGAAAAATAAATATAAAGTTTCGCTTCATCAAGCAAAATAGAAGCACATGCTAAAACTTGAGTATTTTCTGATATTTTAGGGCCAGGGAATTGTTTCAATTTCCAGCATTCAATTTCTGAAAATTCTGGAATAACTATAAATATCATTTCAAGATCGTACTAAGTTAGGGAGTCTAAAAGTCTGAATAGTGTATTGTTATTCATCTAATCAATAGATTCAGCAGGTTTAGTTGTATGACTTTAGAAACTTGAGCATAGCCTTTTCAAATTCCCTGAACATTAAATCATGAAGTTCAGACAACTTCCTAATTGAACCCTAAGCCTCTATAAATCCCATGGATGGCCAGGAATAATGCCTTTATATACTACTGTGCAGTGGAAAACTAGACAGCCAGAGAATGTTGTCTTCTTGATTTCTTGGATCACTTCAACAAAAAATAACCCAGGAAGAACAGCAAAAAGGTCCCACTATATCAATTTTGCTATGGTCTATGAGAACTCTTATCATGCCTACATATTCCGATCAACCCTATAAGCCAAGATTTTCGGACTCGCAGTGGAACAAGATTCTTCTTTAAATTGCAGAGAGTATTGATAACTTATCAAGTTGGGGCCACTGGAAAGTTGCAGCAATGTGCTGGATGGGTAATTAAAATCTGGAGCAACGTAATTTGGCTGTCAAGGAGTTTATACGAAAGTTTGAAAACCTTATGCTTTTATGTCCAAAATGGAAAGCCATGCATAACTGCTACTCGCTTCATGGATTTCTGGAATGATGACATAAAAAGAGAACTCGTTTGCAATCAAGTTGAAGGATGCACATGATTAAACCATAGTTATTAAAGGCGTGATGCGAGAGGCACTTTTTTAAGGCGAGAGGCGAGGCGAGGCGAGGCGAGGGGAGGGGCGGGCGACCAAAAGGCGACTGAGGCATTAATTAAGAATTTTTTTTTAAATATATATAGTAAAACAAATTAAATCAAGTTAAACATATTAAATATTAACATATTAACATATTTAACATATTTGGTATTAAATCAACAAATTAATTAATTAAATATATTAAGTATTAGTTTAAGCATTAATATATTAAACAAACTAAAAAGAAAAATATTTTAGAAAAATCAAAACTGTTGTCTGCATGAGAAAAGAACATAAAAACAAATAAGAAACAAAGAGAGAAGAGAAAGGAGAAAAGAGAAACGATAGAAGAGAAGAGAGAAGAGAACTTAAGAGTCGAGTTTGTTGGAATCGAAGTGTTGGAGAGAATGCCTTGGTTGTAGAGAAAGGTTTTGGTGTTTCTTTATTTTGGGTTATTTATTTCAAGATGTCTGCATCTCTTTTAGGAGGCTGATTTATTATTATTATTTTTAAATTGGACCAAGGCGAGCAAGGCGATTGAGGCTACCAAGGCAACAAAGGCGGTCGCCTCATCTCGCCTTATGGTGCTCGCCTAGCTTGAGGAGGGAGAGGCGACATGACGTTGCCTCACCTTGCCTCTCGCCTGAGGCGAGTGAGGCGCTAGCCTTTCACAACTATGGATTAAACTCCGGCTTGCCCATTTACCAGCTACTTTTGGACAGCTATTAAAATTCTTTGCTTCAGGCTTATCGCTGTCCTATACAATAGGCTACAGTATCCCCTTAATGCACTAGATTAGCAAGCAGCTCAAAAATAAGCTTTTGTAGCTTTTTGAGTACGTGACTATCTCTTCAACTCTTTCCACCTCATTGTGACCACCCTTCAGTCTTGTCTGTGATCGAGTGTTAGCTATCCCCAAAATACTGTCCTCGAAAGGATTGCATCTGCAACTCACTGCATGATAAAATTTGTCCCATGTCTCATCCAATCACTGGGTCAGAAAAGAAAAAAACCTTTAGATCTACTAATAAAAGCTATGCACCCATAGAAAATATTGATTGGACTTGCATGCAAGCTTGCAGAGTGCAGAAAAGTCAGTTGTTCATTCATATTGCTATTTCTGAGTTCAATTATTCCAGAAAGTTTCAATGGACATTGGGGAAATAGTTTTTGTTGAAGTTTGAAATACTGTACATGGAGAAAGATGATTTTCACTACTCAGTGCATTGGCTATATTTGGGATAAAATTTTTTTATCGTATTTGAAAGTATCAAAAAACTTGAGGTCAAGTATTTTCTTAGCCAGGGGAAAATGACGCAGATGAAAGAATCAAGGAAAAGAAAAACAGAGGAGTTAATCATGCAAGAAGTGAGTTAATTCCATAAAACTGCTTCCGCACTTCCCACCGCATGCTTGTACTTTCCCTTAATGCTGAACACTTTTACCCTATTTGCAACCCCATCTCTCTAAACACCACTTCAGTTCCTTCTACGATTAATCTAGCCATCTCCAGCCCTATATCTTCTTCTCTCTGCCACACTTAAATACAGTCTCTAATCCATTCCTCTCCTACTATTAGTGATGTACGATTGACAAATTAAGTAATGGAATTATTAGGCTTCTCTAAAGTCTCTTCCATGATGTTTATGCGTCGTGTTTTAAATATTTAATACATATATGATAATTGACGTTTAAGAATTCTGAGTGTGGAAGCATGCTTTGTTTTTCTCTTTTCTTTTTACCACTCTGATTCATGTCCATGCTTAATTCTTATCATGGTTCCATATTAATTGTTAATCAAGACATACAAAATGTGGGGTTATGTGCAAGTCATGTGTGAAACATAAATATTGTGACATTGTAGTGAGTTCATATTGGTGTTTTTTATTCTCTCTCGTGTTCAGATCAAGTAACAGGTATATTTGGAGTTTTTGAAGTGTGTATGGATGATCTTCAGCTACCAAATTATTCAGAACATTTCGATCATATTATCTATCAATGCGTACACTTTCTAGTGAACCTCAATCTGATGTATGTGGTTCATTTATATGTTCTCCAGGTCAACAACTACACCCTTGCAATGCACCTCAAGCAGGCCCAGCAAAACAGTTCGCTTCCCGGACGTTTTCACCCTGATGTGTTTTAGTTAATAACTCCTGCATGTATTGTCTTTCTGGAGCCTAGAAGATGTACTACATAACTTGAAGATTTTAGCTAGACTCCTGGCGGCCTTATGAAGTGTGTTATTGTGCTTTGTTATGCCAGTCTTTGGAAACATGTCTTGCTTGCACCGTATGTCATTCTAATTTAACTGGATTTGTGTCTAATTGGGTTGGCTTCCTTGTGTTACACCTTTTCTTTAGCTTTGTTTTGACGCGACTTGAAGCAGTCTTTTTCTTCTTTTTTAGCCCCATCGTCCCATTAAATTGGATATATATTCTGTGTCTGTGTTCTTGGACTGAAATATTTACTCCTGCACAGTAAATTGTATTCACAATTAGATTGATGTTGACGTAACCTTTTGCGGAAGATTCGTTTCATGGTGTTTGTGCAATTCTCTTTGGCATCTAATCTTTAAAGAGCTACACGACCTCCCTTCCCGAAACTACACGTAACTACAACTGCCGCGAGAATGATATTCTTGATGATGATATTCTTTGCTGCCGTCCTTTCCTTTATTTAACAGCTTTACACGAGTTCTCCCTTGGCTTCTGCAACTCTTTTTCCCTTTTCTCATAGCTATAGAATTGTTATTATGATGTGGCAGTAAGCTCAAGATTAGGTTTAGGTTTATGATTATTCGTGCTCAAAATTCCTTTGTTTTTGTTTTATTGTAGGGTTAAGTACACTTTGCCCCCTGAAAAAGAGGGTAGAAAAAATTTGTATATATTCTACTCGATATTTCAAAAATAACTTTTAGCCACTCAACCTAAAAATTGTGCATTTGATAATTTTTTTTGTTTGAAAAAACAATGATTTTAGCCACACAAAAAAAAAAAAAAAGAAATTCATCTCGTGAACTTGATCGAGGAAAAACAAAGCCCACTTTCTTTTCTTAATTCTTGCACTTTCAATCTCAAGTTTATGAAAAATTATCTTCCATTGCAATATGCGTAAAGAATTAGAATCATAATTTAATTTTTTTGTTGGCGGTTCAAATTTTTTTAGGTATTTTGAATTTTCTAACAAAAAGTATTTTGAGTTTTTATATTTTTAACAATAATAAGGATTTTCTTTCTGAATCTTACAATAATTAATCGATGGGTTTATATTTATATTCTTGTATATATATCATAGAGTTTAGGAATTTTATCAATTACAAAAAAGATTTAAGTTGTTCATAATTAAAAAAAGTAGGGTCTTTTTTGTTTTGTTCATGCATTCCACAAATTATTTCATGGGTTTAGTATTGTGTTCTGGTATATATGTGTTATAGGTTTAGAGATTGTAGAAATTAGGTCATTTATGATGGTACGTATTGGGAACATTTTGTAGAAATAAAGTTGGTGAAAAAGGAAAAGAACTCTCTCTTTGTACAAGTAAAAAGTTGGTAAGAAAAGCAGGTTGGCTAGAGTTCAATAACCATGATTTTTCTTAACATCCTACATGCATTGAAAAATTGACGTGCACAAATGATTTTCTATACCATTAATAATTAAGTTGATTTATTAAATTGCCCTTTTTTAATTAAATTGAATCAAAATAATTTTAATCATTAAATATCTTATTTATTCTTTTCAAAAGTTAATATACAAATAAGAATTAAAAAAAAAATTATATGCACCGACAATATAAGAAAATAAAAAGTAAATTTGATAATTTTGAATTAGATAAAAAAAACTGTCATTATACATTAAATATTGATATTCAACGGCGGCCTTGTCTACATAATTTTATTGTCATTCCTTGGCAGAAATTCTTTCCTATTTGTTTTTACCTTTATTTGTTTATCTCCCAACGACTTTGCGTTGCTTTTTGTTTGATTCTCTCTCTCTCTCTCAGGAGTGGCAATAGTTCCTGTTCACAGTCGCCGAAGTCTGGAGATGGAAGCTGCGGGCAACTATCAGTATTTAGAAATTGGGCCAATTTCATAAGGATTTGATCAATATAGGGTTGTTTTTTGTATATTGGGGATTTATTTGTTTAATTCAAAATTATTAAATTCACTATGCTTTTTCTTATTTTGTTGGTGCATGAAATTTTTTTTTTTAGTTTTAATTATTCATTAACTCTTGAAAAGAATAAATAAGGTATTTAATAATTCAAATTATTTTGGTTCAATTTAATTATCGAATCCTATCCAACTAGCCAACCCATACAATGAGAGAGTTCTTTTCATTTTTTACCAACTTTATTTCTACAAAATATTCCCAACATGTACCATCATAAATGATCTATTTCTACAATCCCTAAACCTTATAACACATATATATACTAGAACATAATACTAAACCCATGAAATAATTTTTGTGAAATGTATGAGGAAAAAAAAAAAACCCTACTTTTTTGAAGGATGAAAACCCTAAATCTTTTTTGTAATTTATAAAATCATTAAACTCTATGATACACACACACACACACACACACACACACACACAAGAATATAAATATAAACCCATCGATTAATTATTGTAAAATTCAGAAAAAGAATTCTAAGTATTGTTAAAGATATAAAAACCCAAAATACTTTTTGTTAGAAAATCCAAAACTTGAAAAAATGTGAACCACTAACAAAAAAATTAAATTATGATTCTAATTATTTACCCATATTACAATGGAAGATAATTTTCTATAAAATTTAGTTTGAAAGTAAATGAATGAAAAAGAGAAAGTTGGCTTTGTTCTTTCTTGATCAATTTCATGAAATGAATGTCTTTTCTTCCTTTTTTTTATAGCTAAAATCATTTTTTCTCAAGCAAAGAAACTATCAAATGCACAATTTTTGGTTTAAGGGAAGGGTACTTTTGAAATGTTGAGTAAAATATATACATAAAATTTTCTCTATCCTTTTTCTCATCTATTGCCATTAAATTGAGGAGGCTCTTTATTACATTTAATAGTGTAAGAGGGTGTTTGCTACTAGTAGTATAGTTCAGAAACGCAAAGTCATTTAACCCTTTATTTTATATGTATATGTAATGTTTTTACTAATAATTGTTTTAGGAACCACAAACGTAATGATGTTAAATTAGTTGCAACCAAGAAATCCAATGGGAATTGTGTTGGGCAAATTCTATTGCGATTAATTAATAGGGTTTTTAGTTAGACTTATTTTAGAAATACTATATTTTATTTTGGACTCTGACAAGTTATTTTTTTGAAAAGCTTATTAATACTATATGATATATCATAATCTTTTAAATATCTTATAAAATGTTTGAAAGAGCTAAAAATTCATTCAAATATCATAAGATTTTATAAATTTTCAAATATTTGATGACACTTTCTGGAATTTATAAGTTGACCTAGACGCTTTCCAAAGAGCTGCATGGTAGAAGCAATCCAGAATTACCTATTATTGCAGTCTCCAATTTAAAATTTTATACTTTTATTCTATATTTTATGTTAGAAATATTAATCAAGTGCAAATATATTTTACAATATATCAATGTAGGTTATATATGAATGATGCGCATCAGCGAAATATATTATGATTAAAATAAAACATGACACATTCAGACTTGGTGCATTGTGGTTGGAGTTACTGAAATGAAAATTTAAATATAAGCCAACATCTAGATCACTGCAACTTATTAGTTTAATAATAGCAAGAATCAGACCTAGTCCCAATTCTGCACTATTTTCAAGCCTTTGAATCCATAACCACACTTATAACAGAACAGAGAAAAAAGTTTAACAAAATCAGAATCAATAATGGAGCAAACAGATTAATTTACATTCGTTGAAGCTTTGTTGTCCTTGTACTAATAAGGCTACTGAAATACTATTACATCAACCTAAATTGCAGCTTTTTAAGCTAAAGCAGATCACTCCACAGAAGCTGTATAAGCTGGCTGATCCATGTCTTATGTTATCTGTACATCTATATATGAACTACTCATGACTACATCAAATACAAACATGGATTTCAAACCACTAATATATATCTAAAGGGCAGTGAAATGAAATGTGAAGTTGATAGTCTTTCGTTGCTCGAGGAAAATTCTCCCTACTACTCAAACAGGGGCTAAATCTTCACCTTAATTCTGATAAAACTAACAATTTAGAGAAACTCCTTGTGAGGAAAAAAAAAAAAAAAAAGACACCTATTCTTGATCACACATGTAGATATCTCTGAATCAGAGTAAAATATACCAATGCAAATTGAGTAGATATTGAAGAGTTAGATCAGTGGGGTATACATAATAATGGTTTGAACTTTGAAGCAGGAAGAATTGTATTAAGTACCACAAACAGCATTTTCTTGATTGCTTGTGGAGTTTTTTCAAGAAACTGGAATGAGCCTTCCAAGGCCAGTTTTCATCATCCTTTTGAACTCATCAAAGTTGACCATTCCATCACCATCCATGTCCA
The DNA here is from genome assembly GCA_018894105.1 of Jacaranda mimosifolia. Lineage (NCBI taxonomy): Eukaryota > Viridiplantae > Streptophyta > Magnoliopsida > Lamiales > Bignoniaceae > Jacaranda > Jacaranda mimosifolia. Next base: position 24,107,177 of record CM032126.1, read on the forward strand.
CTTTACTGATCATCTCCTTGCAATCTTCGAGCTTCTTCCCCTCTGTGAAACCCATAGAAGACAGCACCAATCCCAACTCCTCCACTGTTATCAGCCCATCTTTGTTCCCATCAAACACATCAAAAGCCTCTTTCAAATCTCCATCTCTGCCGCCCCCCATCTCATCAATATGGTTCTCTTCATCTCCACGCCCCTCCTCGTTTCCACCCGACATCGTATCAAACAGTTGGCAGAACTCATCGAAATCTATCAGCCCATCACCATTTGAATCCACTTTCTCCACCATATCAGCCACATCTTTCTCCCCCGCCGAAATCCCAATATTCTTGAGTGATTCCTTCAGCTCTTGCCTCGTTATGTATCCGTCGTTGTTCTTGTCGAACGTGGCGAAAACACCTCTGAGTCCATCCCTGCTGCTGCTGCTGCTACTGGGGGTGGTGGTGTTGTTTTTGAAGCTGACTTTGACAGCATCTTGTGAAGGGATTTTGTGATGATGGTGGGCCTGAAAAGATTGGAACCACAGGGCAAGAAACTTCTTAGTTGGAGGGATGGAAGAGAATGTGCAGATGAGGCCAAATATGAAGAGAAGGGAGGATAACAGTATAGCAATCATATTGGTGTGGTTCTACGGTAGTTGGGACTTCTGGCTGTGGGAGACAACAAAATTTGAGACAAGAGGAAGAGGACTTGGTTAAAAAGAAAGAAGCTTTAACGCGTGTTTTGGTGGGTGGTGGGGTTGAGGTTGGGTTGTGGCTGATTAGTAGTACTTCTTTTTTGTTGATCGATCGATCCCACAAAACGCGTGAAAGTGGAACTGTCCTAACTGCAAAATAAAATTCTTTGTTTTAGTAAAAAGCAAAGAATACAGAATATGGTCATAAATTAGTGTAGTCAAAATGTTGATTCGCAGGCACTCACCTCTATTTTGTTGACTTACTAAGTTTTAATTTTTAATCTTTTATATTTATTTTTCTAAATTTTTACATCAAATTAAGAGAACTCTCTTTCAGCCAAAAAGCCAAAAAATAAATAAAGAAATAAAGAAAAAACATGGAAATTCTTGTCATAAAATGGTATGGCCATGATTTTCATGGTTTTAAATCTTTTCATGAAGTTATCATCATGTTAAGGTTTTGATAATTTTGATAGTACATGAATTTTTAGATTTAATATGTCTTTCAATTAATTTTCAAAAAACTTAAAAGAATTATTTATTGTTACACATAAAAATGGTTAAATTGGCTGATAAATTAAATTAAGGGAGCTATTTTTTAAAATGGAGAAAATGTTATTAAGCTCAATTTTGGCTTTGCAAAAAAGGAGGGAGGGAACAGAGGTCCAAGTGGAAATTTGTTTGTTAATGTACGTAACTTGTTTGGAATTAAAAACATACTTTGTTTTCTTAATTAATCTTGTTTAAGGTTTATATATAATGTGATGAATTAATCTAGGCATTTTCAGAGTACAGTGTTATTTAGATGCCAAACTGATCATGCACTCAGCCTCTATATATCACACTCAACAAATAATCCACTTATACTTAAGAAAAATATATTGTGAAAAAATGTGCCAATTTTTGAATAGTTTGTCAATAGGGCAACTGAGGGATCATTTCATTTTAGAATTTTACAATTTCTAGCTAGTTGCTTGCTTATTTATCCACATTATGGAATTCCAACTAGGTTATGCACTGTGAGGAAAAAAAAGAAAAAAGACTTGGTGGTAAGCATTTATTATTTTCAAGAAAAATTATTAATTAAAATTGATTATTCCGAGCTTCCAAATGAATGATCAATTAGTCAAATTGTTTAAATCTTTTGAGTAATTTATTATGAATAATTTTTTTAATATAATATCATAAATTATCCATTATTCGCTTAAATTAAAAAAAAAAAAAATAGACTGATTTACTACATACAATAAATTATTTATTTCAACAATTGATCGATATTATCGTTCTAAAATTTACTATCGCGAATTAAAGTACTTTATTTATTATTCAAGAAAATCAATAATTAGTGGAGTGCATGTTGCATGCATTTTCGTATTGAGCTCTTCATTTTGGGACAAAAGTAATACTACAAAATAGTTGAAGGGGCAAGAAATTTAATGAATGTGGAGGGATCTTTTCATTTATATTCAGGGGCACAAACAGTACTGGACATTAGACAACGGACCAAAAATGCAATAAAAGTGTAAGGAATATATATATCTAAATTACATTTCTAAGCAAAAGCTAGCATTATTGTAGACCATTGTATGTTTGAAGGACATATTGATATTATTGTTTATTTATTCTTTTACTGCTTTACTATATAGGTAATATGTCACAATCCTTTTTTTTATTTTTTTTTCTATTTCTTTCTTTTTCGATTTTAGTAATCTTTTTTTTTTCCCCCCAAATTAATGTCACTTGAGACAAGATATGTCACAGTAGTAATTTTTAGCAATTTTTCCACAATGAATGCTTAAATTTTATGATAGAAACATCTCATCGTATGTGGTGGTGTATGCATTAATTAATTCCAAGCCAAGTCTGTGGTGGTGCTCTACACACACACACACACACACACATATATGCATTGATATGGGAACCATCAAGAAAAGGGCATTCATTGACCCCATGAAGGAGGAGAAGAATAAACTCAAAACCCCACCCCACCCCCACACATATATGTAACCCGCCACCTTCCCATATTATATATATTGACATTGCATTTTCATGCTTTTAGATTAACTAACTCGTTCAATATTCTCTTGCTTATAATAATTAAGGGATTTATATACTCCTTTCAACTATTATACTCATTTCAATTATTTTACATGTAGACCACTATTTATTAATACCATAAATTACTTGTCTTCACAGATTATAATCCTCATAATTAATATCAATTAATTCTTAGTTGCAGACAGCTATTTAATTATAAATTGCATTATATAACGGATTCATGTTTCTAATATCATAGCTCCAAGTTAAGAAAAGTTACAAATACTTAATTGCTCAGTCACTTCCATTGTAATTATATTGTTAATTTAGTTATTACAGCTTGAAGATAAATGGAGGAATTGATAGATGAGTTGATCAGTTGGGACCAAAGACAAAGACTTGTATCTAACTTAGTTTCTTTTACTCTACGTCATGTCCAAATGCAAATTGTCTAAACCATATCATTAAAAAGTATTTTGTTCCAACTTCCAATATCTACATTTGTATTAGTTAGTATATCCGTGCGTTTTCATGTGAATTGATATCATCTACATTTAAATGTCCCCAATTAAATTTGACACAAAGTTTCGGGCAAAAATTGAAAAACTATATATTCAACATTAATTATAAATAACAGTTGAAAATCAATGTTTGTCACATGATCAAGCCTTTTTTTTTCTTTTTTTCTTTTTCTTTTAAATAAGGACAATCTTGTAAAACAAACCTTTAATTTAAAAAACTAAATATTATATATGGGCATCACAAAAAAGGATAATGACAACGTTTAGATTTGGAACTGGACGAAGAAAATTAATCTAGTTAGTAAAAATGCATATGGCATTCATAGCATTTTTTGTGTATCCAAAAATAATGAAAAAATAATTTTGCATCCCCTACACTTTTGAGTTATTTAATAATATTCATATCTTTTAGTTCAATAATCGTATATATAGCATACATATTATATGTCTTTGTACTGTACCTGACACAATTAGTACACACTCTGACAAAAAAGTTAAAAAAACTGATTCCTCATGGACACCTATTTATTATAATTAATATTTTAGTTGTTGAATGAATTTTATGAGGTTTTGTGAAAGCGTCAGATCTAATTATATATATATATATATATATATATATATGCATCCCATTACAAATCTGTTTGATCCCAAGAATTAGTTTATATATGTTCTTCTACTCTTAAAATTTTTTCATTTATTTACTTTCAACTATAATTCCTCATCATAGCTTTTGGAAAAAATTCATAATGAACTTATGCGTGTAAAAATATCAAACTCTCATATCTTGTACTTCACGGGAAATACCTACAAACATATATGTATATATGTAATGCCCCATCCCACATCAACTAAACACTAAAAGAATGACTACTATACAAACTTTGGCCAATGAACTAATGTCCATTCATTGAATATTACTTTTGGACAAGTTGATCATACGTAGCCCAATTTCAGGCGTGTTCTGTAAGAAATAATTCAGCCTAAGATTCATATACCCATAAAACCAAACACCATAAATAGATTTATTCTTGATACTTGATTGAGCTATTAAATCGAGAATCAAGAATTCCTGCAAGTGCACGAATCAATGGTTAAGCATTCATCTCATTCTCGCACAAACTAGTTCACAACTTTAATGGGATAACAATAACAAAACATGGAGTGGAGAGGGGACCTAGCCACAATATATATAAGATAAAACGCTAAAGAGCCCTCCCATCCCAGGATTCTAAGATTGGGCCCACACCAGCTATCATACCAAGTCTGTTTAGAAAAAGGCCTTAACAATATTGAGTCAAAATAATAGGCCTTATAAGTCATGTCTCATTAACCATATTAATTTAGTCCGTTTTTATTTTATTAGAAAACAAATTCTATTAATAGATGTCCACATGTTGGAATAAAATTCCAACATTCTCCCAGTTGGACAAATATTAATTGTAACTTTAAAACAAAACAAAAGGTAAAGTTTGAGAAAATGACTCTCGGGCTAAATTAGAAAAAGATTTTGACTGTGGCCACAATTTAAAGAAAAGAAATATAGCAATGAGATAAGATTATCAACACAATTTGGTCTAGTAAAAATTATTAGTATTGGATCATGGCAGTGATTGTGTCTTTCATCAACACAAGACCTTCCCTGGTCACATATACCAGCAATTCCACCAACATTGTTTTAGACATGGTGGTGTAGTCATCCAAGTATGTATGCTATTTCATTGTTGGTCCTCCAATTTTCATGTAAGATAGATTTCTAGAACTATATGAAATCCCAAGAAAATTTGATTTTCTTATAAGATGTGGGCATCTTGAGCAATAGGAAACCCTAAGAAAATCCATGATTTTCTTGTAAGACTTGAATTTCTAAAAACAATATGAAATCCGAAGAAAATTTGGCTTCAAAAGAAGTCGTGTATGCCTCATTCAATACCAAAAATAAAATATGGTGACATTTGGAGACATACGCAACTCTCAAGATCAATACCTAATCTCAAGATACATATCAAGAGAGATATAACTACAAAAATTGCGCACACAATTATAACAAATATCTCAACAGTTGAAAATAGAATCTTGCATTAATAAAAGCCAATAAGACAAAGGCTTCAATATTGTAACAAATTCAATAAAGAAAAATATCTTACTTAACCCAATACATCAAAAGACTTAATCATACCCATGTGTTCTACATGTCTTTTGAAAATTATAGGTCTCAATTCTTTGGTCAAAAAATTTGCAAGCATAGAGTCGATATCAACATCCTCTATAATAATGATATCATTTTTAACCAAGTATCTCACAATGAAATATTTAAGCTCTACATATTTAGATGCACTGGAGGAATTATTATTCCTTAAACAAAAAAAAAAAAAAACAACAATATTATCATAATAAATCCTCAGTGGGCCTATAAATTGAATCATCAACTAAAAAAACTTTGAAATGAAGTTCTTTTAGAATTTTCTCAAATATCTTAAAACTTTCTTAACAACCACTCAAATGTTCTTGTCCTATATTTGAGAGATAGCATCCAAGAACACTAAAAACAAAGGCTATATTAGGCTTAGTGCAGACTTGTATATATATCAGACTACAAACAATGCTAGAGTAAGGAATATTTTTCATTAACTTTTACTTGATTTTGTTTTTAGGCACTGCACAATGCTAAGTTTATCACCTTTCACAATAGGCATGTCACTAGGTTTACAATTCTACATGCTAAACCTAGTCAAAATAACTCACTTGGGAAGTCCTAACAAGCATTTCTATCACAATGGATCTCAATTCCAAGAACAAAGGATGCTTCACTAAGATCCTTTATATGAAAACCATGGCATAACATTTGTTTAATCTCATGAAGCAAACTCAAATCACTACTAGTAAGCAAAATATCATCAACATAAAGCACCAAATATATGAATTTGCTTCCACTAGTCTTGAGATAAATATAATTGCCCACTTTATTTGCTTTATAGCCTAATGAAGTTATTACCTTATCAAACTTCAAGTACCATTGACGAGAAGTCTGTTTAAGGCCTTAAATTGGCTTATTTTGCTTACACACTAAGTGTTCCTTCTCTTCTTGAACAAAACCCTCAGTTTGAGTTATATAAACTATTTTATTAAGGTTGCCATAAGGAAAACCGTCCTAACCCATTTGGTTGAGTTCCAAATCAAAATGAGCTATTAAACTCATAACAATCCTAAAGGAATCTTTAGACAAAATAGGAGAAGAGGTTTCACCATGATCAATACCAACTTTCTAAGTAAAACATTTAGCCATAAGTCTAGCCTTAGATCTTTCAATATTCCCTTTTGAATCTTTCTTAGTTTTAACCACCCATTTGTAACCTATAGTATTTCGACCTTGGGGTAGATCAACTAACTCCCACACATCATTCCCTCTCATTGAGTGAATTTCGTCATTCATAGCACTAAATCACAAGTCTGATTGAGGACTAAACATAACATCAGAGTAGCTAATAGGATCAACATTCAAATCACCCTTCATATTAGCATTAGGTGTAGACACTTGTTCATGAGGATCCTAAATCTCATGTGCAACAAGGAAGGAAAATGGGACATATTCAATATGATTATCAACAATTATAGAATGTGAATACTCACCACTATTAGGCACATCATGCTCTAAGAACTTAGTTGGTTGATACTCAACAACTCGAGTTCCATGCGAAGGGCAAAAGAATCTATATCTTTTAGAATGATTTGGATACCCAATGAAGTAACCATAAGCAAATGTAGGATTAGTCTTCTTTCTAAAAGAAAAAATGCTTATAAATTCTAACCTCAGTAGGACATCCCCACTCACTAAAATGGTTTAAACTAGGCTTCCTATCAATCCACAATTCGAAGGTGTTTTAGGAACAAATTTAGTAAGGAGACGATTAAGAATATACATGGCAGTTCTTATGACTTCATCCCAAAGAAACTTAGGTAACTCACATCAACTCGTCATGCTCCTAATGATCTCAACTATGACGCCAAATATCTTTCACACACAAAAAATAAATTTTATTGGAAGCCAATGTCAACATATACAACCATTAAACAAAATGCTGAAATCAATAACTTTAGAGTCTAATATCAAACTAATATTCCCTTTGCCAAAAGAGATATCACTACCCAAATTGTTTGGAACCAAAATAGAAATTAAGTTTTGAGTGAAAGTTGCTACGTAGAAAATGTTTTCCTAAACAAGAAAGGCTATTTGTATTTGTTGTTTCTCCCTCTTAATTTTCTCTTCCTCAAAGACTCATTTGGAAATAAGGTTAAGAATACTATATAACTCATTTTGGGTATTGTAGGCTATTCTGATTTGATAAATTCCACAAGCAAGGAATTGATAGCAACATGAATAGTATAGTTATCAGGAAGGAAAATATCAAGATCTTTAAGTTCGAATTAGATATTAACCATTTTAGAATATACTCCTTAACTCTGCCAAAATTATTATATTTCATACCTGTCAGATCACTCATTAGATTCCCCATCTCAAACTTATCATACACTTGATACGTTTATTCTACTATGTGGAAATATTCCTTAACATAATTAGTCTTAGGATGTATACTAACCAAATGCTCTCTTGTTGAAGTTTTCATATTTAAAAGACTTAGGTGATTGGACCTCTCCCACTAGGTATAAGCTCTTTTCACATTGTTGGAAGCATTATCAGTAGGTTGGGGAGGCTGATCCTCCCGGAGAGTTATATCAATATCAGCTAATCCCAAGATCAACTCAATATCTCACTTCCATCTTTTATAATTTCCACCATTCCATACTTCAATAGTAGCACTTCCATTATTTAAATTCACAGTAACTGTCCAAAACAACAAGAATGCAACAAACCATGTCAATAATAGGCAATTAACAAGAATGAGCTTAGAACAATATAGCTTAATTCCTTATAGAGTCCCTATGAGTCATGAAAAAGTCCCATTTGGCTAGAGCATGCCACAAATACAAAGCCTCTTGTGCAAGGATGGTACAAAGATACACCAATCGTTGAAAAGTTGCTTCCTTTGGAAAATAAATCTTCTAGGTCAATATATCCCCATCAATATGTTCCGCACTACCAAAATCTATTATTACACATATCAAACCCCCTTTGGGTAGGTAAGAATGCATAATAATATCAACTCAAAATAGCATGTACAAATTTTACAAGTCTGAATAAATAGAACACTTTGGTGCCACTATTTACTTCAACTTATAAAATAAGCACATGACCGAGTTCAATAATTAATTGCCTAACTTACACATGTGCAATATGTGTGCAAGACTCCCATAAAATTAACTACTAGAACAATATGTACTTCTAGGAGTTTTATATAAAATTTGTCGCATTCAACTTGTTCCAGAATTTCATTTATTTGGCTATTAAACATCCCAACTATTTTATTTGTGTTTTCTAAATTTGAGTATCCACAACACTGTCGTCAACATCCTAAGACTAAGTTATAAGAGAGTATAGAGTTAAAGTCCACGTGTTGATTGGAGAACAAATATATGTAGGTATAACCAAATTAAAAGAGAAACCACAGAAAAAAAAAAATTCACAATATATATAAAAAATAACGGCACAAGAAGAAAAGATACTCATCATCAAACATGTTTGACATACCCCGAAATCCAAAACTCTTTAGTCTTTCCCTTTGGCATAATGCACATTATGGAAGCTAAATTCACCAAGCTTCAATTCGAATTTGAATTCATTTCCAATTCCTATTAAATTACCATATCTCAAACATGTGCATAGTTCAAGAGTTCTTTGCACTGGATGATCCCATGATCCTTGTGCCTCAAAATTTGAGTAGATAAAAAACTGCCGAATCTATGATCCATTACATTATTTCTAAGATATCCAAATTTAATGATCTATAATTAATTAACTTAAATAAATGCGTCGCCTTTAATTTATAATTTCTACTTCCTAATGTTTAAAAACTTCATGCGTACAATATTTCCCCCAAGCTACTGAGAAATTTTCAAGAACTTGGGGTCTCCTATAATTTATTCATAGTACAATGGGGCCCAGAGGCCACACCTTGCTAAACATTAGGTTGTTTTTTATTCTTTTAATTTACTTATGTAGTGAGACGGTTTTAAAGAGTTAATGCACGATATTCGCACATAAGCTTAACACAGTCATATTGTTCGCCAAATAATTAAATTATATGTGCATTCTAATGATTAGAACATAGGCTTAAGAATTAAGCGTCAACAGTATAACAATTTAATGTAAAACAATTACATAATATATTTAAGATACATGTCCAACAATCATATCAAAATATACTCCAAAAGTAAAGATGTGCATATATTGAATTTTATAAATAGATTTTCTTGATATTTGGATTGAAGACTTAAACCCAAAGATAAATATTGTCAATTTTTATCATAAAATTGTCAATACATAGATAAAATATTCAAAATAATAAAATAAGAGATCTACAAAATACAATAAAAAAAAATCGGGTATTGATTCATAGATATAGGGCTCCGATACCAATTATAAAAAATAATTCAGCCCAAGATTCATATACCCATGAAACCAAACACCATATATAGATTTATTCTTGATACCTGTTTGAGACATTAGATCGATAATCAAGAATTCCTGCAAGTGCACGGATCAAATATGGTTAAGCCTTCATCTCCTTCTCGCACAAACTAGTTAACACCTTTAATGAGATAGTAATATCAAAACGTGGAGTAGATATGAGACCTAGCCACAATATATAAGACAAAACCCTAGAGAGTCTTCTAACCACGGGCTTCTAAGATTGGGTCTACACCATCTATCATACCAAGTCTATTTAGAAAAAGACCTTAACAATATTGGGTCAAAATAATAGGTCCAATGAGTCAGGTCTCATTAACCATATTAATTTAGCCCCTTTTTATTTTATTAGAAAACAAATTCAATTAACAGAAGTTCACATATTGGAATAAAATTCCAACACGCTCGACTTGACCAGAAGAGATATCCAATAGGTGCATATGAATTCTTTGATCAAAACTTATATAATAGTCATTCTTTTAATATTTAATTCATGTGACATGAACATTGCAATATATATATCGCTATCATATGCATAGTCCAAAACATTTTTTATGGAACAATTAAGGCAGAATATTTCTTCACCCTGTAAGGGTCACCTTTTTTGGACTATAAGACGAAGGAAACGAAATTTTTTAAAAAAGAATAAAGAAAAAGGAAAAACAGAAAACAAGAAAGAAAGAGAGAAAAATTAATGGATGTCCCAAATTAAAAGCAGCTTGGGTGGATATAATTAAGGATTCCACTCAATAAGAACACATATTGCCCTACTAATTCAACCAACCATCACTAAAAAAAATTTAGGTTATCAATTATGATCAATTTATAGTTGATGCTTGTAATTTTGGCTATAAAATTGTCCTACCTAAATTTGAAGTTGATACTTTTATAGTTAATCCTCGCTACGATCAATTCGTAGCTGATGATTATTTTTTTTAATATATAGAGTAAATTTTCTACAAATAATGCATAAATAACTTGTTTTGCTTCGAACGTATAATACTATGGATTGATAATTTATAATTTTTGTTGATTATAATTAAAATAAATTACATTTGCTATGAAAATTCGTAGCTATAATTTGTAGTTATAGCTACGAAATTAATTTCGTAGTAATTTTTTATAATAGATGCTTAATTTTTTGGTAGTGAATCTCAAGTAACTTGTTATAATTACTCCTAATTACTAGAAAAAATACGAAAAAGACAAAAAAAAGAAAAGGAAAGAAAAGAAAAGAAGACAAGACTGGTGTTGACTCTGTCAATTCTTAGTCCCAGTCAAGTTGTATTCCATTTCTACTTTCTTTCTAGATTGGCGTTTCAATTTTATTTTGCTATTATTGCTTCAAGTCAAACGACTTTTTTGCAAATTAACAACCCCCCACCGCCCCCCTACGCACCCCACCCCCACCCCCACCACCCCCCCCCCCCCCCAAAAAAAAAAAAAAAAACCAAAAAAAGAGACTTTTGTGCTATGTTCGGACCAACCAAATAATTCACCAAGAAAAATAAGGGGGGAAAAAAAAAGGGATCAAGGTACGCACATACTAAAAAAGTAAAATCGTTTACTTTGGGGTCATTATTAATCAATTAAAGAGGAGACTGTTGACTTTTAACATAATTATTCCAAATGGATTATTGTTGTCAATTGTTGTCCAGTTTATTGCAGCATCATAAGTTGCATGTCTATATCGCGCTGGTTGGTTCAACTATTTAATTCTTAATTAATTAGTGTCACTAAATCTTCTTTTATATATATAATCTGATTTTTACATTAATATGGTACTTAATTAGTTTTGAATAGTATGTAATATCTCAATGGTATAATTTATTATTTATCTTAAAAAAATTATATGATTTGCACCCATTAATTCTTATGGTAAATTAATTAAATCCAACGAACTGAATTTATTGCATTTGTTTCTACCAAAATTAGAAAGTCACAAAAATTCGATGAGTTTAATTAGAAGTGGTAAATGCAGCATTACTCCAAGTGATCTTAATGCTCCTTTTAAGCATTTATTACACTTCCCTGGTTTTCCTGTATTTTTAAAATGAAATCAAATTTAACCAAAAAAGAAAATAGTATTGACATATTAAAATAAAAAGGTTGAAAAGGTGAAACAGAAAGAAGGGATAATGGACGAGCTAATTCTTCTGTGAACCGTGGGTATGGGTCATCTGGTGCAGCCCATAATCCAGTAATAGCATCGATCATCAATTTATCGGAATTTGCCCAAGTTGGTGCAGACCATATAAAACTTACATGGGTTATTTTGTTTAGGATTGGAGAATCTGGCCCAATACTGAAAGCTAGGGCCTAGGAGCACTGAAAGTCAAGCCAATTTTTTTCAGAATGAAACCTAATTACACACACGCATGCACCCCTATGTTTATCTCTTTTAAGAACAGCAATTAGGGCCTGTTTGGTTTTATTTCCAAAGTCATTTTCAGTTTTTATGTATTTTTAAAAATTAAAAAAGTAGTTATGATTTGGAAATTAAAAGAAAATTGTGTTTGGATTTTTTTATTAGAAAGTAATGATTCAAGTAGGTATAGGATTGAAAACTTAGTTGATTTATACTTTTTTATATTTTAAAAAAACTATTTTAAAAAAAATATATGTATGTTTTATTAATTTTAAAATGATAGTGAATACTTTATGTTAAATCAAATTTGAATTTGATTGATGTGATAATAAAATGATAAAAATGGTTTGAAAAGAATTTGAAAATGAAAAAAGGAATATTTTGAATAGGGATGGCAATGGAGTAGGGCAAAACCCGAATTCGACCCAAATTATTTGGGGCGGGGTATGGGTTTTACTGACCCCTATTATTATTATTATTTTTTTTTTTTAATTAAAAATAATGTCCAACTATGCTCAATGGAGAGGAAGATGTTGAAGAATGTGGGATGAGTTAATTTAGATGAGGATTAGAACTATATGGTGGAAGCTTGTTGGACTTAAACATTTTGAATTTTTTTGTTTCAGTTTACTGTCAAATTTACAACATATAAAAATTTGGATATTGTGCTGGTTATTATTTTAATTTTATTTTTATCTCCTATTTTGCTTCTAGAATTTTATCTTATTTGCATGGATTTTTCATTTTTGTACCTGAAATTTGAATTTTAATTGCTGTCAAGTGATTCTGATTTGATACTTTCATTGACTTATTCCAAATTTTCTAAATTCTTTCCGATTTGGTAGATTAAACCTACCAACACGATGGGACAACGAGGGGGAGGGCAGGGTGGGGCGGGGTATGGGGCGAGCCTAACCCGCCCCAAACTCGCTCCACTGCCATCCCTAATTTTGAATGAAAATATATAGAAGTTGATAATTTTCAATCTTCAAATAGTAATGAAATCTGGAAATAGCTTTGAAAATGAAAACAAACATTCCCTAAATATCTTCACAATAAGCTAATATATCAATATTAAGATATGAAACAAATAATAGTATGATAAACAACAAGAATAAGATAAAGATATGAATAGGATACACATACTAATATTGAAATATGATATTAAAATGAAACAAAATCAACTTACTAAAAATTTGGGAATTTTACTAATGGAGCTTCAGAAGAAGTTGGAACATGATTGAGAATACATAGAAAGATTGATGATATCGTGATGTTCGTCATATATAGATGCTTTGAAAATGGATATATATGATCATTGTAACGCTCCGTCCAAGAGGTGCCTGCTTCGAGCTGATGTGCTATTCTAATCTTAATTTAATAATTTAAAATAAAATACACACCTCCAAAATATTCAATTAGGAAGTTTTTAGCGACCCAAAACCATTTTACGCCGATTCTCTATCATATCCTACTATATAATATTCCACATTAACACGAACTTCAAAACTACAAGCATACATTTACATAATACTCACATCAAATGATTGAATCTAAACTTATTGTCCCTGAGACAACATGACATGTCTTGATCCTGCATATTTGAATGCCATTAACAAAAACTATATACACTAATGGAGCCTGCGATGCCCTACCTGCTACATATCACAACCTACCTGGGAAAAAGAATCGAGGACACGAAAATAGCATAAGTCCAAAGGACTTAGTGAGGGGGGAGGGGAGGTAACCATTACCAACGCTTAAGGTCAATGGGAACTAACAAAAGGATTCTAATATGATGGATAAATAATCAAGCGAAGTAAAAGGCAAACAAAATAGGGGCTCCAATAAATAGTTCTTATGAAAATTAGGGGGGTGAGGGGGTACCCAACAAGATATTGCATAGCAACACAAGCAACCTCAAAACAAATAACAGAACAACTAAGATGTCAGAAAGCGATAAATAGTGTATTGACGAAATAGAAATTCAAATGAAATGAGACATAAAATAAGCAAGACGTGACATAACCAAACATATCATAATAACAACCATTTTCAAAGCATAGCATACTGTTGGCAAAATTAAACCTTATTGCTCCCAGAACAAAATAGAAAAAGCAGAATAGGAAACAAATATAGCATAAAATCTCCTTATCTCTACATTGCTTGAGCACTCAGCTCGGCGTGAAATAACTGACATAAGGCATGGCCGACCACATGCTAGATACTGCCACTCATAGATAGCTACCTCCAACTAACTGCAAGTCAGGATCGCGAGTGGGTACTACCTGGAAGACCAGTTATTGTCGGTCCATTCTGCCAGGTTATCTTTCTGGATATAACCTCGGGCCAAACTTCTCATAGCGTCCCTATTGCTGGCAACTTCCCAAGGGCGTCCCCGTAGGTGGTCATGACATGATGCCAACAATGAAAAATGAATTTCAAAATAACTGTTCAGAGGATTGCATATCAGAATACTAGACAGAACAGTGCAAATCATATAACATACAGGCAACAAAGCCATACGAATTAATCGTAGAACAACATAATTAGAAGCAAGGAATGAAACCAGTTGGCAGTTCCAAAATATTAACATATACGGGGTCAGTTGGCAAGGCTTTGGGGTACAAGGGACAAGAATCTAATAACATAAAAGGAAGTTCTAGGCACTAGAACGATTGCAAACAGACACAAATGAATAGAGAATCGGATATGATTGATTTCCCATAAAGATAGGCAATAACCTCACCTTTAAACTCCACGGTAGTGCTATCCATGCCCTAAAGTCTTGGAGACCCTGGATCCTCATCACCTATTCCAATAAAACACATATAATTATGATCAATACACTCACTTAGTATTCTTTTTATAGTAATTAGACTTACTATTACATCTTAATATTGAGAATTTTCCATTTTGAGGAGTGTCTTTCTTAATTAAACCTTTGGCCTAGTTCGAGTACGATAATTCGTGCTAAAATTATTGATTCTTCTGATCGTCAAAGCTATTTTACTAGATTTGGCATATTTCTAGCTTATATAAACAACTATAAATTTTATTCGGAAGGTAATGTACATCTATCTCCCTAAAACATACTAGTGTCGCTAAATAGCTTTAACGAGGAGTTTATTGGTTCCGAGCCACTACGACACCTCAATATCAATAATATACAAATTAATATTTTACGCCCGTGTTTAATGAGTCTAATCTATTTGTGAGAATTTCTCAAACTTTCTCTTAACAATTAATCCTTACAACATCACACAAAATTAGGGTATTAACTTAATTAACAATAATTATATTTTAATTACCAAGCCGGACCTACTAAAGTTGTACACGACTTATATATCCAAATACCAAGCCGGACCTACTAAAGTTGTACACGACTTATATATCCAAATACTTTAGTTTAACGTCATAAATCTTATAGATTTTCTACAAAATTTGGCCATTATATAGTTTATAAAATTTAAATCATTCAAGATGTACTAGTTGACACAATTAAGGATAATCGAGCTTCTATTAATGTTTTAGGTCTACACACTATTTATAGACAAATTCTATATTCAATTGCATAGCTTGCAATTACATAATTTGGTTTAATTAATGGATATTCACTTCAAGATTGGCTTAACAAGTTAACTAAATTAAATTTAGGAATTAATTTTAATCGATCAATTGGAGTTTTGCCCAATTAACCGAGTCTGAGGCCAAATTACTACACGATAGTAGGCTGATGCACCCGGATCATCATCTCGAACAAACTAACTTTTAGCCACCGGAGCGCCAGAGCGCTATCGTCGGAACAAGATCGTGATCCCACAAACTATATGTCTCATTGCGCTAAACAAAATGCCCAAGTCAATTTCGGGCTTTGCTTGACAGCTGCCGGTTAACTCAAGGAAAACTACCATAGCCCGCCGCTGCCACATTTGCTTCAATTACTACTCTGTCCATTGTTGGTTCACTAAATTGAACATACCATTGTCTTCCTTACGCCGAGCCCATCAAAATCCATACATTGCTTGTGACCTACAGTCGCTGGAATGGCCACGACCACCACCCTCTGCCGTGCGCTTTATTCAAGCTCAATTTTCAATTGCTCCACCGGTCGGTTTTGGGAGTTTCGGGTATGGGTGTGTTCGCTGTGACATAGGGAAGCTAATGGCTGAATATTTTTTGATTGATTGCCCGCGCCGGTGGGAAATCGCTGGTGAAGGTAGTGAAGGTTGCATGTGAAAATTTGGTAAAAATGGGGATGAGTTTTACTATTTATAGGGTAGTTTCTAGAAATTACAAAAGGGCCCCAAATTTTTTTTCCAACTCTCAATTGAACCCTTAAACTTATTAGTGCCTAACATTGACCCCCTGCCTTTTAAATTAAACCCTCCAACTTTCTCTTCTTACACATTGGCTCACGCTTAGTTTTCAATTCGTGTAATCAAGCCCTTACTTTATAAATTTTTAGTCCTTACAATTTCTAACATCATACTAAAGCCCTAATAAAATTTTAATATATTTTATTACGGTCCATTCCAATTATTATAATTAAATTTATAATTTTTTGAATTCTACCAAAATTTTCATACCCATTGTTTGGGGTGTTACAATCATTCCCTTCTTAAAAGAATATGGTCCCCAGATTCTCATCTTTGACTAGAAGAACTTTGATTAATATTGGCGCCTATAACGCTCTTGTTCCCACGTTGCCTCAACCATATGTTGATTTTTCCCATTGTCATGATATACTTCATCCAATTCCTAGTGACATTTATTTTGCTAAGATTTTTAAGAATCTCCTCTTTCTGGGTTTCCCCAACATATCCATTATTACCAAGGCATGTGGTTCACCCTATATTTCTAGGATTGATTAATAATTCCATAACCCATAGTTCCGCTGTCCGTCATTACTTAAAGTTACTTTTGATCTCCATGATTAAGCTTATAGTAAGTAAATTAAACTCTCCCAAAAAAGAGTTTTGAACCTCTTTGGTGATCCCATAAAATCAGTAAGCGCTTTATGCTTATTTTCTATTGAGTAATCCTTATACACATCTTCACATATCATTTCTATACTTAAAAGGTTCTTTATTTCACCATGATAGAGTACATGCTGCTATTTAAGAGATCATAAAACCACTACGGCAACAAACGATCATTAACACCACAAGCTCATATTTACATGATATTTACATTAGAGAGTAACTAAGTTCAAACTTAACATGCCTAATTTTCACAACAAGTTATACATTTTAATACAGCTAACTATAAGTTCACATGAACTATACATACTAGATGCAGTCACGAACAATATGTTTTTTGCTCCTTAGATTCTATCTAAGAGATAAAGCTAAGAATATGTGGAATCAGACTCTCATTTGATGGTCAAGAACTTTGATAGTACCCCCAACTATTTGTTTTCGTTTGCCCTTTTGAGCATTTGAGGTTACTGCTTGCTTTTAAGGTAATCCAGGACAAAATGTTGATCATTGCCGCACGTTATGCACTTTCCTAGCCTTTTATAGTATTTAGACCCCTCATTATTTGAACCACTACAAAATCCACATTTTTTGTTTGGCGTTTTTCACCAAACCAAACTAGCTAAATCACTCCCCTTGACTCCGGCTACACTCGCACACCACCATGTATGGTTGAACGAGAGAAACCGAGAGCAAGCTTCACGACGGGCAAGTGGGTTTCTCATTTTTCGGCAACCAACTTTGACTCCAAGGGGTGGTCTGGGCAGTATGCAACAGGGTGAACACTGTGGAGGCAATGCATGGTGGTGACATGCATCGGGGGTGATAGGAAATGGTGATCGGAGCACGGTGGTGAAGACCCATTTTTGAAGGCTGTTGAGCTCGATTGAGGGTGCTATAGGCTGTGAAACTTGAAACTGAGGGCGGCATTGGATTCAGGAGCTCGAGGAGAACATTCTGGTGAGAACTTTGGGCAACTCCGATGTTGGCCCACTGCGGCGGAGCCGAGGCAAAATCTATTCCTCGGCGTGGTGATCGTAACGGTAGCTTCAGTTGCTAAATCTAAGGTCTCGATTTGGTGTTTTGTGGGTAAAATAGTTAGAAAGGATTTGGTTATATATATACATGTTATGTTGTATTTCTTCAAAACTTTGGGGTATAGCAAGAATGAGTGCATGGATTTTATATCTATATATGCATGGGTCAAGCATGGATATTTTGTATTATTGTGGACCCAGATATGTTGTACTATGACCACATTTGGATTTAACAAGTTTGATAAGAAATTAAGCCATAAATAGTGAATTGAGGACCTAAAGTGGAAATTATTGGGACTATGTATGAGACATTAAGCAATTTTTGTGAATTAGAGTGATACTATGAGGATCATGTGATTAAGGACTTGACTATTATGATATGTGAAAATGATATGAGAATTGAAGATGTCATGGCAAGACTAGTTTAATTGCCATTATTGGAACAATAATAATATTGATGCTTTTAACTATCATGTTAATAAGTTAATTGGTAATTTTGGAGTTAAGAACAAGTATGATAGTGTTCTACTGGGAGTTATAAATGGGTTTTGATTATAAATATATCATTTTGTTTAGGTGACGACAGCGTGGGTCATGAAGACCAATAAACAATATGCAGGACTTACATTATATGGGATTATGGAGGTGAGGGTCTATCGCTCTGGTTTTTGCCTTGTATAAGCTATTCCTTATTTGTTGAACCCCTATGAGGGTTAATTTGCTTGATTGCACCTGCTCGTAATTGCTTGAATTGTACTTGCTCATTTTATTGAAATTCGTACTTGATTGTGTACTTGTTCGAAATCGGTTAATAGACTTGTATACCCCTGTGAAGATTAGTACTTGTTTCACTCTATTGAGTTGTTCTTGTCTGTTCTGGCACCCAGAACTCCTGTCTGTCATGTCTGGTACTTGTCTTGATCGGTACTTGTTTTTGTCTTGAATTATTATCAGATGCCTTGCCGGCATACTGGCTTGTTGTATCATATTATTTGGCCAGTTGGCTTGTCTCTACTTGCTAGTCATTCATATATTTCCCCATTGGCAACTCCAATTGCTTGAATGGTACTTGTTATACTTGTTGTACTTGCTTGGAGATAGCTCTTGGGCCGAGTGCCAATCATATGCAGAATGCTGAGATACTTGGGACATGCCTTGCAGCTCGCCTGGGTGTCCATGATACGCTATGCGGTCCGCATAGGTATCCGAAATATGCTAAGTAGTCCGCTTAGGTATCTACAATGCGCCATATAGTCCGTATGGGTAGTGCGCCTTACAGTCTGTATGGGCACACCAATTGTATGCCTAGCTATCACGCTATGGAAGTACTTGTTTGATTGGTATAAGGTGAACTGATATGTATATCTTAACTCGTTTTGTTGGAATGCATATGCTATAAGGGTTTGCTTGCTCGTACTCGTTTCTTGCTTGCTCGTAATTTGTTCTTGGAGCAATAAGGCAGGAGAGTTTCCTGTTTGCTATATTCGTTCTTGTTAAATTGTAATTGTACTTGTATTGCTATTGATTTTAAATCTGTTGAGATGCTCTTCCCTTGACAGGTTCAATCATTGTTTGATATATTATCCCTCACTAAGTCCATTGGACTTACACCCGATTTCCATTGTTTTTGCAGACAGGGTTGATAAAGAATGTAAAGTTCTGACTCGGAGCGTAGGGATGTTTCTTTTGTAACAAACTAGGTGTTCTTTGTATATATATGTTATTAGAATGCTATGTGGTAACATAGAGATGTTGAGATGTGTTAGGGTTGATAGGGCTACCTTAAGACTTATTTACATAATTTCGTTGAACGTTTAAGATTTAAACCTTGGCGTGAATGCTGAAGTTTGATAGTACTATTTAAGTTGACATTTTCTGCTGCTTTTGATAAATTGTTGTCTTCATTATATGTTGTGGAATTTGAAAAGAAAATTTTTGGGCCTATTGTTTGTATTACAGGTTCCGAATTTAAGCTTGAAATGTTTTGATATCTCAGCTTAGGGTTACCCTGAGTGGGGTGTCATAGGTGGTATCAGAGCCTAAGTTTCAGTTGACCTAGGAAATTGTCATTGTTGGGCATTTATAGATAGTTTTCACTTAAGTTGGGAGGTATATGAATTTTTGGGTTGTAGATCTTTTAGGAAATTTTAGGCTCCTTAGAAGACTAAGACTGACTTGCATTATTTTATATTAATTAATCGAATTTTTGTGACTTTGTATTATAGATGGGTGGATCTTCTAATAAGGGAAATGAATCGGTGGATGAGAACTATTGACTAGCTATAATTGGAATGAAATATTTGTTTAAGCTGTAAATTGATTCTCATAGTTGTAAATTAGTTAGCTGAATCAGCCATAAATGTAAATGATTCTTTCCTAATTAGGCATAGAATTTCTGTATAATTACCGATGTTCATGGGATGTAAAAACACACAGAGAAATACAAGAAATTCTCTTTCTCAAAAATCTTCATGGTATCACAACCATTATTGCCTTTTGAGGTGAGTTTTCTCCCTCTGCAACACTAGAGTTCTTTTTCCTTAATTTTTTTTTTGTTACTGTGCTCAAAGAGGTTGAGTTTTCTCCCTCTTCTTTTGTCACCGCCCCTACACCTAGAAAACCCACCCTCCGATTGGCCAATTCCCGAAATCCAATCGCCATCTGCCGCTGCGCATGGGCTCACGCGCCGATCGACTGTCTTTCACGCGCCAGTGCGTGGAGCGCGTGAGAGCTCCTCCAGCCACCTTTCACCGTCGTGCCTTGCTCCGATCAAATCGTCCCCTGTCCGGCCTTTTTTTTGGTCTCTTTGCACACTTTGGGTTTGCCCCTTTCCAAATTCAACGCCATCAGGTTCTGTTTCTGGTCTTTCTGATTCTACTAAGGGTGTTTCTGCTTTAATTTGTTATTTGTTCAAGTGTTTAAAAATGGGGAACATTAAGGCGGTAGATAATACCTCTCTTTCACAAATCAGTGCTGTTAAATTGGATGGGGGTGGTACGTATCTTGCTTGGTCTCGGGCTTGTTTGTTGTTTATTAAATCTCAAAAACTGCTAGGTTATATCACTAGAGAGAAAAAATCACCTGATATTTATGATCCTGCCTATAGTCAATGGGACTCTGATAATTCACTTGTTATGACATGGCTTTTGAATATTATGCACCCTCGCATTTCCAAACAGTATTTATTACTTGATACTGCTAAGAAAATCTGGAATTCAACCAAACGCACTTACTCTCACAAAGGGAATGATGCCCAGATCTTCGAAATTTGAAATAAAATCCATGGCACAAAACAAGGTGAGTTGACCATCACTGATTATTTTTCTGAATTAAGTGGGCTATGGCAGGAGATAGACTATTATCAGGATCTCCAAGCATATTGTACTGAAGATGCAGTTTTATTTTAAAAACTGGTTGAAAAGGAGCAGGTCTATGATTTTCTGGCTGGTTTGAATCTAGAGTATGATCAAATGAAGGTTCAAGTTCTTGGTAAGATTCCTTTTCCTTCTCTTGAGGATGCTTACTCCTATGTCCAACAAGAGGAAAGCCGCTGTGGTGTTATGCTTTACCCAGCACCAACTGAGAAATCTGGCTTAACTGTCTCTCATGAGCAACCAAAGGCGAATTCTTCTGATAAAGATCACATGCACTGCAACTATTCTGGGAAACCAAGGCATACTAAGGAAACTTGCTGGAAGCTACATGGTCGACCAACTAGAGGTCGTGGGGCAAAATGAGTTAGTTTATCTAGGCCTCAAGCAAACATTGCCAAAACTGGGGAGATACCCAAGGAGACGGGCTCTGGTGAAACTTTATCTTCTGATGAAATTCAGCATCTTCGCCGAATTCTGACCAAGCTTGACTCCTCCACTGTTGCCACATCCAATTATGTTCAATTAGGTACCGACTTTACTGCTCTTCTTAATTCATGGATTATTGATTTTGGTGCGAATAGACACATGATAGGCTCTTCTAAAGGCTTTCAAAACTACTCTCCATGTCTTCAAAGGAATAATGTCAGAATAGCCAATGGCTCTTTAACCCCTGTCTCTGGAACAGGTTATGTTGCTTGTACACCTAATATTCAACTTGCATCTATTCTCCATGTGCCTGAGTTTCCTGTTAATCTTTTATTTGTTAGTTCCATCACCAAAGCTCTAAATTGTAAAATCGAGTTCTTCCTTAATCACTGTGTTTTTCAGGATCTTCAAACAGAAAAGAGGATTGGCAGTGGTAGATTGCATGATGGCTTATATATGATTGATGGAACTCGAGACTCTGGCCAAGCCTTTTTTGGAGATAATAAAGATGTCAACCACAAAATTTTACAGTGGCATAGACGATTAGGGCATCCATCATTCTTTTTTTTAAGGAAGTTATACCCTAGTTTATTTTTGAGGACTCAGTTTGAATCATTGTTTTGTGATGCTTTTGAGTATGCTAAGCATACTAGAAACTCCTATCCTTTGAGTAATAATAGAAGTACTATTGCTTTTAAGACTATTCATTCTGATGTATGGGGTCCTACTCAAACAGTTTCTTTATCTGGTGGTTGATGGTTTTTTACTTTTATTGATTGTTGCGCTAGGATGACTTGGGTATATTTGTTAAAGGCCAAAAGTGAGGTGTTTTCTTGCTTAAGGTCATTTCATAAGATGATTTGTACTCAATTTGATGCTAAGATAAAAATCTTTAGAACTGACAATGGCACAAAATACATGGATAAAAGCTTTAGTGCTTATTTGGAGTCTAATAGGATAATCCATCAAACTAGTTGTCCTTACACTAGTGCACAAAATGGGGTAGCTGGAAGGAAAAATAGGTATCTGTTAGAGGTAGCACGATCTCTTATGTTCACCATGAATCTGCCAAAACCTTACTGGGGGGATGCCATTCTAGTAGCTGCCTACCTTATCAACAGAATGCCACTCAAAAGCCTTGATTTTCAGAGTCCTCTAGAAGCTTTAAAGGGTAAGAATGAATATACTGTTTCTCCAAAAGTTTTTGTGTGTATATGTTTTGTTCACATTAGGAATGCTAGGAAACTTGAACCTAAAGCCCTGAAATGTGTTTTCCTTGGATATTATCCTACACAGAAAGGATACAAATGCTATCATCCTTCTTCCCGAAGATCTTTTATTAGTATGGATATTACCTTTCGAGAATCTGAGCCCTATTTTAGCCTTACCTCATCACCTCTTCAAGGAGAGAACAATAAGGCGGAAGAGGTGTCTTTTCCTAGTTCCATTGTTGAACCTCTTAATGACATTGCCACATGGGAGAGTGAAATTGGAGACAGAGTTCAGGGAGAGACTATTGGGCATTTAGATAGACCTGATTTGATAAGATATTCAAGGAGAAAAAAGGCAGAAGAAGCCATCATGTAATCTGTTGAGTTCTTTACTAGTGAGTTATCTATATTTCCTAATGAATTAGATTTGCCTATTGCTCACAAAAAAGAAGTCAGGTTTTGTACTAAACATCCTCTATCTAACTTTGTCTCCTATGATTCCTTGTCTCCATCCTATAGAGCCTTTGCCTTGTCTATTTCCTCTGTGTCTATTCCATAGGATTGGAGGGAGGCTATCATGGATCCCAAGTGGAAGCAAGCTATGATTGAAGAAATGAAGGCTTTGTCAAAAAATGAGACTTAGGAACTTGTCCCTTCTCCACTAGACAAGAGATTGGTTGGCTGCAAGTAGGTCTTCATTGTGAAACATAAAGCTGATGATTCAATAGAGAGATTTAAAGCAAGATTGGTGGCTAAGGGATTCATTCAAACCTATAGAGTGGATTACCAGGAGACATTTGCTCCAGTTGCTAAAATAAACAATATCAGAGTCTTGTTATCATGTGCAGCTAACCTTGATTGGGACTTGCAATAGTTTGATGTGAAAAATGCATTTCTTCATGAAGACTTGGAAGATGAAGTGTATATGGAGATTTCTCCTGGTTTTGATAATGAACAGAATCAAGGGAAGGTGTGTAAGCAGAATAAAGCCTTGTACAGACTGAAACAATCCCCTAGAGCTTGGTTTGATAAATTCAGCAAAGCCATGATCTCCTTTGGCTATCAATAAAGCAATGTTGATCATACCTTCTTCATAAGACATCAAAAGGGTAAACTCACTCTTCTTGTAGTTTATGTTGATGACATAGTAGTGACAGGAGATGACAAAGAGGTGATGGCCCGATTAAAGAAGCTGTTGGCACAGGAATTTGAGATCAAGGATCTAGGAAAATTGCAGTACTTCTTGGGAATTGAGGTTGTCAGGTCAGAAAAGAGGATCTTTATTTCTCAAAGGAAGTATATTCTAGATCTCTTGAAAAAAACCGGTATGACAGGTTGCAAACCAGCATAATCGCCCAATGAAAGCAATCACAAGTTACAAGCAAGGGTCGGAGAGTCAGTTGATAAGGAGAGATATCAGGAGAAGGTTGGAAGACTCATTTATCTCTCACACTAGACTAGACTAGACATAGCCTATGCAGTCAGCTTGGTGAGTCAGTTCATGCATGATCCTCGAGATTCTCATATGAAAGTTGTCTTCCGCATCTTGCAGTATCTGAAGTCTACTCCAGGGAAAGGTCTATTTTTTCCAAGCATGGTCACCTCCAAATAGAAGCCTTTACAGATGCAGATTGGGCTGGATCTCTAGATGACAGAAGATCTACATCCAATTATTGCACTCTTGTAGGAAGGAACTTGGTTACTTGGAGAAGTAAGAAGCAAAGTGCAGTCGCTAGATCAAGTCCAGAAGCAGAATCTAGAGCCATGACGGAAGGTGTTTGTGAGCTTCTTTGGCTACAAAAGTTACTAGAGGAATTGAGACTATGCGAACGAGGGAAACTTTCCTTGTACTGTGACAACAAGGCTGCCATCAGTATAGCTCATAATCTAATTCAACATGACCAGACAAAACACATTGAAATTGATCGACACTTTATCAAAGAAAAGGTTGCAAGTGGTGTTTTAAGTTTGTTTCATGTGTCATCGAAAAAACAGCTAGCTGATGTGTTCACAGAGGGTCTCAACAAACGAACTTTTCATACACTAGTTTGCAAGTTGGGCATGGGCGACATCTTTGCACCAACTTGAGGGGGAGTGTTGACTAGCTATAATTAGAATGAAATATTTGTTTGAGCTGTAAATTGATTCTCATAGCTGTAAATTTGTTAGCTGAATCAGCCATAAATATAAATGATTCTTTCCTAATTAGGCATAGAATTTTTGGACAAATACCTATGTTTATGGGATGTAAAGTATACACAGAGAAATACAAGAAATTCTCTTTCTCAAAAATCTTCAACAACCTAGAGCATTTGAAGAAGGAAATTGAGGATCTTAGGGAAGAAAATAAGTGCCTTTCTCAGACATGCCAAAAACTTGAAGAAAAGTTTTATGACATATATATAACCTTACAAGATGAAAGAATGAGATCATGTCATCTGAAGTCATCCATTAGGGCGAGAGACTTTATGCTGGATCGAATGATGGAAAGCGTCGAAAGGGAAGAAGTTCGTGTTGGAATAGCTGCTACTCAAATCGAAGAACTTCGGGAAATACGTCATCATATGGAAGAAACGTTGATTATAGAAGAACTGTGGATGTGCCTCACCCAGTTGTGGAAGAGATTCGTCGAATGATGGTTCATTATCATGTAGCCATAGAGCAAGTAATCAGAGTCGGTATCGATATCGACACCAGGGTGGGACCCTTTAGAGTTCATCCCTATTTTGGCTAGGGCCATCAGTTGGGAGTGCATATAGGTGAGAGACCAGTGGAGAACCAAGAAAGAGCACCTATAGAGAATCCTGCAGAAGAACCTAAGGAGGATCCTGAAGAAGAAGTTCCTAAAGCTCCTATAGCAACTCCAATGGAAATGGAAGATGAAGAAAATAAGGAAGATGAGGTTGAAGAAGTTAACCTAGATTTCTTGAGAGATGAACTGGACCAAGAAGAGCCTGATGAAGGTGACATAGAGGATGTTGAATCTAACGTTAGTGATGCTGAGAGTTCGGATTAGACCACAGAATGGCTAGGCATGTGTTTATATCAGTGGATATATAATAATAGTATTTGCTTGTCGACATATAACGTCGACTAGTTTTCCCTTGGATGTATATGTATATCGTGATGCTACCCCATCATTTTGACTTAGGCATATGGCTAGTTGGTATTATGAATCTACTTGTATGACTTGCTTAATGTCCGTTTGGTTGTTAATGAATTTTCTCTTTAAATGATCGTTTATCTAATTCTTTTGTTATTTAAAGATGTTCTAATTCATAGTTTGACATTTTTCAAATTTATATTGGTCAATGGTGTTTGAGACTTTGTTTACAGTTTATGTTGACAGAGTTGAATATTCGAGAGATTTTAAGGATAAATAGCATCTAGAGGAAGTGTTGATACTCGTATACATGCAAGAACGAGTATTAGGGGCAAACCGCCAGGTCGGCGGCCTAATATGCCTCGAGCCCCTAAGAGAGAAGCACCTGCCCATCCACAACATCTGCCAAAGGAGAAAGTTTCTCAAACCCCTCTAATTGATCAACAAGCTATAGATTTCCTGACATAACCTAATTATTGGAAAAGACAGAGGCCCAGGCAATCGGATTGCCAACCAACAAACAGAGTGGGAATGGAAGAAGTACTCACAAAAGACAGAGCCCTGGAAAGGTTTTTGAGATTTCAGCCTTTGAAATTTTTTGGTGAACCAGATGACCACATAGCTGAAGAATAGTTGGAAGATTTGGAAAATATATGTGGGACTTTACGTTATCCAGATGAGCAAAGAGTGTGCTTTGCTACTTTTTTTTTAGCAAAATCTGCACGAAGCTAGTGGCAAATAATAGATCGCAAATGGACGGCTACGGAGACCCCTAAAACCTAGGAAAATTTCGTCCGAGAGTTCAAGGACAAGTATATATCACTAGTAGCCAAACAAGCCGGGGAACGAGAATTTTTGGATCTGATACAGAGGAATCAGTTAGTTAGTCAATACGAGGCCATCTTCAGTTGGTTGGTACAATATGCCCCTTATGTCCAAGGAGATGAAAATTTGCAGACCAGACGATTTTCACAAGGACTAAGGCCAGGACTAAGAAGAAGCTTGGACATTTGGGATTTGAAAATTTTTAACTTGGCCGTACGTAAGGCGTTACAACTAGAATCGGAGTTACAAGAAATCCAAAAGATTAAGGACAGAAGCAGATAAGGGAGACCACTCTCGGGAGGGCCCAATGGCACTAGCAAAAAGCAACCAAGACTCCAGGCCGGTAGTGTTTCTCAAAGAGTTCCTCAAACTAACAAGATGACAGATCTGCTATGCACACTCTACCAGGAGTTACGCCTTTTTCCAAGACTCCTTACAGAATGGCGCCAGTCGAACTTAAGGAGCTAAATAATCAGCTTGAAGAAACTTTTGGAAAAATGATTTATTAGACCAAGCACATCACCTTGGGGAGCCCAGTGCTATTTGTTAAAAAGAAAGATGGATCCCTAAGAATGTGCATTGACTACTGGGAATTGAATAAGATCACTGTTAAGAACAAATATCCCCTACCTCATGTAGAGGAATTGCTCGATTTATTGCAAGGGTCGAGAATCTTTTTGAAATTAGATTGAAGACAAGGATATCATCAATTAAATGTGAGGGAATAAGATATTCCAAAGACCGTTTTCAACTCCCGGTATGGTCATTTTGAGTTTGTGGTGATGCCATTTGGTTTAACCAATGCACCTACAGTATTTATGGATTTAATGCATCGGGTTTTCAGGCCTTATACCTATTTTTGGTTGTTTTTATTGACGAAATTCTGGTATTTTCCAAGTCCAGAGAAGAACATGTGAAGCATTTATACATAGTTTTCCTAACTCTAAAGAAACATCAGTTGTACGCTAAATTCAGCAAATGTGAGTTTTGGATGAGAATAATAGCTTTTCTGGGACATGTTATCACTAAAAAAGGAACAGAAGTTGATCCCTCCTAGGTGGAAGTGATAATCGATTGGAAGAAACCCAAAAATGGTATTGAAATTTAGAGTTTTCTGGGCCTGGCTGGCTATTATCGAAGATTTGTTCAAGATTTTTCCAAAATAGCTGATCCCTTAACCAAGTTAACCTAGAAAGGGCAACCTTTTATCTAGAATGAGGATTGTGAGCAAAGTTTCTCGAAATTGAAAATCGACTGATGAGAGCTCCAATTCTGGAGCCTAGAAGAATTAATGGTGTATACGGATGCTTCCAAAAAGGGGTTGGGATGTGTATTGATGCAAAGAGGGCGTGTTATCGCTTATGCATGTAGAAAATTAAAGCCTCATAAAGAAAACTACCCAACTCATGACTTGGAATTAGCAGCAGTCATTTTTGCATTATCTAAATAGAGGTATTATCTCTATGGGGCTATCTTTGAGATATATACTAACCACAAAAGCCTCAAATATTTATAGTCACAAAAAGATTTAAATATGAGGCAACGAAGATGGATGGAGTTTTTGGGAGATTATGATCTCACCATCTCTTATCACCCTGGAAAAGCTAATGTAGTGGCTGATGCTTTAAGCTGAAAAGCAGGATTGGCACACCTACAAAGAATAGGAATGCCCGAACGCCGAGAAGCGAGGGTTGTGATGAAACTGAAACAGCACATTTGGGTTGCAGGAATAAGTATACAACCTAAACTGTATGATGAAATCAGGCGAGCTCAAGCTGATGATGAATGGATATTGAAGCAAAAAGAAGCGATCAGAGGTACAAAAGAGACAGAGTTCAGAATTGATAGCCGAGACACTCTTTTATTTTGGAACAGAATATGTGTGCCAAGAGAAGTCAAGAAAAGACTATTAGAAGAGGCGCACAAGATAAGGTTTGCAGTACATCCCAGAGGTGCCAAGATGTATTAGGATTTAAAACGACAGATCTGGTGGAATGGAATGAAAGGAGATATCTCAGAATATGTGCAAAAGTGTCTAACCTGTCAGCTTGTAAAAGTGGAGAACCAACGACCATCAGGATTGTTACAACCGCTTTTAATCCTATATTGGAAATGGGAACAGGTGATCATGGATTTTGGGACTGGTCTGCCCACAGCTCGAGGAGGGTATGATAGCATATTGGTGATTCTGGACAGATTAACTAAATTCAGACATTTGCTACTAGTTGGGACGCAGTATAAAGTTGAAATGTTAGCAAAGTTGTATGTTAAGGAAATTGTCCGACTGCATGGCATTCCAACCAGTATAGTGTCAAATCAAGATCCAAAGTTTACATCGAGACTCTGGAAAAGACTGCAAGAACATCTGGGAACAAAACTGAAATTCAGCTCTACTGCTCATCCACAAATAGACAGGCAATCGGAAAGGGTGATACAGATCTTAGAAGATATGTTACGAGCCTGTGTTATGGAGTTTAATAGAAGTTGGGATCAACATCTCCCTCTGATAGAATTTGCCTACAATAGCAATTACCAGACTACCATTAGAATAGCACCGCATGAAGCCTTGTATGGTAGAAAGTGTCGATTGCCAGTACATTGGGATTTAGAAGAGCACTGAGGTAAAATAGGAGAATCATCAAGTACTATAAGACCTGAGTTAATTCAAGAAATTGTCAAAAAAGTGCAAGTGATTAAGTAGAGAATGAAAGCAGCACAGGATCGACAAAAGAGCCATGCTAATAATCGGAGAAAGGAATTAGAATTTGAAGTTGGTGATCAAGTTTTTCTTAAAGTATTCCTAAGAAAATAGGTGAAACGAATTGGAAAATGAGGAAAGTTGGTTCCAAGGTATGTAGGACCATATACAATATGTGAGAAAGTTGGACCTATAGCTTATCGTTTGGTGCTATCCCAGAACTTGATAGGAATACATGACGTTTTCCATGTCTCACAACTTCAAAAATACTATCCTGATCCCTCTCAGATCATATCACCTGAGGATGTGCAAGTTAAGGGTGATTTGACATATGAAGAAACACTGGTACGCATTTTAGATCAGAGATCTCGAGAACTCAAGAATCGAAAATTTTCCCAAGTAAAAGTATTATGGCACAATGATAATGTGGAAGAAGCCACGTGGGAGCCAGAAGATCTTATGCGCCATCAATATCCCGAACTCTTTCGATTTTCAAGTGAGAATCTAGGGGCCAGTTTCTTTTAAGGGGGGAGTCTGTAACACCCCAACAATTTTCTTGAATTGTGATAACTTAATTGTCAAATTATTTTTATTTTAATTAACTTTATGAATTTTTATATAATTATTAGCATTTTAGAAGTTTTTTTTGTCAATATATAATATTAATAAACTTGATTTCATCTTAATTAAAACTTCTGGGGCCAATTTATAATTATAGAGGATTTAATTGCGCAACTTTGGAGAATAGTGGGGTTTGCATGGAAGGGTCTTGGTCAACGGGGTCAAAATTATAATTTTTAAAATTTCAAGGATCTAATTGAGGCTGATTGGAAATCCTTGGGGCTAAATTGCAAAATTGAAGAAATTAATTTTATAAAATCTGGCAGACGGCATTTGAATCTCCATTTTTCCTCTCTTTTTCCTTTTTCTCCTTCACCTGTGACCACCACTTCACCTGGCGATCTTCCACTGGTGATCGGCTTTCACCAAACAAAATTGGCCAAATCACTCCCTTTGACTCCGGCTACACTCGCACACCACCATGCATGACTGAATCCTACTCCGGTGAGCCACCGTGAGAGAGACCGAGACCAAGCTTCATGACGGGCAAGTGGGTTTCTCGATTTCCGACAACTAACTTTGACTCCAAGGAATGGTCTAGGCAGTACTCGACTGGGAGAACACCGTGGAGGCAATGCATGGTGGTGACATGCAGTGGTGGTAACAAGAAATGGTGATCGGAGCACGGTAGTAAAGACCCATTTTTGAAGGCTGTTGAGCTCGGTTGAGGGTGCAGCAGGCCGTGAAACTTGAAACTAAGGGCGGCATTGGATTCAAGATCTCGAGAAGAACATTCTGGTGAGAACTTTGGGCAACTCCGGTGATGGCTCACAGCAGCAGAGCTAAGGCAGAATCTACTCCTCGGCGCGGTGATAGTAACGGTAGCTTCGGTTGTTGAATCTGAGGTCTCGATTTGGTGTTTCGTAGGTAAAATAGTTAGAAAGGATTTGGTTATATATATACATGTTATGTTGTATTTCTTCAAAACTTTGGGGTATAGCAAGAATGAGTGCATGGGTTTTATATCTATATATGCATGGGTCAAGCAGGGATATTTTGTATTATTGTGGACTTGGATATGTTGTACTATGACCACAATTGGATTTAACAAGTTTGATAAGAAATTAAGCCTTAAATAGTGAATTGATGACCTAAAGTGGAAATTATTGGGACTATATATGAGACATTAAGCAATTTTTGTGAATTAGAGTGACATTATGAAGATCATGTGACTAAGGACTTGACTATTTTGATAAGTGAAAATGATATGAGAATTGAAGATGTTATGGCAAGACTAGTTTAATAGCCATTATTGGAACAATAACAATATTGACGCTTTTAATTATCATGTTAGTAGGTTAATTGGTAATTTTGGAGTCAAGAACAAGTATGATAGTGATGTACTGGGAGTTACAAATGGGTTCTGATTATAAATATATCATTTTGGTTAGGTGACAACGACGTGGGTCACGAGGACCAATAAACAATATGTAGGACTTGCATCATCTGGGATTATAGAGGTGAGGGTCTACCGCTTTGGTTTTTGCCTTGTATAAGCTATTCCTTATTTGTTGAACCCCTATGAGGGTCTGCTAATTTGGCCTCGCTATACCTATCTATTCTTGTGGCATAACCCCTGTGAGGGTTAATTTGCTTGATTGCACCTGGTCGTAATTGCTTGAATTATACTTGCTCGTTTTATTAAAATTCGTACTTGATTGTGTACTTATTTGAAATTAGTTAATTGACTTGTATACCCCTGTGAGGGTTAGTACTTGTTTCACTCTGTTGAATTGTTCTTATCTGTTCTAGCGCCCATAACTCCTATCTGTCATGTCTGGTAATTATCTTTATCGGTACTTGTTATTGCTCGGTACTTGTTTTCATCTTGAATTGTTATGAGATGCCTTGCCGGTATACTCGCTTGTTGTATCCTATTATCTGGCCAGTTGGCTTGTCTCTACTTGTTAGTCATTCATATATTGCCCCATTGGCAACTCCAATTGCTTGAATGGTGCTTGTTATACTTGTTGTACTTGCTTGGAGATAGCATTAAGGTCGAGTGCCAATCCTATGCGGAATGCTGAGATACTTGGGACACACCTTGCAGCCCACCTGGGTGTCCATGATATGCTTTGCGGTCCGCATAGGTATCCGCAATACACTAAGTAGTCTGCTTAGGTATTCGCAATGCGCCATACTGTCCGTATGGGCACACCAATTGTATGCCTAGCTATCACGCTATGGAAGTACTTGTTTGATTGGTATAAGGTGAACTGATATGCATGTCTTAACTCGTTTTGTTGGAATGCATATGCTATAAGGGTTTGCTTGGTCGTACTCGTTTCTTGCTTGCTCGTAATCTGTTCTTGGAGCAATAAGGCAGGAGAGTTTCCTGTTTGCTATATTCATTCTTGTTAAATTGTAATTGTACTTGTATTGCTATTGATTTTAAATATGTCGAGATGCTTTTCCCTTGGCAGGTTCAGTTATCGTTTGATATATTATTCCTCACTAAGTCCATTGGACTTACACCCTATTTCCATTATTTTTGCAGACAGGGTTGATTAAGAATGTAAAGTTCTAACCTGGAGAGTAGAGATGTTTCTTTTGTAACAGACTTGGTGTTCTTTTGTATATATGGGTTATTAGAATGCTATTCGGTGATATAGAGATGTTGAGATATGTCAGGGTTGATAGGGCTACCTTAAGACTTATTTACATAATTTTGTTGAACGTTTAAGATTTAAACCTTGGCGTGAATGTTGAAGTTTGATAGTACTATTTAAGTTGACATTTTCCACTGCTTTTGATAAATTGTCGTCTTTTTTATATGTCGTGGAATTGGAAAAGAAAATTTTTGGGCCTATTGTTTGTATTACATGTTCAGAATTTAAACTTGAAATATTTTGATATCTCAGCTTAAGGTTATCCTAAGTGGGGTGTCACATATTGTATTTTAGATCTTAGTCCTTTAATGAATTTCTCAGTACTATAGCTTTCTTCTCTTAGTACCTACAGGTGTATTAAATTAATCTACTAAATCTAGCTTCATACCGCCACACTATCATCTCCCATTAGGTAAAGCCCTCAAGCTCTTATCTCCGGCATCTCTCACTTCTCTTGGTATGAATCTATCCATAAATTCTCATACGAAGTTTCCCATGTATGAGGTATTTTCTTATGTTTCTCTCGTTGACTTACTAAGGTCCCCCATTGACACGTAGCTCCTTCCAACAGATAGACGACATATATAAATTTGAGGTCATCCAGGTAACCTAACATTTGAAAAATATCTTTGATCTCCTTGATCCAAACTTTTGCCTTTTGGTGATCCAATTCACCCATAAACATTGAGGGATAGAACTTAAAGAGGTGTCCTAGAGTTCCGAACTTCGGAGGCTCTTCGTTTCTCTTGGGATTATTCATCTGACCTTGTTTCTGACCTGATTACATGAATTGCTGCTACATTGCCACCATCTATTCCATAATCTCTCCTATCGTTGTTGGATGCATCAGTGAGTCTCGTGTCCTTTCCTCAACACTTATTGGACGTCTCAATTTCAAAGTGTCTTATTCTGGATTTTTCCAACTGAGCAAATGCGTTGGGATTAATTTTCGTGATGCCATTTAGTAGGTTGCAAAGTTTTTCAGTTGTGTAGGCCACACTTAACTGTAATACTCAATGAGATGTTTGTTAATTAGTATACAATTGTTGTTAATTCTTATTGCCCAGGACTCAAAATACATGCATGATTTTTTTTCTAAACACAAGACACATTAGAACTCGATTAGTATTAACATCAAATGCTCCCTTGTTTTTTGCTTTTCTTCTTCCGTATATGGTGTCTATAAGATGTTTGCTAAACTAATGGATAGCCTAGCCCTTGACAAGAGGATGACGATTAGGTCTAAGATAGTTATTATTTAGTATATACTAATTTTGGCGTCTATAGTTATTGCTCCACAAACGATCTCATTAGGTATATTTTTATATATGTTTATATCTAGTTGCCTTTTCTCACTAATCTTCAATCTCAGCAAGGATTCTATCGTGCATTCTTCTTTTCTCATCTGTATTCCTTTCGCCTCTTCTCTCTATCACTAATGTATTCCTAATAGCCTAACTTTATGAATTCCATGATGTCATCCTATTTCATTTAACTAGTTTATTATGCCTTCAGGTCTATCAGAATAACTGTTACATTCCCCATAATCATCTTTCCTTCATTTAGGTCTCCAAAACTTTATCCATTTTCTATTCACAGTCATATAAACTAATATTTATTACTCGCACACTAATTTCCTATATAACTATATCGTTCAAATCACACCATATAACTTATCAAGGACAATCCTTAACTAATAAATTTAGGATCTTGCAAAACACGTCTACAAGTGATATATTTCTTTTGATTCACCTTTTATCTCATCATTTTTTTTCTGACCTCTCTAATTCACTCCTTGGCAATTTTAGTGGCCTTATTTGTCATTTCCTCCCTTTCATTTACAATATGCTTCTGCTTCATCATCATGTTATCTTTGTCAATATAAACATACCGTTTAAATTTTAACTCTACACATAGCTCAAACATCACTCATTCTCAATAATCATTCATTTCCCAAATGCACTCCTTCCTGCAATAATCATTTTCCTATGTATCTATACAATCTAATTCTCATCTGTAAGCACGTGGCAGGGATTTATTTGTCCTAAGTTAATCACTTACTGACCAATACATATCTTTCTAGAATGATCTTTACTCTTCAGATATAACTTCCATGAATATTGCTTACAAAACATTAATTTCTAAAGTAACTCTTTACACACTAAATACAATTTTTCCCAAAATAGTCATCCACTTATCAAATTCAACCTTCATAGATATTGTTCACATAAGCCATAATTCCAAACAACATAATCCTTATCAATAACTATACGTTAGATGCTTGACATACCAGAAGTAAGAGGTTATACATTGGTTGGCCATCCCAGTCATAACCTTTCACTTCCTTAATGTTGAGCATTATCCCAAAAGTCTATATCTTATCAAACTCCATGATCGAACCCCATCTTTACCTGCCCCAAAATTTCACAGTCAAAGAATCATATCCTAATCATAGCTCACATATTTTCTAACTCAAGTTTTCATATCCAAAGTATTTCCAGAGTTAAGCTTAATTTACATTAACCAAGAATTTCACACTCCGAGGATAATATCCTAGCGTAGCTCAGGTTTTCTATAACCCAAGCTCTGATATCACTCTGCAGCGCCCCGTCTAGGATGTGCCTACTTCGAGCCGAGGTACTACTCTAATCTTAATTTAATAATTCAAAATAAAATACACATCTCCAAAATATTCAATTTAAGTAGTTCATAGTGACCCTAAACCATTTTATGCCGATTCTTTATCACATCCTACTATATAATATTGCACATTAACACAAACTTCAAAACTACAAGCTTACATTTACATAATACTTACATCAAGTGATTGGATTTAGACTTAACATCCTTGAGACAACATGACAAGTATTGATCCTATATATCTGAATACCATTAACAAAAACTATATATACTGATATAGCCTGCGATGCCCCACCTACTACCTATCACAACCTAGCTAGGAACAATAACGGAGGACATAAAATAGGCATAAGTCTAAAGGACTTAGTGATAAGGGAGGGGAGGTAACCATTAAAACTGCATAAGGTCAATGGGAACTAACAAAAGGATTCTGATATGACGAATAAATAATCGAGCGAAGTAAAAGGAAAAACCAAGATAATCAGAAGTTGTAAAATGACACTTTAATAGAATAAGGGCTCGAATAAATAGTACTTACGAAAATGGGGGGAGGAAGGTACCCAGCAAGACGTTACATAGTAACAGAAGCAACTTCAAAACAAATAACAGAATAACCAAGATGTCAGAAAGCGATAAATAGTGTATTGACAGAATATGAATCCAAATGAAACGAGACATAAAACAACCAAGACATGACATAACCAAACATATCATAATAGCAACCATTTTCAAATCTTAGCAGACTATTGGCAAAACCCAGCCTTATTGCTCCCAAAACAAAATAGAACAAGCAGAATAGAAAACCAATATAACATTAAATCTCTTTATCTCTCCATTGCTTGAGTACTCAGCTCGGCGTGAAATAATTTACATGAGGCATGGCCGGCCCCATGCCTAATCCTACCACTCACAGCTGGATATCTCCAACTATCTGTGAGTCAGGATTGCGAGTAAGTACTAACCAAAAGATTAGTTACCATCGTTCCATTTCACTCGGTTGTCTTTCTGGGCCTAACCCCAGGCCTAACTTCCCGTGGCATCCCTGTAGGTGGTAACTTCCCAAAGGTGCCATATGGGTGGTCATGACATGATGCCAACAGTGAAAAATGAATTTTAAAATAATCATTCAGAGAAATGCCTATCAGAATGCTAGACAAAACGGTACAAATCATATAGCATATAGCCAACAAGGCTGTACAGACAACATATTTGAAGCAAGGAATGAAATTGGTCGGCGAGACCAAAATATCAACATATATGGGGTTAGCTAGCAAGGCTGTGGTGTACAAAGAACAAGAATCTGATAACATAAAATGAAATTCTAGGCACCAAAATGATTGCAAACAGACACAAATGAGTAAACTAGCGAATATGATTCATGCCTAGAAAAAGGCTATAACCTCACATTTAAACTCCACCGTAATGCTATCCATGCCCTACGATCCTGGAGACCTTGGATCTTCGTCACCTATTCTACTAAAACACATATAATCATCAATATACTCATATAGTACTCTTTTTACAGTAATTAGACTTACTATTACGTCTTAATATCGTGAATTTCCCATTTCAAGGAGTGTCTTTCTTAATTAAATCTTCAACCCAGTTCAAATGTGGCGATTCGTGCTAAAATGTTTGATTCGTTCAACCGTCAAAGGTATTTTACTAAGTTTGACATATTCATGGCTTGTACAAACAACTATAAATTTTATTCAGAAGGTAATGTACATCTATCTCCCTAAAACATACTAGCGTTGCTAAATATCATTAATGAGGAGTTTATCAGTTTCGGGCCACTACTATCAATAATACACATATTAATATTTTATGCCCGTGTTTAATAAATCTAATCTATTCGTGGGAATTTCTCAAACTTTCTCTTAACAATTAATCCTTACAAAACGTTACACAAAATTAGGATTTTAATTATATCGATTAACTTAATTAACAATAATTATGTTTTAATTACCAATCTGAGCCCACTAACGTTGTACACGACTTATATATATATCCAAATACTTCAGTTTGACATCATAAATCTTATGGATTTTACATATTTTCGATAAATATTTGTCATTATATACTTTATACAATTTAGATCATTTAAGACATACTACTTAACACAATTAAGGATAATTGGGCTTCTACTAATGTTTCGGGTCCATACACCATTTATAGACAAATTCCATATTCCATCGCATAACTTGTAATTACATAATTTATTCTAATTAATGGATATCCACTTCAATATTGGCTTAACAAGTTAATCAAATCAAATATAGGAATTAATTTTAATCGATCAATTGGAGTTTTACTCAGTTGAAGGAGTTCGAGGCCAAATCACTGTACGATAGTAGGCCACATGCACCCGAATCATCGTCTTGAACAAACTGACTTTTCACCACCAGAGTGCCGCCGCCGCACACCACCATGCGCCATGCTGAAATGAGATCACGATCCCACCAAACTTGTAACATCCCTAAAATTTGGTATTTTGAAAAATAAGGATTTAAAAATCAAGGTATTGGTTAATCAAATTTTAGGGCTCGAAAAAAAAAGGACTTAATTGCAAAATTTTTGAAAGTTTTGGGGTCAACCCAAAATTTGAGAAAACCCTAATTTTGTGTATTTGAGACCTAAGTGGCAACAATTGTATTAATTAAGATAATTGGACTATTATCGCTGATTTGGGATAATAATATGAGGTTAATCATATAAATAAGGACTTGATTATGCCTTTTGTTAGTACCGATAAACCCCGTATATATTCTTGTATTAATGGCATAATTAGCCGTACAGTCATATTGGTGAATAACTCTCGATTTTAGACTATTAATAGTAAGATTGTAATTATTGGAGGTTGTTAAGGTCAAATAAAGATTTTGATTGTGAATTTATTCCTTGGGTTAGGTGACGAAGGAATAGGCCCCGCAAATCAGTAGATTGCTGATTGTGGTTTCAGTTTTTTGAGACTACAGAGGTAAAGGTCTGCCAATCTAGCGCTTCTTACACTTTTTGATATTTTTGAAAAACCCCTCTTAGGGTTACTATTTTCTGTAATGACTGTACTATGTTATTGAAATATGTGATCTATTGAGATCTCATTGATTATCTATTATTTGACCCAAACACCCTTGTGAGGGTTACGTTCTGTTATGACTCTATTTACTGTTGGTTGTGGTACCCAGGACTTCTGTCTGTTATATGTTATCTGTTCATTCTGTTATCTGCATTACTTTGTGATCCATCTGTTTTGTTATCCGACTGTCTAATATCTGTCTATTTTGTCATATGACTGTTCTGTTCTGTACTGTTAACTGTTGCCTTCCTAGCACATTTGCTTGTACGTTCAGTTACTGTTCTGTTATCTATTTGTCTGATGGCATTTTTGTTATGTACCAAGTTGTTATGCCTGGGTAAGTTATGTACTAAGCTAGCATGCCTAGGTAAGTTAAGTACCAGGTTGTGATGCTTGGGTAAGTTTAGTTCGATTTGTATAAGGTTAAATTTTGTACCAAGCTGTCACGCTTGGGTAAGTTTTGTTTGACTGGAATAAGATACATTTATTGTACGTATCGTTATGACCTATTAAATTGCATCGGTAGATCTGATCTGTTTTACCTGATTGATTCCTAATTGTCTGATTGTAACTTGACTGTTGAGTAGATTCTTCCTCAACAGATTCCCTTTTCTTATGATTACAATTATCTCTCACTAAATCCGTTGGACTTACCCCGTTTTATCCTTTCTTTTCTCAGACAGGATTAAGTAAAGAACTTGGACTCTAGGCCTGGACATGAACATATTTTGTAATAGATCAAGTATTCAAATGTATATATCGAATTATTTGAATGTTAAGCTCGGACTCGAGACGTTGTGATGTGTCATGTTGATGTTGATGACTAAAGGCATGTAAATGTTTTGTTAGATGTAAGAAAGTGAATCATGGTACGCACTTTATGAGTTTGTCAAGTTGGATAAGTTTGAAATTTTCGGTGCTTTTGATAAATTAAGTTTTCAAATGTTTTAGGCATATTGCTTGTTTTTAGATTCAATATAAGACTGAACTGAATGGCGCCTCAGCTTAGGTGTTGTCCCGAGTGGGGGCGCTACAAAACGTCTTGTCTCCTTCCGCTGAATAAAGTGACCAAGTTAATTTCTAGCTTTGCTAGATGAACGTCGGTTAATTTAAGGAAAACCGCCATAGCCAATCGCCAGCCGCTACCCCATTTTTCTTCAATTACTCATCCGTCTGTCGTCGATTCGCTAAATTGAAGACACTATTATCTTCCTTATGCCGAGCCCATCAAAACCCATACTGTGGTCATGCCCAACGATCATCGGAACGGTCGCAACCACCACCGTCCGCCATGTGCCTTCTTCAAGCTCGATTTCTGGTTGCTTCGCCAGTTGATTTTGGGAGTTTCAGGTGTGGGTGTGTTCGCCATGACATGGGGAAACTAATCGCCAGATTTGTTTTGAGTGATCGCCGGCCTCAATAGGAAATCATCGATGAAGATAGTGGAGGGTTGCACGTGAAAATTTGGTAAAAATGGGGGTGTGTTTTATTATTTACAAGGTAGTTTCCAAAAATTACAAAAGGGTCCCAAAGTTTTTTTCAATTGTCAATTGAACCCCTAAACTAGTGCCTTTCATTGACCCTTGGCTTTTAAATTAAATCGTTCAGCTTTCTCTTCTTACACATTGGCCCATGCTTAGTTTTCAATTTGTGCAATCAAGTCCTTACTTTATATATTTTTACTCCTTGTAATTCTAACATCACAACAAAGCCCTAATAAGTTTTTAATATATCTTATTAAGGTCCATTCCAATTTTTGGTATTATTATTTTAAAATGTTAATATTCTAATTAAATTTATAAATTTTTGAATTCTATCAAAATTTTCGTGGGGTGTTACAATCATGTAGATGATTAATCGGAATAAAACTTAAAGAAGGTTTTTATGGAGAAAGAGTACTCGTGCATATATTCATCCTATTTATAAAAATCTTTCACAAATTCAAAGTACAATTAGTTTTAGAGTCCGAAACAGTAGTTGCCATTATTTGCTAATTGCTGTAGGGTAGGTTGATAGACTGGAGGAAT
This sequence comes from Jacaranda mimosifolia, assembly GCA_018894105.1. Lineage (NCBI taxonomy): Eukaryota > Viridiplantae > Streptophyta > Magnoliopsida > Lamiales > Bignoniaceae > Jacaranda > Jacaranda mimosifolia. The sequence goes on from CM032126.1 coordinate 24,147,988, forward strand.
TGGCTTTTTCACTATATATGATCTGAAACAATCTTTAAGTTTTGGATTAATTTCTTTTTCTAAGGTGGCGTGTACGTAATAATTTTGTTGCAAGATTGTGTGTTCTCCTTATTAAGTTGGAATTATTGTTGCTCAGTGTTGATTTTCTTAATTACCAAGAGAGAATATTGCTGGATTTTGTTGAAACTAAGTATGTATTAATTGTTTCTTTTTTCGAATAAATATGGCAAAGATGAAATGGTGCATTTCCTTGCATACAAGTGACTCAGATAATCTTGGGCCAAACCCAAAATTGGGTAATCCAGGATTGGCCCATAAAGCATGTGGGTCTGGCTCTCATTAAATAACAAAGTGGACATTTCTTGAAATTTTGAAATACCAACATCAAATTAATAGTTTGTCTTTGTGTATATCATTTTTTTCTTTTTTGGTTTTTTTACCCCCCAAAATATATGAGTAGTAAAATATCTATACTGAATTGTCAATAAACATTTTTCTTATATATTATTCGTAATCATGGTATAAGCAACTCACATTTGTTTTTGAAATCCTGGACTCGGGGTTTATTGATTCAACAATAATATTCCATCACATCATAAATAAATGCTCTTATTTATTTTCTTTAAAATATATTCAAATAATGCTCAATTTTATAAAATAATATATGTAACACTAACTATTACTTTTGTCTCTAAAAAAACTTTAAAATATCCAAAACTTTCATTTAATAATTTCTTTTGGCAGCACAGTCTTCTATTGAGAAGAGAGATGAATTTTTCTCATTGTCTTTTCAAAACGAGTATATTAATTTGTCAATAATTTAAAATGTTAGAAATTTTAAAATGAACCTAATCATATATAAAAACTGAGCTACCAAACACCATGCTTTTGTAGAGAGTTCTATATTTAAAACTATAATAAAAGATTCGATCATTTAATGTATCATATACTCTTTCCATTAATTTTATGGGATGAGTAGGACGGACCATCCTTGTCGATTTTTAGCAATTTATGAACTTTGTACTTACTATTTAATCCAATTGCTTGCTTACACGTGTACATCGAAGAGAAGGGGAGAGGTTTGGGTTTTTGCTGCATGAACAGAGCGTTGACTGACAGCTGACCCTGCGCATCCCTACAGATTAAAAAAAGCTGACAACTTTTGGAATTCCTCTCATAGTCTCCTTTTTCATCGTTCCAACCGGATTCGCTCTGACGGCTGCTGCTGATGCTCCACTAAATACTAAAATAGCCTAACCCCATTCTACTTTGGAAATTCCATAGGGTTCCAAAATTCAGTGGCTTGTGATTATTACATTCTCTTTTAATTTGGAGGGATTTATATGCATGGGTTAATCCTGCATAAATAATTTAATTCTTTTCAAACTTAAAATCACACCATTATTAGATTAATGATTATAATTATGTTACAAACTTTTAAATACTTACGTACGTGCTGCATCGATATTCCAATTTATAAACTCTTAAAGTTGCGTGATTTAGGTTATATTAATCTTTAGCATTTACGTTTGGGAGTCAAATGTAATCTTTCAAAAAAAGTAAGATATACTATGAATATATATATTAAAAATAATATATCGATATTATAGGCTGACGCCATAAGTTCCACTCCCAAAAATACAATATCTTTTGTTGTTGTTGTTTTTTCAAATCTTATATATTATTATTTTTAAGTAACAACATTAAGATAGTTTTTGAAATTGTTTTTGACTGTGTTGGGAAGAATATTTTAGATGAATAAATTGTCGTACCACAGTTGAAGAGTGTGTTGAGAATAAAATTATATTTGAATTTATTTTTAAGAAAAATAAATTTTATGGAATTGTCTTTTCAAGTATGTTTTTGTCTAATTTGTAATATTCTTATAGTGTGGTATTGCTTGGAAATATATAATGACTCTTTTCAGAGAATAGTAGAGTGTTGGTTTGTCTTTTCAGAAATGCATGTAGAGAGATCAACTCTTCCTCAAAGTTCTTCCGTTTTGAGAAATTTTGTAAATGATTGCTCGTGTCCCATTTATGCTTGGGACTTGGTATTTATAAACTTTAGTTTTAATGGGTTTAGGATCACTAGGATTTTTCTGTCCTCTTGATGGATTTTACTTATTTTTTGGGCTTTCTAGTAAATTTACTTAGTTAATTAACATTAGAGTTAATTTATCATATCTAGTAAAATTAATAAAATGCCGAAATATCATTGAGTCTATTTTTAGTCATATCATATATAGTGATATAATAATTAAAAAACATATATTTCATATAAAAATAATAATTAAAATGTATAAATATATAATTTTGATTGATGTAAAAAATGATTAAAATCTTCTAATAATATTTTAAGAGCAAAAGTTGAATTTTTGAATTTAAATATCTAATTTGTTTTAAGAGAATGCAAACAATTGAACAAACATATATATATATATATGATGAGGGTAAAAATTGTATGTAACTGAATTGGGATAGAGCCTGAGAATATCGACCTCTCTGGTCGATTGACAAGTATCGGGGCTGAGTCCTGCAACCACAAGCAGACGTCAGGCTAGCCGAGGTGTCCTCGGCTATGGCACTCCGACACTCAAGTCAGTATGAGAATGACCAGACTAAATGAGCAACAGAGTGAAGGCTTTGTAGTGTTGAATGGCATACCTTTGGTGAGCCTGGAAAGGGGTATTTATAGCCTTCCCCAGGTGGGGAATTTGCCTAAGATGCCCTTAGCCTGTAGAAAGGGCTCTTATCCTTGCATGAGGGGCTTTAGGTCATCTCCCATTCCTATACTATTTCAGGTGGTTGTATCTCCAGGTTTCATAGACAAAATAGTATACTATAAGTGCGTCCTCTGCCTGGTGCGGCAGTATAGGCAGTACTGGGGGGGCATGTGTTTTTAATGCGGAGGCATGCCACTTTTCAGGACATTATATGTGGCATAGAAAGGATTTTGTAGTGAGTTGACCTCCCTGGTCGGCAATGGGGTCGACCTTACTGTGAGTTGGTGACTGGTAGAAGAGGTAGCCAAGCATTATGGTCGAATAATAGTAGAGCGTTTAACTTCGGACCGTGGCCTAGTCAAATAACATCTGCGTTGTTAGGTGTGCCCCCTAAAAAGAAACATGAAAGGTCGACAACGTGATTGGGCCCCAAGGATGAAATGGGCTCGATGTTATACCCTTGAGTATACAATTTTTGGGCTGAGCCTATTGGGCCATCCCATGTCATGAGTACCCCCCACTTTCGAATTCTGAACGAGATGATCGATGAGAATAATTGGGGAATAGGTTGGTGTGAAGTACGAGGGTCCTTCGACAAAGGTTTTTGAAAGTCGACCTAGGTTTAGCGCATTTAATACGCCGGTTACATCATGCCAGGCACAACGTCCAATGGCAGTTACGCCATTATTACATACGCTTGGGGTTCCCACGCTTGGGTGCCTATAAATAGTTGCGGTTAAAGTCTTCATTTTTACTTTTACCGCTTTGCATCTGGTCGAATTCTAAGCCAACTACTTTTTCTGCCAATATTTTGTGCCTTATACTCTGTCGAGAATGAGTAAGTTTTTTCCTCAGTTTTATTCGAGTTCCTCATTTGCTTAAGAAATGCTGCCCTTATTTGATTCTAATGGTAGTCAAGGGGGATAGCGAGGCTACTCATTCCGATCGGCTAGGGGGATGAACAAATGAGTCAAGCAGCTCATCTAGCTACAGCTCGAGCTCTAGTAGCTCAAGCAGCGATCACACTGTTGGAGGGGGTGATGTTGGGCTAAGTCAGGCCTCAGTGTTGCGTGATCGACTATTCACCCCTAACCACTATAGTGAAATAGTGTCCAAGATAACTCTTGTCGATTTGGCACGTATTATGCAGTTGTACCATGTCTCCAAGAAGTATGAACTCATAGTGCCTGGACCGTTTGATAGGATGCGTCGACCTCCGGTCCGATATATAACTGTGTTCAAGGAGGCCTTTTGATGCGGTCTTAGGTTCCCTTTAGCTAGACCTGTAGTTGAGCTGCTGAGGGGTTTAGAAGTATGTATAACGCAACTACTGCCAAATTATTTTTCGACCATCCATAGCTTTGCTATTCTAATGCACTTATTCGACCAACCGACCACTTTCGCAAATTTTCCAATCTTTTTCACTTTCCCATGTCCCAAAAGTCGGGTAGCACCGAAGAGTTAGGTTTTTATTACCTCACTACTTGACCCCATCGAAAATTTCTTGTTACCCCAGCCTCTTCCTACGAGCAGGAATGGAAAAAACATTACCTATATGTTCGAGTGGCCGGGGGCTTCAACATTCCGAGGGGATGGTGGATGGGGCATGTCAAGATGATGGGTAACTTAACGCCGACTTAGCCCAATACATTCATCTAGAACTTGGTGAGTTTGGTCAAGTGGAGGACTTGGTGTTTATCCAGGAAAGAAGTTTGGCGTTAGCTAGCTTATTGCCAGCTCAGCTGGACTTGCCAGCATGCGATCGACTAGGTAGCTAGTGTTGTCGAATTCTTGATTAGCTTGTTTACTTGCCATCTTTCGGTTCGACTTTGATCTTTTGTTATTTGTGTTGTTGGCAAATCGTGATAAGGCTATAACCTGTTTGAGAATAGAAGCTTTGGTGAGGGCTACGAGGAACAAGGAGCATCGTCTAGCTACAGCGGCCCGACGAGGGGCTGCTTTGGTCGCGGTGACGCAGCCTGAGGCAATGACGCCGTCACCATCTACTTCGTCGCCAGCTCGGCCTGTGGCAACTATGGGAAGCAACCCTACAGGTCAAGGGAAAAGGCCCATGGTCGAGCAGGCCATACCTGCTCCGAAGAAAACATCGGCCTAGAATGGCAAAGGGAAAGCTGCGGGTCCGGCTAGCCCTCGGGATATGATCTGTTCAGTCAGCGCAAGGATGACGTGCTATTCCACTTGCCAAAACTACCATCGCCAAGGTTTAGAACAGAGCCGAGCATGGCTGGGCATAATTTGTACTCAATGGAGATAGCGAGGTTGACTGGGGTGCTCTTTTAAAGGTAATTATGGTTGAATTGTTCGCGTCTGACCAGAAGAAACTCATGGGGCTAAGCCATGATGCTACACTTAGAGCTCTGGCTTATCACTCTAATATGGTAAGAGTCTGGTCGATAAGTTTGTCTTGTCGAATTTTATTTGTTGGTCGAGTATCGTTCATTTATCATGAATTTTTATGTTTCAGGTGAGCTAGTTAGGCTACCATTTTTATAGGAGGTTGGAGCTAGCCCTAGCTGACCGTGAGCATCTGCAAGAGGGCGGGGACATGGATATGCTGAAGGCTCAGCTCGAGATTTCACAAACGAGGGTCGATGAGCTCATCAACCTGCTCAAATTGAAGGATAGTCAGGTGGTCGCCGCCATCACTAAGAAGACAAGGATTAATGAGCTGCTAAACTAGGCTAGGAGAAGACAAGGATAAATGAGCTGCTAAACTAGGCTAGGATGGATGCGCAACATGGTTATGCATCTAGTCGGACAGCCGAGCGAAATGCGGCGATCCAGGAAGCTCGGGCTGAATTCTATAGGAAGTTGCCTCTGATACGGCGAGAGGCCGTGTAGCAGTTCACACTGTGCTCGGCATTCTAGGATGCAAGCATTGTCTTTTCTTTGGATGATGCTAGGAATGCGTTCAACAAAGCGATCAAGCAACTGGAGTATTTGGGCTATGCTTTTTGAGCAGAGGATAAGGATCGAATTAGCCCCATCCTAAACGAGTAGTTGCATGTGTATCCTGAGGCCAACGAGGCTGACGCTGAAAAGGGAGCTGTGGAGACTCCTATGGTCGAGGGAGCCATAGAGGTTCCTCCTGCCGAGCCCCTGACTGAGGCATAGAAAAAGACGACCGAGGTGGCGAAGAAGTTGGCTGATGTGGCAAAGGAGTTTGCTTTTGCAAACAACTTTGTGTTTGGAATTCGAGACGACATGGTCATCGCTACTGAGTATCTTCTGCCACTCAAGGGTGCTTTTTTGGTTGATGAGGCAGGGCCCTCTCAACCAGCGACTGCTGCTATTCCACTTGCTACTGCAATGCCCAAACAGGGAACGAACAGCCCCGTGGTGGTTCCCATCCCTTCGAGCGATGAACACGATCAGACAATTGAGAGGGTGCTCAAAGTGCGCATGCTAAGGACGTGGGGTCGAGCTGAGCTCCTTGCTCTACGTGGCGCTATTCTGATGATGGTCCTTCCATGTATATATAATTTTATTTTATTTTTATATTTCTTTCATTTCTAATAGCCCTGTATGGCATTGTAATCGAGAATATTGGAACAGAATGAAATACTCTTTTGCTCATCGATGCATACTAATTTTTGCTTTGCTTTTAGCATATTTACTTTTGTTGAATGTTAATTATTCTTGAGTAAATGATTCGATCTAATATATTAAGGCACTGAAAATAATGGAATTAATCCAAGATACTCGTCAACTGTTGGTGTTGATTTTGGGATGTCATATTTTGCTAAAATGACCGCCTCGTCGAACTAATCATATTGACTTAATGCATCACACCGAGTGGATTTCGATGATAGGGTCGAGTTTGTATTTATTATTCTTTGATTTGGACTGACATCTTTAGTTTAGCAGCTCGAAGCCAGTTTGGTCGACGTTGGGGTCGACTGTAAACGATCAATTTGTTTGTTGGTCCAGGTTGAAAAACCTTAACTAGGTGGCTCGACGCCTGGTTGGTCGACTTCGGGGTCGACAACAGATGATCGATTCGTTTATTGATTGCAGTTGAAAAGCCTTAGCTTTGAGGCTTGAATCTTGCTCGGTCGACTTCGAGATCGACTATAAATGATCGATTCGTTTATTAATCGCGACTGAAAAGCTTTGGCTTGGCGGCTTGAAGCCTGCTCAGTCGGTTTTGGGGTCGACTATAAATGATCAATTCGTTTGTTGATTGCGGCTGAAAAGCCTTGGCTTGGCAGCTTGAAGATGTTCGATCGACTTTGAGGTTGATATAAATGATCGATTCGTTTATTTGATCTCAGCTGTAAAGCCTTGACTTAGTGGCATGAAGCCTGCTTGGTCATCTTTGGGGTTAATGCCATGGTTATGCAAGCAGATATTTGTAGAAAATATCTCAAATTTCATTTTTGCGAGAGAATATAATGGAGACCAATGGTCTCCTTATACATAGAACTTCTTTAAATTTATAGCATTTCAAGGTCGTGGTAGTTCATTGCCATGCAGGTCTGCTAGTCGATATGCATTGTGCTTTGACACCTTGACCACTGAATAAGGCCCCTCCTATTTGGGCTCGAGTTTTTCCACGTTCATCGACACTTCAATTTCTTGAGGATGAGGTCTCCAACTTTGAAGTAGCGCAGTCAAATTGCTTTGTTGTAATGCTATGTTATTTTTGACCTATATTGTTGCATTGTGTTGTAAGCTTTGTGTCGCAGCTTGTCGATGGTGACTAGGTCGAGTCCCCTTTATTATCGCATTTTTGAGTGGGTTATAATGGATCACTCAGGCTGCATGTTGTATCAGCTCAGATGGGATGACTACTTTGGAGCCATAGACCAAACTGTATAGGTTGCGGCTTGTGGCTGTTCGAGGGGTCATTCTGTAAGCCCACAGGACCCTAGGGAGTTCGTCTGCCTAACTTGCTCCTGTTTCTTCTAATCGAGCTTTGAGGTGGTCGATGACAGTTATGTTCGTGACCTTTGTTTGACCATTAGCTTGGGGATTTTCGACTGAAGTAAAATGTTGGTAGATCCTTAGGGTCTCGCACCAATTTCTTGTGTTCTTACTCTGGAATTGGAATTCGTTGTTTGAGATCAGAACCTTAGGTAAGCCAAAATGACATATTATGTTCTTCCAAATAAAGCTCTTGATGGCCGCATCGGTTATCTTCGGAATTGTTTCTGTCTCGACCCACTTAGTAAAGTACCCGGTCGCGACAATGATAAATTTTGTTTGGCCTGATGTTTTTGGTAAAGAACCAACTATGTTGATTCCCCATTGGTCTAATGGCCATGTGATCTGGACGTTTACCATCAATGCTATGGGTTGGTGCAGTATGTTTAAGTGTAGCTGGCAGGATGGACACCTTCTAGCAAATGGAATTGTTTAACAGCGTGGGCCAGAAATAGCCATATCGGATAACTTTATGCGCAAGGGATCGACCTCTAGAATGATTTTCACAAATGCCTACGTGGATTTCGTGAAGGACTTCACGGGCTTGGTCAGGCATTAAGCATCTGAGAAGTGGCCCCGATATCGACCTCTTATAAAGTTGCCCGTGCTCGTCAAGGGAGAATTTGGCTGCTTGACCTCTGAGCCTTGATGCCTTAATTTTTTCTTCAGAGACTGTCCCTTGGCTTAAGTAGAGCTTGATTGGGCCTTGCCAAGAAGGAGGTGCTTATTTGACGTTCCCTACCAAGTTCTGGTCAGGAGTATATATAGAGGGTTTGCTGGCGACCAGAAATATGATGGTCTTTTCTCTTGTCCCTCTCGTCGAGCTTGCAAACCTCAAAAAGGCATCAGCTCGCTCGTTTTCTGATCGAGGTACCTGACTGAGGGTGAAACTCTTGAATAGCTATTGTAATTTTTTCACCTCGGCCAGGTACTAACTCATCTTGTTTTCTTTGGCCTCGAAGTTTTCTTCAACCTGCTCTGCGACCAACTGAGAATCGGTGATGGCTACTAGCCCCTTGACGCAACAAGCTGATGCCATGTTCATGCCAGCAATGAGGGCTTCATATTCCACCTCATTGTTGGTAATTGAGAAGTCGAGTTTGATTGCAAAGTCATATTCCTCTGCGAGTAGGGAGCGGAGTGAGACACCAATTCTACCTCCCGAAGTGGTTGCTGATCCATCAACATGCAAAGTCCATACAGAGGAGTTCCGGTCATGCTGGTCAGGGAGGTCGAGCCTTTCGGCAATAAAATCGGCTAGAACCTGTGCTTTTGTGGCGATGTGTGGTTGAAATGTGATGTTGAATTTACCAAGCTCGATGACCCACTTAGTCAGTCTTCCTGACGTATCTGGCTTCAACAACACCTATTTCAACAGCTGATTTGTTAACACTATGAACGCATGAGACTGGAAGTAAGGTCGTAGCTTCCGTGCTGCTGTAACCAGGGGGAGGGTGAACTTTTGATCTCTAGATAATTATGCTCGGGCCTCTACAACACTTTACTGCAGTAATAAACAAGCTGATGAGTTCTACCTCTCGTCGAGACCAAGACCGAGCTAATCGAGATGGTGGACACAGCTAGGTAAAGGTGCAGAACTTTTCCCAACTCTGGTTTGGCGAGCATGGGTGGTGAGAAGAGATATTGCTTGAGATCGATGAGAGCTAGGTCGCATTGCTCCGTCCATTAGAATCCCAACTTTTTTGCATTTTTGAGTACTTTGAAAAAAGATAGACTCTTGTTGTCTAGTTGTGCAATGAATCTACCAAGGGCTATTATCCTGTTGACCAGGCGCTGTACGTCCCAGACTGTTCAGGGTGGGGCGATGTCCAAAACTGCCTAGATCTTCTGCGGGTTTGCTTCGATCCCCCTTTAACTAACCATATAACCCAAGAACTTGCCTCTTCGAACCCTGAAGTTGCACTTATTGGGGTTGAGTTTCATATCGAACGCTCGCCGTATGGAGAAGGTATGGTTGAGGTCAATTAGGTGACCATCAGCTTTTACTATTTTGACAATCATGTCATTGACGTAAACTTCCATAGGTTTTCCAATCTCGTTCTTAAACATGAAATTGACTAATCTTTGGTAAGTTGCTTCTGCATTTTTTAGCCCAAAAGGTATGACCAAGAAATAGTATACCCCATTGGGGACGACGAAAGAGGTCTTATCCCAATTCTTTGGTGCCATGAAAATTTGATAATAGCCTTGAAAGGCATCCATCATGCTTAACAATTCACAACCAGCTGTGGAATCTACTAGTAAATCTATGCGAGGCATAGGATAAGGATCTTTAGGGCAAGCTTTATGCAAGTCGGTAAAATCATTACACATGCGCCATTTTCCTTCATTCTTGGGGACGAGTATTGCAAAGCCAAGAGGGATATTGAATTTCTACAATATATCCTGCTTCTAAGAGTTTGTTGACTGCCTCTTCGATGATTTGAGATCTCTCAGTGTTAAAGGTTCTCATCTTCTGCTTCACTGGCTTGTACAAGGGGTCCACATTGAAGCAATAGATAATGACACTTAGGTCGATTCCCTGGAGATGGAAAGCTTTCCATGCGAACACGTCGATGTTCCTGTGAAGGAAATTGACCATAAGATACTCCATACGATGGCCCATGTCACTTCCGATTGTCTTGAACTCCCCGACTAGCTCGACCCGGGTATCTTCTAGTTTTCTTTTCTTGCATACGAGCCTCTCCTCGGGTTTCGCTGTAGGGGCATCCCCCAAGGGCTTTAGTTGGGGTTGTGTCTTTTACTCGCTGGATTCAACTGAAATGGTATATCAGTGCCATGCTTTCTTAATGTTGCACAAAAGCTCGCCTACCCATGCTGAGGTTAGAAATTTGATGTTCATGTGGTAGGTTGAGACAATGGCCTGGAAGTCATTTAGGACAGGTCGACTAATGATGACATTGTAGGCAAATGGAGTGTCAACTACTAGGTAGTTTATCATGAGGGTTCTACTACAGGGGGCTTCTCCAAATGATGTGGATAGGTTGATGGATCCTTTCAGGATGATCTCTAATCCCCCGAATCCAACCAACAGTGTACGGACTGTCTCAAATTTTAACTGCCCTAAATTCATTCTTTTCAAAGTTGATAAGAATATAATGTTCGCGGAGCCGCCATTATTAACCAAGACCTTTCTTACTTCAAAATTGGCTATTTCGACCGTTACAACCATGGGGCACTCTACCTTGTGATTGACATCTCTGTTCTCCAGATGGTCAAGATCAAGATCAGACTCGGTGAAAGAGATTAGCTCTGCACTGGTTGAGAGCTGGAAAATCATCTCGACCTAGGTTAATTTGGTCGATTCCAGTTGTCGTTGGGTCTGCTTTCTTGAGGACTTTGAGTCTCCCCAGTGGACCCTCCAGCAATCATGTCGATAACTCCTCGAATGAGTGGGTGGGGATCTTAGACAGGTTTATTTCCTTTATCTTCTTTTCTCGGGCTAACTGACATTTCTCTACAGGGAGTCTAGTCGGTTTTGGCCTCTTCACGCCTGGCGTGTTCATCAATGTATTTTTTGAGATGGCCTTGTCAGATCAGCCTTTCAATCTCATCGTGCAAGTTGAAATAATCTTCTGTATCATGGCCCTTTTGCTTGTGAAAATGACAATACTTCTTAGATTTCCTCATGGCCTCGATTTCAGTCAGCTTCCTGGGCTTTTTCAGGAGGTTGTCATGCTGGATGGCAAACAACACCTCTTTCCTTAGGAGATTAAGTGGGGTATGATCATGGAAGCACTTAATGGGGGGATCATCGACCTTCCATGTGCTAATGATCATCTTTCTCCTTGTTCTTCTTCCTATCAACTTTAGGGTTGCCATATTTAAATCTGTTCATATCCTCTTGAGTCATATAACTTTTTGCGAGGTCGAGAAGCTTCTCCATCGATTGGGCCAGCTCGCGTTCCAATGCATTGGCATATTCCTTATGTTTGAGACCCAAGAAAAACACATCGATCAAAAACTCGATCCGAGAGCAATCAATCTTTAACACTTTCGTATTAAACCTGGTGAAGAAGTCGCGAAAAGATTCCCTTTCATTTTGTTTCACTGTGTGCAGGTGAGTATGAGAAAACTTTGCCTTCCTCCGGCTGGCAAATTAGTGCAGAAATTTGTCCCATAACTGGTCATAAGAATACATTGACATCGGCTCTAGCTTAACAAACTAATCGAGCGCAATCCATTGAAGGGTAGTCTCCAACATCTTAGCATGGATATAGTTATTATGTCCATGTAGCTGCATCATGTGCTCGAACTACATCAAGTGTCTATTTGGGTCCGACGAGCCATCATACCGAGGCAGGTCAGTCGGGACCTTAGCGTTTACGACGATACGCTCGTCGATGATCTCCTAGACGAACGGTGATTCCCTCTCTCATTGGAACTTTAGCGGCCGATCATGGTAGTGATTTTTCTTAGTGTTTCTCCTCAAGATCTCCTCCAAACGCCTATTTAGCTATAGGACTTGATGAGATACCTCCTCCCACTCCTCCCTATTAGCTTGAGATGCATTTCTGTATGGCTAGGGTCTTGAGTGCTCGACCCTATCGCGTTGCGGGGCTCGAATGGGTCGAACCATGATCAACCAAATCCACCACCTCTTCGTAGGGGCCAGGTCAGGCTATTTCCTTGGGAAAACACCCTGGACTAGTTTCGCATCTCGAGGGAGGTCGTCTGGACTCTAGTCGACCATGATTCTCTCTAGGCGGTCTTTTCTCAAGGGGTACGGGTTGTGGGGTAGCGTTAACTACCGGTTCTGGTTAGACTGCATGTCGATTCAGAGCAGTAGAGAGTTTAGCAGAAATTTGTTGTCACTGATGAGCTGCATTAATTGGGACATGGTCAAGGTGACCACTTGTTCTGGTAGGGCGCTCGTCCCTAGCACGCCGGGTTCTGGCGGAGGTTGAGAAGGGGGAGTAGCAGACCTCCTATTTTATTCTCTTTCTGAAACGGCTCGCCTGGTGTTAACTATTTTTGATTGCGAACTCAAAGTTTCCCCCAAACGACGCCAAATGATGAAGGTAAAAATTGTCTGTAACTGAATTGTGATGGAGCCTGAGAATATCGACCTCTCTAGTTGAATGATAGCTATCGGGGCTGAGTCCTACAATCATGAGCAAACGTCAGGCTAGCCGAGGTATCCTCAGCTATAGCACTCCGACGCTCAAGTCAATATGAGAATGACCAGACTAAATAAGCAGTAGAGTGAGGGCTTTGTAGTATTGAATGGCATACCTTTGGTGAGCCTGGAAATGGGGTATTTATAGCCTTCCCCTAGTGGGGGATTTGCCTGAGATGCCCTTAGCCTAGAGAAAAGGTTCTTGTCCTTGCATGAAGGGGCTTTAGGTCATATCCCATTCCTATACTTTTCTAGGTGGCTGCATCTCTAGGTTTTATGGATAGAATAGTACACTATAGGCGCACTCCCTACCTGGCGCGGCAGTATGGGCGGTAATGGGGCGGTACGCACCTTTAATGCAAGGGCATGCCGCTTTTCAGGGCATTAAATACGACAAAGAAAGGATTTTGCAGTGAGTCGACCTTCCTGGTCGGCAATAGGGTCGACCTCATGTGGGTTGGCGACCGGTGGAAGAGGTAGCAGATCATTATGGTCGAATAATAGTAGAGCATCTGACTTCGGACCATAGCCTAGTCGAATGACATCTGCGTTGTTCGGTGTGCCCCCTAAAAAGAGACGTGAGAGGTCGATCGAGGTCGACAATCTGATTGAGCCCCAAGGATGAAATTGGCTCGATGCTATACCCTCAGGTCTATAGTCTTTGAGCTGAACCTATTGGGTCATCCCATATCAATACATATATACTAAAAGTTTTAATTGAAAGTTAGTGCATAAGATAGTTTGCTCCCATAATGTATAATTATATGTAGCTAGCATTTACCTCATGCGCTATAAAATTAAAAGATTCTTTTATCCCCATCAATTTGACATATATAAACTTGCGATCATGAATAACAATGTTAAATTTCAAAAATAGACTAATTTTATCCTCAAAAGTTATAAGACATTAATTGTCTTTATAGTTCTTTGATATACGGTGGCTTACTTGACATTCCCAAATTATCAAAAAAAAAAAAAAAGAAGTTAAAAATCAACAGCAAATAAGAATTTTAGGCTGTAAGCTTAAATAAGAGCTGTAAATTAAATATAATAATTAAATAATTATTTCTCTTTTAGTATGATTCTTATTAATATTGCATTTCATTAATTACAATTGTTTTTTTATTATTAATGATTTATTTGTCAAAATGTATAACACTGGTAAAATTAAATACACAATCTCGTTAAAATCATAGTAGGAGATATAAATTTAGTCGAGTAAATATCTAAAATATATAAAATTAATTATAATCTCTCTATATTTGAAGCTTAATTAAATTCATTGATACAAATAATAATTCTTTTCATAATATAAAGGAGCATGCGGGGATTATCCAAAGGATAGTACATATATGCAGGACAAACTGTACGTTGGCCCTCAAGAATTATTGCGTGTTAGACTTAAATTAAAAATGCAACCTTTTTTTTTTTTTGCTTTTCTGTCCATTATATGTGGAATTAGAATAAGTTGCAGTGTGTGAGGATTGAAATGGCCCACGATCCAGATGTGATCGATGGCGTAGCAACTGGATGTGATGGCTTATAATTTACTATAGTGATACTGATCATATAGAATAGAAATGTATATATAAAACCTGCATCATATACGAATCACAATAGAATTTACAATTAGAGTACTGTAATTTTCTTAAGAAACAAAAAAGAACAGGTAAGATATGTAACAGCATTCTTCTTAGCACAGTAAGAACTTTTTCAAAAAAATCCTTCTCATATGATATGGCTAGAGTTGAGCTTCAGGGCAATTTGGTAAATGAGATTTTAAAATTAATTAATTGAGTAAATGGGACAGAGAGCCTAAAGAACGAGCCAAGCTTACAAAGAAGGGTAGAAAAACCCTAATGAACCTAAGTTCATCAAAATTAAAATTGATATATATACCAAGTCCCAAAAAAGAGAAATGGAACACAAAATTATTTGTGAAAATTCTCAGAGTAGAAGAACTCTCGAGAAAAATAAATATCTTTATGTACATTTTTAAAAAAACAAATTGACACTTTATTGTTTCTAAAAAAGGACCTCGTTCCACTTCTAAGCGACATCACTATGTCTTTTGTCCCTGGATTGGTTTGGCATCATTTTTTGCTTGTGAGCCACTCTTCTCCTTTTTCGATGTATTTCTCTTGGGATTAATATTTTGTGTAGGAAATACTTTAAGGTGCAATTGCTATTGGAGTTTGAATAATTAAACCAAGCAAGGGAGACAGGGTGTTGTGAGATTGAGATAGAAATTAAGGAGTATTTGCATACCTAAGATTTGATTATAATAATTTTTTTTTTCTCTTTACGCTGTGGATGGAATCACGTTAAATTTTGTTGTTCTTTGTTGGATTTCTTTTCTATCTCATACTTCTACCTCTATTAATTAGATTGGGGCACACTATAATTTTAACATCCATGCACTATTTAATATGGCTTGTGGACAGTGTATTATCTTAAATGGAGTTTAACAAATACTACATTATGAAATTGACCTTCTAAAACTATGACATAATTGAACATTTACATGCGCATAACTTTCATATTATATTGTGATTATCAATGCACGATAGCTCATATAGGAAAAGTAGTTGAACAAAGCTCCAACAATATTTGAGGTTGGAGGAACTTCACTTTCGCCAGGTTGTTGCAATGTTGAAGTAGTAGAGAAGGGGTTGAAATTGGCAGCTTTATAGCAAGCACTTTTTGTACAGGTTAATAATTGTGGGCGGCCAAAAAGCCAAATAGAGATTGGCAGCTCTACAAAAGTATGTGGTCCCTAATCAACTTTAATTTTGCTTTTGCATATTGCAAACTAATCATGTTAGCGCACTCTTTGTGATTGCGCGCTATATTGTTTGTGTTATTATTATGTTGTATGTTTTGTAGCCAAATCAATTTTGGGGGGGTCATTCATATCATGAGATATGTAATTTTCTTTTTCGGATTTTCAAGTTTTTTGGTATTCATGACCTTTATATGACCATACTAAATAGAGTAATGTTTTTGTATTTGGTTTTAAATTAACTTTATATTTTTAATTTATTTTTCATAATTTTAAAGATAATTGGGAATTAATGAATTCAACTCGTTTATAAGATGATTGATAGTTATGCAAGGACAAATATAGAATTAATCTCCAATAAATTACATTGGAAGAAAATATATTAACATATATTTTCACTAACTTGTTGAGTGATCAGTTAGTCGAGTGGCATTGCTCTCACACATATCAATATAAAATTTAAAATTTAAATCTTAACAAACTTTTAATATACATGTGTAAGTAAATTTAAATTTCTATCGAGTCATTAACATTTGTACCACCAAAATTAGAAATAAAAGAATTACTAGCTAAACCCATATTTCTTTGGTTATTACAAATAATAAAAAAAAAGGTTGGGGCAGACATCTTGAGTTGGGCTCATCAAAGATAACTAGCTAAACGACAAATCAAACGTTCAATTGTCCATATATTATTATTCCTCTTCATGGTGTTATCATTGCTCCAATATTTTTCACTTTTCTACCATATGATATTATCATTGTTTGTTCTTTTCTAGGGGGTCCATTTCATTATAGTTCCCAAAATATGGAAGTCCTACTATAGACTTGGGGTATTTTGATGAGAGAAGATAGACCATTGAAAAAGGAATTATGTTCTTTGTTTAAGGGGATTGTATTAATTTAGTAGTAAATATTGAAAATATGACATATTTGTTCTGTGAATTATTAAAGTAAGTTTATTATTTGCATCTTTAATTTCAGACTATAAAATATGAGATTTTTTTTTTCAAATGTAATTTTATCCTAAGATAATTTATAGGGTGAATTACGGCTACCTCCCCTGAGGTTTGGTGTAATTACAAAAAAACCCTCGTTGTTTTGAAAATTACAAATACCCCCCTGAACTTAATCGTTGTCCAACATTTTAGCCCAGCCGTTAGGGTTTTACTGTACAGCCATTAAAAAATTTGGGTAAAATTCCAAAAATACCCTTAGGCTAACTGATGGCATCTTTGACCTGGTTTGACTTTTTTTAGTGGACAAAAATACCCTCAGGGGTGGTATTGTAAGACTTTTAGTTGGTTAAGGGTGTATTTGTTTTTTTTTTTATTTGAGGTCTTAAATGTAATAAAACAAAGAAGAATCTATGGTGAATTTAAAATAGTAAATGTATTTAAGATAATTTAATTCTATTCAATTGAATTTAATAAGTAAGAAAAATTAAAAATATAAATCAAATCTATCATCTTGAACATATAATTTTAATAATTGAAATGATATATTCAATAGTATTAAAAATAATAAGCATATCTAAAATAATTTAATTAAATTTATATCATTAAAATATAACATATTAGATTATGTTAAATATAAATTTATATTATTAAAATTATATGATAATATTAAAATAGTAATATATATATATATATATTTTAATTGAATTCAATTCAATTTAACTAAAAAGTAAAATAAGTAAAAAACTAAAATAAATTAAATCTATCATGATAATATTTTTTTAATAATTTTTAAAATTAAAAAATAATAATGACATGTAACACCCCTAGATTTGACATTTTAGAAAGTAAGATTTAAAAATTAAAATATTTATTCGACAAAAATTTTGGGGCTCAAAACACCAATAAGAAAGGACTTGATTGTAAGAATTTTGAAAATTTTGGTAGTCAACAAAATTAATTTTGATCAACCGGGTCAATAGAGTCATTAACTAGTTTGAGGACTTAATTGAAATTAAGGAAAAAAAATTTGGGGTCAATGTGAGGTACTCAGAGAGTTAAAAAGGTTCAATTGAAATCTGAGAGGAAGTATTGGGGTGGAAATTATAATTTTCAGAGAGTTGAAAAATATATACACAAGAGCCCTTATATTGTATCAAATTCTTCCATGCTTACCGTCACCATCCTCTCCAACTAGCAACCAAGCTAACCATTCTCTTTCCCTTGTCACAAGGAACGCATCGGTACCAAATTTTCCTACAAACAGCCAGCGACTCGTCGAAAATTAAGCTCTGAACGGAGCCTCACAGCGGTGGTGACGGGTTGCTTAGTTCCGGCAACGAAAACTCATAAACAAGGAGTGGGTTTTGATGGACTCGATGAGAGGAGTGTAATGGTGGTTTCAATTTTGTGATTTGACCAACGGAAAAGGAGAATGGAAGGTGGAGGCGCGCAATAGAACAATAGAGTTGAGCGGTTTTGCTTGAAATTGGTCAACGAAGTGAAGGGGAAAGTTGAAATTGATTTGGGGGTTTGATAGAGTGCAACAAGGCGCACTTTCTAGAGGCAGCAAAATCCAGTTCCGGTGGAGGCGCACGGCGGCTATTCGACAGGCAGTGGCGGTGGTCCGGCGAAAATTGAAGGTGATAAAAATATATCAAATAAACCCTCGTAAATTCAAAAACATTACAAATAGGTCCGAGGGTATTTTTTGTCTTTTGATCTTTCTAATCAATTTTCTTTTTTTTTTAATTTTTAATGGAAGGGCATTTTGGTCATTTTACACTTTCCGTCAGCATTACATTTAGGTCCCAAAGTTCAAGGGGGTATTTGTAATTTTCAAAACAATAAGGATTTTTTTTGTAATTACACCAAACCTCAAGGGAGGTAGCCGTAATTCACCCTAATTTATATGTTTTCACATATAAAATTATGATTAAAATGATCTCGCACGTTATCTAAAACAATTACAGTCGGTGTACAAAATAATAGACAAAATAGAAATTCATTAAAGTGAACTACCATAGTATGATTTCAAATGTCTTTGTCAAATAAGAACTGAAATCATATGAACATAATTTCTACCATATATAATTAAAGATATTCTCACTATCACTAATTTAAGCAAGTCAAATATGTAATATAACATATACGTGTGTGTGATATGGCAAATAAGACCCTAAAGGGAAAAAATAAATAAATAAATTACAAACAAGAGGACTAATTAAATAAATAAGGAGGCCAATGAATCAACAACTTAAATACACCAAAATACACTCCTCCACTTATATAGGTCATTGCCTACCAAGCACTCAATTAATATAATACTTACTTTCAAAGTCAAAAAGGCACGTAAGCAATCATTTGCAAATTTGAGCTCTAGCTCCACGCAAGCGCATTCCACAAGAGAAAGGTAAAAAATTGTCTTGAGAAATCATCCTGATTATTGAAGGAACTTCCTAAATCAAAGCATGAGCGAACTGCTAAGTTCCTTGGAGGATGCAATTTGCTTGTAAAATGTTATTTCTTGAAGGTAACAAGTCAAAAAGATTTATGTCTCCCAATTATTTAACTATTAATATACTTAAATTATTCCAAATTAAATTAAAGGTAAACTGATGTAAAATAATAAAATTAATTAGTAAGGTAGGGTAAGATAAAATCAACTCTTAAGGTATACTTTCAATATGAAAATAACGTTTCAAACTGAAAATAGAGGGACTTGATGATATGACAAAATAGGACTCTAAGAGCAAAAAAAGAAAAATGCAGATAAGAGGTCTAATTAAATAAATAGGAAGGTCAACTAACAAGTCTAACCACTTAAGATCACCAAGATGAGCTTCTCCACCTAAGTGGGCTTAAACTGCCAAGGACTCGATTAATATAAATACCCACTTCTAAAGCCAAAAAGGGCATCTAAGCAGTTATTTATAAATTCGAGCTCTAACTCTACGCAAACGCATTCTAAGAACAGAAGCCCAACATCACATTAATTTTCTAAAAGACCCCAACTCCATTTCCATATGCAACATCAATAGAAAATACTTAGGGAGTATGAATACAAAGAAATCATGATAATATAGTGTGTAACTTCTATAATTTTGCTCATTTTTCTTTCAAATTTGTATTAAAATTTGAGCTATCTAAATGCATTTTTTAAAAAACAATAACAAATTCCTATTAAAGTTAATGTGCGCCTTGATTTGTTAATATGTTTATCAAAGTTACAAAATGATTTTCTATCATCTTAAGCAGCAATATTGACCATCAAAGAGTCCTCTCCAAATTCAACATTTCATAATATGTGAACATTGTAAATAAATTGTAATATTTTTTTAATGAAATAATATTTTATTTCTGCATTTTACAATATCATTATTCGAAGAAAAACAATCAAATTGATAAACATAATTTTCCAAGAAAAAAATACATTAATAAAAATAAAAAATGTAAAATAACTGAAGTACCCAAACTAATAGGATATTGTGAGATATAGGCACATGGTAAAAATAAATAGGTTCACTTTATAATAAAATAAGTAAAAAGCACATGGTAATAATATGTGGTTCTGGTGAAAAGGTTAAAGTATGATAAAAATTAGTAAATAACTTATTTATAAATAAAAAATAAAAAATAATAAAAATTAATGGAGTATTACATGTCGCATGAGTCATGGGTCTATATAAAAAATGATTGATTTTGGTGTAAATTCACTATAAGATCCCTCCAAGGACATGTCTTAGCTACGCGTAAGTCCATTGTAAATCATCTATACACTACAAGAAAACTAACTTTCACCGATGGAAAATTACCAACGAACAAATTCTGTTGGTAATTACCGACAGATTTCAAAATCAAACTTTAAAAAGTTTTGTTTACCAACGGATTACCAATGGAATCAGTGACGGACTGGTAACCAACTGGCAAATTAGCAAGAGAAATAAAATCCGTTGGTAATGGATTAGTAACTTTTTCCAACTGAAGTAAATTCGGTCAGTAATCCGTCGGTAATTTTTCAATATATATAATTTCATTGGTAATCTGTTGGTAAAATTTCTAAGAGATATAATTCTGTCGGCAATCCGTTGGTAAAGTTTTTGAGAGATATAACTCTATTGGTAATTCGTTGGTAAAATTACTAACAAAAATAATTTATTAATAATTCATTAATATGTTCGTCAACACACTTTTGTTAATAGTTATTTAATTAAATAAAATATTTAAATTTATATATTAAGTTTAATTAAATAATAATTACATTTTTTATAGTTATATATAAATGAATAATAATTATATAAAATAAAAATTTATAACATAAATTGATTACTCATAAAAGCTAGTGAATAATTAAATTTTGAATTTAAAAATTTATAAAGTAAAAAATTAATTACTATAATTAAATGAAAATTATTAAAATAAAAGGAAAAAAATAAAAAATATAAAAGATAAAAATGAAAAATAACTAAACCCTAATTATATACAATCCAAAGTACACTCTTCACTAGCCACAATAGCAGGTGTGTGCTTTCCTCTCTTTTCTTCCTTCCTTCTGCCCTTTTCCTTTTTTTCCCCCCCTACTTGCCTAACATTCTCGCCGGCAAAAGCGTCGGTAAGATGTTGGTTGCAGAGGCTGGCCTCCGCGATGCAAAAATGGGAGCCAGTAGATCTATTGGCTCCCATGACAGGTTGTTGCAGGCCTCGCCGACGACAGGGCTGCCCACACAATTTTTTTCTTTTTCTTTTCTTTTTTTGAAAATTTTATAATTTTAGTAGTGTTTTATTTAATTGTGCAGGTTTAAAATTTTACATCTTTGGACATTGTAAAAGGTAAATTATTTTAGTATTAAGTTATAATTATATGAATTGTGTTGATAAATTATGTAGTCAATTATTTTAGATATTGTGTTGGCTTATTTGAATTTGTTACTTGTTCTATAGTAGTGGGCTTATAGTGATTTGAAACTATCATCTTGGTTTCTCCTGGTATATAAATCTTGCTGGTTTAGATGTGGCTTTATATATAAAGTTAATTGGATTTGAAGTGATTTGATTTGCGTCTAGTTGGTCCAAAGCCACAAGTTTTTTGATTCATTTTGCTCATTTAAAAAAATTAATTAAAAATATAATAGTAATATCAACGTATATTTTACATTGTTCAATGTATAATTTTATAACATAATGAGAAGATGTGTTGAATTACATGCTTTTTTTAATTAATCTTTTTGTCATAATATTTAATCACATTAAAAATAAATCTAATTAGGATTTATTTTGTAAATTTTGAAGGAAATTGCATATTTCTACATGTGCTAGGAAATTGCATATTTCTAAAGGTGGTCCTTAATTCCTTCACCATTTTTGTTTAGTTTTCCTTGCTTGGGATTGCATAGGTAAATCTCATTTTTGTCACAATCTTCACCATGCACACATTCTGCCCTATAGATTAATAACTTTGTCCAAGTTCTCCATTCTTCTTTCTTCATTGCTTTGGAGGTATGTGTGTGTATATATATATATATATTACTTTAGATCATTATGATCTTTCCTTTTTGCTGCTGTTTGTTGTGAAATTCCAGATAAGGACATGGGAACATTAGGATCCCAAAACTAGAGTGCTAGAGTATCAATTTTCAAACTATAAGTTTTCATTTTGTAGCTTTTTTGGTAAACCATGGAAGTCTTCATGTCATTTTTGACCTATTCTTATTTAATTTTTGCTTAAGATATTAGTAGGTGGTGGTAGGCATGTGGTAATTATTCTTGTGCTACAGCATTGCTAATTGAATAATTAGAAGTATTTATTTTGGCATAATTTTTGGAAAATTAATAGCATAGCATCTTCTGTTTTCAGTCTTTGGATCTGGATCTTCAATGAGTCAGTCCATATTGTGGATGGTTAAAATGACTTGTATTGATGATGTATCTATATATATAGTTAATGTTTTCCATCAGCTATATATCTTGTTTGTGGGTGATGAACTTGTATTGAATATTTATCTATCTATCTATCCACAATATATGGTTTGTAGATGGTTATTAAGAATGCTTTAAAAAATTGAATTTATTTGATTGTGTAGAAATTACATGAGAAAGTTATTTAATGTGCTACCTTTTAAATTAGATTTTAGAGTTTTTCATTAAATATATTTTCGAAATGCAGCAATCATGGCTAGTGATCTTAGTTGGATGTAGCATCTACTCGATGATAGAGGAAGTATTACATTTGAATTTCAAAATAGGGTGATTGAATTTTTAGATTTCGCTTACTCGCAACTAGGAGTAATGCATAACGGTCAAATAAGACGTCCTTGTGCTAAATGCTGCAATAATAAATTTTTGAGATGATATGACGTACATTTTCATCTAAAAAAATATAGATTTGAGCATGGTTACATTGTCTGGGCTGCACTTGGTGAGTTTTATGAAAATAGGCCTTCTCATGAAGGACCTTCATGCTCTAGGGGTGAAGAAAGTTTTGGTTTGAGGGAAATGGTGATGAATGTTGCTGGACCCAACTTCAGTTGGGGTTTCAACAGTGATGAGAATTCTGAAAGCAACGAACAACTACCTAATCCTAGTGCACAAAAATTCATTGACCTTTTGAAAGATGTTGATGAGCCTTTATGGGAGGGTTGCAAGAAACACACTAAACTCTTAGTTGTCTCTCAATTATTAAATCTCAAATCAGAGTTTAATTTACCACAAGTATGCTATGATCGCCTCACTACAATTGTTAAAAATATGATGCCAGAAGATGAGATGTTGCCGAGCAACTTGTGTAGTACAAAAAATATTATACATCAGTGAATATTTACCTTTTAACACTTTTCTAATATTGTAGAAACTGATTTCTACTAATGTTTGTCTATTACACTTTTTTGCAAGATGACAACAAGAGGATAAAGAGGCTCTAGGGCTAGGGGACGAGAGTAGAGTGTGGCAAGATCTAGTACAAATGTGGAGCTTGAAACATCTAACATAAATGTAGAGAGAGCAGGTTAATTTTGAAAACAAACTCAGAGGTTCCACCCACCCAGGTTAATGATGTGGTTCAACAAACATTGAATGAAGATGTTGGAAATTTAGGATTACATGCATCTGAGGAAGATTCACATTCACTTGGTAGTCTTGCTTCTACATTATTAAGAACTAGAGGACCTAACCAAGGTGATCATGCTGCAAATAATAGTGGCACACGGCTTTTGATAGAACCAAAAGGGAATAGGTAATATTTATAAATCCTTACATTATTTAGATTTTTAGCATTTACCCTCTTATTGAAGATTTTATAGTAATTTATGCTAGTATGGTTTAGAAAGTCTTTATTACTTATATTGATTTTTTAATTTTATTTTGATATAATTGTAACAGGTTCAATGACATAAGTGTAACTAGAAGAATCACACACATCTTGCAAGGTTATCTAGGTCCATGGCCTACCTGGGGAAAAGTTCCAAAACATGCTAAGGATAATATGTTTAGAAAATTTCAAGTAAGTATTAATGTCCATTGATGAATTACTTGATTTATAAGATTAATTGTTTGTTGATTTATTGCTCGTTTACAATATTTTAGGAGCACTATACGTGGTTAACTAAGGTTGAGCTAGGTATTAAGAAGTCATGGAACCATGTAGCTGTAAAGAATATGAGTGGGATGTTATCAGATGCTCGCAATGCTGCCATGACTGTAGTTGGAGATTGGACAGACCCTAAGAAAATGAAAGGCCATGGGCCCACATGATTGAGTGTTGAAGAGTGGAACCAATTAATTGATGAAGTTTTTGCAACACTAGAATTTCTAGCTAAGCGAAAAGTTGTTAGGAAAAATAGGATGCCAGAAAAAAAAAAAAAATGGATCCATCACAAAGCATATTTCTGGTTCTATTCCATTTAGGGAGCATGCAAAGAGGATAGTACGTTAATATTTTATATTAAGTTATTGAATGCATTATATTTAATTACTTTAAGGTTTTTATTTTAATTTAATTGAAAAGTTAATGAAATGAACTAATTTTATTTGAACATAGAAAAGAGAACGAGGGTCTAAAAATATGACTCAACTTGATGTGTTTGACCGCACCCACAAGATAAACCATGGACTAGGTGATTTTATTGATAGCAAGTCTAAGAGAGTTCATGTAAGTGAAATAGTATGCATTTATTGTTTTTTCTAGACTTTGTTTTGATCTTTTTGTGAATCAAATAAAATGTTTTTGATTACATTTAATTTACTTATGTAGAAAGAATATTATGAAAATATTTTGAAGAAGCATGGCAATAAGGCTTCTTCTCAACCCTTGTTTGATACATATTCATGGATGGAGGCAACTGATGGCCCATCTAAGGGTTTCATATATGGATTCGGGCACAATATGACTGCTGGTGAGTTATTGGGATCTTCATCATCTGTATCTGGTCCGTCAGCATCTATCAATTCAGATTGTGTGGAGACTATCTCTAGGATTGAACAACTAGAGAAAACAATGAAAGATTATTTTGAACATTTTGAGAGGAGGGAGGCAAATCTTTTAGAAGTTATAAGAAAAAGAAATGAAGAAATTAGAAAGAAAGATGAAGATATTGAAAGGCTACTACAACAATAAAAACCACATCGAGTATCAAATTCACTTGAAGAAATTATCAAGAAGTTGATCCAAGATGTTGGAAAGACCAATTCAACAACAACAGAAGATCAAGTTGGTAAAGACTCATAAATAGAGAAGAGTTAAGACAATAGTTGCATGTGTTTTCACTTGGATATTATGGTACTTTTGGCTTGCATTTGATGTGATTTAGTCCTTGAATAGTTTGTTGAAGTTTTAATTTTTTGATGTTATGGTTTTGTTTTGTGGTTTTATGGAGTTTGTCGTTTTGTGAACTTAGTACTTTTGACTTGCAATTTATATAGATTTAATTGTTGAATGGTTTGTTGAAGTTTTAGTTTTCTGAAATTGTGATTTTGTGTGGTGGTTTTATTGGAGTTTGTAGTTTATTGAAGTTATATTTGTTAAGTTGTGGTTGTGTTGAATTAGTTTGTTAAAATTGTGATGATTTTTGAAGTTTTGGTTTGTTGAAAATATGGTTAATGTTATTTGATGATGGATTTGATGAAGAATTGATATTTAATGTATTTTTAATTTTTGTTGTATTTAGCATTAATTAGTAGATTTAATTGTTATAGGTGATTAAAATTTTATTTAAAAATTATTTAAAAAAAAGGAAAATTTTTCCAATGAAAATTACTGACGAATTGTTAATCAAAATAAAAAAGACTAAATTTACCGATAGAAAATATGTCTGTAAATATTACCGAGGGATTATCAACAGAAAAAAGACTAAATTTACCAATGGATTTTTGTTGGTAATATAACCAATGTCCATACCAAATTTACCAATAGAAAATCCATTGATAATTATTACCGACGGATTTAAATTTGTTGGTAAAATTTACCAGCGGGGTTATTGCCAATGGATAATTTTCGTCGGTAAATCCGTCGGTAACATATATTACCAACAAATTTTTTAATTTACCAATGGATTTTTCCGTTGGTGAAAATTAGTTTTCTTATAGTGATAGCATCGCTCCCTAGAGGTAAGCGGTAGCATCCTTGATTGATTTTGGTAGAAACCTACTATAGGTCCATCCGGGGATACGTAGTAGCTGCGTTTGAGCCCATCATAAATCCTCTCCAGCACCATCCCCAGAGGTAATCAAAAGTACCCCTCTCATGAATGAATTTGGCATAAACCTATTATTCGATTCCTTAACAAGTACATAGTTGTTACGCGTAAGCCCACTGTAAATCCTTCCCGGAGGTAAGTGGTTGTACCTTAACATCCTCAAATGAA